>OY728162.1:613714171-614914171 GCA_963277665.1 Viscum album
ATTATTAAATAAAAATATCATTTTTTAAAATCATTAAAGGGAAATGCAGTTTTAAATAGATATCGATTATTTTCAATATAAATTTTACAATTAATATTGTAATAAAATTATAAAAAATAACACTACTAAAAAAATTAATTAATGTTTTTATAATGTTTTTACTTTTTTCACTAAAATTTTCTAATTTTAAAAAATTGTTAATTTTAAAATATGGTTGAAAAACCATATGAAAACACTTTTTAGTGAAATACATTTTATATAAATAAAAATAAATTATTCTAATATGATTATTAAAAAAAGATAAATGATAAAAATTTTATTCAATTTTTAATATTTTAAATAAAATAAAATCATTCAAAAATACTGACTAATTTAATATATAAGATAAAATAGTATTGATCCCTTAATAAGAGGATTTCTTGAAAAAGTTTATTTTACATTGAAATTGTTTTTATTTTAGTTTCATTTCTATTCAATTGATAACCAATGTATTTATTCAGTTAATGTTAAAACCAAATATTTTTAAAAATACGCTCACTCATATTCGTACACTACAATTAAATAGCTACATGATAACTATCACATTATATAATAATATTGTAATTCCCAGACCCTAGTTACCAAGAGTCGGTGCATTATTATGTATCATTGGCATGATCTCAAAAGATAATGTCTCGAAATAAAGATTAGTTTAGTAGCCATGAACGTACTATATACATTCACAAGGTTAAGATTACATTATTAAATGGAAAACTACAACAACATTTTTTCCATAGACAACACTGAGATCCCCTAGACTATCCCAGCATGTCAGTCATAAACTACTTCTTCACTTCGAGTGAGAAATAAAACATAGAAATGGGTGAGCTCAGATGATCATTAAGGATAACAATATAGCATAAGCTTTCATAAATAAGCATTAACACTTAATGAAATGTATAAGACTAAAAAAATCCTTTTCAACATAAACATCATCATAATATGGAAAATATAAATCAAAATAATTTTATTTACATACACACATGTATATTCTAATAGTCGAATAATCACATGCAATATAAATATCCAATTTCATAATGATGGAATGCATAATGTCAGACATTCATAACCACATAATCAAGGCCTTGTGAAAAGACAAAAAATAAGATTTTTCCAAGGCCTTGTGCCAAGACACCAGTTTGTCTCATTAGACCTACCAATTCATTGAGGAGCTATAGCAGGCTCCACCCTTTACTTACTAAGTACAATTCATTCCTTATATGGAAAGGTTTAAACATAACTTAAACATTCGTATTAAAACTGACATATGAAATGTCAATAATTTATCCAAAACCATGATGTGTATGAAATAACATGTCCATAGACAAACATATCGCAAAACCTTCAATACAATACGGATGTTTTGTATCATAATAAATCAACTTCAAATAAACACATAATCCATCAAAAGATGTTGACATATATGAAATCAAAAAAAATTTAGAGAAATATCTCTTTCTATTTTGAAATATTTTAAAATTCACATAATTATAAAATAAAACATTTATATTTGAGAATATTTTTATAACATTGTATGGGAAGCTTCTATTATTTTATAAATATAGAAAATAGTTGCACTCGCCATATAATTTAAAAAAAACATTTTACCTTAATTTTGTCGAAAAGGTCATAAAGTACCTTGATTGAAAAATAACAGAATGATTCCATTAATAACATAAAAGGTCAAGCAAGGGTTTAAATGTATTTAACGCATAGTCTAGGAAATATTCAAAATTTGTTGAAATACATTTTTATGAAAAATGGATGTGGATGATAGAGAGGTCCCAATAGATAATTTTGTATAAATAACCTCATATAATAAAGAGATTGTAGAATTAACCCTTACCTTGTTCTTTTCATTGGTAGAGGGTTAGTTAACCTCCTGTATAATAGTGAAATAATTGTTTTTAAATTATTCAATAATCATATACCTTAATATGATATCATATATGATATTTTAACATTGCTTTGTTAATAATATCTTAGTATTATCATTGTTTATGGTGTTAACAGATTCGTTTTCCATTATATTATTTGTTATTTAAGTCATATTAGTTATGTATGAGATGAATCTTATTCATTTCCAGAATTATATCATGTCTTTAAACATTTTTTTTAATCATAAAATTAAAATTAGTCTTGAATGGGTACGATGGGGAATGAATCTCATTGCATTCGTAGAGACAGTAATCTGTACATATACACGAGCGAAAATATCATTCTTTTGATATTATAATAATATATAATTGGATGGTATATCATATACACATAATATTTACCTAGTTATATTTATTATTTACATCAATTAAACATCATTATTATTACCATACAAATAATAATGTATTGAATAACAATTACACTACGACACAGAGACAGTAAGTCGTACCTACGCACGTATGGTGACATTCCATTAAAAGGATGGATATAATAATGATTTTGGTTTTCCATATTTATAATAACATCACAATATATATAATATACTAGATTAATTATTTTATAACAGAAACAATAATGAAAAAGGATGTGGAAGAAGAGAGGAACTTCAAAGAGGTGGTGAGATATTTACCTCTTATTCGGGTTCGTCCTTTAGATTTGATCAAAAGGGATCCCTAGGTTGGATTTATGACTAATGGAAGTCCTCTAGGTTAAAGTTAGGATAGTTTAGAGAATATTTGGGTAGGGTTTGGCCGATCCAAATGTCCTCTAAGGTGTTAGTTAGAGATAAGGGGGGGGGGTGCACTTTTATAAGAAGGGTGAGGGGAACCATAGGAAGAACTAGAAATATTATTTTATAATGAACTCATTTTCGGTTTCAAATGGCTCCAAAAATGATTATATAACGTCTTAGGTGGGGACGGGTCTAGTACCACTCAACCAATAGGTTTTATTCAATTTTGGTTCACTATATATTAACTTTATCTTTAAGATTTAATTCTTAGTTAAATAGTTTGACATTTACCATGTCTCTTTGTATTTTTATATTATATAGTTAATAAACATACCATAAACTTCCAAGCAAACCCCATGTTGTTAATTAATGATACCCTATCATTATATAAGTTCTTTGGATGATCCTTAGATTTTTAGGAATATAATATCAATTAATAATTTAATATTTGTTTTAAAAACTCTTTTATGTCAATTTTCACACTATTTGGTATTTTGTTTTTTCTAAATTCATAACAGAATTATTAATGAGAAAAAAAATAATCTAACCAACCCTAACATGTCACATTAACCAATAAAATAAATTGATTTCATAAAACATCTTAAATTTCATTTATTTGGATATTTATAAAATCAAATATTTTAATCATTCATTAATACGGTAATTACTACATCATCATTATGTTATAAATAAACTAAATTATTTAATTAATAAAATAAATAAATAAAACACCATTATGTCAGAAATATTTTAGGGTATCTAATGAGTATTTATAGTCAAATTTATCGTATATTTAACCAGATATTAAAAATGTTTTAGTCAATAATCATTGATTTAATCTCTTTTAACTCTTATTTGAATAAAATAATAATAAATTCCCTAATCTAATCCAAGTGGACCAAATAGGTTCATATTTTATTCCTAAGGTTTTTTTGTTCTAATTACACTTATAATATAGAATTAGGACATGTGCTAGGTTAATAATAATATCATTTTTCCCTTAATTGCCCTATTTACTTTTAACGGTGGTAAATAAAAGTAAAAAGATATTATTCGCTGAAAAATATTTTCATCTTATTGAACCAAATTTTACGTGATGCTATCAAACATGTCTCTCATAATTTTTGAAATTAACATCACAGAAGTGGTAAAATTAAGTTATATGTAAATTGGAAAATTCTCATAGGCAGTGGGTAAAAGACGATAAAAGTTCATTAAAAATCTTATATATATAAATTATTATAAACAAAATCCAATGAATTACATTGAAATTATATAGTTATTATGTATCTATTTTTTCCTAAAATAAATTTAAATAAAATAAAAAATTATTTAAATAAATATTCTGTTTTAGACTATAACTCGGTGTTTTTCACTATTCATCAAAAATTGAATGTTTTCAGAAAAATACCAAAAAATTACCCTATGCTAATTTTGATATTCCAAATCCAAAAATTAAGTCCATTTTGAAAAGTAATATTTATAAAATTTCAAAAATTTGGTATTACCATTCGTAATTTCTAGTTTGAGTTGTTTTGGTGTGTTATAACTCAAAGATGTGTACAACACACGCTACTATATTATTCAAAGAGAAGCATATCATGGAAGCATGGGGTATTACATTCTCCAATCCTTTAAATAATTTATTCCTCGAAATTTATAGAATATTACTGCCTAAAAATAATTAGGTGGTTCTTCATTATAAGTTCCTCGGGTCCCACATTGCCTCTTCCATCTTATAGTTTCTTCATAGAACTTTTACCAGAGGAGTCGTCTGGTTTCTCAACACCTGTTCTCCGGTATCAAAAACCATGACAGGCTCTTCACAAAAAGATAGATTGGGTTCTTGTTCTAATTCATCATAGGTGAGTACATTTGTTGGGTTAGGCATGTATTTTCTCAATAGTTATAGGTGGAATATATAATGATCTTTGGAGAGACTTGGAGGAATTTCCCAACGGTAGGCTATAGCCCCAATTCGTTCTAGAATTTCGACAGTTCTAATGTACCTAGGACTCAAATTTACTATTTTTACCAAAATTTATAACACCCTTCCGTGAAGATACCTACAAGAAAACATGATCTCCTACCTAAAATTCCAAATCCTTACTTCGGTTATCGACATAGCTCTTCTTTCTACTTTGAGTTGCTTTGATTTGGATTTGGATTACTTTCACCTTTTCCATCGTTTCCTCCACATGTTCGGGGCCTACGAGTTTTCTTTCACCAACTTCATCCCAATAGGTTGGTGTGTCACATATCTTACCATATAACGATTCATATGGTGCCATATGAATAAATTAATGTATGTTATTGTTATAAGAAAATTATACTTGAGGTAATAATTGATCCCCCATACCTTGAAGGTCATGTGAGCATGACCTCAACATGTCTTCTATGGTTTGAACAGTCCATTCTGATTGTCCATCAGTTTGAGGGTGGTAGGTAGTGCTCAAACAATGTTTAGTATCTAGGTATTTCTGAAAAAGTTTCAAGAATGTTGATGTAAAATAGGCATCATGATCAGAAATAATCGATTTTGGTACTCCATTAAGGCTCAGAACATCATTAATATATTGTATTTCTAGACGTTCAAATGGAAGATATTCTCTTATAGAATGAAAATGTGCTTACTTGTTAAGACGATCAACAATGACCCCAATTTCATCATTCCTTCTATGAGTCTTGAGTAGTCCCATAACAAAGTCCATCGTAATATTATCCCATTTCCACTCTAGTATGGGAAAAGGATTCAAGACTCCTCCAGGATATTGCCTTCCAGCATTCACATGTTTACCAACCATACATCATGACACAAAATCAGCAATCTACCTCTTCATGTTGTCCCATCAAAAATATTCCTTCAAATCACTATACGTTTTGGTTCTACAAGGATGTATAGAGAAAGTGGATCTATGAGCATCATCCAACAATTCCCTTTTTAGATCAGGGATATCAGGAACACAAAGTCTCTTCCCAAACATCAAAATTTCATCTTCATCCACAAAGTCACTCAATCTCTCATCATTAACAGCATTAATCTTCTTTCTAAACGCTTCACCACTGGTCTGAGAACTCTTTATCCTTTTTAGTAAAGATGTATTGGAAACCATTTGAATTAGTATTGATGTGTCACCTTCCATGGTGATTCCCATAACCATCTTTTCTAGATCCATTTATATAGGATGTTTTTCAACATTCATCTTGTTCAAAACTCCATGATCCTTTCAACTCAAGGAATCTGCCACATTATTTTCCATACCTAGGTGGTAGTGTAGAGTGAAATCATAATCCTTGAGTAGTTTATGCCATATCTGTTGCCTCATGTTGAGTTCTTTCTATGAGAAAATATATTTCAAACTCATGTGATCAGTACATATCTCACATTTTTCACCATAGAGATAGTGTCTCAAAATATTCAAGGCAATGATTACAGCTGCTAACTCAAGATCATGATTAGGATATTTTTTCTCCTAAATTTTTATCTGTGTTGAAGCATAGGCAACAACTCTATCATTATTCATAAGGACACAACCAACTAATTTTTTCAATGCATCACTATAAATAACAAACCCATAATTCCATAATGGTAGGGTCATGATATGATAATTGACTAATATTCTCTTAAATTCTTCATAACATTCATCATAATGTTTTTCCAAAAAATTTAACCGCTTTACGTGTGATCGTGGTTAACGGGTTATCCTATCAGGAAAAATTCTTGACAAAATGCCGATAATAACCTACTAAACCAATAAAACTACGTACCTCAGTTATACTCATCAGTGCCAGCCATTATTTGATTGCCTTCCTATTAGAAGGATCTACAAATATTACATCCTTGGAGATAATATGGCCACAAAAGACTTGATAAACTTATAATATAATTCATTTATTCTCCAAGTCCTCAGGATAATGCACAAGTGATTTTAATTATGTTCATTGCTTTTGGAGTATACCATGTTATAATCAATAAAAACCACTAAAATTTATCAAGATATTCATTAAAAACCCTATTCATTAGTTCTATGAAGACAAAGGGTGCATTAGTCAATCAAAAAGGCATTATTGTAAACTCATAATGCCCGTACCGGGTTTGAAATGCTATCTTCAGAATGTCTTACTTCTTCACACACAACTGATGATATCCAGATCAATGGTCAATCTTTGAAAAGTATTGAGCTCCATAAAGTTGATTGAATAAATCATCAATGCGAGGTAAGGGATACTTGTTCTTTATTGTAATAGAATTGATCTTCCTATAGTCAATGCACAACCTCGTATATGCATCTTTTTTCTTAACAGAAAAGACAGGGGCTCCCCATAGAGAAACACTTGGTTGAATAAATCGATTATTACTCAATTCCTATAGTTGTTTCTTTAGTTCCTATAATTCCAGAGTGGCCATTCTATAAGGGGTCTTTGATATGGGCCTTGAACCAGGAATTAAATCAATGGTAAACTCAATTTCTCGTTCTGGAGGATGTCCAGGTAAATCTTCTAGAAACAAATCAACATATTCTACCATAATTGGTAAATCCTCTATTTGAACATTTCTTTCCTCACCCACAGTTATTTCATTCTATTCCTCCCCAATAATTGAATTTAGATGAGATACTAGGGGTGGATCTGGATAAGAATTAGGTTGTGATGATTTTTCTCTAATGATATAGTGTCCATTATCATCGTCATCAAAAATAGTAACCTTCATCTTCTTACAATAACTTTTTTGCATCATGGTATGATATCCAATCCATACCGATGATTATATCAAATTTAGTCATTGGTACGATGATGAGATCAGCAGATAAAGAACAATTATATTCCATAATGGGGACTAATTCAAAAAAATTTGTTGCAATGATACTTTCCTTAAGAGTTTTTAATGACAGCTCCATTGTTAAATCAAATTGAAATATCTAATTTTTTTAGCAAACTGGGAAGAGATGAAACAATGCAATTATCCAGAATCAAATATTTCATTTTCTAAACATGAGGAAACCATTAAATTACCAATCACCACATCTTTAGGCACTTAAACCTCTACAGTAGTGATAACATAAGCTTGGCCTTGATCACTTGTCATTTTTTGAGGTAAGTTCCCCTAATGCTTAGGAAATTCGTTTGCATAATGCCCCATTTATCTATAATTGAATTATTAAACATCAACATCCTCTTTCTTCCCCTTTTAATCACGAGCTTGGTGGAATTTTTCACCAAACTTGTAATAGACTCCCATTTCCTCAGGCAAGTACCAGGGGGTTTCTTCCCACAATTTCTGTAGGATGGATATTCCACTTTTCCCTTTATCCCCTTTTTTCCATTTCCACAGAGTTTGAAAAATCTCTTCTTCCATTTATTTGCTTTAAATTTTTAAGTCATAGAGATTTATTTTTATGTCTTGATAGCACATGATACAATATTCTTATACAATGAGAAGGATTGTGAGACTAATTCTTGATTGAGAAATGGTTTTAACCCACAAAAAAATGACCAATCTTACTTATCGGGTTACGAATATAATCTGCAACATTCCTCACTAACCATGTAATGCTAGCCTCATAATTTTCGACATTCTCATCCTTCTTTTTCCTCAGACTCATAAATTGCATTTCCATATCTTCTAGGTGGTCACGAGGAAAGTATTTTTCTATGAAAAGCTCCTTAAACTCCACCCATTACATATTTGATACTTCAACAACTTCCGTTATGTTCTTAATCAATGACCACCATTTATTAGCATATCCAGTGAGGTGGTAAACAGTCATGAAAACTTTTTCCCTTTCAATACTATCCAAGGCAAGATTACGTTTTATGTAAATTTACAAATGCTCCTAGGAGGTGGGTAAAAGATGGTAAAAGTTCATTAAAATTTTTTTATATCTAAAATTATTATTAACTGATTCCTAGTAATTAAATTGAAATTATATAGGTATTATGAATATATTTTGACCAAAAATAAATTTTAAAAAAAAATATTTAAATAAAAAATTCAGATTTAAAATATATCTCAGTGTTTTTCACTATTCATCAAAAATTGAATGTTTTCAGAAAAATACAAAACATGACCCTAACCTAATATCTATATTCATAATCCAAAAATTAAGTCCATTTTGAATGATAAAATTTATAAAATTTCAAAATTTTGGTATTACAATTCATAATGGCTTGTTTGAGTGGTTGTGGTGTGTTAGAACCTGAAGTTTCATACAACACACTCTACTGTATTATTCAAAGAGAAGTGTACCATGAACGATTGGGGTGTTACAAATATTTTATAAGTATATTGGGGTTCATTTTAACTTTCTATTTCCTATAACGCAATATATCAATGAAATCATGTAAAGACCCAGAAATTTCAAGGAAAATTTTTTTTCTTAATTTTCTTTGGAATTTTACAAGAACACAGTTTCTGACGGCGCCTGATTCTGAGGCCCGGTGTGCCCGGAATTAATTTTCAAAGTTTGGCTCGGGTACGTTCAGTGAACGAATGAGCGGGTTTTTCTAACATTTGAACAGGTGCTCGGAATCGAATTCTGAGGGCACCGATGGAATCTCAGAGCTGATATTTTATTAGAAACGCCTCTTTCGAAGTTGTGTTTGCTCGGTTGTGGTTTTTAATTTTTGGGTTTTAAGTTAAGAAATAAAATAAAGCTGTTCGACAATTTTATTTTTATTTCACTTAAAGCCGCTTGAAGACCACTTTATGCTGCTTAAGCTCAGTTGAAGCGAATATGGTTCTATCCAAAAATTTCCTACCCTCTTAGTAGGATATTTGTGAGGTGGGACCCACACGAGCCCCACCGATTTTTTTACGCTAAGTAACGCAACCGCAAAAACCCGTCATTATGAAAGTCAACTGCCGTGTTTTCTTAATTTCGTAACGCACCAATTAATTGGGCGGTTTTCTTCGTTGAATTAAATGGGCGGTTTATTCGTTGAAATTAATTCTATGAATTAATTTCGTTCGTTTCTTAACACATGTTCATTTTGTTGGCATGTTAATAAAATAAGGCCAACACACCTTCCTTTTGAAATGTTGTGTTAAACCATTGAAAAATCTCTAAGGATCTTCCTCCTTCTTCACGAAGAACGCGAAGAACGTGAAGAACGCGAAGAACGCCGCCCTCCGACAAAGAACACCAAACCTGCAGAGATCAAAGACGCGACACTGTGTACCACGACGCCGACGATTCTGCCTCTGCGACGCTTCTTCTGCAACGATCCAACCCCACGACAACCTTCGATCGACAACGGCAAGGTAGGGGATTGCGATCCTTTAATTTTTCCATGTGGATTATAAATCAATAAGGATTTAATTATTAAAATTAAATCTGTTGTTTCTTGGTCCTCAGAGTACGTCTACGCAACGCCGGATACTGCGACGACGCGACGGTCCCCTTCTTCAGCGACGATCAATTTCCGTAAAGAACGCACGTGCGGCGACTTGACGAGGTTGGGATTTTATTTTGGAAATACCTTTTTATATCCCCGTGATTGTTTCTTTTAAAACAAGAACCTGGATCAAGTGCAATTTTAAATTACTAAAATTGTTTTGATACGTTTGTCATGTGTTGATTTATCCTCCTGATTGATACCGTCTAACGCAGAGGGTGTGGGCCAAACAAACACGGCCCGATAACACTACGTCGTTCATCGTTGTCGTGCTGATTTGGAGGGCGACGACAAAACGTGCCGCAAAGGCAATTTGATGATTCCGTAGAGAAGAAAGGGTCCCGAGAGGAGCACCGGTGTAGACGGGAAGGAAAACAGACTGCCAGAGAAACTCTGATGGCCCGAAGGAAGTCTCCGGCGGCGTGGGTCGCCGGCGCGGCGACACCGGCGGCCGGAGGCGGCGGCGCCCCGGCGCGCCGACGGACAGGGCCGCCGTGGATGAAGCTGCGGCGGTGACGGCCTACGGACCCGCGGCCGCGCGGGTCCGGCTCGCCCGCACGGGATGCGGCAGAAGCCCCGTCCGCTGATGTCCAGCGCGACCCCTCGAGGGCCACAGCATCCTCATCCCACGGGGGCGGCGCCCCGCGGATGCCACACTCGGCCGCGGGGCCGAGCCGAGCCGGGCCGGCCGGGCCAGGCCGCGCCATTTCCAGACCGGACCAGGTCCATCCGGGTCGGACCAGTTCAGGTTGACCTGGTTCGGCCAACCCAGGGGGGGTCGGCCCGGGTCGGCCCGGGCCCAGACCCCCGTCTTCGGACCATTTTCGGTCTTTTGCCCATAACTTGAGCTACGAGCCTCCGAACGAGGCGCTGTCAGCTGCGATGCGATCCTTTGATCGAGTCAGTCGTTTCGGTATATCGCACTCAAGGTTTTGGAATACTTTGGGTTCGGCCGGGTTGGTTCGTACACGAATCCAACCGGGCCCTCGGAACGGAAACACTAATATCTTGAGATCCGGATGTCCGATTGACGTGCCATCGACTTTTTTGGATTCCTCTAAGTGAGACTGATCTTTTGGCATACTCTGCCCGAGGTTTGGGAGTAGGTGGAGTATGGTCGGGTTGGTTTTCCTTTAAAACCAATCAGGCCCCTAGGACGAAAAGGCCAATAACTCTCAGACCGGGCGTCCGATTGACATGCCGTCTGTGACGTTGAGTTCCTGTTGACAATACAGAACTTTTGGATACATCAACTATGGACTTTGAGTCAGTTGATGTATCAGAATCTCGGCTCATGGAGCGGACCCTCCCGAATGAGCTTCCTGTGTGCGGGAACCTTAGAGTTGGCTGCTACTGCTGATGTGACAGCGATGAATGTACAAAGATCCTCTGTGGATTCGACTGCGACGATGATGAAAACCATGCGGGAATCATCCGTGTTTTCGGCAGTGACCACTACAGTACATCTTGGGATACAACAACTCCGGACTACATGTCAGTTGATGCATCGACCTCTTAGCTCGTGGAGTGGACCCTCCCGAAACGAGAATGCTTTGTGCGGAAACCCTAGAGCCGGTTGAGACTTGATGACTGCTGATCGAACGACTCAGTGTGTTACGGATAGCCCGGCAGGGGAGCGCTTGGTTGTAGCGGAAGACCCACAACAAAGGTGCACTTGGTTGTAGAGGCACAGGGGAGCCCTTGGTTGTAGTGGCAGACCCACGATAGAGGTGCGCTTGGTTGTAGCGGCACAGGGGAGAACTTGGTTGTAGCGGCAGACCCACGACAGATGTTCTCTTGGTTGTAGCGGCACAGTGCATCGCTTGGTTGTAGCGGCAGACCCACGATGGAGGAAATCTTGGTTGTAACAGCATGGGGGAGCGCTTGGTGGTAGAAGCAGACCCACAGTACCAGATAGGTGGAGAACTACAGTAGTCCAAGTTAAGAGGTAAGCGCTTGGTTGTAGCGGCATAACCAATGCATTTGATGGAGAAGGAGTTTCCCAATAACTTTGGGTTCAACTTCATGATCGAACCTGTGTGAGCTGAATCCTGTTTACTTTCCTGTGTGAATTGTGTTGCGTTATCCTGTGTGGATTACGTTTTGCTTTCCTGTGTGGAATATGTATACTTTCCTGTGTGGACTGAGTTGTACTTGGGCTCGGAGGTTGGAGCATATTGGAATTGTTGACATACGTATATGTATGAGCATATACCTAACCAGTGTCAGTTGTTACTTCGTGATTGTATATTTCCTTTTTGGTTTAGCCTTTGTGGATTTTATGAAACCCTTGGGGGTCTCGGGGTCCCTACTGAGTAGCTTATACTCATCCCTGCACGGGCTATGCCCGCACTACGTTGTGTTGGTTGCAGACGACGGACAACGTTGATCGTGGTTGAGGATTGCAGAGTAGGATGGTACCTGGAGGAGGACCATTGGGCGGGACGTACTCGGAGCAGACGGCGAGACCCGAGGAGTAGTGGAGCTATCTGTACCCATTCATCAGGTGGGATTTCCAGTGGACAGCTCATCGTAGCGGCTTTTACCTTTGAGTTGTTGTTTTCCCTTTTTGAGTTGTACTTTACTTTCAGTTTGGATTTGTATTCTGGCCTACTTACTTTCCGCACTTGCAGTTGTACTCTATTTTTACATAGTGATTACTTTTTCTGCTTCCTTATTCGGAGGTTCTTGTTTACTTTACAAAGGCAATGCCTTCCCTGTTTATCGGGATTTACGCCTTGGGGCAAGTCGCCAGCCCCTGGCCTATAGAATGCGGGCTTGGGGTAGTCACGACACGGGCCCCGAGGACGGGTCGTGAAAAATCAAATTTATTTATATAGTAATAAATTCTAAACTATTGGGGTGTTACATTCTACCCCTTTAAATAGATTTCTTCCTACAATTCTATTTTTTCTATAATTCCCTGAAACTAATTCCCCAGATTTGTTGCATTGTTACATAACATTGTCATGATAAAAAGGGATCAAATCCTGAAAGACCGATCAGCTTAGTATCTTTTGAAGAACTAGATACATTCATATGTTTAACATTACATTATAAAATGATAAAACACATCAACACAGTCTCCATTGACCATATTCATATCCCTTAGAATATACCCATAGACCAGTTAGAATATAATTCTTCACAGTTTGGGAAAAATAAAACATTGAATGGGGTGATCACATATGCTCAGTAAGGATAAAAATATAGCGGAATCTTTCATAAATAATCATAAGAATCTAATTTAATGTATAAAACTAAAACAAAATCTTTTTAAACACAAACTTCATCATAATATAGAAGAGATAAATCAAATAATACCATTTAAATTTTCACATGGATATTCTAATAGTGTAATAATCACATGTAATGTCAATAGAAAATTTCATAATGTTAGAATGCATAATGCGGGACATAATAACCACATAGTCAAGGCCACTTAATAAGACTACAAATAATATTTTTCAAAGCCCTGTTCCAAGACACAAGTTTGTATCATGAGACCTACCGATGCCTCGAGGAGCTATAAAAGGCTACACCGATCACTTACCAATCATAATGCATTCCTCATGTGAAAAGGTCTATACATAACATAAACATTCATAGTAAAATATGCATACAAAATGTCAATACATTATCCATAAACCATGAATGAAAAAACATATCACATACAATTCCAAACATATCACAAAAACATTAATACAATATGGAATATTTGTATCATAATAAATCAACTTCAATTAAGTTTAAAATCAGTCAAAGGATGTTGACATATAAGAAATGATTACTATTTAAAAGAAATACCTCTTTCTATTTTGAAACCATTTAAAAGTCACATTATTTTAAAAGAAAACATAAATTTTGAAAATATAATTATAATATTTTACGGGAAGCTTTGATGATGTTATATTGGAAGAAGCTAGCCGCACCCACCGTATAAATTTAAAAAAATACATTCTTACCTGCATTTTGTTAAAATGGTCATAAAATATCTGTTTTGGAAATCAATGGAAAGATTCCATTAAAAACATATATGATCAAATAAGGGTATAAATGACTTTATACCATATACTAGTAAATAGTAAAAATGATTTCAATTATATTTTTATGAAAACATGAATGTGGATGATAAAGAGGTCCTAGTTGATACTTATATAAAAACAACCTCAAATAAGAAAATTGATTGTAGAATTAACCCTTACCTTGTAATTTTCCTTAGTCGATGGTATGTTAACATCCTGTATAATAGTTAAACCATTGTTATTAAATTATACATTAACTATATACATAAATATTATATCATATATGATCCTCTATAATTGCTTTTGTAAATAATATTTCATTAGTATCATCGTTTTGGGAGTTAATTGATTCGTTTTCCTTTATATGGTGGGTTAGGTAAGCATTGTTTGTTATGGATTAAATATCTTTGATTCATATACAAAATTATATTATGTTCTTTGACATGATTTTTAATCATAATATGAAAATTAATCTTGAATTATTATATTGATGTTGAAATCATATGTAATCGGATGGTATATTATATATTCAGAATCATTAACATGTTATATTTATTATTTATATCAGTTATACTCATTATAATACCAATCCATATAATTAAGTGTTTGAATAGCAAACTACACCACGACGTCGAGACAGTAAGTTGTACGTACGAACGTATGGTGACTTTGTCATTTTTAGGATAGATATAATAACAAATATTATATTAAAATATTTGTAAAAAATATCATAGTATTTATAAGATACGGGATTTATTATTTTGGTATGGAAACAACAATGAAAGATGAAGTGGAAGAAGAAAATAACTTGAAAGAGGGTGCTGAACTTATTACCTCTTCTTTTGGTGTTTCCTTTTGAATTGATCAATATGAGTCCATAGGTTGGATTTATGATCAATTTAAGTATATGGGTCAATGTGAGGGTAATTGGGAGTATATTGGGTCTGGTTTTGGCTAATCCAAATGGCTTTTTAGGTGTCAATTAATGAGAAGGGGTTGTACCCTTTTAAAATAGAGGTTAGGGTCACTTTAGGAAAAGCTTACAATATTATTTTGTTATAATATCATTTTCTGTATATAATGGATAAAAACTAATTAATTTAGAATATAATGTGTGGATATTTATAAATACTCTCAACCAATAAGTTTTAGACAAATTTAGGTTACCATATTAATCTTAACTTTTAGATTTAACTATTAGTTAAATAGTTTATCTTTTACCCTGTCTTCTGGTATTCTTACACTATATGGTTAATAAAAATACTCTAAAATTATAAGAGAACCAAAAGTGATTCATTAATGACATATATAATATTATTTAAAACCTTTTTCTGATCCTTATATTTTTTGGTATATTATATAAAATAATAATATAATTTTTAAAAAAAAACACATTTATGTTAATTTTGATACTATTTAGTATTTGGTTTTTGTGAAAGTCATCACAACTTGATTACTTTGATAACATTAATTTAGTAAACCCTAAACTATCATATTCACCTATAAAATTTGTGGATGTCATATAAACATTGAAATTAAATTTATTTTAATATTTATAATACAATTTATTTGATTATTTCATTAATAAGGTAATTACTACATCATCATTGTGTCATAAATATATTTAATTATTTAATGTATAAAATTTATAAATATAATACCATGATGTATTAAATATTTTTATATTTCTAATTAATATTTTTAGTTGAATTTATATTATGTATAAACCTATATTAAAAATAGTTTTTTTATTAAACTTTGAATTTAATTCTTTTAATAATTCTTTAAATAAAATAGTAATGAATGTCCAAATCTAATTCAAGTGGACCAAAAGGATCATATTTTATTCATAAGGTTGTTTTTGGTCAAATTACACTTATCCAATACAATTATGATATGTGTTAGGGTTATTATAATGTCATTTTTACCTTTAATTATCATATTTAATTTTAATCATGTTAAATAAAAGTCAACTGTTACTATTCACCTGAAATTATTTTCATCCTATTGAACCAAATTTTAATTACTAATTTAAACAGCGTCTCTAAGATTTTGGAAATTCAACTCACATAAGAGGTAAAAGTTAGCTTTTTGAACATTTGCAAATGCTCCTAGAATTTGGGTAAAAGACGGTAAAAAGTTAAATAAAATTCTATTCATCTAAACATATTATAAAATGACTCGAATGAATTGAATTGAAAATATATAGGTATTATGTATCTATTTTGACCGAAAATAAATTAAAATAAAATAACTAATTATTTAAATAAAAAGTCAATTTTAAACAATAACGCGGTGTTTTCACTATTCATCAAAAACTGAATGTTTTCAGAAAAATATGAAAAAATAACCCCATGCTAATTCTGATATTAAAAATTATAAAATGAATTATATTTTACCAAATTCAAAACATATAAGTATTAATAATTAATTTAAAATAAATTCCTTTTGTCAAAAAGAAAAAACCGATTTTTAAGAAAGCAAAAACTATCAAAAGATTGACATGTGTTTAGGTCAAATATAAAGGCAAAATAACTTATAATGACATAAATTTTATTAAATGATAAAAATATAGTCTAATTATATATTCAAACAATTATAATGAAAAATTTTACACTATAAATTATTTCAATTAAAAAGGTTGTTTTCAATTAAAATTCAGTATTTTTTATTATTCATTAATATACCATAGTTATCAGAAAAGTAAAAAAAAATTACCCAAATTTTTTTTATGTCCCTATTCTAAAGAGTAATTTTATTTCCTGAAATTGAATATATAAAATTTTCAAATATTGGTCTTGAAATGGGTTGGCCATTAAATGGTGGTAAAATTTAATTTTCTAAAAAATATTTCCTTTATCTGAAAAATTGAATTTATTATTATATTATTTTTAAGAAACACATTTTATGGATTTTAATATTATATGGTATATATAAAATTTAAAATTCAGTTAATACTATTCATAACATATTTTGAATGGCTGGTTGGGTAAGTGGTGGTGCGCTTGAACTCGGTATTGCATGTAGCACAAGTTATTGAATTACATTGGAGAGATAACATAATGTGAAATATTTTGGTGTCACATTTACCCCTTTTTCAATAAATTGCAACCTCTAAATTTTAAATTTTTCTTCGAAAATAAAAGGCTAAAAGTATAAAAATACCATTGTGGAAAACCCACATTAAAAAATGGGTTATTAATATTTATTTTTAATAAGAGGGAAAGAGAAATGAAAAAGTCACAACCAAATTATGATCTGGATTGGGAAAACATTTGTGAAAATTATAGACACATTATTAGAGGAAAAACAAAAAAAAATTATAGGGGTGATTGAGGTCATCAATCACAAACAAGTGTAAAATTAAGGGCCTAAAATCCATCTGTCTGTGATGATTTAAAATTTCATCCATTCAAAAAAGCATAATGTATATGGATAACACATTTTTGGTTTTAAGATCCACTCGCTAATGTTTAAGAATTAATTTATTCACATAATAAGAGGAAAAAAATATACTTCACATGTAGGGATTCATCATTTAACTAATTCCTACCACAAACTCATATTTCACTCTAAATGATAATAGAATTCAAAAATATTATATTTATCTTAATCACATAGGATTACTATAACAATTAATTTATAATTCATTTGTCAGACTATTTCAAAACAAACTACATTATTGAAACCAAGATATCAAGTTGACCAGTGTAGGAGACGCACCCTTGTCACCCTTCAGTTGCGGGTATGACTCTCGCGGCCTTGCTGGATGCGACGGTTTGTCACCCGACCTATTGGTTGTCCTTTTTATAACAATCCAAAAAATAATTTCAAGAATTTTTTTTAACCTTAAAAAATAGAATCCAATGTTTAGCTTAATCCAATCCAACCTCTATAATTATCAAAAATACTTCTTTCCAAACCCACAATCCAAAATTTATAAGGTAGGTAAATACAATGAAGATCCTTTCTTCCATTAATAACTTGTGAATAACTTCATCATGTATTCTATTAAAATATAGTAACACCCTAAATTACCATAAAACCATATTTATTACATTCATCCTCCCTTCTTCCTTATAGAATAATAGAAATACTTCATATATAAAAACATTTTCAAACTCCTACAATGATGGATTATACACTTCATTAATAAGATTCAAGGTAGTTAATAATATTCAATATATTTTTAAAAATAAATCATAGCTTTTTCCAAAATCACTACCTCAGTATCAGAACCATATTAAGGTTTATAATTATCTCACCCATATATTTTCAAAAAACATTAACCTACTATTGAGTCAATTTTCATGGTTCCACACAATCTCAAGTCCTTAATGAAATAGTACTATAGTACAATCCTTATATAATTTATAATACTAATTAAATTTACATCATTAATTAAATAATTTAGTGACACAATAAATTTAAAAAACATGAGAACTGTAATCATTCCTTTTCATCTTCAGTAGTATCATAACATGATTATTATCCAATAGCAGCATTTGTGGTATACTCTGATGATTTGGAAATTGAATCATGTAGTGTCACAACTCCTTGGATATGAAGCATTGTACATTTGAAACCTTTTTCTTACCATTGCAATAACATACTTAGTTTCCTTTTCTCTACAGTTATAACAAACTCACATTCCCTTCAAGAATTTACCACTATGATTCTTTCCACAGTTATCGCATATGGTAAAATCATTCATTCCCCTATTCCCTTTATACATCATTATCTATTCCATCCTTTTATTCTCATGCATCTCTTCAAATCCATAGGACTAAGATAATTCTTTACTTATCTTATTTACACATAATAATATTTATTCATACGATGAGAATACATAGGAGACTATTTCCCTTCTAAATGTTGTATTAATAACATGAAAGATATAATAATTCTTAATCTTTTGATCATGCGTATTGCTATAGTTATCATTCCATCTACTTGGAACCATTTCTAGAAAATGGCATACAGTAGGTTATTTTATGAATAACAATGCATAATTCCAAACATGTAAAATACCTAACGTAAATTGAAAAGAATATGTATATAATACATATGAATAAAATGTATTCTTGGAAGAATTATTTACTCCTGAATCCATCATAATGGAATGTAATGAAAATGTGAATTATCCTAGAATATCCCCTATGAGTTTTGTTACCATGAGTGAAACAATTCCTATTTTCATGTACCGGGATACCCTGGGTCCAACCCGAAACACCTTTTCGGTGTTTTCACTTCTAGTCATATCTGTGCTAGAGCCGCCTCTACCAGATCGTATCCAGGCATTGATGTATTTTTTGAAAAATTCACAAAATTTATACTTTTCCAAAATTCAAGGAAGTCCTTTTATACTAATCCTCAATGTTTATCTTAGGGTAATGTGCTCTAATCCAATTTTATCTAAATATAGTTTCCAAGGTTTATACTTATCTTCCTCTGATACCAACTGTAATTCCCTATCCCTAGTTAACTAGATTAGGTGAATTATTACATAACATTGGAATGATCCCAAGGGACCAAATCCTGAAAGACCGATCAGTTTAGGAGCCTTGGAAGTACTAGATACATTCATAGGTTTTAAATTACACTATAAAATTAAAAAAAACAGCATCATTGTATCCATTGACCAAATTAATATCCTTGATACTATCACTAAAGTTGAGTCATAATATAATTATTTGCATCCTGGGGAAAATATAACCTAGAAAGGGGTAAGCTCAGATTCTCAGAAAGGATAAAAATATATTAGAAAATTTCATAAATAAGAATAAAAATTTAAGGAAATGTATAAGAATAAAACACAAGCCTTTTAAAATTAAACTTCATCATAATATGGAAAAGATAAATCATATAATTCCATTTACATATACACATGGATATTCTACTTGTCGAAAAAGAACATGTTATATCAATAGAAAATTTCATAATGATAGAATGCATAATTGCAGACATCATAACCACGTACTCAAGGCCTAATTCCATGGATACAAATATGATTTTGTAAAGTACTTGTTCCAAGACACTAGTTTGTCTCATGATACCTACTGATGCATCAAGGATCTACAACAGGCTCCACCCGTCACATACTATGTCCAATACATTCCTCATATGAATAAGATTAAACATTATGTAAACATTCGTATTAAAACTAGCTTATGAAATGTAAATAATCTATCCTTAAACAATGAATGGTACAAAAATTACACATCCACAGTCAAACATATCACGTAACCTACAATAAAAAATGGATGATTTACATCATATTAAGTCAAATAAAAACATGTTTAAAATCCATCAAAGGATGTTGACATAGATGAAATGAAAACTTTTTGAAAGAAATTACACTTTCTATTTTGAAACCATTTAAAAGTCACATAATTATAAAATAAAGAATTTATTTTGAAAATATTATTATAAGCTCGTATGGATAGCTTCGACGATGTAATAATGGTGGAAAATATATTCACACGCTATATATGTAATGAAAAACATTCTTACCTTAATTTTGTAGAAAAGGTCATAAATTACCTTGTGTGGAAAATGATGGAATGATTACTTTATAAACATATATGGTCAAATAGGGGTATAAATGAATTTAACCCAAACTCTAGTAGATATTAAAAATCATTTGAATTACATTTTTAAGAAAACTCAGATGTGGATGATAAAGAGGTCCCAGTAGATACTTACATAAAAACAACCTCAGATAAGTAAAGAGACTATAGAATTAACCCTTACATTTTACTTTTCATTAGTAGATGGTATTTTAACCTTCTGTATAATAGATAAAACATTTTTAATAAATTATACAAGAACTATATACATAAATATGATATCATATATGATCCTTTAAAATTTATTTGGTTAATAATATTTCAGTAGTATCATCATTTCGGGTGTTAACTGATTCATTTTATTTTATATGATTGGATACGTAAGCCATGTTTTTTATGGATAGGATGTATTTGATTCATATACAAAATTATATTATTTTGCTAAACATTATTTTTAATCATAAAATGGAAATTAATCTTGAATGATTACAATGGAGATAGAATCTCATCACGTTCATGGAGACGATAATACGTACTTACGCACAAGCGACCATATCATTATATTGATCGTGTAATAGTATGTAATTGGATGCTATATAATATATAAAGAATCATTAAAAATTTATATTTATTATTTATATCAGTTATACTGATTATTATACCCATCCAAAAAATGTTGTGTTTGAATAACAAACTACACCATGACGTGGAGACAGTAAGCCATACGTATGAAAGTATGGTGACATTGTCATTTAGAGGATGGATAAAATAATAAACATGGTTGTAAAATATTTATAATAACATCACAGTATGTAGAAGGTGATGGAGTTAATATTTTGGTATGGAAACAACAAAGATAGGGGATGTGGAAAAGAAAAAAACATGAACGAGGGTGGTGAAATTATTTACTCTTCTTCGGGTGTTTTCTTTTGAGTTGATCAAAAGGGCTCCTTAGGTTGGATTTATGAAAAATGTATGGACTCTAGGTCTAATTGAGGGTAGTTGGGAGGATATTTGGGCTATGGTTGGATGAGCCAAATGGATTTGGTGGTGTGAAATTAAGAGAATGGGAAGTAACCTTTTTAAAGAGAGGTGAGGGTCACTTTAAGAAATGTTTAAAATACTATTTTACTATAAAATAATTTTCTGTTTTTAAATGATAAAAATTGATGGATTTATAAGAAAAGGTGGTGATGGGTCGAAATCCTCTCAACCAATAGGTTTTCTACAAGTTTTGGTTACCATATTAACGTTATCTTTTAGATTTAACTATCAGTTAAATAGTTTAACTTTTACCGTGTCTTCTTGTATTCATAAACTATATGTTTAATAAAATAACTCTAAACATTCACGAGGAACTCAAGTGGTTCATTAATGACATATATAATATTAGAAAATCCCCTTGTATGTTTGTTAGATTTTCAACATTGTTATATAATTTTATAATATAATATTTATTCTATAAACTCATTCATGTCAAATTTGAAACTATTTAGTAGTTGGATTTTTGGAAAGTCATCAAAACTTGATTACTTCGAAGAAGATACATTTAATAAACATTTAAATTTAATATTACCTATAAAATTCGTAGATGTCATAAAAACATTGAAATTATATTTATTTGTGTATTTATAATACCATTTATTGGATTCCTTCATTAAAATGGTAATTACCGCATCATCATTGTGTCAAAAAGAAATTTAATTATTTAATGACTAAAAATTATCAATAAAATAAAATGATGTAGGAAATATTTTTATATTTCTAATTAATATTTATAGTGAAATTTATCTTATGTATAACCTTAATTTAAAAATGGTTTAGATATTAAACATTAAATTTACACTTTTAACTACTTTTGAAATAAAAAATAATAAATGTAATAATCTAATCTAAGTGGACCAAAAGGATCATATTTTATTACTAAGGGTTTTTTTCTGTCAAATTAAACTGATCCAATACAATTAGGACACGTGTTTTTGTAATTATAATATCATTTTTACCAATAATTACCCTATTTACTGTTTACCGTGCTAAATAAAAGTTAGAAGTTACTATTCACCAAAAATTATTTTCATCTTATTGAACAAAATTTTACATATAGATGTCTTCCATTTCACTAAGATTTCAGAAATTCTACTCACAGAAGTGGTAAAATTTAGTTTTATGCAAATTTGCAAATGCTCCTAGAAGGCGGGTGAAAGACGGTAAAAAGATCAATAAACATTTATATATCTAAAATTATTATAAAATGACTCCAATGAATTATATTGAACATATATATGTATTATGTATCTATTTTGACATAAAATAAAATAAAATAAAATAAGTAATTATTAAAAAAAACGTCAGTTTTAAACAATAATATAGTGTTTGTCAATATTCGTCAAAATTTGAAAGTTTTCTGAAAACAAAAAAATTCACCCTAAGCTAATTTTGATATTCTAAATTCAAAACTGAATTCTATTTTACAAATTCAAAACATCGAATATGAATTAATTAAATTAATATTAATTTTCGTTGTCAAAACCAAAAAAGTGAGTTTTTAGAACTATAAAAACTATCAAAATATTGACATGTGTTTATGTAAAATTTATATGTGAAATTACTTATAACGACATACATTGTTTTTAATGATAAAAATATAAACTAATTATACATTAAAACCATTAAAATTCATAATTTAACACTAGAAATTATTTCAATAAAAAAAGTTATTTTCAATTAAAATTTAGTATTTGTAACTATTCATCAAAATATAAAAGTTATCATAAAAGTACCAAAAATTAATCAAAACTAAATTTTTATGTCCCTCTTCGAAATAAGAATTTAATTTTAATAAATAAAAAATATATAAGTGTAAAATGTTGTTTTTAGAAAGGGTTATTCATTAAAAGGCAGTAAAATTGCAATTTTTTTAAAATACTTCCTTTATCTAAAAAATTGAATTTGTTATTATATTATGTCTAAAAACACATAATATGGATGCTAAAATTATATAGAATATATAAAATTAAAAATTTAGTTAATATTATTCATAACTGATTTTGAATGGCTATATTGGTAAGTTGTGGTGTGCTTGAACTCGGTGTTGCATGTAGCGCAAGTTGTTAAAATACATTGAAGAGATCACATGCTATAAAATATTGGGGTGTTACATTTTCACGAAAGGTATATAAAATTTTGAAATCCCACATCATAAAAAGGAATCATAAAACACAATATTGATGAGTGAGAAAGGGAAATATTATGGTCGTCAAGAGTAACACATATCTAGTCTAACATGTATAAAAAATTGATAGAAGTGAAAATATAGACATTGAGGAGAAAATTAACAACCATAGGAAATTATAGTGATCTAAATCATTGTTAGTTGAATGTTAACCAACATAATAACAAATGTATATGATAGATTAATAAACAATCAATTCATCATAACTAAAGGTAAAAGGATAATGATTTTAATTTAAGATCCATTTTCCTAATATTGATGGAATGTTTTACTATAAGTATATAGAACAAGGGGAAAAAACCAATATGACATATTCTTGTTACATAATATTAATTTCTTCATTTGATTGTTCTTTAATTAATATCCACCTATGAATATCCAAGATTAACTTTCTTAATCATGAAGAACTAAAATTTAATTTAAATGGATCAAAAGATCCATAAAATATTGACGAGTCCAATTGTATATCTCAGAACATTTACCAAACCCATAATGGATTGTACCAGTTATCTAATGTAATACATCATTAACAAAAATAGAATAATAACAATCAATATTCAATTTCATATTTATCCATCAATTCTTTTGGGTAAAATAATTCCACATTAAGCCATTGACAATGTAGGCAAGTGGTAGGTGATGTACCTTAGTAACATTTGGATTGTGGGTATAATCCCCACATCCTCTCCAGACGTGATGTGTTGCTTCTCGACATGTATATTGTAAACATTCTAAAACATTTTTAATATAACTCTTATAACTTCTCAAAAAATTTATGAATATCCTCCAAAATATTATTATGCATTAAATCCCTTTTTTTGCAACCAATATGTTCTATATAAATATTTTTTTATGAAAAAATAAGCACAATTGACTATTATTATAGTGAAATTGATGATCATTTGATCCCTATAGGTTATCATCACCTTAAAACTTATATAAAATTAATTATTACTCAAATAATACATCTTGTTGAATCAAACAGTTACATTTGAATCATCATAATAAATTGTCTCCCAAAATTTAATTCATCACATAAATATCCTATTAACTAAAATATTAATAGGGACATATAAAAATAAAAACATATTACTATCCATAAAATGATAAAACCATTATGATAGTAATATTTTTTTTAAATCATTGATTAATACCTATATGCATCATTAAATTAACACAATCCCTAGTAGTTTCATGATTCTTATATGAAAAATATAATCTAAAAAATACATTTAAAATATTATTCTTGAAACCAAATACTAGAATACATCAATATTATCACATCAATTATTTGTATAACATAGGTCCTTCCACTATCTAGTATGTATAAATTACAAGTGTGCATTGACATAGATGATTCTCATGATTACAACATTTATGATATTGAACTATAAATAGATCTCCTGGATGAAATTTATTTCTATCAATAGAACTCCATTGTTTTATGCAGAAATTCATTTCACTCTAAACATAATTTATACATATAAATAATTTTTCCATTCCTTTCAGAAAAATTCATTGTCTTCTATTTCTATTTTTATAAATTTATGGAAATTGAACTTTTTTTCTACTATGGTCTCCACCAGTCATGATCTTAGAATGATCCTTCTATATATTCTTTTGTGATCCCGAGAGTTGGTTAATTTATAGGTTGTTAATCATATATCATGATAATTCATTTTAAATAAATAAAATATATTTTACTTTAGAATTCATCAGATTTGGTTTCTCATAATGACATTATTTTCCATCATATTGAAAAGTAACAACATTTCTCCTAGTTCTACCTATCAACCAAACAAAAATTCAAGGTGTTTGTGAAAATTTTCATAATTAAGGAAAATATTTTATAGCACATCTAAATAATGAAACCTCATTTTCATCCTATTAATAAATATGTATAACCTAGGTCATCCAGGAAAATATTTAATTTAAATCCTTCATGATCGTTCATAATGAAAATGAGATTTAACTGAAGAACATCATCATGGAGTGTTCTATATGGTATTAAAGAAGGCATGTTGTTTTAGAACAGTTGATGATCATTTTAATAAATAATATTCACTTTTCAGAGTCATTAGTCTAGGTAAACAACTTTCAGATCCACTTATACATTTATTAACCAAATAAGGATGTATTTTATGAAACTAACAAAATATATACCTTACCAAATGTTAAGGATGATATCCTATACATGTACTTATTCTCAAATTTAGTAATAGTGTCATATTCTCTAGTCTATTTTTTCTTAAATATATTTCTCATGGTTCTAAAAACAATTCTCTCGTGAGAACTATAATGATCCAGACCCAAGTTTCTCAGAGTATGTGATTACATTATTACAAAAGTTCTAGATATAAGAGATAACATCAAAAATAATGAAATATTTTAGTATTACTAGAAAACTAGATATGAAATTTAATTTCAATTTATATTTGAAATCATAAATTAAAACATAGTTTTTGATTTTATAACACTATTACTCTATTTAAGATATCCATACAGATCAATCATAATACACTTCTTGTAATCTTAAGATAAAGAAACATAAGAATCATGTCAACTCAGATGTTCAGTAGTGGCTACGTACATTTGAAGATATCAAGAATCAATATGTAATGAAAGATAATGAGTGGAAAATAATATAATAAATATTTAATTTAATCAATTACATGAGAATGGAGAATAAAAACACAAGAATAAATTCTGGTCAAATAATTCGATATAAATAATCACAACATCTTAAAATTAATCCATGGATAATGTAGACATAGAAATATCATGGATAATAGTATTTAAATTCATAATGAAAAAATTGTTTAATATTGGATGTCATGATCTCATTCATCATGATATATATAAAATCGGGTCCTTAAGTCAAGACCATTTAATCAATGAGTATGTATGAAACAAAAATAAATTTAGTACAAGCTTACTAATTTATATCATGATACCTATCAATAAATCAATGTGATATATAATTTTGAGCCCCACCTATCACTACATTTTCAAATCTTACCGCGTATATTTAATTTTATTTAATTCATCTACATAATTCCTTATGAATAACTATAGGTATTAAATAAATAATATTTAATATTAATATTTATAGAATCTATCAAATAATATTAACAGTTAAAAAAGTATATATAAATGATATATTGTCTTAGAAAGAATAATATAATGGTTAAAAATTATTGATATTTCAGGTAAATTTATAGTCCAATGATCAAAATAAAGTGAATATTTTATGATAATATTACAAAAATAAAATTATTATCAGATATTAGATGACCATCAGTTCACTAGGAATATAGGTTTGGTAATAATATCATTACCTTTAAAAGAATAAGTATAATTTATGTAAAATAATAAAATAATATTTCATAAAGGGGTTTTCTTTTTAGAACCTTCGAAAAAGGTTAGAATTTCTTTAAAAAAATATTTATGGAGGTGTGGAGGTTTCTTATCTCAATATATGCTAAAAACAATCAATTTAACATTTTCTCAATAAATTCAAAAACATAAAATTCAGGAAACATTAGAATGAATCCTTTTAAAATATTTTAAAAATGTTAATGATTATATTAA
The DNA here is from genome assembly GCA_963277665.1 of Viscum album. NCBI lineage: Eukaryota > Viridiplantae > Streptophyta > Magnoliopsida > Santalales > Viscaceae > Viscum > Viscum album. Next base: position 613,741,691 of record OY728162.1, read on the forward strand.
ATTTAAATAAAAAATAACTTCAGTAAATAACATTAATTTTGAGAAGTAATTAAGAAAAAATTTAAATGGAGGAAATATATATCAGATTAAAAGAGAATGAAAATTGGTTTTCAATTTAATAATTTATTTTCTTGAGTCTAGTACCAATATTGGGAAATATTTGATGAATATAATAAAATCCTAAAATATAACATTTATAAAATAATTATTGTTGATTATGAGTTATAAAAGATAAAAATCCATATATTAAAATAAAATAAAATCCAAAGGAAAGTGAGATTGTAAAATAGAATATTACATCTTTGGTGACATTTCAATTATATCCCTATGAAAGAATAATGTTGAATTGAAAAACTAATCATCATGATTAAATAGGTATTAATGTTAAATACATGTATGGGGTAGTGTATACATCATATAATATTGAATTAGTGCATACTAATAAATATATCTCAATGACATGTAAATTACAATAAAATACCTTTCAAATATCTTACCATTACAGTGATGATTAATAAATGTATTTACTGTGGGTTTAAATTGTATATAAATAGAAATTCATTTTAATTATAAAATAAAATAATAAAAATTAATTACACAAATAATATTATTTTATCCATGGTAATGAATATGTAACGTCACCCCGTGAAAAGAAGTTGAGTTATAAAATTCATTACCAGTCGGCAACATTCAAGTGAAATACCCATGGATGAAATAATTCAAATTAAAATAGAAAATAAAATTATGTTTCAAATATTGATGAAATTACTTATAAAGGATTCATTATATACACCACATAATTAAAATTAGATTTATAACATTAAAATATTCCTTAATGATGGGAAATTTAGATGATGTCCCTTACCTCACGATCCACTTTAGATGGATTTTATTTAACATATTTTATAATGGTAAATTATTTTTATTAATTTATACCACAACCTTATTCATATTTATAATATCATATATTATATTTTTCTATCATCTTACCATCAATTCGTTAATAATATTTATGTATTTCCATTTTTTGTGGTAGTTAATTTCTTTATTTTCTCTTGCAGTTTTTCCATTGAAGTCATAGTTCTTGTGCATAGGATATAGATCCAAACTACGATGAATTATACTGATGTTATAAATATTAAATTTTTTCATTTTATATATTCTTATAACCTTTCAATAATTTTGGACATGGAAAATGAATGGCATCAGTTCGTGGAAACTGTTGGCCTTACATATGCATGGGCGATGATATCATTTACAAAATGGGTTAAAGGGAATGATTGTGGAATATATATTAATTTTATAGAAATAATATCCTGAAATATTTATAATATATATATTTTTAATTTCTATCCTTATGAATATACTTGGGATTCGTTGATTGAATGAAATTTTATATTAGTTAGTGAGGTTGTAGTCCACTATAGAGAAGAGAAATTGATTTGTTTCTCATTTGATGGAGAATGAGGTGGATAAATATTATTAACATAGCATAATAAAAAATATTTATATGTTATATATTTATGTTATTATATTTTATGTTGTAATATAGACTTGATAATGGTAAAAGAATAATTAAAACAAAAGAGCTTGGTGAAGATAATTACATTTTATTAGAAGAACCACCATATGATCTTTTATTAAGGATCCTAGGGATGGTATTTGGGGAAGACATATTTGTCATGAACATGAATAGTGATTTTGAGGAGATAATTTTATAGGATTATTTTGATTAAATATATTTAGATTTATTCATAAGTTCTATGAAGGTTGCCCATTTAAAATTAAAGAGGAGTTCTAATTTTTTTTAAATACTAAAAAATATTTAATAATTGGAAGTAAATATTAATCCATTTGAAGCAAAAAATTGATATTAAATGTAGTTTTTGAAACTTCAGGTCTATAAACACATCATACAAAAAAATATCTTTTATCATCTTCTTTCATTATCCTCAACGTTTACATACTCTTACCATTTTTGTTTTCACCAGGGTAATTATTTTCCAAATTTACCAAAGTAATTTATCTTTTTTGACTGAAATTAATTGAGCCTTATTATAATTTTTTAACCCATTATACTAAATTATAAATTTATTTTATTTAAAATAATATTTTGTTTATGGAAAATAAATTTTAAGACAAGCACATGTAATGTGAAAAAACCTTATTTTAACCTTAATCATGATAATTAATTTCAACTGTATTTACTAATACTTGGGAATTAAAATTACATAAAACATAATAGATAATATTAATTATGATGATTTCAAATATTGAATTAATTATACCACATTTAATTCCAGAATTGGAATAATTTAATATGAATTTGAACTCACAAGCGCAGTTAAAATCCATTTTCCAATGATTTTTTATTATGTATAGAATATTGTTATATAAATACTCATCATATAAATAATTTTAATGAAAATAATATGATTAATAAAAATAAAATTTTACTAATGACTCATTGAAAAAAAAAATATAAAACCAAACTTTACATTTCATGTTCTTAAATTAAAAGTATGCTTTATAAAAAAATGTATTTTCATTATTCATTAAAATATAATCATTTGAAAAAACTATAAAGTATTTAATCAAAGGATATTATAACATTTTGATTTCAAATATGAAGTTAAAATTTTCAAATAAATTTTATAATAGTGTAAAAAAGTATTTTTATAATAAGTGTATGTAATGCGATGAAACTGTTTTTGAGAAAAATACATTTATTAAGAAAAATATGGATACATTAAAATATAATGAATTAATAAAATATTATATGAATGATAAAACATTTTATAGAATAAATAATATATAAATTTCAATAAAAACGCTCATAAGCAATTATTAATTTAATTTATAATATGAAAACAAATTACACAATCAAAAACAATATTTTGAAAAAAAAATTTGTTTTAATTTAAAATAGTTATTTTATAATCAATTGATAACCAATGAATTTATTTTATAATTTTTTACCCATATATGTTTCATTATTTAGTTATTTATTTTATAACTCGTTAATATTTGGTTTTTCTTGTTGAATATAAGGTTTTCATTTATATTTAAATTATTTTTGGGGAAGGAAAGTTAGTTTGGATTCTTAATGGGGGGGACTTGCGGTTGTTGTAGAGTTTAACATTTGGTTGACTTGGTAAGGTAGTTTTAAAAATATATCAGTTCTATTAGTTCACCAAACACAGCTATAGGATCGGCAGGGGGTGGATGGTAGAATATAGTTACTATAGGAACTCCATCAGCTTTCCAGGGGTAGCCCATTTTCCCAGTAGTGGAGCTTTTAAAAGGACAAGCATTATGCCTAGACAAAAATACAAATAGTGGGACTTATTATCTCCTTTGAATTATTAGATGAACCACCAGATAATCAATGGAGTTTAGTTTTAAGAAATTGATGCTAGTAGAGTTGATAATACCAAGGTCAGTATCAAAAAAAATTTCCACACCCAATTTAAATCCAAAACCCCTCCCATTAAACTTTCATGAACTAAATACGGTTTCCACTTATCCAGTAACATGAACCATTCCGTAACAAGCGTCAATAGGAATTCCCTACCCTCTTGGGTAGGTTACTAGTGTATGGCATCAAGAATGACTCCAATGGGAATGATATATCCCATAAACCATAGAATAATAAATAAATAAAAAAATAACACTATAAATGGTTGAGGAAAAGAAATAAAAATTGAACATACATCCGTGTTGCCGCACAATTCACCACCATATAGTGAGGCATATTCACTCAGAGAGTGATCCAAAATTGAGATAAACTAATGTTGAAAAAAGTAATGAAAGTCGGCATGAGAACCAAGATGCACAGTAAGAATTCAAAGGATGAATAGTGACATATTCATTAACATTTAGATTAAATCTGTTTTAATTTATTTTGAAAATTATATATTTAAAAATATGTTTTTTCATTCTCACAAATACAATTAATGAGCTTCCATTTTTAAGAAAAAATGATTTTACATTACATTTTCAAATGATTTTCCAAACCATGATAAGAAATTTCAAATAAATTACTTTAAAAATTAACCAATGATTTAACATTAATTTTAACATGGAATTAAATTAATTTGTGTCACTTTATGATGATAATAGATAATAATGGAATGTAACTTATGTGTAAAAAACGTGTTATGGGATCTTATGTGCTAGTTGAGACTACCTAGAAAAAATCAATAATAATATCTCATATTCAATATCCACTTGTGTTGGTTATCTGCATTCACCATCCAAACCCTTAGTGACACCCACACTAGCTTGACCAAGGGGAACATCCCAAAAAGAGTTCACTGTTTTACTAAGGGACAATAGCCAGTGTGTAATCTCAATTACTGAAGCATGTGTACATAGACTATCACCTCATTCACTATGTCTTCCCATGAAAATTAAATGGATGTGACTTTTTTATGTATTTTATAAATACATATCATACTAATTTTTGAAAAATATTCCAATCACATTTTCACGTCTCTTTTCTCTCCTCAAGAGGAACTTCTTTCCAATATACATAAACAAGTTACTAACTAGTCACTAAAAACACATCTGATACCATACATTTTTTATACATTTATCACATTTCCATTTCAAAGAGAATTATATAAGGGGTTTTCCATTTACATAAAAAATTTATGGTTCCAACCAAATCTTTCCTCATTTAAAGAAACATACTTTTAGAAACTAAATAAACATTAAAAATATATAATATTTTCAAAATAAAGTTTATAGCATGCTACATTATTAAAAACACATGTTAGGAGCTTAGTAAAATTATGTAAATAAAAAAATAACCATTTCAAAGAGGGGAAACCAATTTTTCCTAGCCTATATATGTCACATAAATTTATAGAATACTTTTAATATGCTCAAGAAATCTTGGAATTCAAATTAAAGGCCAAGACATAGGAAACCTACCTACAAATAAAAGTATATAGACATAATAACATGAATCCAATATTTATTATTATAGTTACATGAATTTAAAAATATTTATATATATATCCTTAACTATAATATAGATATTCCACTCACCATGAGGGAATAACTAGAAAGATTATAGTTATAGACACAAATGGACACACACACACATATATATTAAATAATAAGAAATATGAATTTAGGTAATACACTCAAATGGTGTTTGAAAATGAACTATATAAAAATAAAATAAATTAAAAAAATCACAAATAACTAAATTAAAATTTACCAAAGGAAAAACTTTGACGTATCTTACCCAAAACCTAAAAAAACCCCACTACCATTGAAAGTCTTTCTATAAATAATCCAAAACTAATCCCCATACACACTAATAATGATGAACCAAAAATAAAACATCCAAAATAGGGATCAGTTCTGATTAAGTAATGTGCACCATATAAGAGGAATTTGAATCCAAAAATAAAAGGGGATGAATGAAATAGGATGTGAATATAAGCCTACTAGAGTTAATCTCACCCATGATATTAATGAAAAATAGCCACTAGAGAGTGTGGGGAAGAGCTGGTGGCATGCATGGCAAGCCCTTGTGGTTTTTCAATCACGTGAGATAAGGGAGGGGTTAGAGCATGTGTGTGGCGAAACCACTTTATGGGGTAAAATATATTTTTATTACTAATTTTTTATTTTTATTAATCATAAAACCTAGGAATAATTTTTCAGCACATTTGGACGAACCATGTTCCAACCATGTTCATCTACCAGAGGACCTAGACACCTTTCACGAGAATTTATATGGTCTTCTAAGCCATGTGTTTTCTATGTGATTCTACTCTATAAAAATTAAGGACACCCAGGAACGGTCTATGAATGGTTTCAATTAACCATGCATCTCTTGGAGTTGGTTACCAAGATCAATCTTCTTTTTATATTATGATAATATTATTTTCCTTTGATGTTAATTAATAGAATTCTTATCACATCATGATTGTTCTTATAGATGAAATTTAATGTGATAATGTACTAAGAGTATTTGTACACTAAATGGTCATAGTGGATCACTTCTATGATTAGAACACAGATGCTCCATGACACTATTCTTGAATACATGTTCTATAGAAAAATAATATCATTTGACTAGACACAAATAATACATGATATTAGGGGTGTATACCCATAAGACTTTTATGCACCTTCTCATTGTTTACGCCCTTGGTAATGTCAAGGAGGATGTTATGAGTATGAGCCTCGCTAGTAGGAAATCCACATTTATAAGTGTAATTGGATATTATTATTTGTGGATTTTTCTATTGCTCTTTAGAATTTATGATTTTTAATAATTTGTATATGACTCATGCACTTATATGTGTTAGAGAAAACTATAATGACAAATGTTCACATAGAGGTAAGATTTTTCGGGTGTTTCCTGAGTAATACTGCATTAACAATGCAATAAATATTTTTCCCTTCTATTCCATAAGAAATGATTAACTCTTAGGCCCTTTTATGGAAATGATATAGAGTAAATAAATCAATTTATGTGGTATTATATATGCAATTTTATTTTACAAAATGTATAATAATGATAAATTTAGTACATGAGTTGATGGTATTATCACATAACTCTCTTGATTAGAGATACCAAGAAAAGGGATTATATTACACAGCAAGAGTTCATATTAGGTGAAATGTCATTGTTTAATTAACGTATTTTTCTATGGGTTCCTTAGTGTGTTGTTAGATGAAATCCTTGGAAGTCATGCTCCTCTATCGAATGCCACTGAGAAAGAGGTCTAGAGGGTCACACACTATGTGTATCCAGTATCTCAGTTAAATAATATATTATTTATTATCTATAATGTTGAATGAAGATTATTCCTAGTTGGGGTTTAATAATTATTCATGGTTTCCAAATCACATTTATTTCAACAACAATTATTTGTTAGTATATATTGTGGGTGGAATAACTAATAAATATTTATTTTCTATTTAGTAAATATAATAAATATATATTTTTATTGGACAATAATACAGTGATATTTATTTTATAAATATATTCTAATTATTCATGGCTTAATAAATATGCTAGAGGATTGGCAGACCGAGCTAATGGTCTAGGGAGAAATAATAATAATTAATTCTATTTGAAAAAATAATATTTAATTATAACTCGCAAGATACGAGAATATTAGGAAGTTATGATGATTATGGTATTATTTGATTAGGGGGTTTTCTATGATTTAAAAAATAACTAAGGGAAATGTGATAAATATTTATTATTACACTAGTGAATTTAATATCCAGTAATATTATTTTATTATTATCCTTGGGATAGACAAGAGACATAATATCATTGTGCACAAAATATGGGATAAAATAAATCAATTATAGAGTGTGATTCTCTCTCTAAAAATTCTCTAAAGAATGAGAGAAATCCTCCTCCCCCATATCAATTTGAATGCATTAGAAGGGGTACTCACCATGATCAAAGGAAGACATCATAACCTTAAGTATATTCAACGATAGAAATTTGATACTCCTTTATTGACATCCAAATATGCTTTAATCACGTGTGGATCATATATAGAGGATATATCCCCTTTATATCTACAATGTAATGACAACACACTCTAGATTTGTGACCAAATGCTTTAATGAAGAATGAATAAACCATTGTGGTAATTATTATTTAATGAAATTAGTTATAAAAGAAATCTTTTGATCTTATCTCTAGATTTTAGGGGATATTATTCTTTACCTAAATCCTCAATTAAATTCTGTGGATATTGGAATTCATCATCGTATTGATCCCTGAATGATCATAGATTATGGAAAAAATCAAATCTGCTCATCGTCCCTCCCATACTTTGGCTATACCAAAAACCTACATGTTGTATCAAAGGGAGAATATTATTATTTATTATTATTTAAATAATTATTCAAGGATTCATGATTTAATAATTTAGTTTTTCAATTCATGTTCAATGTATCATATTAATCTTCATTAAGATATCTGTTTTTCCTCTATTACTTCTCAAAGATCTAATTGAAATGATTATTTTATTGATGATAATTAAATTGAGGATCTCACACAAAGGTGAAAATGGTTCTATCCATGTAACACAATATTAAATGACAAATTTTCATATCTACATGTCATGTGGTTATCTTAAATGCATTAGGATTAGTTAAAAAACTACTAAAACTATGTGCCATAAATACATCCATTGTAGTTAATTAATACACCATGTGTTTACTAGGATAGACTAGCATAAATTCAGCCATACTATATGTCGTGTGTCCCACTAGACACACCATGTATCCCCTTTCATATCAAGGCTGAAAAATATATCACAAACACAGCTTAGTTGACCAATGACCATGTAACATAGAGTCAACACATCTTTTGTCATACTAGACCTGATATGTACTCAGAAAATTCTAAATTACACCTCACACGCTAATTCCCTAGGCATGCACATTGGATAAATGGTGAAGGTAGTACAGGTCATGTAGACCAGATCAATATACAGTGTATTATAACAAATTATGCAGAATTAAGAAATTAATACTTTCATCATTTTCAAAACTTTATATCATTTAAAAGTCATATTACAGATTGTTATTCTAAGTTCATTAAAGCAGAACACATGTCCAAAATGTCATGTAATTCATGTAATCATATGTGAATTACACTTCATGAATGTATGTTATAAGTCAAGTTTTCCATTTGTCACAATAGTAAAACAATATAGGAACATAATAAACGTTGGTTAGATTTTGATGGGTATTCACTAGGTTTCCTCCAAGGAACAAGTTATGTAAATGTATAATTTTAAATAAATTCTAAATTTTTTATATTTATAATGGATTATATTCTCAATGAAATTTAGAAAAAGGATTAAGTTAACAATATTGATTAATTTAAGATAATAATTAATCGATATAAGCATGATTTATATTATATAAGAGAAATAAATGAATTGAATTCTAGTTTTATTAAATGTTTAAATTCATTGAAATCATGTGGTTGATAATGAGATAGAATAAACCTTCTGTATGAGATTGGGTTCTTTTTAATTTATTAAATTAAATTGTTGGCTTACGTGCCTTCTCTCCTCATTAATCTGCCAGGCCAATGGGACCATGTTTTCTTTTATGTAAAACCCATTTTCCCCTCACTTATATGTGAGTAAGTGCATACATAATGGATGGAGATCCAAAGATAGTGGAGGCAGCTCAAGTTAGGAACCAAGGAGGATCTAATCCATAAATAATAAAAGGTGGACATGGAAAATGCTATAAATAGGAACCTAATTGGTTCAATGGGCTTCTCACCTAGGTTAGCAGTAAGTTTTTATTCTTCAAGATAAACTAATCATTATAAAAATCTCATTATCATAACCACTATTTTATTTTCTTCAGTTATATGGTTATTCATTATGGATATTTTTTGCGATCATATAATTAATGATTTATCCTAAATTAAATATAAAACTAAAAAAAACATACTTATGTGTAAATTGTATCTACTATGTGGTTAATCACATTATATTATCCCAATTACTATAAATAACCAAGTGAAAAGCTAATAAAAATAAATATATACATAAATGATAAAATCCATCAATAGAATATTTCATCGGTATAGATTTACTTTTCATCGGTTATAATCAAACCATAGTAAATTTTTATTGGCCTTTCACATTTGGGGTGCTTTTAGTAATCATGGAATTATAATTTTAGGTTTTGGGTTCAATATAATTAGTTTAAATCAAGGGATGAATGTCAAAATAGGACATGGTGCAATAAAGAGGAAAAAGGGGAGGAAATCTAAATGAATTATTTTAGGATTGGGGAGTCTAGTCAACAGATAAAGGTACTATGAGTTAATGTAGCTTGAGTTTGAATTCATAACATAAACCATTAACATAGGTTAACCATCCATATTTGGGGTAAAACGAGGAGAAATATGGATCATTGTTGTTAGAATGTCTAGGAAACATGATAATACAAATACAATGGTGAGGTCTATTGGGGTTTGATAAAATATTTAGAGAATAATGAATATATATTGATTTATTGGTATTTAAATTATCAGATAAAGTAATATAAACATATTCATTTTATTTTTAGAAATGAAATCAAACATACCATTTCAATCCTTACTAGATAAGGAAAACCTTGGCACCACTACTAATTTCTATGAGTGGAAATGTTGCCTTCGTTTCATCCATCACCATGAAAGAAAACTATATGTGTTGGAATATCCTTTACTAGTTTCTCCTCAAAAAGAGCCAAGTGATGAGGAACTCTCTATGTACATGAAAAATCTGAATGATGCTATATATATAGTTTCCCAAGTAATCACCCATGTCCAAAGATATCATGAAGAAAAATGAGTAAATGGATGCTTATATCCTGATGTCACACCTTTGGGATATCTATCATGGGAAGGAAAAAATAAGTGATGTATGAAATCTTCAATGCTATGTTCACTAAACAAATTGGAGAGAATACGCTAGTTGGGCCACATATATTAATGATTATTGGCTACATTGAGTGTCTGGACATCTTAGGGGTTAAATTATTTGATCAGATTCATACAGATCTCATACTATCACCACTACCCAAGACCTTCTCTAGTTTTATTTTGAATTATAATATGAGCAATAATTAGAAGAGTGTATCATTACTTCTTACCTTATTATACCAATTGGATAAGGACATGAGGCATGAAAAACCCACAGAACATATGGTGAATAGGAAGATGATGTATATGGAAAATGGGCCTAATACTTATAAATAATCGAGATCCCCCCGAGCACCATCTGATCAAGAAGAAGAAGATCTAAAGGTAAGGAAATTAAAAGGAGGAATTATGGTTTTCATGTTGAAACTGAAGCAAATGGAAGTGGAAATGAACCAAGATGAATGTGGATGATAAATGTTCATTTTTTATCAGGTTTAGTCATTCCTTTAATACACATTGGATATTAGATAGAACTTATGGTGCCCACATCTGTATTCAAATGCAAGAACCAAGTATATTCTACAAAATTTTCAGAGGGGAGGTGGATCTATGAGTTTTCAATGGTGATAGGTTGACTGCTCTTTCCATTGGTGACTACCACCTCACATTGCAAATGGGAATAATTTTGGTTTTATATGGCCGTTATAATGAATATAGTGTTACAAAAAACGTAATTTTTTTCTCATTATTGGATATAGATAGGTTAATTTTCAATTTCAGAAATAAAAGTAGTTTCTTTAATAAGGACTGCATATGTTTTGGTGCGGATCATTTAAATTATAATATGTTTGTATTACACTAAAAACCAATTATTTTTAATTGATAATGAATCAAGTACAAATGGATCATATAATAACCAGTTCTGGCATCACTATCTCAATCATCAATATGGGAAGCGTTTGACAAATCACTTTAAAGATGGTTATTTCAGATCATCTATGCTAAAACCACTTGATAGATGTAACACATACTTATAAGAAAAAATTACCAAGCTACCATTTGGTGGATAGGGTGAAAGGGACACAGAACTTCTAGAATTTGGTACCCACTGATGTGTGTGGACTATTTCTTATAGAATCTAGAGGTGGATATTCTCTATTCACAACTTTTACTGATGACTTCATTAGATATGGTTATATTTACATGATATGGTATAATTATAACTTCTTTTAGAAAATCAAGGAATTCAAGAATGAAGTAGATAATCTTATTAAAAAGTAGATAATGATGCTTTGATCAGATCAAGGTGTAGAATATACTAACCAATAGTTCATAAAATTTTATTGTGAGTTTGGGATTCAATCTCAACACAATCCAACATATACTCCATAATGTAGAGGTGTTATTGAAATGAGGAACCATACCTTGTGAGAAATAGTATGTTAGATGATGAGTCATGTAGATCTTCCATTATCATTTTGGCATATTCCTTACAAACTGTGGCATACACATTAAACTGAGTACCAAATATGGTAGAAAATGAAATTACCCTTGTGTTACAGAGTGGAAATAAACCCATTTTGTAGCATATACCTATATGGGAATGTGAGGTGTTTGTTAATCCATTCCCAAGAAAAAATAGCACTATAGGGAACAAGGTGTATATTTATAAGATATGCCAAGGAAACAGAGGGATACTACCTTTACAACCACTCAGACAAGAAACTAACTATCACCAGACATGCTGTATTCTTTGATAGGGATAAAATCCTAAAAAGGATTGGGGGGAAATATTTACATTGATGAAGTTGTTGTTTAAGATACACAGGAGTTAGTACAGGAATAGGTTATATAGGTCCTCATTGAATAATTAGTTCTTGAAATAGAAGTATTGTGTATGAGCTCAATATAGGTAATGGAACCAGAGAGATATGGTTTTATAGTCATGAAGGATGGGTACTCATTGTTGTTGGATAATTATGAATCTCTTCCCTATACGGAAGAAGTAGAGATCTCAAAAGATACATGTTTTCTTGTAACTATGACTTCTAAGATTGATTCCATGTATTATAACCATGTGTGGGTTCTAATCAATGCACCATTTGATATTAATCTTTTGGGTTTAAATGGGTATTGCAGAAAAACAAGACATGGAAGGTAAAGTATGTATCAGTACAGAAAGGACAGTAGAAGAAGGTTTTAATCAACATTAAAGAATTTACTAAAATGAAACCTTTTCACCAGTTTCCATGTTAAAATCCACAAAAATCATACATTCTATAATAGATTTCCTAGACTATGATATTTGGATGATGGATGTCAAAACAATAATCCTTAATTGGAACCTTAAAAAAGATGTATATATGGCACCAACTGAAGGGTTTGTGATACCAAGTGATTACAAAAGGGTATGAAAGTTGTAGCGGCCCAATTATGGAATGATGAAATCATATAGGTTAGTGAATATTTGATTTGATAATGCCATAAGGGAATTTCGATTCATATTGAAAATATGTGAGCCATGTGTTTACAAAAGAATTAATGGAAATGAGGTAGTTATCCTAGTAGTATAAGTTGATGACATTTTACTTATTTGAAACAACATACCAGCCTTTGTGTCAGATAAATACAAGTTGAACAAGTGCTTCTCCATGAAGTAATAAGGAAAAGTTCCCATTGTATAATGAATCAAGATCATTCATGATAAATACAAAAAGGTTCTTGGACAATGAAAAAGTACATATATTGACTAGATTCTAAAGATATTTAGTATTGAACAATTCAAGAGTGTATTGGTTCCAGTGTCATATGGTTAATATCTCTATAAGAAAATGTGTCCCCAAACATAGTAAGAGATTGCCAGAATGATTAATATCCCATAGGATTTAGAAATTGGATATATCATGTATTCCATTTTCTGTATTATACTTATTGTTTCCTATGCACTGATAATGGTAGTAAGATATGAAGCAGATCCAGGATATGAGCATTGGATTACTGTTGATAAAATTCTTAATTATCTAACAGGATCTAAGGATATATTCCTAGAATGTTGACGAGACGAGGATCTTATAATCATAGGGTACGAAGATGCTAGTTATCTGAAATATCATAATGATATGTAGTTGTTATTGGGATATCTTTTCTATCAAAATAGAAGATTTATGATATATATGATTTCAAATCAGCCATTTTTTGCTGATTTCCTAGTGGAATCCGAGTATATTACAAATTTTTATGCATCCAATGAAGCCATATGGATTTATATCATTGTCTCGAATCATGATGTGGTACCAAGGTGTAAATACCCTATCACGTGGTATTGTGATAATACTACAGCGGTTTCTCATTCCAAAGATCCAAGGTCACATCAATGATCAAAGCACATACTCTGGAAGTATCACACATTGAGGGAATTATATCAAAAGGGTGATGTTACAGTGAGTATAATATATATATAATAGAATGTGGAAGTCCCCTTCACTGAAGGCTTGACTCATTAGAAGCATTAATATCATATGAGATAAAGTGGATTGAATATTGTTACAAGTTGGATCTTGTGCAAGTGGGAGTCTGTTGGAGCTTGTTCCCTAGAATGAACTTTTTTGTACTTTATGATAAACAAGTAGTCATTGGATGGATATTAATAAACATATTATCACATCATGATTTCTCTTCTTTATGTTGTTGTATGTTATAATTTCATAATAGTATCTGTCAAACTAAAAGTTCAGAGTGGATCCCTGCTATGATGATAACCCAAAAGTGCCATGACACTATTCATTAATATGTTTTATATATATAGATGTTGTCATTTGAAGGGACACAAATGATACTGGATATCAGGGGTGGATACTCACCAGTCACTGAGTCACCTTTTCAAGGTGTACGCCCTTGGTAATGTCCAAGAGGATATTATGGGAACAAGACCCGCCAGTAAGAAATCCACATTTATAAAATTCATTGGATGTTACTATATAAAAATGTGTTTATTGGTACTTATACAGTAAGATTATTATTAAAGGGGATTATGACTAATGAATTTAGATGTATTGGAAAAATTGGGATGACATATGTTCACGATGATGTAGGATATGTTGGTTGCGTCATGAGTAATATTGAATTAATATTGCAAGATATGATTTTACCCATATATTCCATAATGTAATTGGATATATCAGGCCCTTGTATGTTAATAATATAACCTAAATAAATTCTTATCCATGGGCTTTGATAGGAATGTTCAATTCATATGAAGTCAAAGAATGAGAAATTGATCACATGGGTTCATGAAACATGCATGAAACCCTCTTAGTTGGAGATATTGAGCTAAAGGGATTATATTACTTGGTATGAATTCATATGAGGTGACATTTCATTGTGGCATTTAATACTTTCTCCATGGGTTCCATGGTGTGTTGTTAAATTCTAACCTTTGATTTTAGGTTACTCCTACTAATTCCACAGATAGAGTGACCAAGATTGCCACACACTTAGTGTATCCAGTATATCAGTGGGATAATATTTTATTTATTGTTTAATAATCTAAACAATGTTGATTCATGTTTGTGGTTTAATAATTATTTTGGGACGCCTGGTAGCATTTATTTAGAAACTAGTTATTAGAGAGAATATGTTGTGGGCAGAACAATTTGTAAATATTTATTTTCTATTTATTGAATAAAATATTTATATATTTATTAGTGAATAATGTAGTGGTATTTTTTTAGTAAATAAAAAGTCAATTTTCATGGTTCAGTAAATATGGTGGAGGATTGGTGGACCCAGTTAATGGTCCAGTGAGAAATAAAAATATTAAATATTATTTGATTGAATAATATTTGATTATAACTCACTTGATAAGCACAGGTGAGAAAAAAATGATTTTTTCGTCATTATTTGACATGGTGGTTTCGCAAGGATTAATAAAAAAATTTAATCACATGTCAGAATTATTTATTATTACACTATTGAATTAGATACCATGTTCTATTATTCTCTTATTTCCAAACTGGTAGCGAAGTGATGAAAAATCATAGTGTATAATGAATAGTAGAAAATAAATCAAGACTAGAGAGTCCTTCCCTCTACAAGAACAGTCTCAAGAAATATAAATATCCTCCTCTACCAGATCAAAGAAAATGATTTAGGTGATCCAATGCGGACATTGCATGTGCAAGGATTTTCTATACTAGAACATAGAGACTCATTTAGTGACATCAAGAGATATGCTGAGCGCATGTGGTTGACTTCTAGATGTGATCTACACTAGATCTCTACAACACAATGATAACACACTTCATATCTATGATCAAATGCGTCAACAAAAAAATAATAATCCTTAGAGGTAATTCATAATTAATTTAATTAATTGTAAATAATTTTTTTGATCCTCTATATTAGTTCTAGGAGAAATTATTATTTTTCGAAATCCTTCATTAAATTATGTGGATATCGGTGTTCATCATCATATTTATCCTAGATTGATATCTGATTATTGAAAAAATCTATGTTCAGCACTATCTCCCCCTATTCTACTATGCCTTGAACCTACATCATCTACCATTCACCTATACTAGAAGCCCATGTGTTTTAAAATTTAAAACATTTTCATACACAAATTCATAAATCAAAAAATAATAATTAAATAATTAAAAATAATTAATTAGTTAGGGTCGGGTGTGAAAGTACTTCATACCATGAAACATTCGACCCAAGAATCTCCCACCAAATATTTAGTTGGTAATTACATTAAATGAATCAAAATCACTACATGAGATGATATATTTGAAACCTAAATACGACTAGAGAATAATCACCATTATCATTGAATTGTTGGTCCCAAAAATGAAATTTTAAAGTTATCTATAATGAAAATTACACTCATTAAAAGAGAGAAAAATCGAGTCCCTTTAATTCAAGTCTCTAGAAAAAAAATTCAATAATGAATCTAAAATCCCTAAGAAAAACATTAAAGTAGAAGACCTTGACCCCTAACACTTACGTCTGCAGATCCTATTCTGGATCTCTATGTCAATTCCTCATATAACCCACTATATAGGGAATAAAATTACCATGATCAGGGTCTGGAAGTGAAAATACAAGAAAATTCTCGGTCACAAATTACCTAAAGATCAAGTTCACCATGATCAAATGCTATGGTGGTCCTCTCACCATTTTGAAATTCTGTTCAAAATCATTTTCCACAATCCAGAAAAATCGTCAAAAATATGAGTCATGGGAAAATAAATACCGTTATCTATAACCATGAGACATAAAAATCCTTCCCAAAAAAATATTCCATTGAAACATTGTTTTCTATGAAAGAGTTAATGGATAAAAGGATCCAAGGAAAAATACCCAAGACTAAAATAGGAATAAAATAAAAACTATCCCGATGGTATGAAACCTATAAACCAAACCTGATATTAAAGATAGTTTAAAACCCTTGTATGGTCTTATGGATTCCCAAGACACAGTCATGCATCTCTAGGGATAAAATAATAAGAATCATTGTGGGTCTCTGAATAATTTAAAATTCAACTAGCATAATTGCCCAGAATGGATCAAAATTCATAAGTCCCCAAGACAGATCATCTACAAATGGGCACCCCTTGAAACAAAAACAACCACACAAGAATGCAAACCAGTAATGAGTTCACTTCCATATGGTAAAACCACATTAATCCAAAAAATTTGAGTCCATGAAGATCTACCAAAAATAAGTTTCGAAAAATAAACTCCTTAGTATATAATAACACAAATAACTTTCATTCGATTGTTAGATACAGCTTGTTGGAGTCACATCCACCACACCAAATAGATCCATTACCACATGAATTTATTCTCTCTAAGACCAATATGAGGATCCCTCAGGTGTTAAATCATCTCCTACACTGTAGTCAGAATCTAATAATCATCTATTGAATCATCCTCATTCGATTTGGTGACTTACAAACCCACTTCAGGTAAACCGAGAAGCTATGCTAAACGAATCATATTCCCATAATACAATATTGAATAAGAAATTATATGTTTCTTCTTTAAATAAGGTGGGAAAAAAATTAAGAAGCCTCAGGTGGGGTCCAGAGTCGAGAAAGTATCGGGCTCCAGTACACATTTTGGAGTGTGGGTGGAGTCATCAATGTAAATATCCTGATAAATAGTTATTCATAATTTCTTCAAAGACTCTTCCCACATCAATTATGAAAAGATCGTACCACTAAAAGATGAACAACAATAATTCCCAAATCTAACCTCCATATTGAATAGTGGGGATGGATCCTCAAAAACCAAACATCCACTATTTCTACCAAGAGTCTTCTGGGAAATATTCTAAAAAAATAGTCACAACAAAAAATCATAATGCCTCGCAACAAATAATTTTGCATCACAATCACTAATCAAAAATCTATTTTCAAAATAAAATTACAACCACTTTTCAATCATGTAAAAATATCCAATGAGAGATGACTATTAGCATAAAAAAGAGAGCACCCAATAACCACTCAGTTTTCATTTCATTGAAATCTCACCTTTTTGAAAACCATTTAATGAAATCACAACACTCTTTAAAAAAGAAACACCTACCATTTTTAATCTATGAATCCTAAAATATATACATCCTTAGTCTAGCTCAAGCACCCATCCACACATACAGATATCCATCCATATAAAATATACGTACATCCATATATATGTATGTGTGTGTGAGAGAGAGAGAGAGAGAGAGAATTAATAGGGACACTAATGGTCAAAACAAAAATCATTGATTTACAAAACAAACCATCAAATCTAGATATTACTTTGGAAAAAAATTCATATCCAACATGAATCATTAAATAAAAAATGTATAAATTTTCAATATTGATTCATTTAACACTATACAATTAATTTTTGAAAATCCAAAAAATGTTTTCTAAAACAATCCCAATTCAAAAACATTTTGATTTCCAAAAGAATGCATTCCATTTTCCTCTACATTTCCACAAAATTTTCATAACTCCAAATGATTCTCCCTTTCGTTCTCAAATAACTCAAATATTTATATTTTGGAACACCAATATAAATAAGAAAACATATATTTTAGAAATGAAATAAAATAACCTAATTACGAAAATAATAATTGCTAAGAAAAAATAAAATAAACCATATTACCCGATGAATAAAAGTATCAAAAAACCCAATGAACCACTACTACACATGGAATGTCTAAATGGTTTTAAGGCCATGCACCAACTGGGTGAGAGAATTATTGTTAATTAGAGGTATTTCATGGGTTCTTTGTGGGTTTTATGACTATGAAAAAATCATGATCCCCTTTTAACTTTTACAAATAAACCTCTCTAATCCTCAATGTTTCTAAAAATTTCCCACCAATTGTTAAAGTAAAAAAACCTCTCCATTATAAAAATACTGAAAACATCCATGAGACAAGATTGGATTTTGAGGCATATATATCATGATCTACTGTGGAAATTCAAGAATACTTTTAAATAGGTGGCTATAAAAATCGTACTAGTGTTATCCGCTTAACATATAAAAATACTGGTTCCGAACAATCGATCAACTCCTAATATCAAGGGAAAACTTCCTTCAATAAATTTTTTTGTTAACCAACCTATGACAAGTTCACATGATTGAGACTATAGAACAATCCATTTTGTTATATTGAAATGTATACAAAGATGGATAATTACAATAGGGGGTGAATTGTAATTTTAATTTTTTTATACTTAATGGAATTTTTTAAAAATGTACTTAATTTATTTTAATTTATAAAACCTCTTATGATGTAAAAACATTAACTAGACATGTCTTTGGGTTTGATAGGAAAAGTTAAATAATCAGTAGTTAATGATATTTATTCCACTGGTCTTAATTAAAATTAATCATATTCGAATTAAGAAAACTATTCAATTAGAGTAAGCATAATAAAGATTGTAATCAAACTGGTTATGATAAATCCTAGAGTAACAATTCAATGATTCTATTATAAATCATAAAGAATTATAGATACTAAATAAATTGTTTGAAATAATAGAAAACATATTTATAATTACCATAATCACAAAATAGAGAACAAAAAAATGAATATATAAACCAATTTAATTTATATTAAAATGAAGAGGAAATAAAAAACAATTACATTAATATAATTATTTTAACCAAAATAGAAGTTTAACCAACAACCATGAAGAGAGGCCCATTGATTTATACTTTCAATAATGTCTATCTTAATTACACAAGGGTTATCCTTTGATATATTATCACGCTCGGTCTTTCTATCCCCGTCAAACCTAGATCAAGAAGGCGGTTAACACCTATGTCTTCCTAGCCGTGGAATCATTCGTTCTGCAAAGGTCATCACCATTGTCTTCTTATCCACATAATCCATCAATCTTTACCACAATGATCGATGTCACCCAAGGGAAAAAACTCTTGAATGATACAAGTATGTTGAACAAGTAGTTCATAACTTGTCCACTTTAGAGATTTAATTCATAGAAGAAATTTGGAATTTCTCTCATAGAGTGTCAAAATTCATCAGCTACGAGAACTTTCAAATGACATAGTATATATAGTCCTTAATCCCAATGTCCATTTTGATCTCTGATGTTTGTAGTTTCTACTAAAATTTTATAGGGACATAGGAACTTGGAATTACAATGTTCATCTTAAAAATGAAACAATGATATCATTTTAAATACATATTGGAAGATAATACATGAAATCATTTTGATTTAATGGTTTTCAATTCATTATGATACAATATTATGGATATAGAAAACTAATTGAAAAAGGGTCCAATTATTTTTGTTATGAAGGTCAGTATGATTTATATAATTATGACAATATTTTCCATAAGACAATAGGATAGTGTGTACGATAAAAATATTATCTATTTTGTATGATAGAAATAATATAGATGCTATTTAAAATAATCATGGAATGCTTCCTTTATAAAAAACTCATGAGTATAATTATTATAGTCTCTTTATGAATCAAAATCTTATTGATAAAATATGAATAAAAAATATAAATGAATGTATGGTAAAAATATATATTACTCTATTCATTAACTAATTTTAATATAATTTTTTTATTAATTAGGTATTTAGAATTTGTTTTTTATTTCGAAAATAAAGTAATAGATAAGTCAAAAAGAATACTTTTGAATAAAAAAAATCCCCATTTTTGGAAATCACATACCACAAGTCAAACATGGAGAATTAATATAAAAAACATAAATCCACAATAGAATTAATGAACTATATTATTCAAATGTAAACACCTATACTCATTATCTTTTATAGTTTTAATACTCTTTAGAATTTGTTGAATATTACTAACTACCCCTTAGGATAACAAACTCCCTAATGATCATAATGTAATTCATAAAAATATTACCCCCATACTAAATGAATTATCCTTCTATTGTTATCATTCTTCCAATCTCCCCAATAATATACATTATACCCCTTTATAAATTATTCTCCTCCATTTTTATTTATTAAATGGAATAGGGAATGTATTATAATCCCATTAAAAGGGTTATCGAGACAAAAATAAGTGATTTAATAAAGAATTTGAACATCTATACTAACTTAAATAACATTCATAAAAAGTTGAAATCATTCAATTAAATTGTTAATATATTTTAAATTCTATAATTGATGTCTAAAAATATGACAAGAATTAGAAAAAAATTATTACATCTTCTTATTTATGTTATATAAGGCAACTAAAATCATATTCGTGAATTCCATCCTATCATCCATCATTGTATCAAGAAATTCCATTTGAGAATGAAAATTTACATCTTTTTCTGCAAACAAATAGTCATGGGTATCAATATTGTCCTCCTGTTATTTCAAATATTCTTTTTAGAGTAAGAATATTGAACTCTTGTGATTTAATTTTCTGATCCTGAACGTCACCACTATTTGTAAATAATTTTTTTTCAAACTGATTAAATTAAATTTTTAAAAAATTATTCATGAGACTTATGAATGAATAAACATTATCTTCATTACAACATAACTAAATTATTTGGATTGAGCATCATCCACTCTTCTAAAATAATTCATTTTTTGAGTGGTATAACTATCTAATTTTTTGAATGTAACTGTGACCTCATTCTCAAGCCTTATAATATCATCAATTGAATCATCTTGATATTTGATATTGGAATCAAATTTATGTGACCACTTATTGTATTTAATGAAATCCTTTATATGTTCCTTATACATTTCTTAAAACACGTGGAATTCAGCCTCAGGCTAGATCAATATTTGACATAGACATTTGATTGAATCTGATCCTTTATTTTTCGTATCCATAACCACCTAAATATTCCCTTCAATCCATAGGAGATATAAAATTTTCATTTCTATTATATTTACTAATGAAATATGTAATTATATCTTTTCAATGATATTGTATTTTTTGAATCATTATCTTCCTTATAAAAATAATTTTCTCTCAAATTACACCCGACAGTATCATCATCCAAAATTATTATTCTGATCATCAATATATCTGGTCTCTTTCTCATTATCAGATATATAATAACTATCTCAACTAGATTTTATGAGCATCTTTATATGAAGACTGTACTGTTTGAGATGTTATCTAAAATGAATTATCCTTTTAATATCTTAACAGTATTATATTGGATTGAGATTTCACTTCCTAAACATCATCCTTATCATCGACATATATCTCTTCGGTCTCATCCTCCTACTTTTCTTCTTCTTGTTTTTATTTTTATTCCTCTTTATTTGTTTATTCCTCATCATCGATATACCCACATATCTCTCTCATTTACATAACTATTTTTTCTTATGATAATTCTATTTGAGTATCTTTTGGTGGTGCCATTTCTTTAATGAAATCTTGCTTCTTCTTCTTCTTCTCATGGATAAGGGAAGTGAGTGTTTTATCGTGAATTGCATATCTGAAAACTGTTATTAAATTTTTATAAAATTTATAATGATATTTCCTTTTAGTGTGTTATCTATATGGATGTGATTCCTAATATCTATTCTTTTTCATGTGACATATGTTCATGGTTTTATTTTATATCTATTACACTTGTATTGTCTCATTGTATGAGTGTTTTACTAAAAACCATGTCATAATTAGTTATTTTGTGTTTCATCCACAACACATGAGTGAAAAAACATTTAGCAACCACATATTTAGCTTCTGTAGAATGATTTTATGATGAGTGTTATTTCATAGAAGACCATGAAACTAACAAATAAAAGGAAAATGGAATGTTATTGATGATATATTTCAATCCATTCTAGAATAATCGATATCTGTATGCAAAAAAACATTTTAAATCAGAATAATTAAAAGAATAATAGAAATGATATAAATATGTAGTTTAACTTAAATAATATAAAATTGCTTTCATGGATTTAAATGGGACTCCTTGGGAATTTCATAATGTCTTGAACATAATCACACTAAAAACATTATTTCTGGATGACTAGCTGTGAAATATAGTAACCTTCCTATGATACCTCTAAATGTTGTTTTATTAAATGGTTTCCAAACATCTTCTAGATCAAGTGTATTTTAGGTGTTTATTATAGTAATAAGATTTCTATTATTATCATATTCATACTTTTTAAGAATATATTTAATATACTCATGTTGGGATATAAATATCCCATTTGGTATTTGATAAATTTGAATACCAAGAAGAAATGTTAATTCACCCATCATACTCGTTTCAAACTCATGATTGATAAGATTAAAAAAAGAATCTACTAAATATTGTTGAGTTGATTAGAATATATTTTCATCATCGTTATTTTGAACAACCAAAAAAATTTTTTTTTCATTCTTTTTGAAAAGATTTGGATCAAGAGTTTCCATAACAAAAAAAATTATAATAAAAATCATTAAGGTCTATCATACATAGCCCCAGGGTATTTTTTAAGTCTATATAATGCTTTTCTAAGTTTAAAAACAAATTCCAGTTGTTTTTTATCTTCAAAAGCAATCGGTTTTTCAAAAAATCCTTTCTATTGAACATATACATTAATGAAATCACAATTCACATCCATTTGAAAAATTATGAAATTAAAAAACGATGAAAAATATAACATAATATGAATAGATTCATGTATTTCTTCTATACAATGTGTTTCTTCATAGTATATTCATTCTTGTAAATTATTGCCTTGAAAAACTAATCTTTCTATAATTCTAACAATGATTCCATTTTCATCAGATTTTCTTTCTTCTGAAAACTCATTTCACTCTAATTACATTGGTTTAATTAGATATTCTATCCATTATATAGACTTTTTTCCTTTAAAATTCATTTTGTTCTTCTAAAATTTCTTTATTCCAATCATTGTGACCTAAAGCCTCACTAAAACTTTTAGGAATTAATTGAGAATGAAATGATATATATGTAATTGGAAATCAATGTTTTTTAAGAAGAAATTTTTTACCTAATCCATAATATTTCCCCAAGCATTTTCTTTGATGGTAGATCTTACACATTTCCTATCAATACTCATTTCAAATATGTCCTTATTACCTATCATCTACCAAGAATATAGAAAAGACATGTAGCATATAGTTTAATTACTGGTGTGTCATTTTCATTCCTAAAAACAAAACACTTATACTTTTGAAACCCAAATATTAATGGGTTGAGAAATATTGGAAAATAACATTTTTGGAATCAACAATTGTTTGGAAGAAATGGGCTTTACCAAACCCCAAAGATTGAATTTATTTAAGGATTAATTTTTTTTCAAAAGACCTCCACATTGAAATTTAGTGTAAAGGGGGAATTTTATGGAAAAATGTAATTATTAATAAAAATACTATTTGAATGAGTATATAAAAATCATGAAATATTACCTTGTAGAAAGCGTTTTCAATAAAATTTATCAAATCCTTCCTCAATAGTAGTGAAAATTTATTATTTTTATATAGAAAAGATTTAATATTTTTGTTTTAAAACTATATGTGTATCCACATTAGTATTGGTTTCAGAAGTGAGTATTTTTCTAAAATATTTTTCTCAGAAATGACATTTTAAATATCAAATGAAAGACAATCCTTATCAAAATTAGCTGCCTCAAGGTTTATATAAATTTAATCAATTTGAAACATTTTTTTAGAATCTATTAAAATATGTATTATTTATTTTTTAAAAATATTTTTTTAGGAATTTTCTTTCTCAAACTTCTTATTGACATTGAATTTTTCATTTCTAATCAATACAAAAAATATATAATCTTCTATATTTGATGGTAATGTATTATATTATACTGATGAATTTTATTCGTCAGAATAAATTGAACCTTTATCATCAGTTTACATTGAATTTAAAAAAAATTATAAACAATCAGAAGTGTGTACCTTAGTGATATGGATTTTATTTCCATAAGTTATTATGGTTTAGATATCAATATTCTTCTATAATAAATTTTCATTGTCTGATGATTCATTAGAGGACACTCCTTCACTAGCCTTTATTGATTTATTGGCTTGCAGGAATTTAATTCCTTTTTTTCTTGTAATAAAAATTTATCATTTTCTAAAATAAACATGGAAATCATCCCCAGAAAATTGACTTCATCTTATATCTTTGAGCAGAAGACTTTTTATAGATATGAAATTGGAAATCAATGTTTTTCAATAAGAAAATTTTTACCTAATCCAATAATATTTCCCCGAGCATTTTCTTTGATGGTAGATCTTACACATTTCCTATAAATAATATTTTCAAAGATGTCCTTATTACCTATCATCTACCAAGAACATAAAAAATTCATGTAGCATATAGTTTAATTACTGGTGTTTCCTTTGGATTCCTAAAAAAACAATTATACTTTTGTAACCCAAACATTAATGGGTTGAGAAATATTAGAAAATAACATTTTTGGAATCAACAATTGTTTGGAAAAAATGGGCTTTACCGAACCCCAAAGATTGAATTTCTTTAAGGATTAATTTTTGTTCAAAAGACCTCCACATTGAAATTTAGTGTAAAGGGGGAATTTTATGGAAAAAGTTAATTATTAATAAAAATGCTATTTGAATGAGTATATAAAAATCATGAACTATTACCTTGTAGAAAGCATTTTCTATAAAAATTATCAAATCCTTCCTCAATAGTAGTGAAATTTTATTATTTTTATATTGAAAAGATTTAATATTTTTGTTTTAAAACTATATGTGCATCCACATTAGTATTGGTTTCAAAGTGAGTATTTTTTTCTAAAATATTTTTCTCAGAAATGACATTTTAAATATCAAATGAAAGACAATCCTTATCAAAATTAGCTTCCTCAAGGTTTTTATAAATTTAATCAATTTGAAAAATTTTCTTATTAGGATCTATTAAAAGAAGTATTATTTATTTTTTTTAAATATTTTTTCAGGAAATTTATTTCTCAAACTTCTTATTGACATTGAATTTTTCATTTCTAATCAATTTAAAAAATAAAGAATCTTCTATATTTGATGGTAAAGTATGAGCTTATACTGATGAATTTTATTCATCAGAATAAATTTAACCTTTCTCATCAGTTTACTTTGAATTTAAATAAATTTTTTATAAACAGTCAAAAGTGTGTTCCTTAGTGATATGGATTTTATTTCCATATGTTATTCTGGTTTAGGTAACAATATTCTTCTATAAAATTTTTTCATTGTCTGATGATTCATTAGAGGACACTCCTTCACTAGCCTTCTAGGATTTATTGGCTTTCAGGAATTTAATTCCTTTTTTTCTTGTAGTAACGTTTCTAATTTCTATCAGGATTCCTTTACGTTATATCTTTTTTGAGTTTTGGAAAATCTCGACATATGTTTATAGCAGTTTTACATTCAAAATATGAATATTCATAACAGTTCTTATCAAATAATTTCCTTCTTAATATTCATATTTCGATAATAAAAATAATTTTTACGAAAAATATTGTTCATTCTTCTAAATTTATTGGATAACTCATTCTCATAATGTACTAAATCCCTTGAGTCTAATTGAACAATCACATGATTTTTCTCTGATGACATAAATATCTTATTAGAATTCTGATTATTCATTTGATTTCAAGTTGAAGTAAATGATACTTCTCCATTCTTTTTTTACATTATCTAAATATCTTTTTAATCTATTATTGTCTTAAAAAAGTTTTCAAAAAATGTCATTAAAGTAATATTAGTATCATTTATTTATTCATAAACTACTATTATCCTTAATTCACATTTGTTATGAATGATGTCAAAAACCATTTATATAAGTATTTTATCATCTAATCCTTTCCATCCCATAAATTTTAAACTATTAATAATTTTCATGATCCATTTTTTGAACCTTGACAACAGTTTCACCCTAAATAAAAATTAAAATCATTGTAATATACTCTTAGCATTATTCTTCTAGTTTTAACATCTTATGATGTACTAAAATGAGTTATCTCTATATTTTTCTAGATACTAATGGCTACATAAAAAGATAAATTAATAATTTCTATACATATAGTCATATAAAAAAGTAAAGCATTTTTTACCTTATAATTCAAATGATATTTTCACTTATCTTGATTGGTAATGATTCTAAATTCATTTTCAGGATTTTTATAGTCACCAGTCATCATAACAGAGATATAAACTCATCTCTTGATTAGAAAAATTTTCAATATATTTTTCTAAAATTTATAATTATTACCATAAATTATTGGTGGTTTTATGGTATGAGAATTTATATTGATCCAACATTTAGTCCTACCATCTATAAAACATGAAAAAAATTATTTTCCAACAATTTAAATTACTGTAACAAGTTTTCCTTAAAAAATGGTTTATAAATTAAATACTACTAACTCGAAAAAATAATATATGAAAATATTAGATTAATAAAAAACACCTCTGATACAAAATATGAATATATATAATACAAATTCATGACTCTGATACCAATTGTTGGATATAAATGTATATGTATATGGATAAATATAGTAGCAGTGACTTGTAATATTTAAAACTATTGTTTCTTACCTAAAAATATTTTGTATAAATATATTTAAACTAATTAAATTCCTAAAACCTTTTATGATGTAAAAAAATTAATTGGGTAGGGCCCTAGGGCTGATGAAAACAGTATCATAATAAGTAGGTTACAGTAAGAATTTCACTGGTCATAGTTGAAATTACTCTTATTAATAGAAAGAAAATGTTTTAATCCAAGTAAGTATAATCTGAATCAATATAACAATGATTATGATAAATCTTAGTGAAACAATTTAATGATTATATCATAAAGAATATTGAATCTTATTGACTAAATGAATTGATCGTAATAACAGAAATCATAATTAAAAAGATCATAATCATAGAATACAGAATAGAAAAACATATATAAAAAATATCTATTTATATTAAAATTCATCAAAAAATTAAAACAAGTAAATGAATACAATTGATTTTACCCAATTAAAAGGTTATAAAATAACCTTGAATATAGGTCCCTTGATTTATACATTCAGGAAATATTTTCTTACCCACACCCGGGTAATCCCTCAATAGGTGTATTGGGTTATGTCTTGCTAAAATGACATTCTATCGATCAAGATGGTTATTGAAACCTCTTTCTTCTTATCCTCAAATTCCCTCAATCAATAAAATATTAGACCCACTATATTCCTATCCCCAGATTCTCTCAATCATAATCACTACGATCAGTGTCACAGACGGAAAAAAATTCAATGTTATGAGTTTGTAGAACAAGTAGTTCACGAATTGTGCACTTTAGAGTTTCCACATGTATCCAATATTTGGAAGACCACTTACTGAGTTTAAAAATCCAATAGGCATGATATATTTCAAATGCCCTAGTATTTATAGGCCTTTATCCCAACAATCATCTTGATCTCCAATAGATGGATTATCTCCTGAAATTTTAGACGTACATGGAAACCTAGAACTATAATGGTAATCTTATAATTGAATCAAATAAATAATTTTATATGAATATTGAAATAGAACACATAAAATCATTTGGATTTAATTTCCTTCCATTTATTATGCTATTGGTTATTGAAAATAGAAAACTAAATGAAAAAAGGTTTTGATGAATTTCTATACAAGAGTTGATAATATTTATATCATTATAAAAATTTTGTCATTATAATAACTAGATAGTGTGTATGATAAAAATAATATTTAGTGATTAGGATTAATATCTTATCTATAATCATTACAATAATCATGGATTTAATCATTTCTAGAAAAAATAATGAGTACAATTTTAATAGTATGCATATGAAGGAAAATTGTACTACTAAAATATGAATTAAACAATCTTAATAAATGTATGGTAAAACAATATATGATTATATTCTTAAAATAATTATAATATAAAGTAGTTTGTAATTACATATTTAATAAAGAGTTTATGTATTCCAAAATTAATTAATATAAAAGTCAAAAGAAGTCATTTGA
The DNA here is from genome assembly GCA_963277665.1 of Viscum album. Lineage (NCBI taxonomy): Eukaryota > Viridiplantae > Streptophyta > Magnoliopsida > Santalales > Viscaceae > Viscum > Viscum album. The sequence continues at coordinate 613,770,609 of OY728162.1, forward strand.
CACTAAATAAGTGGAATTCAAGATCCTCTGAAGCTGGAAACTAGTACCGAGAATCATGCATAACTCAAATGGGAATAATTATTATCGTAAAACATATATATATATATATATATAAACAAATAATTTTTACATTGATTGCAAAAAATAAATAAAGACATAAAATACTTCCATGTCCCATCACGGGTTACCACGATCCATGGAACCACATTCTCTCCAAGAGAGATCCAGATCCAAGGGAAATTAAAGCTAAAATAATGATAATGAAAGTATGTATAAGAACTGAGAATCCTATTTGGGATTCCAAGGATGAAAAATTCTTTATGGAATCCATTTATGTTGAAATCCATTTCATTCTATTTTTAAAATATGATATATAAAAATAATGCCTCTATATTATTTCAAGAAAATTTAATGAACTTCCTTTTTAATGAAATTCATTTTTCTGTTATATTTCCAAAATAGTTTCCAATGCATGAGGATATATTTAAATAAATTCAACTAGATGTCATTTATTACATTAAATTTTTAATAAAATATAGAATTCTATTTAGGGTTGTCACCTTATATTGACAATAGAGAATAAATGAATATAGATTTCATGTAAAAGGAGTGTCATGGGATGTCATGTGATGGTCGTGAAAGACAAAAACAAAGCTATAATAATGTATCTTAAACAATCTCCACTAACATCGGTTGTCAAAAATAATTTCCCAAACACTTAGCGACACCCTCCCATGCTCGATCAAGGAGAACGTTCTAAATTCAGTGATGTTATTTTCTCAGGGAAGATACCAAATATGTAATCTCAACCAGTGTACATGTGTACTTAGGATCCACCCAAACTACCAATGGTTTCAGATGATAATTAAATTGAGGTGAGTTTTTATCAACTATTTAATATGTACAAATCTTTCATTTTTCAACAATATTCCCTTCACCTTTTCACCAGTATAAATCCTCATCATGAACAACCCCTTTCCAATATAAATAAACAAGGGCCAATCCCATCAATAGACAGAAATCTCATACCACACTTTTAATATACATATTTTATATTTTAATTTACATGGGAATGCCTTAAGGGTGGTTTTACATTTACATAATTAAATAAAGGTTCTAATAAATCCTTACCACATTTAATGAAACATGATTTTATAAACCTATCAAACATTACAAATATAATATTTTTTAATAAAGGTTAATAGATTTCATAAAAATGAAAATCACTTGATAGGAGCTTAGAAAAAATATTCAATAAATGAAAAACAATTTTCAAGAGGTAAATCCAAATATTAATAATATATATATATACCACATAAATATAATTTATACATTTGAAATTATCCAGCACTCAAAAAATTCCATTTAAAGATTCTGGCATAGGGAACCTACCTTAAAATCAAGGTACTCAGCAATAAAAATATAGATCCACTCATTATTATTACATGAACATGTACTTAAACACAAACATACCGATATATATTCATATATATATTTCCCTAGATAAAATATAGATATTCTTCTTCCCATGTGGGAATATCTACAATGTCTGTGTATATATATATACCTTACTGATGCATATGCTTGTATATCACTTTAAAAAATGATGGTGACAAATGAATTAAATAAAAATAAATTAAATTATAAAATAAAAAAAACCTTAAATAAAAATTACTAATGATTTAAAATAAATGAACCATACCCAAAAATTAAGGAAACCCCATTGTCTTCGATAGTTGAGGTTGGAACAGCCCTAATCAAGACTAATGAACTCTATGATCCAAGAATCAATAAATAAATAACCTAATATCAGTTAATATTTTGGATAGGCCACATGAACCATAGTATACATAAGAGAAACAAAATATGAAAATAAATGACGAGGAGTGGAAGAGAAGCTTACTATAGTTCATCATACCCAATATTAAAGAGAAAAATAGAAATCAGAGGGAGTGGAGAAGATAGTGTTGGGTACAGGGATCCCCTACGGGTGTGTAGTCATGTAATAGAGGGGAGGGGTGATGGTGTTCCAATAAATAACACCATTTTAGGGTTAAAATGAAACGTAAAATATTATAATATTATTTACAATAATAATATTATTATTATTTAAAAAAATTTATTTTTTGAATCATAAAAAACCTAAACCGATTGTCCAAACGGTGCAATAAACATTCAATTCTTCCGGAGGCCCTAGACAATACACACAAGAAGAGACACGATTTTCTATATTATGTGTGAGTTGTGAAATTCAACTCTATTAGGAATACTGATTCCCTGACATGGTGTGATCACTTTTTCTACTAACTATGCCCCGATCGTGAACCTCTCCTGGAAAACGCAAATTTAAAAATTTAAATAAATTTTTATCTAAATCTTAATATTAAAAAATAATAATTAATCATTTAAATAAAATTTATATGTCTTGGTCAGGGTGTAATAGAATATCATTATATCCAAAACACCTTAATGGCCCCATTTGAATGAATTTTTCTCCCTTATCCTTATTTTTCATTGATGGAAACACCATATGATGAATTTTTCTATTCCCAAGTGTATAATATCAATTAGATCATGGATAAATCATTCCTTCATTATAACATTCATAGATAGTGGTATACCCACATGTATTTAGTTTTTCTAGATGACAATATTTTTTATTTTGATACTTGGATCCCTTCTTGATCATTCAATATCTTAGGTCATTATTAGTGGATTCTCTGATGATTCTTCATTGATCTTGATTGAGGCTAGTGTCTCTAACGTTGGTTTTATTCCATGAATTACTCAATGTTACTGATAATTATATTGCTTCCATTTAAGAAATTTATTGATTGATTTCACCATGATGGAATATGATTTTTCTTTAAAAATGTATTTGGTAATTTCATGTTGTTTATGGAATACATCAATGATTTATTTACCCATTAATTTATTTTCATGTATAGAAGTGGTGATTCTTGATTGTGATTTTTTTATAAACGTGATCATGGATTTTATTAAATATTTGGTAAAATATAGCACTTTGATAACATTGGGCACATTGAGTATTGATATATGAAACAATGGTGAGGGTGACACCACAGTGGATTATTCTTATGAGGTATATATACTATGAAATGACTCAATAATTATTTAATTTACGTGATTTCATATTAGATATCCATCACATGTCTGAGTATGTAATCCCATATGGTATAACTCAATTTGTGGATTTTTAAACATTTTATTATTATTAAATATTTATTTCTAAATGGTTTACTTTATGCTATTTTAATAGTTAATCCTATTTTATAATTCTTATAATTTACTATTTAATTATCATATTCTTGATTTTAGTAAAAATTAAATCTATTGCAAACACGCAAAATTAATAATTTCAAAATGGTTGTCCTCTGAAATATCATAATATTTTTTTTGTTTTAAATAAATATTTAACCTTTTTAATAATGTTATATATTATATTGATTCATTGGTGGAATCCTACATGGATTTGTTCTCACAAAATAGTTTTTCTTCATGGTGTTTGTAGATATACATTTTAAGCATATATGTAAAAAAACGGTGTTATGTTGTTTGATGTTGGAAACCTATCTACTAGTTGGGTTGGCAATAGTGGTTAGTCAAATATAGAATAATATTAATATTGTGATTTTTTCCTATTCATTTATAGTATTTGATTGATGTTGTATTCCTCATCATCGTATACCTTCCTCACTCAGTTTACTCTATTTATATATCAACATCCATTTATTCCGGAGATGTTTTTTGGGTTATATTTTTCTTTAACCTGTCATGGATTGTCTTGGTTGAATTTTTATGTTGACCTACATTGGTTTATTACCAAATGGAATTAGTTAATTTTCCCAATAAAAAGTCTTATGATACTGCATGGGTTTGATTCATGGTCTATGGTTGAAATGATATATGACCACTGTTATTTAGATATTAAATGATGAAGGGTACTTGGCTAGCTCCCTTTCTATATGAACTAAATTTTAAGTGGGTTTTTGGGAATTTTAATCAATATTTAGATTGTTTTGTTAGATTATCAGATGAAATTTCATTTATATTTATTTATATAAGTTGTTCTTTCTTAAATTCTTATCCTTCATTCTATGTATCCATGTGATATTTAAATTACTATTTTTTAAAAATTATTGTTGACACTTGAAGGGAAAATTTTGTTTTGGAACATTTTTATTTATCAAAGTGGATATTAATTTTCCTATTTAATTAAAAATTCCTCCATGAATAGATATTTTATATCCATAAGGGTAGGATACATGAATTTTTTTATAGTAAATTCCTCCAGTAGAATCTTAATTAGTGGAATCCATTATCCATACTATTTAGTCACTGGTTCTGGTGGGTGTTAGAATCTTGTAAAAAACTATGGGTCCTAGAATATAATTTTCCATTTAAAATACACCTATCTTTCATGGTGGAAATATACCATAATAATCAGAAGAATGTATCCAAAAAATTAAGAAGATATTACCCTTTTGAAAACTCTAATGGATTTTATGGATGGTTTTCCAACTTTTATTCTTTAAGGATTGTGAAGAAAATATTGGGGCTCAATCGAGGATGCTATGTAACATTGGTATCGTAACTAGACATATTTCAATAATATAATCAACCAATTATTTAATACTAAAAAATTATTAGTGGATAAATCCTATATATTTCATACAATATAGTAATGGGATAATTTTGTTGTGAAATATTGCACCTATTTCCTAGGGTTTCTTCACATAACACTTCATATTGTTATTAATGATTTCATTAAATCTCATAGGTACATGATATATTTATTGGATTTTATTCTATTGATTCAAAATTCTATTATCACTACTGAACTTTTGATGATTTAGTTGATATGATTTCTATGAAAAATGTGTACATAGCTATGAAAACAGGTTTATGTGGATCTAAAATTCCTATAGGTGGTATCTATTGTGTGTTTTCTACCATAAAAGTTATCAAATGTGTGAAAATATGATATTTTTACCAATTTTAGGGACAAGACGATGAAAATAATAGGTAGTTTTATATTAGTTTCAATGGAATCTTATAGTGATGAAATGTTTGAAAGGACCTAGGAAATTTCATCATTATAGACCATCTGGTCACCATAATAATATTTTTGTAATGTTTCATATGGTTGTTGAACTATTCCAACTTTTAAAAAATGAAAATAGGTTTGTTATGAAGCATGAATGGTTGGTGTATTTAATCTTTTTCCAAGGGGATACTCTAGAAGTGATGAAATCTCAAGGAGTAGAAGATGTCGAGAATCATTATGCAGTGTACTATGCACAAGAAGAATCTGATGTTGGATCATATAATGTTAGATGTATGATGTCTGTTTCTGCCAATGTGGCACTAAAATTATTTGATACAAGTGTTAATACTATTTTATATCATAAATGATAATTTAAATGTTGATCTTACATTTTTTTATTCTTCTATTCATATCGGGTCATTCAATTACTTTGGGAATTATATTAGAAACCAGTTTTAAATTTCAATAATGTCATGTGACGATAGTCAACTTTGAAGATGTATGGAGTTTTAGTCTCATGATATTGATATCTTTGACCTTATTGGTATCATAGATTGAATCATTAGTGTTATGGAGTAGATCGTCCATTATCATCATTTTTTAGTTTTTATGTTTTGATGGAGCCACTTGAGTCTTTAGATGTGAGTGGAATTATAGGTCAGGGAGATAAAGGTCTATCATCTTTATAGTCGAATGATAACATGTCAGTTTCAAGGTATGTTTTAAGATTTTGTTGTTACATTTCTGGGAAGTACACTTCTTTAAGTTCTTAGTGCATACCATGGGTCTCTCAAGATGGATTTTATAGTCTTCCACCTCAAAGAGAGGCCACATTAACTATTGGTATGATCCCTAGGTAGATACCTATATCTATTTCATCGTATCATATAGATATTACAATGTTTTTGGAGTTCAATGTTAAACTATAGGATTCAGGGACAAAGGAACTAATTCATCTTAGAGTTTCACCTAGATATTTTCTTATTATAATCTCCAATAAGGAAGATGAAATAATTGGTGTTTATGATGATTAATTAAACCACAATCAGTTGACTCTTAAGAATAAATACCTATTTCCAACAATTGATGATCTCTTCAACCAACTCAAATTAGACTAATGGTTTTCTATAACAATTATTTGATCAGGGTACCACTAGTTGTGATTTTGAGAAGATGATATACATAAAATATTATTTTGGATCTTAGATTATAATTTCATGTATATAGTTATGACATTCAGTGTCATAAATTCCCCTATTATATTTATGGAATTGGTGAAATAGAAATTTCTTAGATTCATAGACTCCTTAGTTGTTTTTTCTATAGATGATATCATGGAGTACACTGTGTTAGAGGAGTAACACATAGATCATTTGAATATAACCTTTGGAATCATGAAGAAACCTATATTACATGGAATTACTTCTATTTGTGAATTTTGGATCCATGAAATGCTATTTAGCATCCATGTTGTGTCTAATAGGGCCATCTTATTGGATCCAAAAAATATTCGGGTAGTAATTTCATGGGAGGAACATAGAAAATTGTCTTAAATTTATATCATATATGTATTATATGTTTATTATATTCATCTTCTTTATATTTTACTAAGATATCTTATCCAGTGAAACAATTTCTCTATAATGTTGTTATGTTTGAGTGGAATGATTAATGTTAGACATGATTGTCAGAAATAAAGGTTAGTTTGATATTATTTATAGCTTTTATTCTTTTAGAACTGGGATTAAGCTATGATGTTTTCTTAAATTGTTTAGGTATGGGTTTGGGGATTGTTTTAAAATAAAGAAAACATTTTGTGGATTCTGGATCTCTCTAATTATACCCTTATGAGAAGAACTGTGATACACAAAACCATGAGTTTTAAATAGTGAGGCATGCTCTCAAAACATACAACAACTATCTCTTTGGGGACTGTATTACAGTATATTCAGATCATTAAAGACTAAGGTATATTTTTGCATAGATGGATCTGAAGACGAGATAGAGACATTTGGTTGAATATCATAAAAAATTTTAATTTTTTTATTTACTATGAAATGGAAATGTGGTTTCCCACACACAAAGTAGGAAATTAATGAACTAGGACTTGAAATAATTAGTAGAGGAGTGGTATATGATGAGTTTATATTCTATGATATGTTTTGGATTTGAATTGTCTAGAGTAAATGATTTTGTAGATTTTTAAAATTATAAATTTTCATTTATTTATCATATTTATATATAAAAGGTAACATTAATCTATTCAAGGTTCTTTAATGGAATCATTAAATGTGGGTAGATTTTAAGTAGTTTGTCTTGATAACCTATTGGAAATTTTTATTTCTAAGGATGGTTGGTTGTTCATATGTCTATTTAAAAAGAGTTAAGTTGCATTGGACATAGATCTAATTGTTTCATACAACCATGGACTAAATGGATGTATCATGACCTAATATGTCAATATTGGTGTCCTGGGATGAGGCGGTCGATTGAAGATTTTGTTTTACAATGCCTTACTTACCTTAGAATTATGGTGGATTACCCGAGGTATACTGGTTTGTTGAAACCATTTCACATTCCAATATGAAAGTGGGATGGGATATCTATGGACATCATCATCAATTAAACTCATACTCCTAGTTGTAAAGATATGTTTTCATTGAACATTGATTGAATTTTGACTTCATCTTATTTATTTCATATCAATAAGATAATAAAAATACAAGATATCAAACATTTATTCATCCAAGAGGTATTTGGATATTCATGGATATCCCTCTAAAAATTTTATGATGGGTAACTATGGTTTATATCTATTTATGGAGGGGTTGTAATAGGAAATGAGTACCCAACTGATGTTGAGAATAATATTCCACCCTTATATGAATAGAAATACTGAGTAAGCTATTAATATTCATGAAGATATATTTTTTGTGTGAATTTATTATTTTCATTGTTCATGAAAACATAATATAGATTTCATCATTTATTTCTATAATAATGTTTATTAGGATTTTATTATTATGAAACCCATAAGATAATTGTATTAGAGGCCCTATTGATCTCCCTTATATAAGAAAGTGTTTTGAAAATTGATCATGGTTGAACTAATCCTTGTTCAAGAGATGTAAGAGAATGTGTAGAAATAAATAAATAAAATAACACAATGATTTATAGTGGTTTTGGGAAGAAATATTCCACATTACAGTCTACTGATTCTATCTCCATGAGTTTGGTGATTTTCAAAAGAAATTATTTTTATCATGGGATCCTAAAACTTCATGTATTTAGTAGAAACATCAAAACATGAATTTTATAGGGCCTTATGGTTCTTTTACAAGGAACTATAATATCCATATATTAGTATGCGATTTTAACCCCTACCAATGACTGAGTTTGATAATAAAATACTCAAAAATAAAAAAGATATTTGGATGTAGTTGTTGAAACAGATTCTATACAAGGTTTTAGTAGAAAAACATAGTCATTTATGATATTTTATAAAACAATGTATTAGAAAAATATTAATCAACATCAAATATGATTTCATTATATATCCATAGAGAAAATAGATAGAAAATTATTATACATTTATATATCTAATTTTTAAATTTTGACAATTATTTATTCTAAATTCGTTAAAATATTAACAATGAAATATAGTGTTAAAAAGAGTGATTAGGTCAACTAGATAAGAATAAAATGATATATGACTTCATATTGTATAATTATAGGAGAAAAAAAATTATTTTTTAACACACATATGTTTGATAAAAATAATAACATATGTATACTTTGAATTTGAGTATCTCTATATTTTTCTTGAAGGTCTAATTAAATTAGGACAACGTGCTACCAAAATATTACATGATAAATAGTGAATATTTAAATTCAAAACATTAAAATAAGGTAACATCCCTTAAAAATAGGAAAAATCTAATTTATTGAATTCAAAACATTTAATGGGTCATTGAAAGAGCATTATATGGATATTTAAATCCAAAAAAACCATTATGAAAAAATATAAATAATACATAATTCAAAACTCTATAATTGACAATGTTAGTCGTATGTTTTCTATGTGTAGCGATAAAATAAAAAGGTACTATATATACAGTTGATTAACAATATAGGGTTGATAAACCATACGTTTGATAATAAAATTTATGGTTTCATTAAAAAAAATTATTTCAGATCCATAATTTTATTCAAAATAAATGGTATATGAACCATATATTCTTCATAAAACATGAGTCATGAATACTATTTTCATGTTACATAACATAATATTTATAAAAAAGTACCTTTAGGAAAAAATATCCTCCCCATGGATAAATATTAAATAATCTACATGAAAAAATATTATTCCTATAATTAATATCCTAAAATTCTAATATTATATCATCATTAGTAACATAAATGTGGGGATTTTTTGACTTCAAAATTAAAAAGAAGTTAACAAAATTGATTCATAAAACTATTCTAAATAATCCCATCATTTCAATGATCAAATAAACCATGAAAAATTGTGATTATAATTATGAATAAGAAATATAAATTTTAATAAATATGAGAGTAATTAAATTTCAATAATATTTTTTCTTCATAAATAAATTTTTTTTAAAATGAAATTTCTCTCATATATATATTAACATATTTATTTCACATATTTATTTATTAAACCATTGTTTTGATTATTGTCTTTATAGATAAAATTCTTAATAAAGTTTATCATTAATTTATAAAATATTTTTCCAAAAACTCCTCAAAAATTTATAAAATTTGTATCCACATATTCATGACATTAAAAAGAAATTATGAACCATTTTAGTGAAATTTTAATATAATAAAAATAAATATTAAAATGATAAAGAAAATAATCGAATCAAAATAAGAAAAACATCACTATTTTATATATAAATTATTTAGTTTTTATAAACTACTGAGGTGAAGACGGATTATGATTTTTAGAGGGGTTAGACAGTTCATCTACACTCTCCAAACATTGCAATTTTCCACACATATTAGCTAGAGTTCTTAACATCTATTATACTATACTTTGAACATGTTCTTCCCATTGAACCATTGAAGAGGTTGAGAACTATTTAACTAAAAACACTTTTGGATCAACAAATTCTAACCAAATTACATTTTCTCAACTAAGTTTCTAAAGTTGTTTTATCATATTATCTTAAGCCACATCTAATACATCATTTTAAATTGTCCTTTCTTAAAAACTATTATAAATCATTTCAAGTATATCAATTTTTTTTTGAAAAAGCTGATTTTTTGATATCTTCATACAATTTCTTTGTCCTTTTAAGATCTCTATGCTTCATTACTAATTATGTTTTCAAAAGAGTAGACATGAACACCAACTATTCAGAAACTATCGCATTGTTATCTATTTGAGATGACTGAAGTTATATTTATTCAAACCCATTAATTTCATAATCTTTTTAAAATAAATGTCTACATAATTAATACCAAAAGAGACATACACTTCTACATATGAACAAGAAAATGAATTACCTCTATTTATCTTATGATATATCATTTTTTAAAAGCATGATGTTCTAGGTCACTTCATTCCGCTCAAACTAGATTATTCATAATTACATATGTCTACAGTTTCAGTGAAGGACGAAAAAATGTCTTGGATTGTTCAAGAATAAGATATTAGGGTTCAAAATAGTAAAAAAGAAAGATTTAATTTTGAAATATTTTAGGAGACGTTTTAGATTCTTGATCTAAATGGAATATTTGTAATTTCGGATGTTATCATTGAAAAGACATTTTAAGGTAAGATTTATTTTGAATGAAACTATTATGTAAATGAATAACATTTCAGAGAAAAAAATCAGAAATAATGTATTATAAAATGATAGATTAAATTATGAATACTGTTTTTAATAGATGAACCCAGTATTTATTCATATGATTTTAAATTATAAAACGAAGATACTAAACACTCTGCCCTAAATTATAATTCTCCATGAGAATGGTTTTATGAGAAATAAATATCAAAAAACTCTTATAGATATGTATATATATATATATATTAATATTTTGAATTTGTATTGTCTTAATTTTCATGTAATTAGTATTTTAAAGAGTATATAATAAGAATTTTAATATATTAATGCATTACCTACCATAATAGATTTAGGATAATTTTAAATGTTATGAATAAAGATAATAATAATCTTATATCCACATTAATACAATATTTAATATAATGAAATTGAATATTATAATGTAAATGAAATACTACCCAAATTAACAGTTCTATATATATTAATTTGAAATTAAAAATAAATTTCAATAGTTTTCAAGAATCCAATTTATGATACAATAATGAAATCCAGTAGGGAACACCTAAAATATATAAAATTCAACTTCCTTTTATTATCCATATAATTTTTTCTTAGGAAGTGTTAAAAAATAAATACCTAGGTGACCAAATAAATTTATTTAGTAGAGACCTCATAATTCATGTTAGATAATTTTTTAAAATAATAATTATGATTAATAATAGAAAAACTGATGCTTTCTAAGATAGTAATCACTTTAATTGTCACCATTTCTTCCATAGTGAAAAAATTTAATTGCAGACACAATCATTCATTTTGAACTAGAAACATAATAAATTATATATAACAAGGGGTTTTCTATAATACCAAAAATCTCTTTTTTACATATATATTTATATTTATATTTCTAAAAATGATGATTTTTATAGTATTATACTTCAATAATCATGATATAGGATTATTTTAAAGTATTGGAATCATTAAATAGTTTAATAATTTTATATTCAATAAAAATAAAATAACATTTAGATTTTATTTTGGAATACATTTTATTAAGCATTCTCTAGTGAGAGAAGTAGTATCATAATATAGTATTTGATTTATATCCCCCTTATTTACAGATTCATGTTTTTTTGAAGCATTAATCATTTCATATAATGTTCTTCATAAGAATAATTTTTTGACTCTATATTTTGAGAGTTAAAAGTTCATACTACATCAACATGATCCATAAGAAATATATTTACTGTACAAAATTCTTGATCATATTCAATTTTTGTAGTAGATTCTTCAATTTAATTTGAATTAAAACTCCAGTTATTCTTCATAACATTCTTTTCTTTTAATTTATACTTTGATTTCAATTTTTCTATAATCACAAGACAACTAACCATTTTGAAACCTTTATCCTTTCATTCTTACTATTTATCTTCATTATATGTTTTCGTACACTTTCTGTATAGTTTTCTAAATCATATAGAAATATTGGATAATTATATTATTTAATTCTAATAACATAAATAATACGATTCTACCATTTTAGTTCTATGTTTAGAAACATTCTTCTTGATATAAATTTGATTTTCATAATCATTTTTCATTTCAGCTTTATACATCATCAATGTACAAATTAGTTTTTTTTAATACAACTATATTAAATGGTGTGCACTGAGTAATTGAATAAGATGTTTCAGTCCACTTATATGGAGAAAATATAAGAACATTTGAACATTGATATGATTTATTAATTGATTCTCCGAAAGAGGAAATATAATAAAAACATCCCCAATCATCTATTCATCTGACTAATTCTTTCAAATTCATGGATCATAATTTTTTAAAATTTTATTTTTTTTAGTATTGTAACCTAGTTGAATGATATCATGAGTTCCTTACTAAGAAACGAAAATAGTTTACCTTATCTCATATGAAGTATCCCACTGAAAATTTTGATTAAATTCATCAATTATAAATTTCGGAGGTTGTGAGCATCAAAATAAACGTTAATCTAACCAAAAATGTTGAATCAAAATTTTCTTAACATATGAATATCTATAGGGAGTTCTTATAAGAACTACACCAGATAGCTGATGGGATCCCACAATCCATATGGGGGAGTGAATAATGGGAAAATATTTTTTCCTTTCCTATGACCAGCCATTGGAACTTCTAATTACTCAAATATTCCACTAAGATCCACTCACTTTTTAGTGGGGTTCATAGGATAGTTGGTGATACCGATCAAGGTGGAAATTATAAGGGAATTATCATTACATTTTTTTATTTTAATACCTTAATTAAATTTAAAATACCTCCCTTTAATCACATTCATTCCTAAAAACCTTGAATTCCCTCTTGAACAATTTAGAACCCTAAACCTTGTTTCTTTATAGATCAATTATCTGACTGATGTATTGATTCTATTATTGTAAGTATAATCTCAATTTTATCATTGATATTTCTATTCCCCATTATTTCAATCTTCGAGAGTTTTAGATCGACATGGCTTTTTTGGTTCTAAATATTGATGTATGGAATTATAAACCTTGGATCCATAATTTTTCATTATATTCCTCAACTCTCCGTTGGTGGATTCAATGAATAGTGATTTTTGATCTTATTTGAGGTTGGGGACTATATGAACTGGTCATAATCATTAAAATATTCGTTTTCCGTTATAGTTCTTTGGTTCAGTTAAAGAAAATAATTTATTTTTGTTCACCATGATGAAAATTTTGTTTGTATTGGGGTTTCTCTTTAAAAATAGATTTGAAAATTTATTATGTTAGATAAAATGATTTAATGAGGTATTTTTATATAAAAAATGTTTTCAATAATTAATGTATCAATTAATCGCAAATAAATTTTTTTATAAATATGAGAAGGTATTTTTTATTGGTTTTTTTAAATATAGTAATTTGGTAACCATAGGTGCATCGAGTATGAAAATATGGAAACTATAGTGAGTGTTGAACTAATACGTATTTTTATTGTGATTTTTATAGACCATGTAGAGAGTATATATTAGTAAGAATCTAGTTATGTTGTCTTACTATTTTTCGAAATTACATTTATTCACTCCCATATAAAAAATCCAAATTTTGCCATGGTTTTTTACATTTTGGTATTATTACCAATTTTTTACCATGTTTTCTAGTTTTATGTATTTCAATGGTTAATTAGGGGTTTTAATTATTATTTTCAACAAGATTTTTGTTAAATTCTTAGTTTTATAGAAAATTAATTCATTAAAAAGAAACCAAATGCTATTTTCCAAATGGGTTTCATTTGTAATTTCATTATTTTCTTGAGTTAGCCTAACAGGGCCCGAACCGCAACTACCTCATTCCCAGATTCAGTAATCTAGGGGATAGTGAACAATGAAAAGTTTTAATTCCTCATAGATGAGATGCATTAGACTAATATAGATGTATAAACACCCAAATATCCATGACTATTCTATATTGAAATATAGAAAACTTAAACCACATACATAAATATATAATCCAAAAATCCAATTAGTAAATTAGTGAAAGGGAAGAAGGTAAAAATAAATTCCCATACAAAAACTCATGATATTCCAACACTCTCAGAGGTCTAGTATTATAATCAAATATAACTACCTAGATAATACGTTGTTCTATCTTGACCATGTTGTGCTCCATTAGCTCCATATTCTTTTAGGGTACTGTAAAATGGTTCATTGTCTATATAAGACACAAAACATGTGTTGAGATCCCATGTGGTGGTGATTATAACAACACCTATTATGAAACATAGAAAAAACATCACACAAAGCATTAGGAATAGTCAAATCATAATAATGATAAAATAAGAAATGCATAATAACTCCAAATATACTAAAAAAGGACATCATACCAATAAAAGTCACAACCTAACTATCAAACACATGATTTTGAATGTTGAAATTATCATTCAAATATAATACACTCCATGAGCCAAGCTACTGCTTTAGATGCTCATATAAGAAATTAAGATCATTGGGTCCCATCTAAGAAATCTCACTAGTATCTAATTTCCCAGATACATTGATAGGGAATCAAACCTATGGCGACTAGGGACACCGCAAAACAAATTTATATTAAAAAACAATGTATATAATCAAACTCCATCGATTCCATGAACCATATAAGAATAGTATGGCCATATGGAGGACCAATTCCCCTCTCAATGAGGTCACGTCAATTCTGAAAACACCACCTATAGAAGGATTGGTATTTTTCTTCAGGAAATATGAGAGGTAAAGTTCTGGTCCACAGACCTGGGGGAACATGCTTCTTGGATTTTCTTCTTTCTTTGGAAATTTCACTCCACCCCTTACTGAAGCCGGAGATATGCTCTCTGGACTCACCATTTTCCCTTAGGAGAACCTTGATATCATGCTAGTGGAAACTGACTCTATTATTCTCTATAATTATTTTCATGGAAAAAGCTACATTGCATGTTCAATATCATACATTGTCAGGAAATACAGAGCCCTCTTTTCAACAATATCCAAGTGTCCCATACATGGTGTGAGGGAAATTAGGTGGTCAATCTCCTAGCTTATTTGGATTTTCAAAAAACTATCTCCACTCACCTCCTCCACATCTATCATTTTAAGCTTGAGGGTGTCAATTTGATCAGGGGGGATGCCATTGGATTGCATTACTATAGACCCCTTAATCCTGGTGTACCCTGGTTTATACTTATTTTTATTTATCTTTAATGAAAATCTGACATGGATGGATTGATTTTTCATCGTACCCATGAGGGGATTGAAAAGGGAACTCACTCAATAGATACTGGTCCAAACTGTTGAATTGAAGGGCTCCAAACACCCTCATAGAGGGTACATTATGTGTATTGGGGGTACACAATGAGTCAATCCAACCCCTAGTCTCCCCATGTGGTAAATAAGTGAAATACATGTACATCATGAAATATACGGTGGGTAATTAGTCATACCTGATGTGTAGATATCCCATAAGAATCTTACCATTCTATTTGGCCATGTATGTGTACACCAAACCGTGTCTCTATTCTCTGGCCATGTTTATGTACTACGTCCTACCACTTAAAATGTAACCATGGAGTTCCATACCAATCCAACCATTATGAGTCACATGGAATTTTACTTGGTCAAATGATGTGTGATATTTAAATCTATCGAAAACCCAAGCATCGAATATAGGGGTCATACATAGTGTTTAATTCCATATTACATGATGTGTAACCCAAGATTTTTAGATCTTATTTGATCTTCATAATTGCAATACTTTTCACCATCACTGCTGTCTAGATCACTAAAAACTAATTATCTTGGGATTGGTGAAGATCATATCCTGAGAGATCGGGATTTGGGACATTTAATTTGTTCATAAAATGCCAACATGTTTCATTTGTAGCTACACTATCAAATCTAAGATGAAAAAGTGACTCTAATCTGTTCCAATTCACCTATGACCATCCACCATTGTCATCACACCTTGATCAAACCCTTGATTCGGTACCAAACCCACCTTATTGATCAATTTCACCAATGAACGTTCATGAAACAATTAAAAAATAGGTATTCATCAAACCATTGGCTAAATAAAATACCAATGATGAATGTTAAAATAAATTGGGGAGAAATCGATAAAATAAAATATTTTAGGAACATACCATAACATTTGTTCATTCGGCCTCGATCCACTTTCATTTATTTGGATGAAAAAATATGTATTTAATCAATGAATAAAAATAACCAGCCTAAACAAATCAATAGTTGATACACAAATCAATTTATGTTTATAGAGTTTTTCCAATTTCAAAATGAGAAAATAAAGGGATAAATATCAAAAATAAAAAATTTACTATAGGGATTTTTGATAAGTCTTTCAGGAATAATGATCCTATATTTTAGTCATTGGTTATATCCACAAGATCCACTGGTTCTTGATCCCCTATTTTATCTAATCTAACATCTTCTACCAATGATCCCCTAATATATCCTTTATAACGGATCCACTAAATCCCTAGGTTATATAGATAACAATAGGGATGAGGCATAACCATGTTTAAATAGAGGAAGAATGTTTCTATGACATATAAAATGAAATAAATTTATTTATTTTATTACATGTGCATCTGACAACTTTTTGACAAAAATCTCACATCGATAAAGGTTATGTCAAGATTAATGTAAATCGACCTTCTAAAATCTAGTGTTCCCTAAGATTTATAATCATGTAATACATTCAACATATTTTCCAATTTTTCAAAAAAAAAATATTCATATTTAGTATTAACATATTTAATATATTTCCAAAATTAATTCCTAGCGCAGAGGGAATAAAAATTATCAAGCAATATTAACACGAGGGTTTGAAAATAAACCATATAGTATTCTAACACACTACAAGGATTAATGAGAGTTTTTTAATTCCCTCCACCAATGTAATTTTCATCTAAAAAGGGAAAAATATTCTCAAATGATAAGGTTACTAGGTGTGCATAAGGGTCTACTGCTCTCGGGGCCTCTCAAGAAGATTCTTGTGCTACCAGTGGAAATTCACTATGTGAATAAATAACCTATAAAGGATAATCATGTACTAATCCTCTTCCTCCAATACGTACTCTGTAAAGTTATCTCCAACCTCAATGTCTAGATCTCCCCATTAGATAACTTTTTACATTTTCTACACGTACCTCCTCACTTATATCACTTGGAGGAGGTCATGTACCAAGTATATTTGTGGATGTACATCTAGGAGGAACTCCACCATTCCCACTCTATGGTGTATCATGAAAGGTCCTATGAATCTTGGAGATATTTCTCCAACATTCCCAAATAATACTAATCGTTGTTGAGGGATACTCTTAATAAAACATGGTCTACTCCCATGAACTCCATATCCCTTCATCATTAGTCCACATAAGACTTTTGATGACTATTTTATATCCCCATCCACAACTATATGATCATCACATTACCTATTATATACTATCCACTCCTAGATTATCATCACTTTACCTATTATAGCTTACACCAACTATAGGTACATGAGTTCTGAGATACCTAGATCAGTCCAAAAAAGTGGTGACCTATAGGGTCTCCCAAACAGGGCCTTATATGGGGTCATATCAATGGTGGAATGGTTATTATTATTGTATGAAAACTCCACTAAAGGTATTTCATCCTCCAAACCATAGAGAAAATCCAACATGCAATCCCAAAACATGTCCTCATAGATGGATATGGTCTGCTCAGTCTAGCCGTCAGTCTGGGGGTGAAGAATCATGCTCAAATGAAACTATGTCCCAATGGAATCCTAAAATCCCCACCATAATTATGACATGATGTGAACATAACAGTCCAAAAATAAATACTCACAAAAACTATTTAGAGATAGGTTATCTCTTATATGTACAAGAATTACAATCTCTATACCTAAAACAACTCTCAAATTGAATTTATATTATCCAATGTAGTGAGTGAGTCTATGACCACCCAGAAGAAATAATGTCTCAATAAATACATGGTACCCTCGTAATGATGTCAATGTGTATCGCATCCCACATCCATTATAGAACCTCAAGGGGTTGAGCTAAACCCAAAAAAACCATGTTCTCAACCATCACATACTTAAATGTGTGGAATCTAGAAGATAAACTTACAACATATCTCCGCATAAAATACCACCAAATCTGACATCAGAGGTCATTGTATATCAATCATGCACATGTTTGTTCAACTAAAAGGAACCCAGAAAACATCCTCATCACATCCTATCATAACTTCAATGCTACCAATGCTTTTACTCAAGAAATGATAATTTTCTCCAAAAAATCAGAATATTCAATAGGGTCACATCTTATGGATATCTATATATGTACGGTCACATAATAGGAATCTTCATATTGAGCTTCCCTAACATGCTGTTAAAGTGGTGGGATAAATCCCATCAACTGAATATATGTATAACCATCATTTTATACTATGTACAACTACAATGAGGCTAACTAGACTGATACATTGGCCAACAATTTAGAACATGATCTTCTCTAGAGATTTTATACCACCACATTCCACTTCTCTCAAGTATGGTTAATATTGAAGTCAAACCACATTAGTATCTCTAGAAAAAACAAAATTTTCATGTTAATACACTTCTATGGGAAGAAATATATAATACTTTTCTGGTTAGAGTAAATAATAAATCATTTTCACCTTATGTAGTTTCACCACATCTTCTGGGAGAATACTACCACTACTAGATATTGATTATGGGTTTAATAGTTAGGAAAACAGAGTTTATACTTTTTAGACCCATGTAAAATCACCTCCAACCTATGTGTCATATCGTACGAATGTATGGTCCCCGAGACATCATAGACAACTACCAACTAAACACCTTCCGCTTAAAATATTAACATGGGTCTTCTCTTCAACCTATGCCTCAACTCATAATAACTAATGTAGATCCTTTCAACATAAATGATTGGATTCCCCTTTGGGTTAATATTTTCATGTATTATTCTACAATTGACAAATGAGGTTAAAATATCTAATATTACCATTCCTACCTTAGAAATAACCTCACCTAAGGAACACTCTTATATGTCTCCCATGATATCACTGCATCTTCCATCACTAGGTCCACTTCCACTCCTACATATTGGATAATTTATCCCAAGAATTGGACCTATTGAATCCAAAACTAATATTTCAATATATTCACATAATGTTTCTTCCCTCAGAGTGTGTCTAGGAAGATCCTAATGTGTATCACATGCTCCACCATGGTAACAAATTACAATAGGATACCATCAATGGAGACCACCACAAACTGGATTATAAAAGGAATAATGAACTAGTTCCTAAGTCCCATGAACACTATTAGGGAATTTATCAAGCTGAATTTCATCACCAAATAATGATAGTCACAATAGGGACATCAATATTTTATTTTTTGTTAAATACTCATCCCATACTCACTAATGTTGATACCATAATCTGAATTCGTTCTTCAAGATCCATTATTCCATTTGAATTATTTTAGGCCTCAAGTCTGTTTTCCCTATTCTATTTTTATTTATTTGTTTTTTCCCATAAAAATGATAATGTTTATGATGTTTATCCCCTTTGAACTAATTAAGGCGGAAATAAATCCTTCAAAGTAGATAAATGTTACATACATTTAACTAGTTATAGTGGTGGTAATATATTTTAATCCTCTTGATCTCATCCTCCTTCTTGGCAAAACAACACTATGGATTTCCTGGGTGAAATGATAGGTCTCAAAATTCTATTCCTAGATATTTTTTTTGGAAAACCATCCTCATGATAGATCCCAACTATAAATAACTGGTAGCCTATAGAATCCACTACTCAATGACATTGGATATCCAACTATTGTGTAATCGGCTGGACTCTCCTATGCCTGAGCATATCCTAATGCACCATTGTTTCCATTTCATCCAAAAAGTAATGCCTCATCCCATCACTATTGAAACACCACATCCTCATTCTAAAATAATCAATCTTGCCATGAACTGTGGATAGCCATTAAATACCTAGGATGACTTCATAAATCTCCATCACTGCTACAAAAATATCCCACAAAAATATATTCCCTCCAATCGTCATATCACTCTTTCGATAGAAGTGTATAATCACATAGTAACCTTGTTTTAGAGTCTACAACATCATGGATCGAGCCATGTCGCAACCAGAATCTCTATGTATTGAATTAGAGAAGTGGAATGAAAATAATGCATTACTCTTGTGTCTATTAATACTACATATATGGTTTAAGTGGATAAAATTATACCTTGAATCATCCATGGAGCCTTGGTTTCGTAATCCTCTATAACCTACAGCTATCCTCACCGATGGTCACCAACTCCCTAAACATATCTTGGACCACCAAGGGGTTAGTGATAATAGGTCAATCCTTTGACCACCTCCTACTACACTAACATCCCATATTCCTCATTTCCCCATATATAACACCCTAATTCAACTTTTTTCTTCCATGTTTGGCCATTTACTATCTCCCAATATCTTGTATAATGGGTCAGATAATCCCATGAAAGAGGTCAGTGACCATCTTATGATAAACATTGCATCTCCCTTGACTGACTCATGCCATCCTGAGAACCATGCATCACTGATCCTCAAGCCTAGGATCATATCCTAATGTTTCTAACATGCCCTGATCTATTTTTTTATCATCATATACACACCACCAAGGTCTCATCTCATGGGTTCCCACTACAAACACCCATTGTTGACACCTGCTCTATCATGAATTTCTCCACCACTAAGGCCTACCCAAACACCCCATAATATGTGATAATGTATAGATATATCCGTGAAACCCTTATATCTTAGTATAATTGTAACACCCTAGGCATACATGGTATGCTTCTCTTTGAATAATGCAATAGCTTGCGCTGGACGCAACTTCGAGTTCTGGCACACCACAACCAATCAAATTAACCGTTATGTATAATAATACCCAATTTTTTAAATTTTATAAATTTTATTTTATAAATGGAATTCATTTTTGGATTTGGAATATTAAAACTAGCATAGGATAAATTTTTGGTATTTTTATGAAAACATTCATTTTTTTGACGAATAGTGAAAACTACTAAGTTAATGTTTATTAACATATTATTATTTAAATAATTATTTCTTTTAATTAAATTTATTTTAAGTCAAAATAGATATATAATACCTGTATAAGTCCAATTTAATTCATTGGAGTCAATTTATAATAAAATTAGATATATACAATTTTATTTAACATTTAAACACCTTTTACCCACCTTATAGGAACATATACAAATTTGAATATAACATAATTTTACCACTTCTGGGAATTGGATTTCATAAATCCAAGAGACACAGTTTACATAAGTATGTAAAATTTGTTTCAATAAGTTGAAAATAATATTTGGTGAATAGTAACTTTTGAATTCTATTTACAACGGTTAAATGTAAATATTGTAATTAATGTTAAAAATGGTATTATAAATACCACAAAACAAGTCATGATTCTATAGGATAAGTTTATTTCGACCAAAATAGGCCTTAGGAATAAAATATGATCCTTTTTTATCCACTTTGATTATATTAGGGCATTTATTATTATTTTATTTAAAGAAGATTAAAAGTATTAAATTCAAATTTTATTAACTAAACCATTTTTAATAAAAGGTTACACATCTGATAAATTATAATATACATATTCATTATAAATCTAATATTATGTTATGTATCATGGTATTTTATTTATAATTTTTATGCATTAAATAATAAAATTTATTTATGACACAATGATTTTGCAGTAATTACCATATTAATGAATGATTAACATTATTGATATTATAAATATTAAAATAAATGTAAATTGGAACTTTTCATGCATTAAAAAAATTATATGTTAATATGAAATTTTATGTTTTATTAAATAATTTTTTTTCGAAGTGGTAATGTTTTTATGAATTTCGAAAAAACCAAATACTAAATAGTGATAAAATTTACAGAAATGGGTTTTCAAAACAAATACTATTTTATTAAATGATATAATGGTCATAAATTATATGGAATGGATAGAGCACTTATATAATGATATATATTTCATTAATAAACCACCTGAGGCTCTCTTTTCATTTAATATAATATTTATATACTATTTATTATAATAATACAAAAAGACACCGTAAAAGTTAAAGTATTTAACTAAGAGTTAAATCCAAAAGATAGGGTTAATATAGTGATATAAACCTGTCTAAAACCTATTTTTTGAAAGGTTTTTGACCCATACCCACTTTTTCCTCGAAATAAATTTTTTTTTATCCTTTAGAAACCGAAATTGACTTTATAATAAAACAATATTTCAATCTTTTACTAAGGTTACCCTCAGGTATTTTATAAAAGGGTATTTCCCCTTCTCTAAAAATTTTCCTAGAAAAAAACTATTGTATTGGCTAACCCCTACTCAAATTTCCTCACAAATACCATCACTTCAATCTAAAGTCATTATATTGATCATAAATCCAACCTAAGGAGCACTTTTATTCAAATCAAAAGGAAGAACCCGAAGATGAGGTAATTATTTCTTGACCCTTTTCAAAGTTCTTTTCTTCTTGCACATCTTGTTCTTTGTTGTTTACATACTAAAATAATAACTCCAATAAATTCCACATACTAATATGTTATTATAAATATGGTACTTCCATATTCATTATTCTTTCCATCCTATGAATGAAAAATTCCCCATATGCGCGTATGTACGACCTACCGTCTCCATGTCATGGTGTACTTTGTTATTCAACACTTCATTATTTGGATGCATATAATAATGAGTGTAATTGATTAAAATAATAAATATAACATGTTAATGATTATTTATATATAATATACCATCCCTTTACATACTATTTCACTACTAATAGAGTGATATTTTTTCTCGTGCGCACATACGGCTTACCATCACTACGACGTAGTGAGATTTCATTCCCCCTCAAAACCAGTCAAGAATAATTTTAATTTAATGATTAAAAAATTATTTAAGAACTTAATATCATTATGGACTGAATCAAATATTTATTTTTCCATAACAAACATGACTTACATAACAAAACATATAATGGAAAACGAATTAGTTAACACCAGAAACAATGATACAACTAAAATTTTATTAACAATGCAATATTAAAAGATCATATATGATGTCATATTTATGTATTTGGTTCCTATATAATTTAATAACAATTTTTATACTATTATACAGGAGTTTAACATACCCTAGACTAATCAAAAGTACAATGTATGGGTTAATATTGCAATCTCATTAGTATCCGAGTTTTTTTATAAGTGAGTATCTATTTGGAACTCTTTTACATCCAAATCTGTGTTTCATAAAAATGTATTTCAAACATTTTTACTATTTACCAAACTATGGGTTATAGTCATTTATACCCTTGTTTGAATATTTATAAAATTGTTTAAATGGAATATATTTTTCACCTTCCAAACAATGTACTTTGTGATATTTTCTACAAAATTATGGAAAGAATGTTTTTTAACTTATATGGTAGATGCATAAATTTTCGGCTGTTATAATACCATAAAATATTATCTTACATGATTATATGAATATTTTCAAAATAATAGTTTTATTTAATTATAAATGAATTCAAATTAGGAATATATATTTTATTCAAATAGGTTTTGGATTCATTTCATCAATGTCTACATGATTTGTTGGATTTTACATTTGTTTGAAGTTGATTTATTAGGATAACATTTTCCATATTGTATTGATGGTTTTGTTATATGTTTGACTATGGATGTGCTATATTTATACCATTCATGGTTTATGGTTAAAGTATTATCATTTTTTTATTCTAGTTTTAATACTAATGTTTATTTTATGTTTAAGCCATTTCATAAGAGGAATTCATTGGACTTAGTATGGGACTAATGGAGCCTTCTATAACTCCTCGATGCATTGGTCGGTATCATGAGACAAAATAGTGTCTTGGAATAAGGCCTTGAAGAAACCATATTTGTAGTCATGGCATCAGGGCATGACTATGTGGTTATGATGTCATCCATTATGCATTCTATCATTATAAAATTAGTTATTGATATTACATGTGATTATTAGACAAGAAGAATGTCCGTGTGAATAATTATATGGAATTATTTTGATTTATATTTTTGATAATACACCAATTTTTATGTTTAAAAGTATTATGTTTTAGTCTTATACATTGCCTTAAATGTTTATTCTTATATATGAATGTTTCCACTATATTGTTATACTTTATAAGAATTTGTGCTCACCCCTTTCTATGTTTTATTTTTCCTAGGATATAAATAAGTATATTATGATTGACCTACAAAGATAGACTAAGGGATATGAGTTTCTTCAAAGGGGGAAAAATATTTTTTTTTATTTCAGGATGTAATATAAAACATATATATGTATCTAGAACTTCCTAGGCTTCTAAACTAATCCGTACATTGAGACATGATCTCTTTTGATCATGCCAATGTTATGTAATAATTCACCAACTCGGGGTTATAGGGTTGAGGCATTATAGTTTGTATCATAAGAATTTTAGTACAAACCATAGAAACTATATTTAGAAAAACACTAATTAGAGAACATTATCCTAATATAAACATTGTGGATTATTAAAAAAGAACTTCCTCGGTTATATAATGATTTTGTGAATATTATATTAAATACATCATGGTATAGATACAATTAGGTATAGTCGGTTTTGGAAAAAATGTACCCAGGAGTGAAAAATTGGACAAGGAGTTTTGGGCATGACCTGAGGTATCCTGTTACATGAAAATTGGCCTTGTTGCACTTTTGGTTATAAAACGCCTTGAGAATATGCTTAGGATAATTCAAATTTTCATTGAAAAACATTTGCAAGGCTATATTAGTACATACTTTTTCAAAGAAAACATTTTTATGATTATGGATTATAACCCTAAATTGTTCAATTTATGTTATGTATTTTACAAGTTTGGAATTATGCATTGTGATTCATAAACTAAGCTAGTGTATGCCATTGTATAGAAATGGAACATAATGGAAAGAGTGGAAATTGTATCAACGCATGTAATCAATGTTGGTATTTCTATCCTTCTCAAGATAATTGTAGTGGAGATGATGACGCAACTATTGTTGAACAGTTTATAACCATATAGGGACAACTCACTCATGTTATGAATAATATCCTTACCTGTATCAAGCACCTTGACCCACAACGTGGAGGATCAATGTTAGACCACTTCATAAGGCAACAACAAACATCATTCAATGAGACTAAAAATCTATTTGAAGTAGAGTAATGGATAAGTTTCTTAGAGAAAAAATTTCTTGCATTGGGAAGTAGAGAAAGGGAAAAGTAGTCATAGCAGTTTATCACCTCATAAGAGATGCAGATAAATTGTGGTCATTAATTCTAAACACAAATGAGGATGAATAAATGTAAAATATTGAATGGATGGAGATTAAAGTGATTTTCTTAGAAAGATACCTTCCTCATGATCATTGAGAGGATATTGAAAGCAAATTTCTGAGTCTAAAGAAAAAGGAGGATGAGAATATTGTAAAGTATGAAGCAAAATTTAAAAGGATATCAAGGCATGCTAGAAATTATATTCCTACCAAAGGATTAATACTGGTAAATTATTTGATTCGTTAAAAAAATTTCACCATCAAGAATTAATGACACAATCCTTCTCATCGTACGAAGATATAGTCTCATGTGCTATCAAAACAGAAAAGGAATTCTATAAGTCTTATGAATTTATAAAAAAGAAAGAGATGAATAAATATACTACACTCTGGAAATGAAAATAAGGGGAATAATGGAAAAGATTAATTCCCATCCTACAGTAAAGGTGGAAACAGACACCTTAGTACTTTCTTGAAGGGAATGGGAGTCTGTTTCAAGTGCGGTGAAAAGGCTACGAAGCTCCTGATTCTAAGGGAAATAAATAGGCTGTCAATTTTGAATTCACTAATTGTAGAGAAATTGGGAATTATTAATATTAATTTTATAAGTGCTAATAAAACTTACCTAAGAAAAGGACAATGGAGAAAGGACACGATTATGTAATCACAACTGCTGAGTTCGTAGCTCCGAATGACGTGGTGGTAGGTACTTTATCCATTTACACAATATTAGGAAATGATTTATTTTATTCTAGATAATAACATTATTTCTTATCATCCCAGTTTTCTGTGAAAATTAGATATTTCAAATTTGACTTAACAAAGCAGTTGCCAGTCAAAACTCCTATGGGAAGTATCATCGAAATAATGTTTTGTCAATCATATCTCATTATGTCTTATAAACATGCATTATCTATTGATCATATTGTCATACCAATGATTGAATTTGATATAATCCTTGGTATGTATTGTATTTCGGACCATGATTCAAAAATGTATTGTATGAAGAAGGAGGATGTAATTTTGGATGATGATATTGAATACACATTCTTTAGGGAAGAAATTTTAGCATCTAGTTCTTATCTAGATCCACCCCCAGTAGCTCTTCTAATTTCAATTATTGGGGAGGAAGGGAGTGAAATAACTATGGGTGAGGAATGTAATGTTCAAATATAGGATATACCTATTGTGAAAGTATATTTTGTTGTGTTTCTAGAGGATTTACTTAGAAATTCTCCAGGAAGGAAAATTTAGTTTTCCATTAACTTAATTCATAGTTTCATGCCCATATCAAAGAACCCTTATAGAATGGACACTATGAAATTAGTGTAACTAAAGAAAAATGAGAGGTGTTGAGTAACAACAGATTTATTCAGCCTAGTGATTCTCCAAGGGGTTCCCCTATTTTTTATATGAATAATGATGGATATATGAGGTTGTGCATTGAATACAAGGAGATAAATGCTATACCAATAAATAAAAAGTATCCCCTGCCACACATTGATGATTAATTTGATCAATTTCATGGAGATCAATATTTTTCAAAGATTGAACATTGACCAGGATATCATCAGTTGTGTGTGATGATGGGAGAAATTCCAAAGGCCACACTACGTACTAGGTATGGGCATTACGAGTTTACAGTGACAACTTTTGGACGGACTATTGTACCCTCTATTTTTGTGGATCTAATTAATAGCGTTTTCAAGGAATATCTTGATTACATTGTAGTGGTATTTATTAATGATATATTAGTAAACTCCAAAATCTACGAATATCATGAAAATCAAATGCACATTATTCTAAAATCACTTAGAGGAAAAGACTAATATGGGAAGATTATCAAGTGTGAATTCTAGCTTCAGAAGAATTATTTTCATGTATATATAGTCTTTATGGATGGAATGTCTGTTGATCCTTCTAAAAAAAGATAAATAAAATTGTAGTCACCTCCGACGAGTTTAACTAAGTTACACAGTCTTATTAGTTTAGCATGTTATTTTCATCATTAAATGCAGAATTTTTCCCAATTGGATAACCCATTAACGATGCACATACATAAAGTGGTAAACGTTTTTGTACAAACGAGCGTGAAGAATGTTTTGCGGAATTTATGGGAAGAGTGGTCAATACTCTTACATTGACTTTACCATCAAGGAATGATGGGCTTGTTATTTAGAGTGATTCTTCAAAGAAAGGACTGAGTTGTGTCTTTATGTAGAATGATAGAGTTATATCCTATGCATCATGGAAGATAATAATTAACAAACAAAACTATCCTACTGATGCTCTAAATTTAGCAACTGTAATCATTTCTATGAAAATATGGAGACATTATCTCTAGGTTTGAAAATTTTGAGATACATACTGATAACAAGAGATTGATGTATATTTTCTCACAGAAATTACCCATCATGAGGCAAAGGCAATGGCTCGAACTACTCGAGTATTATGATTTCAATATACACTACCACTCTAGGAAGTAATATAAGGTGGATGATTCATTGAGAAAAATGGATTGGGGAGTTATGAACAAGATGAGAGTTGAAAGGGATCCTGTGTTCATGGAACTAGTACATATTGATATAGGAATAATAATGGAAGGTGAAACATTGATAATTTTTCAAATGGATGCCAAACCATATCTACTAGATAGGATAAAAATTTCTCAAACTGATGATGAGTAGATTTAGAAGAAAATTAATTCTATGAATGATGGAATATTGATCGAATTCGTATATGATGATGAAAATTTGAAATTTGGGAAAATGCATTATGTTTTCGATATACCTGATTTAAAAAGGGAATTGTTGGATTATTGTCATAGCTATAATTTCCCTATTCACCCTGGTAGCATTATGATGTATATAAATTTGAAGGAACGTTTTTGGTGGGGCAAAATGAAGAGGGATATTGTTGATTATCTGTCACGATGTATGGTTTGTTAATAGGTCAAGGCTGGAAGGAAACATTATGGTGGAGTCATGTATCATCTCCCCAAACCTGAGTGTATATGGGATGATATTACAATAGACTTTAAAATTGGGATACCAAAGACTCCTAGAAGGAATGATGCAATATGGTTCATTATTGATCATCTTATAATGTCATCAAATTTTCTTACTATAAAAGATTATTTACCACTTGAACGTTTATCAAGACTATATATTAATGGAGTTTTAAGGCTTCATGGTGTACCTATATCAGTTGTTTGTGATCTTCATCCCCATTTTACATCAAGATTCTAGAATAGTGTTCAGAAATCCCTAGATGATGAACATTGTTTAAGCACTACCTACAACCCTCGAAATGATGGACAATCTGAACAAACTATTCAGACTGTAGAAGACTTTTTGTGATCTTTCTCACATGACTTTCAAGGTATGTGGGATCAACATTTACTTATGGTAGAACCTTCATATAACAATAGCTTCTATTTAAGTATTCATATGGCACCATATAAAGCAGTATATGGAAAGATATGTTGCACACCAAATTTTTCGAATGATGTTGGTGAAAGAAAACATATAGGCCCAGAACTTGTTATGGAAATAATAGAAAAGGAGAATATTCTTCAAACCCACTTCAAATCAGCTCAATGTTGGAAAAAGAGTTATACTGATAACCGAAGGAAGGATTTGGAATTTCAAGTAGGAGATCATGTTTTCATAAATTTATCTCCAGGGAAGGGTGTCATATGATTTAGTAAGAAGGGTTAATTAAATCCTAGGTACATTGGACCTTATGAAATTCTAGAACAAATAGGAGTTTTAGATTACAGTTTTGAAATACCGCCATGTCTCTCCAAAGTTCATGAATTGTTCTATGCATCACTGTTATGAAAATACATGCCTGGAACAATTCATGTACTCACCTATGAAGAAATATAAATATAACCTAATATATCTTATTATGAAGATCCTATCAAGATTCTTGATACAATAGAAAAATTCTTCAGAAACTGGATGACACATCTGGTAAATGTTCTTTGGAGAAACCATAAAATGGAAGAGCCAATGTGAGAACCTGATCATTTACTGTTGAAGAACCACCCAAGTGTTTTTATGCATTAATATTCTAGAAATTTTGAATACGAATGATTTTTTGGGGGAGAATGTAACACCCCAAGCTTCCATGGTACGTTTCCATTTGAATAATGCAATAGCATGCGCTGTACGCAACTATGAGTTATAGCACACCACGAATAATCAAAGTAGCTGTTATGAATAGTAATACCCAATTTTTTAAATATAATAAATTTTATTTTCCAAAATGGACATCATTTTGTGGTTGAGAATATCAAAACTAGTTTAGGTGGAATTTTTTGTATTTTTCTTAAAACATACAATTTTTGATGAATAGTGAAAAACATTATGTTATTGTTTAAAACTGAATTTTTATTTTAATAAATATTTTTTATTAAAATTTATTTTATGATAAAATATATACATAATACCTATATAAGTCCAATTTAATTCATTGTAGTCATTTTCTAATAATATTATAAGTATAAAATTTTATTGAACTTTTTGACGCCATTTACTCACCTTCAAGGAACATTTACTAATTTGCATAAATTGTAATTTTACCACTTCTATGAATAGAATTTGAAAAATCCGAGAGATACATGTGATATTAGTAAGTAAAATTCAGTTCATTAAGATAGAAATAAGTTTTGTGAATAGTAACTTTTGAATTTTATTTGTAACGGTTAAAATTAAATAGGGTAATTAAATGTACAAATGATATTATAATTACCCCAACACATTTCCTTATTCTATTGGATAAGTTTATTTCGACAAAAATAAAACTTAGTAATAAAATATTATTATTTTTGATCCACTTGAATTTGATTCGGATATTCATTATTATTTTATTTAAAGAAGAGTTAAAAGTGATAAATTAAACCATTAATAACTAATCCAATTTTCATATAGAGTTATACGTAATATAAATTTGACTACAAATATTCATTTGAAATATAAAATGATTTCCTAAATCATGGTATTTTATTTATAATTTTTTTAAATTAAATAATTAAATTTACTTATGAAACAATGTGCTCTAGTAATTACCTTATTAATGAATGATTAAAATAATATATATTTTAATTATTAAAATAAACGAAAATTGATACTTCTGATGAATTCGACAAATTTTCTAGGTTAATATGACATGTTAGGGTAATTAAATAATTATATTTATGGGATATTGTTGTTATTACTTTCACAAAAACTAAATACTAAATACTTTCAAAATGGACATAAATGAGTATTTTAAATAAATATTATTTTATTAAATGTGATAATATTTTTAAAAATATATGGTTAGGAAAAATTACATGTATAATGATATATATTTCATTAATGAACCACATGGGTTTTTCATGCCTTTATATAGAATGTTTATTAACAATTTATTATAATAATACAAGACGACATGGTAAAAGTTTATGTATTTAATTAAGAGTTAAATCTAAAAGATAAGGTTAATATGGTGACCTGGACTTGTATAAAACCAATTGGTTGAGCGTTTTTTGACCCATAACCACCATATACTATAAATAAATTCTTTTGGATCATTTAGAAACCGAAAATGACTTTATAATAAAATAATATTTCAATCTTTTCCTATGGTGCCCCTCACCTCTCTTATAAAAGAGTACATACCATTAACTAAAAATTCAAACATCCAAAGACTTTTGTATCATCCAAAATCTATTCAAATATACTCCCAACTACCCTCACATCATCCCAAAGGCCTTAATTTGATTATAAATCCATCTTAAGGAGCCCTTTTGTTCAAATAAAAAGGATGATCCCGAAGAAGAGAAATTATATCATCCCCACTTTCAAAATTCTTTTCTTCTTCCACTTCATCTATATTTTTTCCATATTAAAATAAAAATTCCAGTACCTTCTACATATGGATATGTTATTATAAATATATTACAACCATATTCATTATTTTATCCATCCTATGAATGACAGAGTCACTATATGTGCATATGTAAGGCTTACCGACTCCATGTCATGGTGTAGTTTGTTATTCAACACTTCATTATATGGATGAGTATAATAATGATTATAATTGATGAAGATAATAAATATAATATGTTAATGATTTTTTATATATAATATATAATCAAATTACATACTATTACACCACTAATAGAATGATATTTTCGCTCGTTCCTACGTACGGATTACCATCCCCTTGACACGATGAGAATTCATTCCCCATTGAAACCATTCAAGAATATTTTTCATTTATTAATAAAAATAATGTTTCATAACTTAATATAATTCTAGATATTAATCAAATATATCATTTCCATAACAAACATTACTTACATAAAAAAACACATAATGGAAAATAATTCAGTTAACACCCGAAACAATGACACTAATGTAATATTATTAACAATGAAATATTAGAAGATCATATCTGATGTAATATTTATGTATGTGGTTCATGTATAATTTAATAACAATTATTTAACTATTGTACGAGAGGTTAAATTTCCCTTGACTAAGAAAAAGAACAAGGTAAGGGTTAATTTAACAATCTCTGTATTATCTGAGTCTGTTTATACATGAGTATCCACTGGTACATATTTATCACCCACATATATGTTTTTTAAAAATGAATTTCTAAAAAAAAATTATATAAAATAGGTTATGTTTTAATTTTATTTATACCATTGTTTAAATTTTTATTAAATCATTTGAATGGAATATTTCGGTCTTTTTCCATACAAGTTACTTTGTGACATTTTTGAAAAAATTAAGGAAAGCATGTTTTTTATCTTATACGGTGGGTGCGGCTATATAAATCCATTAGAATACCTTCAAAGATTCCCTTACAAGATTATAAGAATATTTTCAAAATGCCTTTTTTATTTACTTTTAAATGATATCAATGTAGAATGAGATATTTTACTCAAATAGTTATTAGATCGATTTCATCTATGTCGACATCCTTTGTTAGATTTTACATTTTTTTGAAGTTGATTTATTATGATACAATTTTCCATATTGTATTTAATGTTTTGTGATATGTTTTAATGTGGATGTTCTATATATATACCATTCAAGGTTTATGGTTAATGACTTAACATTTCGAATGCTAGTTTTAATATGATTGTTTAGATTATGTTTCATCCTTATCATATGTGGAATGCACTGGACATGGTAAGTGACCGGTGGATCCCGCTATATCTCCTCGATGCATCATAAGGAATCATAAGATAAAATAGTGTCTTGGCACAAGGCCTTGACAAAATCTTATATGTATTCATGGAATGGGGCCTTGACTATGTGGTTATGATGTCCGCCATTATGAATTCAATCATTATGAAATTAGATATTGATATTACATGTGATTATTAGACTAGTATAATATCCATGTGAATATGAAAATGGAATTATTTATATTTATATTTTCCATATTATACTGAAGTTTATGTTTAAAAGGATTCTGTTAAAGTCTTATAGATTGCCTTAAATATTTATACTTATTTATGAACGTTTCCTCTATATTGTTATCCTTAATAAGAATCTGAGCTCACCCCTCTCAATGTTTTATTATTTCCATAATGTGAAGGAGTATATTATGATTGAATTTTAGGGATAGGTTAATCGATATGAGAATGTTCAAAGGGGAAACAATGTTTTTTTTATTCCATTATGTATTGTAAAACTTATGTGTGTATCTACTACTTCCAGGTCTACTAAACTAATTGGTCTTTCAAGACTGGATCTCTTTTGATCATGGAAATGTTATGTAATAATGAACCAACACTGGGTAACAAGGGTTGGTCCATTACATGAATCCATTCTCAAAGGTATAAGATCTAAATAACAGATCATGTTCAATATCCCCAGAGTATCATGGGAGATAAGAAAACCATTCATAATACTTCTCCAAATTAAAAATTCCCCAATGAAAATGTAGAAGATCATTAATATGAACTGATCTTATCATTTCTAGTTATAACACCTCCCTAAATGTATAGTCAAACTCTAAACAAGAGAGAGGTATCTTTTCATGTGATTACTTTACTATGCTCTACCATCATGTAGTAGATCCATGATAAAGACTCAATTTGAGGACCACCATCTGATCTATAGGAATGATCACAAGGTTCAAAACTCAAGTGACTACATATAGCCAATCATCATCCACCTAGGGTTTTTAATCACCCTAAAACATGGGATTTTACATCATCTAGTACACATAAAACACACTCATCATATATTCACCCTCAGTTAGAACATCTAGTTCTAACTTCTTCTAAATGGGTGTTAGTGTATCAAGCAAGCCACATGGAGGTACTATCTCCGGTATAGGCTCATGTACAGAAGGCTCATCACTCGATAGATCATCCTCATAATTAGGAAGAGTAATCCACGATGTATGTCTTCACAGAGTCATTCTATAATAAACATGATGTACTATGATCAAAGAGAATATCTGTTTAGTTCACTCTAGAAGGACATGAAACCAAAATGCATTATAATATGATGCATGTACTAGTGTTTTCCATTTGAAAAATGCATACTTGTATGTAGTAAAATCATAGGTTATTGGATTCCATGGAAATATATAATTCAGGTGCAACAAAAAAACAATAATTCCTAGCTAAAAATCCAGTGTTGAAACAATTAGCATTCTTTCCAAAAAACTAAAACCAATCTCATAGACTTCAGACGCAAGGCTGAACTGATTTCTCTAAAACCACTCTATCATGACCCATACTTTGAAATACCAAACCATTACTACCCCAATCTATCATCCAGTAGAAATGGGGCTAGTGACTAGATCTAAGTAGGCATATCACACTCATGGGAGGCATTATTCTGGCATATGTTTACACAAATACACACATCTCGAAGCCCATACAATGCTAAAATGTAAAACAACTAAAACCAATACATTCATGAATCTATAATACCTTAATAATTGTATGATATTAATATATTAAAACTGATGAACTGCCCAAATATAATCCGAACTAGAAATAACATAGAGACCGAGCTTCTCATAGGGAGAGGACTTTGATAAAATGCAATGAGTTAGAAAACACATCGTTATATTAAGCTCATGCTATCCTTCACCAAATCCTTCTCCTCCCAGGACACGTTAAAATAGATAATTATAATTACAAGACATGATTCATAGGGGAAGAGATCATAAAGGGTAGACTATAAAAATACCTAGTTGGAAAATTTAAAAAAATTAACATGATTCATCTTGAATTGTTAGATCATAAATTGAATATTGAAATCAATGCATAAACCAAAACCCATATATTCTAATAAAGGAAAATGTCCCTCTATGAGGTCATAAAAAAAATCTTGCCGCACGATTCTACTTGATGAAACGATTTTTATGGGAGAGTCAGCTCCGTGATCTATACAATCACAGAATACACTCATCCAAGACATAACAAACATTGGGCCCCACCCATGAAAGCTCACTATTCTCTGAAGACCACGATACTCATATTGGGTATCACACCCCAAAATGATGTGGAAAACCACACACCCAATCCATATCAACCCCCTATGATTGGGAATTTATTCTAACAAAACCATGAATCATAATTACAAATATTCCTAGATGGAGAATCAACACCCTATTCAAGGTGGTCACTCTGAAACCAAAAACCCCAAATAGGATATAAAATTGTAGAGTATCACACTCCAATCTCATGGAGGGACACGGAAAACTCTTTCTGAGACTCATCCTATAGAGGGGGTCATAATATATTTATGTGTATTTAATTAAAAACCTTAACATCAAGGGGATAGTCCATAAGAACGCACTCAACCAATACTGGTACAAACTAATTAATTGAAGGTATCCAAATTCCCTTGGAGAGGGTACATAGTATGTAATATGGGTACATATCATGACTAGACAACCACTTGTCTTACCATGTGGTGATTACTCACATAGACTGTATATATAGAAATACATGGAGTGTTTGTAGTCACATGTGATGTATTGAGATCAGTCGACACTCTTCTCATTCTATATAGTCATTCCCACTCACATTGGAATGTTTCCATCTACTCTATCTATGATCATGTACTTCAGTAATCTCACTCCCATGTAACCATTGAGTTACATGATATGACATCCATTGAAACTCATACAACCTATGGAAGTGTCACATAGAATATGATATTTAACTCTAGCTGAAACCCTATTGTTGTATCCATCTGGTCCCACATGATGTGTAACTAACGATTGCCTATTTTTATCCCATGATTTTCAATCCCGAATTGTTCCTATCTCACTTCATAATCCATTGATTAATCCACCATTTTGTTTGATAAAAATATTTAGATACCATTTTGTTTGATAAAAATATTTAGATCGGGGGGTGCCTAACCATCCTATTTTTGGTGATTATCATTCCAGGATTCAAATCCACTCAATAAACACCCAAAAGATCCATTTACAGCTTCAACATTAAATCTATGATGAACGGGAACCTCTAGTCTATTCCTATCCACCTCTGATCATCCGCTTTCATCATCTCACAGTGATGGTAGATTACACAAGTGGTATTAGTGCATTCATATGAAAAATTATCTTGAAATGATCAAATAACTGTTATTCGTCAAATCAATAGAGAAATAAAATACCATTGATGAATGTGTGAAGAAATAGTGGACAAATCCATAATCCAGAAGATCAAAAGAATAATCTGTGACATTTCTTCATTTGTTCTCAACCATTTTTCATATGTTTGAAAAAAGAGGTATTTAATTAATAAATAAAATATCCACCCTTAATAAATCAACCCTCGATACGTGAATCAATTATTAATCATGTAATTGAGCCACATTTTACATTAGATAATGAATGAGATGGAAATAAAACACCAAAAACATCATATATAGAGTTTAGATCAATACATATTGTGGAATGGTCCTCTAATTACATAAT
Organism: Viscum album; assembly: GCA_963277665.1. Classification (NCBI taxonomy): domain Eukaryota; kingdom Viridiplantae; phylum Streptophyta; class Magnoliopsida; order Santalales; family Viscaceae; genus Viscum; species Viscum album. The sequence continues at coordinate 613,807,436 of OY728162.1, forward strand.
TGAGGAGATCCAAAAATTCCATTTTCACACGATCCTTGATCTGATATGATCTGATGTCATCATCCAAAGAAAATCCAACTGCTCCACTCCAATGGATCCTCTCAACCCCTATCTTATACAGATAAAAGATGGGTTAGACATGACATTTTTTAAATCATGGAAGAAGATATCTATGAAATATAATATAAAATAAATTAAAATAAATTAATTTTTGTAATCTTATGGACCCAAAAAAATGGAAAAACATATGACACTGAAAAATACTATATTGCACCTATAATAAAACATACATTATGAAGTCAAGGTTCCTCTATAAATATCAGATATGGGTCCCATTTCAATATTTATTCAACATTTTTAGTAAAACACTCCACATGTAATTTTAATATATTTAATATATTATAAAAATTAATTTCAGCCATAAAGGGTCTCAGAATCTCCGACAATCTCAACATGTGTCCATGAAAATATGCCATAAAATATTCTAAATCAATACATTAAATAATTACATTTATTAAATTTAAAAAATAATTTTGTATTAAAATAATGGAATTAATGGTTTTTGACACTGTATAGGTTTTTTCGGTGGAAAATTATTGGGATTTGTGCTCACAGTCTACATTTTACATTTGGAATTTGTAAATATGAGTCTATAAGATAAAATAATAGGGAATTTCATTATGTAGTTCACCTTCATCTCTGAATTGGTGTCACCTTATTTTTGAGAAGTGATGGTGGTGTAGTTTGGAAATATGAATACTGGTATTGATCATGTATTATTTTTCATTATGGTTTTCCTCATTGGGTTTGACATTGTAGGCCTCATCATTGTGTTATTTCCATCCACATTTTATTCTGTTTATTTATCCCATTATAATTATTCATGATTCTTGTTTTGGGTTTGGTTTTTTCTCTACCTTCTGTTTATCATCTTTGGTAATGTGACATGTTGTTCATAGTTGACTCATCACAAAGAATCTCTATATAATATTAGTTAAAGGTCAAGTGGTGGCTACCACCAATATATTTTGGGTTCTCACCTATATTTTATCTTCAAAATATAGTTATTTACCCATAATTTTGTTGAATCATGTATAAATTTTTCGATATCCACTCAAGTCAAAATAGGAACTATCACTGTAAATCACTCATATTTTTTAGATCAGTTGAATATTTAGATCAATGGTGATATAAATCAAGTATTATTATATGTATAAGATATATAGACTTCCAAATTGATATTTCAGTGATGTATCTTAGAGAACCACCAAGAAATAGTCGTCAATAAAAAGATCTCAAAATTGATTATATTATTTGATATTGTCCATTAGTTATAATTGAATATTTTAATGAAAGTAAAAAAACAAATTAAAAGGAAAAAAATTAGCATCTTTATATACCAAACGGTGAAGGTTAGAAATAATTTCCATTATCTATAATATATTCAGCACTATAGAATAGTGGATGTTGACATTGTTAAGATTTTGAAACATTGATGTGGGCCTTCGGTTCCCTTGGATAGTTGATTCCTATTATTTTTACATAAATGAGTTGATGTGAAAAACCTATATTTTAGAACCTATTTTCCATTAAATGAATACTATGTTGAGTTCCATATATCATACACAACATGAAACTAAAATAAGATCCTATATATTTTAAAATTCATTATAAACACTAATACACAATGAGAATAAAATATGAAATATCAATAATAAAATTATACAATGATTATAGCTTCATTTAAAAAATATACATAAAATTCCAAATATTAATTCCTCACCACTATATAATATTATATTAACAAATAATATATGCATTTTAATTCAAATTAATTTAAATAATATTATGGCTATATGCGTTTAAAATCAATTAGTATTTAAATACCTATTTACCAGAAAATTATATTTTTCATTATTTTATTATTAATAAATTATGTGGATATATATTTTATAATTATTCAAAGTAATATTTATATAGTAAAAATTAATAGATTAAATTTCATTTAATTATTAATTTTTATGAAATTTGACTAAGAATAATGAATTTTTTATAAGAATTTTTATGTAATAAAAAAGTAGTATATGATATTTTTTTATTTAAAAGGTAATGTATTAAAATTTAAATCATTAATTTTGGAAATTTAATTACAATATGTAATTATAATGCTAAAATTAACATATGGGTTTTTGGAATTTTCTAATGAAGTTGATTTTCATGGAATATTAGAAAATATAGTATTTATTAATTCCGATAATTTATAGGCATAATTATGATATAAGATTCAAAAAAATATTTACAAAACCATTTTTGAAAGTAACATATGTTTATTTTATAATATACTAAATTTTAAGACATTAAATTGAATTTATAATCTTGTATTTGATATTTTGAAGACTAAATTACATTTTATATTAATAAAAATACTTTTTGTTCATTATATTTCATGATGTGGATTGAAGGTGAAAATAGTTTTTTTGACTTAAATGTAAAATAACCATCTTTTTTAAATTATAATCCATCCAATAATTGTGGAATAAATTTACCTGAAAATATTTATCTTATATTGCAACACAATAAATAATTTAAAAAAAAATACCCCCTCCTCAATTATAATTACCCACACATACCTTCATTCATCTCCACTACAAATACAATAAGAAATAATTACCTATAACTTACCTTTTAATGAATCCTTATATGAAGTTTAAATTGTTCAATGGAATTCCAATCAATCATTAAAAAATAGTATGGCAAGGTAAGGTTTCTCAATAGCTTCTCTCCTTTATTTTTGCAATCATTCAATTTCATTTACATTTAAATGAGTAAAAGTACTATGGATAAGTTTTATCAATTCATTAATATATTATAAGTGGTATATAACCCTTATTATTTTTTTGAATTCATTCATAACATTTGATACTGGTCAAGAACCCAAATAGGCATAAAACATACAAATGTTTTGTAATGGGATGTGGTTTCCGCGAAATGGAATCCCTATTTGGATAAAAATTTGTCGATACATGTCTAGAAATGATTAACTATTGGGTAACAGACCAAAAAATTTTGTTTGGGTTTTAACTCAATATTTTCTTGGGGAATGACAAGTGATCCTAACTACCCACCTAGTGTAAAACTGTTACATGGTTTGATTTATATAAGTTATATACTATTTAAAAAGCATAAATAAAGATTATTTTCTGTTGATATCACTACACCATAAATATAACCTTTTATACATACTTGTTATCATAAATTTGATAAGGATACACTATATTACAAATATGATTTTCTATATTTTCTAATGATATATTATAAACAATTAAATCAATGAAAATGAAACAAAAAGGGATAATTTGCAAGAAAAAAATCCTTTAAAAACATTTCTCATAAAAAAGTACTTATAAATAAATTATAATTCATATAACTAATCATGAATTAAAAAAGGAATATAATCTATTTTTATTCATGATTTCGGAAATATATGTTTATGTTAGAGGACATACAAACATGAAAAAATTAAACAGGGCATATGGTATGTTTCTTTGGTCTCAATTCATATTCTTACAAACTTGCATCATATAATGAAAAAATTTACATTTATATGGTCTAAATAGTAACAAATTAACTTTTTATATAGTAAATAGTGTTCTATTATTTATATTTTAACTTTAATTTGATATATTTGTTTCATTCAATTCATATATTACATAAGATGTAGGGATTCTTGCTAGCATAAATTTTATTAAGTGATAAACATTATTCTTCAAATTAATAATTCCATCATTTATTTTATCCATAAAATAATTACAATATATTTTGTTCCCTCTTTATATTATATGGTTTACAAGTATTATTGAAAATTCACCTCGCTTTGGACCACAATTCATCCAACATGTTTCTTATTTGGGGACTCAACCTTATATCCACATTATGATCAGAAATTTTTCCCTTTAACACCCATATTAATTATTTTACATATTGATTATTATTCTTAGAAAATTAAGATATTTCTTATGTTAACATTCAAATATCATTGACAATATTTTCAAAGAAATTATAATGCAATCTGTTATTGTTTTCTATTCATGATACTTTTTACTTTAATAGTTGAAATGCAAAAAGAATGTTATCTTGACCATCATCCTTGTGAATGAGATTTACAACCATTATATTGATTATTCATAATTTTTTATTTTCTATGTTTAAAAGGGGTTTTAAAAAAATATTCCCATTATTTTGTAAAATTTTAATTTAAAAATAAATGATTATATTTTTTAAGAAAAAATAAAGTGATGTAATAATATTGCGGTGGTTTTTACATCCCACTCTAAATTTCATAGTATTAACTATGTTTATTTTAATTTTTTCAATATTTCAAATTATTCTGAAATTATGGTATTAAATATAATCTTTTCACCCCATGAAATGGTTTTTCAAAGTGACTTAGAAGATTATGTTTAGATAAATATTACAATAGCATTATGATATTTATTTTTATAATTTAATATTGATTTTCTTGAAAAATTAACAATTATTTAACTCTTTTGGAGTTATGTTTCATGTATTACCCTCTAAAATACCATATTATTTTAGATCTCATAACTATCATTTTCTAAGAGTTTTGTTCCATGTCGCAATTCATATATATAATAACATAGTTTTTCTCCTTTATGAAAATATTCATTAATTACATTAATATATTCTATTTCAATTCCATTCTTTCTATATATATTTTATTATATTTACATAAATTTATGGACATTACACTATATTGTGTGATTTTTAATGGTGAATACAATGAATATTATTCCATTGGCTGACCTTGAAAAAATTAACAACATGTAAACTATTCATTTCAATAAATATTTTTCTAGAAGAATATGGAATTTTGGTTGTATATTTTTTTAATACATTCTATAATCTAATTAGTTCATTTACAATAATTTTTTATGGTTGTGGCCACAAAATATATATCCCTTTTATTTATTATTTTATCTAATAAGATAATCAATCTTGGGTATTTGGGTAGACATTACCTGGTTTTGTATAATTTCATAGAATGAGTCTTTAACAATATGTTTATGATGTCCAATATTATTCATTACATCCCTATAAATCATCTATTATTATACCTAATATTATTCCATGTTTTATGTTATCCATGGATTCATTTCAGGATATTAAAATCAGTAATATAAAATTATTTCTTTTATTCTTGAAATATTATTCATGTTTTTCATTCATTAAAATATTTTGATGTCTTCAGTTGATGAAACAAATATTGATACCACCAATTATATTTTATCCCATACCTTAGGAAAATGATTAATACTACTAAGAATGATATGTCAATAAGGGTCTAATGTGGTGAGAATTTTCTATAATATTTTGAAGGCATATTGTAAAGTAATTAATTTGTATTTTAATGGGAAAACAAAAATTGGATGTGAAAATTTTTAAGTTCTTTTACCCCTAAATATATAAAAATCATAACATAAATGGCCTCAAATTTTTAGTTTAATAAAAATATGTTATTTATTTTCTAATTAATGATGGTTATGTTTGGGTCCCCTCAGTTGGTTTTAAATCATATATATAAATAATTCATTATTAGCACCATATTATGGATAGTGAGGTTGGAGAATCGAAGTTGGTATTATATCATGGAATAGAGGTTATAATGTTACTATAGTATAATATTTTAAAATATAAGAATTCAACTGTGGGTAAATAATGTTAAGGATAAAGAGAATTTGAATGGAATATATAGAAATATTTTGGTCAGTTTTGTTTTTATTTTAAGTTGAAAATATTTAGGGTTTTAGGAAGAATATATTATCAAGGTATAGATATTCCATAGGATTTGAATGAAATTTGATGTAAAGGAAATTCATGTTAATTTTAGAAAATTTTAACACCATTTTGATAAATTTATACTAAAATAATGTGATTTATTTAATGGTGTATAATAAACCACCCCATAATACTTGAACTTATTTTCATTAAATAAATTCTATGGTGAGTATAATTTATCATACACAGCCCTGAAATAAATTAATATCAATATATTTTACAGTGGATGATTAACATTAACACATCATGTGAATAAAATGTTAAATATGAATATGAATATTAATATTAAAATATGAGTAAAACTACATACAAATAAAAAGATAGTTAACATGAATTATTTTAATTCAATACATATGATTTTTAATATCATTATAAAGAATAATTTGTCCCATAATACCTATTAAGTTATGAAATTTAATGGTTTCATGTGATTAAAATCATTAATTATCAAATATATAACTTTTTAAACATTATATATATTTATACATCAAATTTTAAAAAATAAATTATTATTAAAAAATTGATTTAGTGAAAAAAACTAATAGACTAAGTCTCAATTAATTATTAATTGATATGAAATATTATTAAGAAATATTAGTTTTTAGAAAAATCATAACCATTAATAAAAATAGTATTCCATAATATTATTTTTCTCATTTAAAAGATAAAGTATTAAATCTTAGAATTTAAATGTTATAATTACAACATCATTTTTGTAATCATCAAATTGAAATTATATTAATGTTCATTTTTTGTATTATCAAAAAAAATACTGAACACTAAACATGATAGTTTTATAAATACCATGTTTTTGTTAAATTATTATGATGTGAGCCTCACATAATAAATTTATTAAACATTTTTATGAAAATAAAATAAATAATGTGTAATATAATTAATTTAACAATATTAATTTGAATTTATAGTCTTTAATTTTACAATTTGGATCGTAAATTACATTCTATCGTAATAGAAATAATTTTTTTGGTTATTTGGATTTAATGAAGTGTTCGGAAGGATCCATTCAGTGTTGGATTGAAATAAATTTAAAATAACAAAATTATTTTTAATAATATTGCATCTATATTTATGTATCACAATTTCAATAAAAATGTGATTTCATAAATAAAAATATAATCAATATTAAATCTAAATCAATTTCCCCCTCAAGTAAAAATACACATCTATTTTTCAATTAGTCTCTAATCCAAATCCATTGATCATGAATTACATATCATTTAACCTATAAAAGTTCTCTAAAAGGATTTTATAATTTTATAAGGCGTTCCTTTCAATATCTAGGAAGCTTTTTTTCAATTTAACACTTCACCTCTTCTATCCAATAATTTTTCCAATGTCACATTTACTTTTATTTTTAATGATATGTGCTACTATTATTCATCATTATACATTCATTTTTATTTTATCAATTAAAAATCTCTAAAACATACAGATATACTCAATTCATAAGTTTTAATAATCCTCAATAACCTTTATATCAATAAAATATTCAAAAGTTTCGGTTAAGTATAGATGGGTTGGTTCCCTTGAAATGAAATCCATGTAGTGATACAAATTAGTGGATTCAAGATCCAGAAATGGTGAAACTAAGGGTACTAACCATAAATAAGTATGGTTGGGTAGTAACTAAATATTATATTGGTGTAAAAAAGAGATCTTAACTTGAACCTGATTTGAAACACATAAATGATATTATTAGTATAATTAGTGAACCATTTATAGACCATAAAAGAGGACTATTTTTTGTTGATAACCATACACTATGAATGTAACTTTACTACAACCCTTTTCAAAATCACTTGGTAAGGGTAATTTTTATTATATTTTGAATGTCCTACCATTTCTAATGACAAATAACAAATAAATAAATTCATCAAATCACAAAAAAATTGAAAAATTAAATATAAAACTAGTCTTCATATTGTTATATCATCATGTGAAATTGTAATAAATAAATTAATACTATTTTTACTGATCGATAATAAAAAGTAAATATAACTCACATTTCTATTCATGGTTTACAACAAATTATTTTATTAAAAATGACTCTCATATATGACCAAATACAATGGGAGGAATGTAAAGGGTTCTTGGTCTAAATTTTAATTATGTGAGGCATTGTTCAAATTTTAAACCAATTATATATTATATGGCCTAAATAATACCCTATATACATATTACAAATTAAATAATATTTTTCGTGGTGTTTTTAAATTTTTATACACTATTTAGTAATTTTATTTTGATGTATATAGTAACTTAGTCATAAGGGTTGTTTTTAACATTATTTACATTATATTTTTTGACAATTATTCTATAAATTCATCAATATATGTTTAGTTTTGTAAACCCTATGATTTTATTATATTTTATTTTATCTTTATTTTATAAATTTTTAAGGATTATTATCATTTCAACTCACATTGGTTTATAAATCATCAAAATGGTTTCCTGTATGTGCACTCATTAGTGTATCATCCTTATGGTCATAAATTTTTCTATTGAATATCCATATTCATTTTGTTATTTTAAAAATATTCATCTAAAAAATAATGATTTTATAAGGTTACATTATACTCAGTTTTAAAACCACTAAAAGTCTAAAATGAATCCTTTTAATTTTTCCAATGTAGGTTTCTTCCATAATTTTATAATATTTGAAAAGATGGGTTTCATTATCAACATATGGGTAAATGAATTTTAAGGTCATCATGGTCATTAATCATAACAATTATTACTCTTTTAATTTTTATGGGTTTTAAAGAAATTATTATACCCATTATTCTATGATTTTTTTAAATATAAAATTAATGGTTTATATATTATATTAATAATAAAATATTTATTACTACATATTTGTATTATTATCTTCAGCTATAAATTACATATTTGTAACATAATTTTACTTCAAGGATTAAAAAATTTGGAATTAGTTTTTAATAATGATTTTCAATGTCCTCCATTGACCCCATGAAATGGGTTTTTAAATTAATTTAGAAGATTTTTTACAATATCATTTCAAAAGCTCTATAAAATTTATTTTTATAATTTTGCTTCCATTCTATTTTAAAGATTTAAAATAGATATATCATTATGAGTTATGTATTTTATATTACCCTCAAAAGGATCAAATTATTTTATTGTTCATAAATTATCTTGTTGTTAAGTGTTTTGTTATCTATCAATATTTATTACTCTATTAAACTCATTTTTCAACATGACATCCCTATTAATAAATTTTATGAAATAATTATATATCACTTCGATAATTTATATATTTATTTTTAGAGTATTAAATTAATTATATACCCATTAATATATACTTTAATAATTTAATTGATTCTTAATGGGAATATTACTCCATTTATTATCTACGGAAATATTAGAAATCTATAAACTTTTTATATCAATGAATATGTTTGTTTAATACATAGGGATGTTTATTATTTATTTTATTTTTTATTAAGTTTTTTATATGATGAATTCATTGCACATAATTAGTGATGGTTTGGAACCTAAATTATATACCCCATAAATTGATCAATAAGTCATATGAGACATAGTTATTTGGGAATTTGATGTTTACTATAACCATTTAGGTATGATGTCTTGGAATGGGGCCTTGGTTGTATGTTGAATATTTCTAAAAATTTTCAACTGGTCACTATATATCTGCTATTATTTTATATGTAATTATTTATATTTGTAATACAAGGATTAATTTAATTCTAATGTTATCGGTTAAGTGGATTTATTTGATTATGGTTTATTCATATAACATTTCTCTTGGATTGTTTATTCTAAGGTAGATTTTGGTGTATGCCACCCAATAATATGTTTTAAGATATATTTTTATATTTTTTATATTCCTCCATAAAATTAATAATATTAATAATAATTATGTCTATCGAATGGTATTTTTCATGTATTTTTATCTAGGAGATTTTAATAACAAATTGTAAAATAAGTAATCCTCATATTCATTATAAAATAATTATTATATGGGAATGAGATAGATTTTTTAGTTGATAATATGTCATAATAATCAATAAAAATAAAAAATGGGATTGGGTATATAAGTGATTCAATATTTTTTATTGAAATTATAACTCCCTATAGCTCTTGGAAATAAAGTAATTTCCATACCCACGATGGCTACATAGATTAAATAATTCCATCTCGTATTCCAATGGATGCTGACTACAAGTGTGGGTATCATGTGGTGTAGTGGGGAGACTATAAACTCCTATCAGAGTAAAGTAACATAAAAAATAAATTCCAAAAGATAAAATATATATGAATGTACTAAAAATTAAAAATATCACCATTTAGAAATAAATGAGAAAAAACTATAAATTTTTGGAAAAGAAAACATCAATGTGAGGGAAAAATAATATATCAATTAAAAAATACAAAACACTATAGAAAATAGACATGAGTACTAACCCATTACAACTCCCACACTATTTAATATATACTAGGAAAGGAACAATCATGGGTAGATTAGCCTATTATTACATGTAATTCAATGAAAATAGCTTCTCCAATACAAAAGTTCAATTACCGAACAAAAAGGATGTGAATATAACATAATAGGCCACCACCAAAAGAGTCCGAAAATTTACCAGCCTACAATACACTTCATGTAGGTGTTAAATAAAAAAACAAATATTATTTAGTATATTTATAATTAAATGTTTTCATATTTTAAAAAAAATATATTGAAACACCCATCATTTCCTGATATTCAATGAGATAATATTAGTCTATTCATATATCATCCATAATTGGGGAGTCTCCGATCATGATATATCTCTTATATTTATTTGTTCAAAGTGTATACCTAGTGAAGCAACATTTAAGAAAGTACAGGGGAATTAGTGGGTGACCCAGTGATCATTCCCATCTAACCATACCATCTAGTATCAATAGAAGTCATCTCCAATATTCTTCATTATTCCACGTAAAGAAATACATGGAATTGAAAACATATAATTCTCTAATGTTAATCTAAAGAACATTTGAACCAAGAAATGTATTCTTTATTGAAATATTGTAATATAGATCTACACCCACAGAATTCTATCTCATATAATAAATCTGAATCTGGGGTGTGTATTCGATGACATTCAAATGTGTACCCCTATGTAATCCATGTCATTAATAAATTAAATTCATTAAATAATACATCACTCAAATCCAAGGGGTGCCACCACAAGTAATTATCAACGATGAATAAATTTGTATTTCAAGGTTTCTTCAAAAATTCCTTATCAATAGACAATCTTGAATCCATTGAGATACTCCCCCATTGTATTTAAACATGCCCAGAAATAGAATTGGTGATCATTCTAGGAATTCCACGTATTTTAGATCCAAAAATAAATCCTAGGTAAGATAGAAATGGAATTCCAATCATGAAAAAAAATCCATGAAAGGAAAATATCATTCTACCTTAATTTATAATTTTTATAATTAATTAATAGGGAAACCTAGTCACATAATTCTTATATTATTATTAACAATTGTATCCCATTGTCATTTACAAACATATATATCATTTTAATATCATTACATGTTTATTATTAATCCTTAAAAATTGAAAAATATTCCCATATATCTATTGAATCAGTAATTCAGGTTCCATTGACAAGGTGTAAGGAAAAACACATTTTAGGTAGCTTACTTTCTATATCTTTATTTGAAACCCAACCTTTTCATTTCTTCAATAAAAAATTACCTCTTTCCCCCTTCATGGAAAATTATATTAATATTTTTCTTTAATGAATAAATAAGGTAATATAATAAGTGTATAATTCCATCAGATACTCCTTACATAAAGGGTCTCAAGAACATTTAGAAACATCTTCTATAAGATATAAAACATAATGGCATGGTTCAAATAATTTAAAATGTCATCTATTAGAAAGATAGTGTGACAATGAAACTATTGTATCAAAATTAATAAACAAGATTATGGGTTAATCAGAGAAACCACCTACCTTGATTATAAAACATTGCAAATTAACTCCATCCAAACAAGCCACTACTTGAGATCATCCATGAACAACCACCAATTCCCAAAACATCAGTTGCCTTATTTAACATCCTAGAAACTAATAATAATTAATTATAATTGAGTTATATTATATTAAAATATTTAAACTAGTTACCCAATGTAATGAACATAAGAATAAATTAAAATTACAACATTAAATTATTCTGGTGCATTAGAATAAGACAAAGGATCCATGAGGGGACTGTGTCAATCTTTAAGAACATAAAGGATCCAAATACATAAAAATAGAAACTGAAAAAAATATGAAACACCATTTAATTAAATCAAAAAACACATTTATTACTCCATCAACTATATACCTCAAATAAAATGTATATAATCATCATACATACATAGACATGGGAGACCAACTTTCTAGGAAGCCTTAAATCCTTGTCATCATGGTATGATTCTACAATTATCTGGGGTACTCACCTCGCAAATATCCTACCATGAAAACCAAAAGATTTGAAGATATGTGAAAGGTGACTAATTTAGGATCATCAAGGGAATAATCATACAATGTATTACTATAAAATTTACCCAAAATCACCCATAGAGTAAGGATGAACCATGGAATAAAGGTAGGGATGATCCCTAGTCAAAGACATCCTAAACAAGGAGGAAAATAGAGTATTCCACTATAAAACATAAGGGGTATGAATTTTAACAGTACCCATTTAATCCTCCAATTAGTAAGATAGGTTGAGGCCACTGAATACCCTGTGTATTTAGTATATGACTCGTAGAACCACTAGTCTGCACTTTATCCCATGTGAAAGACAAATACCTAGCAAGTGGACACCAGTTGTCTATCCAACCACCTAGAAAAGTCATCATCTAATAGGTGGCTATGGGCTGCATCCATAGGCTCCCAACAATCCTTATGATAAAAAAAACCACATTAATCTACATCCCAATAAGGAAACCTCATCCAAATAAACAATTTAATTTATTTTAATCCTCTTGTATCACCAAAAAAACCTCAAATTTAGAAACATCTCATTCAGAAAAATGAAAATATAATCATGTCCAAAAAATTCAAATACTATAATACAAAAAGGGTATTAAAAAATATTTACCATATCACATTTACTCATCACAATGTACAAGTTCTCTTCTAATTTATATCCAATCCTACATTGTTTATTGACTCTCACACAACATCAAAATTTCATCTTTGAAGTATCTAGACACTGATAAAGTGGATCATGAAATCCATGCACATTGATTTCCAATCACATGAAACTGCTTGAACATGTGAACAAAACACCAATAGAGTACCAGATCATTCCTATTTACCTTTACACACTCAGTTTTTACTCATATGAAATTATATCTTTCTCATGAAGATCCCCACTATAACATTGTTCTAAAAATGTCAATTTTGATAAATGACACCACCATAGTTCTAAATGTCTATCATGAAACAATTCCAAAAGTCCAGAAAATCCCATGTTGGAATATCTAAAATGACCATGTACAAACCTCATGAAAACACTATTCTAATGTTGATTCCCCTCATTGTTTCTAAAATCAAGAAAATATGGAATTGTATTTACTATCCATTACTGAATCCCTGAAACACCAAGCATTCTTTAAATGGATCGACCAACCCTTGATACATTTTGATCATATCTAAAATAGTTCCATTGATATATTTTTGTAACCCCCCACACTCAAATACACAACATATGGAATGTTAAACCAACATCATTAAAATTTTACCAAAAAAACACTCAATTTACATTGTTGACTCACCATTAACCCACCATATAATGCTTTTAGAAACCTAATGAAATTATGTGATCATCTGAACATTCCAAATTTAATCTATCAAGAATCTAAATCCATCATCAAATAATCATTTGGAACTGATTCCCCACCAACCCAATTATGATCATATATTCATAGGCCATTTCAACCCAACAGACAATGCTCACTCACTAACATAAACAACATCTATTTCCATACCAAATAATCGAAAATGAATACTTTTATATTATTCTATGCCTATTTTAGCACATCATAAAACCATAATGGTCATCCAATGATTGATCTCACATGCATCATATGTCGCTCACATGAGGGTAGCATACCCATGATCAAAATCTCACTCCCCACCATTGGAGCATCAATATAATCACATCACTAAACCATTTCCTGGTGACCATAATCCTAACTCCATCAATCATTGAGAAAAAGTGCTAAGTGGGGTTAATACCATTCCCCCTGATTAGATCTATACAAGGGTAACCAACTTATAGTCATGGATCCCGAGAACATTACTCGTGATACCCATCATAAAAACTTCTAAAAAAAGAGGCTCACATATTTAGTTAACCAGTGAATATTCTACACCACCCAGATCATAATTAACTATATCCCTTGGAGCCGACCCATAATGTAGAGACCCAAAGAATGAGGTACATAGATATTACAGTACTTTTTCTGAATAGAAAATACATAACAAAAATAGACACCAAAGGACCGTAATAGTTTAGTATCTTTGGAAACATGGAACATAATCTTCTTATCTTGGTGAAATATCTTCAACATCTACAGCAAATATCATCCCTTTTTTCCTTACCTAAAACCTTTCATTATATCATGGGGAAAAACATATAAAGGGTGAGCTGAAATGCTCCGTAACGGTATGCATGGATAAAATAAAACAAACCACATGAATTTGAACTTAAAAACATGAACATAAAGTTTAATCATCAAAATCATGAGTTGTAAAATAACTTTCACAGTACGTAAGGCATAGATCATAAAGGAACAACAATCATGATAAAATAGCATGGGAATAAAACATTTAATTGTGGAAAACCATTAAGAACATGATATGATTTCCATAGTAGCCAAGGCATTGCTTCCAAGACCATCTTAGTGTATAATGTGCCTTTCTGAATTGAGTTCACTCTTTGTTCCAATCCTTTATCACTAAACCAGATTAACATACCATTCCAGACATCTCTATCTCATGAGATATAATTCTTTACCCAATGAATTGGAGGGAGATATAGGTCCCACCCATATAATAATGAAACCATTCCTTCATGTGCCACAAAATATACATACATCATTCATAATAACCCAACAAATAAAATGGGTTACAAAAACACCATCCCATCATAATGTAATCCATATGAAAGAAATGGATATCATTTCATCATAAGAAAAATGAAAACATTTAAATCATAGAGACATTACACTTGAAAAAACACATATGAAATAATGGCATATTATATTGAAAATGTTTTTGATAAAACACTTGAAATGAATTCTTGAGGAAAATATCATTTCTTCTTAAAAATCATTTTATTTTCTCAAAATGCAATGAAATTTTAGAAGAAAATGATTTTGTTGGAAATAATCACAAAATATTGCAGAGGAAGGTTCATTAAAAAAAGTAATTATGAAACCGTAAAAACCCATTCATGCCGTATAAGTTAAAAAATAATTCACATTATACTTTTAACGTAAAAGAAAGTTAATAAGTACCACATATGGTAAAAAAAGAAAGATTCCTTCCCAAACAAAAAGTAAAAGACAAAGGGAGGTAAAAATGACTTTAAACATACATGGGAGAATAATAAACACTATATGAAAAACATTTTTTTATCGACATGGATGAAAAATATAACCTGAGTAAATACTTACTAATAAACAATCTCAAATAAGAACGAGATTGGAATAGTTATCTCTTACCTTATGTATGATATGATTTGTATGTATCTGAACCTACAATATAATGATTTAAATAATGTCATTGAATAATTAAATAATCATATTCATTTTTATGATATCATATATGGTTCACTTATGACTTTATATTACACGTTCTTTTGTAAATTCCATGTTAAAGCAGTGTTTTGGGTAAAATCATTTCATTTATCATACGTGTTTAGATTTGTTGGAGTTGGTATTATAAATTATATCCTTATTTACTTAATTAAAGAATTTAAAACATCATTTATATAGAATATATATTAATCATACAAATATATATGATAGGTCGATAAATGGAATGAAATACACCATTCATGGAGACGGTAGGCCGTATGTATGCATGAACACTGTTTTCATTTCATTACTGAATTGAATGCAATTAAGTAAATGAAACATATATGAACATAAATAAAGTATCATTATTATGTAATATCATTCATGATTACTTATTATATATACTTTATTATCATATTTTAATGGTTAATCATGGAAAATGAATCTCATCGTGTTCGTGGAGATGGTAGCCCGTACGTACGCACGAGCGATGATATCGTTCTCACAATTATTGAATATAATTACAGTGGATGATATATTATCTCAGAATCAGTATGATGTTATAATAACTATATATTGATATTCTTTATACCATTATACCCTTCCTTGTAAGGTGGTGGTGGGAAAACTGATTACACCACAGCATAGAGACGGTATTCCGTACGTATGTACATGCGGTGATTTCATTTTCCGTAGGATGGATTAAAGGTGGAATGTAGTTGTTCCATATTTATAATAAGATATCAGTATATTATTGATATTTATTTTATTACTTTCTAATGAAACAACTAATGAATAAGATTTTGAATAATAAAGTAACATGAAAGAATCAGTAGAAGATATTACCTCTTCTTCGACACACCTCTTTTAAGCTTCCTCTTATGGAACTAGAGATGGTCTTTTGAGAAGACCAGGACCTCCAGAATTTTTCTAGGGAAGTGGATAAGGGATATGGTCATGTTTTGGAAGATATTAAAGGCTCTATGTGTTGTGAATAGGAGAGGTAGGGGGCTCCCTTTTACAAGGGAGGAGAGGGGCACCTTTTGGAAACAAAAAAAAAATATTAATTTATAATAAATAAAACCCCACATAATAACCTATAAAAATGACACATATTTAAATATTAGATGAGATAGGGTTGTAATATAATCATCCAATAAAATTTATACATGTTGGAAATTTATTTTAAACCTTATCAACTTGATTTATCCTTATTTGATCTGTTTAATTTTATTTGCGGTAATAAGATTCTAAATTTTAAATTGATATAAATAATTAGTTATGTGTTGTTAATTTTCCATAATTGGATACTTTATGACATTTTATAGCATATTATTTTCAATTTATAATTTTTAAATATTAATGTGAATTTTAATCAATTTAATAATATGTTATTTTTATAAAATCACAATAATGTTAATATTGACACTATCAATTTATTTGAATTTAAATAAAATACACATAGATTCTATATTTGAAAAAAAATTAATATATTTCTAACGTGTCATATTCATCTATAATATTTTTGGAGAACATTAATTAGTTCATATAGTGTTTATTTTAATATTTATAAAACCATTTCTTTGATATTTCTTCTAATAAAACAATTACTAAATAATTTTTTATAATCATTTAATATACTTAATAGGTGTATAAAAACTAAAAATAAAATAATACGATGAAGATAAATATAATAAATTTCATAATAATACTTTTAATCTCATTTATCATCTTCAAATAATAACATTTAAATTTTTTTATTTATTAAATTATGAAGGTTACATCATTGATATCATTTAAGATAAAAAAAATATAAATTTCCTAATCTATTTTATAAGGATCAAAATGGTCCAAAAATAGACTCTATGATTATTATAGTATATCTTTACTCGAAAAATAAGTTTTTGTGATGTTTCCTGCCCATTTGATAGGTATTAGTATTTAAATAAAAACTATATTATTTATTTTTCACTAAATAAATAATTTCAACCTCATTATGTATAAGATATTAATGTAATAAACTAATTCTTAGAAATCACAAATAAATTAACTTGATAAAGAGAAACATTTTAACCTTCAAATTAGTATTTATAATATAAATTATATTCATTATAACCTTATATTAAAAATAATCTAATTATTAATGTTTGAGTGAGACATATTTCACTTTCATTAAAGTAAAATTAATTAAAGGTATTAATCACATCTCAGTGGGTTACAATGGATTATATTTCCAACCAAATAATCCTTATTATGATTTATAATCATCCATTAATATTAAGACAAGTGTTAGGGTAATTTTAAAATATTATATTTACCCTTAGGTACCCAATTTATTTTTAACTACGTTAAATAAAATTTACCGTAGTTATTAATCATAGTGCCCAAAAATAAAAAGTATCATATTAACATTATTTGGACCTACTGATTCCAAATATTAAATCCATTTCTCCAAATTCAAATCCCATATGATGCAGAAATTAATTTAAAATTAATCCCGTTGTTAAGAAAACGAGTTTTAAAAGTTAAAACATTACAAAAGATTGAAATTATTTTACCTATGAATTCAATGTAGATTCAATTATAATGAAATAAATTTTATTAAATGGTAAAAATATATTCAAATTTTACTTTAAAACAATTTACTTTTATAATTTTACCATATAAATTAACTCGATGAAAAAAGTTGTTTTTATGTAAAATTTAGCGTGTGTATATTATTCATCAAAATAAGAACGTTGTAAGAAAAACATCAAAACAAATTCCAATGTAAATTTTTATATCCTTATGCAATATAAGAAGTTTATTTGTTAAAATTTAACTTATAAACTTGTCAAAAATTATATTTAAAATGGGTGCGCCATCAAAAGGCGGCAAAACTGCATTTTTTTAAAAATACTTATTTTACCCAAAAAATTTATTTTGTTCTCATACCATGTTCTAGAAAATGTGTATGATGAATGATAATGTAATAATATTCAAAATTTAGTTAAAAATTTTAATAATGGCTAGTTCATAATAATATTATAACCATATATCTTTGTTTAGTGAAACCCGGTATTGCGTACAACACACGCTATCGAGGAAGGTCGCGATTGCATGTAATGCAAGCCTAGTTAGGGTAGCATGTAGTGAAAGACTCCTTTATTGTTGCGTATAATAGAATCCAACAATATTACATTTATACATTGAATATATATATATATATACACTCAATGTTGCGTATAATACCTACTATCAAACGAACTAGAAATTATGTGTAAGAAAGTCCATGAATAGTGTTGCGTATACTGTAATCTCATACGGTGTTGCGTATAATGCATGATAATCTTGGTTTAGCATACAATAGAAGATATTAAAGAATTTAAAATTAATATATCTCATAAAATCTCGCGGTGTTACATTTTACCCCCCATAAAATGATTTTTTCCTTCGAAATTCGACGGTGTTATAAATGGTTTATTAATGAGAGTTTCTTTCATAGAAACCCACATCGTAAAAAGGAATACAAAAACCTATCTTTTAAAAATAAATTATGAAATGTAATAGTTACCCAAATTAACTAATCACTGGGATTCCACATAGGATAACATAGGTGTAAATATGGATTTGGAAGAGAAATCTAACCATCATGATATGATGGAGATTGGTATAGGGCATGGTTATGATAAAGCCAAGTGTTAAAAAGACATAAATTTGTGATGTTCTAAGGTACCATATAATTCATCAGATATGAGAGCACTAGGTCGACATTTTTGGTTTTCAATATCATTTCCCTAATGGTGAAGATTTTTGAATTAAAATAAATACTTAATTGATTTTTTTACAATCTCACTGTTGTTCGTGCCTTGAACAATTTCCACTTAATATCTTAAATAAATGAAGTTGAATTTGTCTTCCATTATGTTTTTAATGGATCATGTGATTGAATGATAGGTCATTTAATTTGTATCAAACAAAATCTTATAAAAAGTTATTAAATATACATAATTCCACTTATAATGAGATTAATCGTATATGGTTCCAAAAATGGACTTATACTTCACATATCGTACCACTTAATAAATTAAAACTAATTTATACTAACTAGGGACTTCCTGTAGGCAATTGGTAGGCGGTAAAGGCCAGTCACACTATGGTTCTGGGTTCGATTACCATATCCTTGTCCGACGCAACGGGTTTTCGCTCGTCATACAGGATGTCCTTTTTCAAAAACTACATTACTATAACATTACAAAATTATGTCGAATAAAATGGTCTAGCCTTAAAAAATACTATATTATGTCTAACTTAACTCATTCCAATATTTAAGATTATCCAAAAGACTTCAGTCCAATCTCATAGTATAAAGAAAATGATTACCGAAAAAGTCACATAATTATAAAGTGAATACCATCATTTATCCCCCATATATCATAAGATATATCTTGTTGAACTCATTCCAAACATGTTAATACCTTATTTTAATATTCTCTTGAATCAAAAATTATCA
Source organism: Viscum album (assembly GCA_963277665.1). Classification (NCBI taxonomy): domain Eukaryota; kingdom Viridiplantae; phylum Streptophyta; class Magnoliopsida; order Santalales; family Viscaceae; genus Viscum; species Viscum album. The sequence continues at coordinate 613,827,652 of OY728162.1, forward strand.
TAGAATTATAGTGAAATCATGAATTTGGTCAAAAATAAAACTCTTTCGACATACCAAAATCCCAAAAGTTCTATATACTCAAACCATGATATCACATTGTCCTTATATCAGTAATGAGCTTGTTAATACTATAAAACATTTAACTATCTCCTTACCCCTTCCTTATGCGCATATTAGGTTCTTTCCAAAAATATCTGAATAACCTTTCATGGTTACTGGTACCATTCAACTTATACTTTCACAAAAATAAGGAAAAACAATAGTGTAACAATCCTTATATATCTCTTTATTCTATAATACCATGAAATTACTTATACAACATTAATCTTGATAAACATGTAATCATTCCACTACCTTCCTAAAACATTGAATGATCTTGAACAATTATTTCATCTCACATATCATTTGTAGTCTCTTCATTATCATCAACATAAATGCTACCCATACGACAATGATGATTCTCTTCAGGATACTTTGTCTTAGGGAATTGATTGTCCTAATTCCCATACATTCTACATTTAAAACATTTAACCATTGTTTATGTCTTAGCAATACAATTATCCTTGTACATGGTGTTATCTAAACCATTTACTTTACAATTACTAGCTTTGTGTCCTTCTTTTCCACAGCCAAATCATCTACCAGTTCCTTTGAAACATTATCCCTGATGCCTCTTCCCACATGATTTACATGAGGGAAATTGACCTTTCTTTCCTCAATGATCATCATGAAACTCCATCATTCACTTATTAGCTGAGTCGAAAAAACTTACCAAAGTTGAGATTATTGATCATATTATGGGATTTCTGATTATTCATAATAACGATATATAGACCTCAAGATACAATGTCATTTGGTTTCTCATGATTAATATCATTCCATTGTCTATAATATCCTCTGTTATCGTGAATCTTCTTATTTCCATCCATTTTCTAAAACAAAAAAAAATTAGCGTGAGAGGAAAAATTCATAATCAAGGGGGAGTAACATCAATATCTAACATCTTAGGTTTAATACTAATATCTTTACCCTAATTATAGGACTATAACCTATACTTATAATTAACCATAGAGACGTCCCTAGACATACCTTACAAATATCACTATGGATTTCACTAAAGTTTTCGCATCCTAATGTCCAAAGTTTAACTAAATATTTCTCTGATACCAACTGTAGAGACCCAAAGCATGAAGTACATAGACATTAAATTACTTTGGCATAATACTTAACACATAACAGAAACATACACCAAAGTACCATAATAGTTTAGTGTCTTTGGAAACTTGGAACATGATCTTCTAATCTTGTTGAAAGATCGTCAACATCTCCCACAAAAATCTTCCATTTTTTCTTACAATAAAACCTTTATTTATATCATGGGAAAAAATATAATGGGTGAGCTCAACTGCTCAGCAAAGGTATGCATGGAGAAAATAAAACAAACCTTATACATGTAAACATCAAAACATGAACATAATGTTTAAACATCAAAATGTTGAGTTGTGAAATAAATCTTCACAGTACATAAGGAATAGATCATAAAGGAACATCAATCATGATAAAATAGCGTGGTAATAAAATATTTAATTATGGAAAATCATTAATCAAATGATATGATTTCCATAGTAGCCAAGTCATTGCTGCCAAGACCATCATAGTGGGAAAAGTCCCTTTCTGAATCGAGTTCACTCCTTGTTTAAATCCTGTATCACTAAACCAGTTTAACTTATCATTCAATCCATGTCTATCACATGAGATATAAATATATACCCAATGCATTGGAGGGTGATATAGGTCCCACCCTTCTCATAATGAAATCATTATTTCGTATGACACAAAATAAACATACATCATTCATAATAACCCAACAAATAAAAAGGGTTTCATAAACATCATCCCATAATAATGTCATCTATATAAAAGAAATGGATATTATTTCATCATAAGAAAAATGAAACCATGTAAATCATAGAGACATTATACTTGAAACATACAAATATGAAATAATTTAATCTTACATGGAAAATGGTTTTGATAAAACAATTGAAATGAATTCTTGATGAAAATATCATTTTTTCTTCAAAATCATTTTTTTTTCAAAATGCCATGAAATATTATAAGAAATTTATTTTTTTGGAAATAATAATGAAATTTTGTAAAGGTGGGTTCATTGAAATAAGTAATTATAAAAGAATAAAAATTCATTCATTTCTTATAAGTTAAAAAAACATTCTCCTCATCCTTTTAATGGAAAAGTCAAAAAGTACCACACATGGTTAACAAAATAATGATTCCTTCCATAAAACAATGTAAAAGTAAAATAGGGGTAAACATGAATTTAAACATACATGAGATAATAATAAACACTTTATGAAAAAAACTTATGTACATGGATGAGAATTATAACCCTAGTAAATACTTATAAATAAACAATCTCTGATAAGAACTAGATTGGAATAATTATCCCTTAACATATGTCTGATATGCTTCATATGTATTTGAACATCGTATATAATGATATAAATAATGTCATTGACTTATTACAGAATCATATTCATTCTTATGATGTCATATATGGTTCACATATGACTTTATATTACCTATTCTTTTTAAAATTCCGTGTTAAAGGAGCATTTTGGGTAAAATCGTTTCATTTATAGTACGTGTTTTGATGTGTTGTTATTGGTATTATTACATATATATTGTTTTAATTATTTCCATAATGTAAAACACAATTTATATATAATATATTTTCAGCATATAAATATATATGATAAGTCGATAAATGGAATGAAATACACCGTTCATGGAGACAGTAGGCCGTACGTACGCATTAACGCTATTTTCGTTTCTTTATTAAATTGAATGTAATTAAGTGAATAAAACATATATAAACATAAATCCAGTATCATTATTATGTAATATCTTTAATTATTAATTATTATATATACTTTATAATCATTCTTGAATGGTTAATCATGGAAAATGAATCTCATCGCGTTCGTGGAGACGATAGTCTGTACGTATGCACGAGCGATGATATCGTTCACATAATTATTGAATAAAATTGGAGTGGATGATATAATATATCATAATCAAAAAGATGTTATAATATCCATATATAGTTATTCTTAACACAATTATACCGATCCATGTACGATGGTGGTTGAAAAACAGATTACACCACGACGTAGAGACAGTATTCCGTACGTATGCACGTGCGGTGATTTTGTTTTCCGTATGATAGATAGAAGGTGAAATGGGGTTATTTAATATTTATAATAAGATATCAGTACAGTATTTATACTTATTTAATTACTTTATAATGAAACAAGTAAGTTTGAATTAGTTTAAGAAAAAAGAAACGTGAAAGAATCGGTAGAAGAGATTACCTCTTCTTCGATGGACCTACTTTAAGCTTCTTCTTAAGGGAATAGAGTTACTCTTTTGAGAAGACCAGAACCTCTAGAATGTTTCTAGGGAACTAGATAAGGGAAATATTCATTGTTTGTCTGTGATTGAAAGCTCAAAGATTTGTGAAGAGAAGAAGGAAGAGGTGCCCTTTTACAAGGGAGGAGAGGGGCACCTTTGGAAACATCAAAAATATTAATTTATAATAAATAAAAAACCACTTAAAAACCTCCAAAAATGACTCCTATTAGAATATTACATGATATAGGGTTGTTATATCATCAAAAAATAATATTTAGACATGTTGGAAATTTAATTTAAACTTTATCAACTTGATTTATCCATATTTAATCTATTTAATATTATTTGTGGTAATAAGATTCAAAAATTTAAATTGTTATAAATAATAACTTATGTGTTTCTAATTTTCCATAATTGGATAATTAATGAAATTTTTTACGATATAAATTTAAATTTATTATTTTTTAAAATTTAGGAGATTTTTAATCAATTTAATAATATGTTATTTTTATAAATTAACAACAGTGTTAATTTTGACACTGTCCATTTATTTGAATTTAAATAAAATCCACACTGATGTTATATTTGAAAAATATAATTAATAGATTCATTACATGTCATATTAATCTAGATAATTTGTGGAGATCATCAATTAGTTTCTTATAATTTTTATTTTAATATTTATAATACCATTTGTTTGATATTTCTCTTAATAAAACAATTACAACATAAATTTTGTATAATAATTTAATATACTTATTAAATGTATAAAAATTAAAAAAATCCTAAGATGACAATAAATTTAATAAATTTCATAATAAAATTTTTACTCAAATTTATAATCTTAAAATCATAACATTTAAATTGTTATATTTGTTAAATTATGAAGGTGACATTTTGGACATAATTTAAAATAAAATATTATAAATGTCCTAATATGATTTATACGGCTCAAAATTGTCCAAAAATAGACCCTATGATTCTTAGGGTATATATATACTCGATCAATAGTGTTTGGTCATGTTTCTGGTCCTTTTGATAGCTATTAGTCTTTTAATAAAAACTATATTATTGATTTTTCACTAAATTAATAATTTCTACCTCATTAATGTATAAGCTATTAAGGTAATTAAATATTTCTTAAAAATCAAAAAAAATTATAATGATAAAGAAAAACATTTTATATTAAAAATGAGTATTTATAATCAAAATTATATTCTGTATTACCATATATTAAAAATAATCTAATTATTAAAAATTGAGTGATACATATTTCACTTTCTTTAAAATATAATAAATTAAAGGTCTTGATCACATCCAAGTGGGTTCCAATGGATTTTATTTTCATCCAGATATACCTTAGGACAGAAGATAAACCTCCAATTATATTAATTCATGTATTAGGATAATTTTATAATATTATACTTACCCTTAATTAATCGATTTAAATTTAACTATAGTAAATAAAAATTACCATAGTTACTATTCATAGTGCCTAAAAATAAAATGTAGCCTATTAGCATAATTTGGACCCACTAATTCCAAATATGGAATCCATTTCTCCAATTTCAACTCACCGAAGTTGCAGAAATTAATTTAAAATTAAACTCGTTGTTAAGAAAATGAGTTTTAAAATCTAAAACATTACAAAAGATTGAAACTATTTTACCTATGAATTCAATGTAAAATCATTGCTAATGACATAAATTCTATTAAACTGTAAAAAATATATTCTATTTTTACTATAAAAAATTTTCTATTATAATTTATCCATATAAAATATCTCGATGAAAAAATTTGTTTTTAAGTAAAATTTAGTGTGTTTTCACTATTCATCAAAATAAGTATGTTGTCAGAAAGATATCAAAAATAAATCCAATCTAAATTTTTATATCCTGATTCAAAATAAAAGGTTTATTTTGTAAAATAGAACTTATAAACATGTCAAAATTTATATTTAAAATCAGTGCCCCATCAAAAAGCGTCAAAACTGCATTAAAAAAAGATATTTTACCAAAAAAAATATATTTTGTTCTCATACCATGTTCTAGAAAATGTGTAAGATGACTGATAATCTTATAAAATTGAAAATTTTGTAAATACTATTCATAATGTCTAGTTCATTGTAATATTATAACCATATATCATTCTTTAGTAAAACCCGGTATTGCGTACGACACACACTATCGAGGAAGGTTGCGATTACGTTTAATGAAAGCCATGTCAGGCTTGCATGTAGGGAAAGACTCAATTCATGTTGAGTATAATAGAATCCAATCATATTTCATTTGTAAATTTAATATATATATATATATATACTCAATGTTGCGTAGAATAACTACTGTCAAACAAACTTGAAATTGTTTGTAACACAATCCAAAAATAGTGTTTCGTATACTGAAAGCTAATATGGTGTTGCGTATAGTGCATGATAATATAGGTTTAGCATACAATATAATATACGAAATAAATTAAAATTAACATATCTCATAAAATCTCAGGGTTTTACACATAAAGATCTCACTAAAACAATCTGTATGTATCTTCTCTTCATTTATGCTTCCCAAACCAACACATGATCCATTGATGTTATCAATGTTGTTCAACCCCACATTTATGGATTAATCACACCATATCCATCAATATTATATTTCCCACAACTAGAACATCACTAATCTCGCATAAAATCTCATGGATACCAATACTTCAATCATCTTATCATACACACATTTTTCTCATCCAACACACATAGATTATTTATTATTAAATAATCATAAGAGCACAAACACATACCATACAACCATTATCCAAATGAAACTATGCATATGCATACGTGTTTTACTCTAATATTGAAAAAAAATATTAATGTTCACACACACAAATGCATAACAAAAATAGAAAATATGCTCTGATGATATTGAGTCACAGCTCAAAAAACTCAAATCATTATCCCAATTTACTGGCCATGGATTTCCCACATTCCAATTTTACCAATCATGGATAAGAATTGGAAAACCTCAAAACCAGAGGCATTTATCCAAGATGAAACATTCACTTGAATACTCATTACTAAGAATCATTTTTGAGTCCCACTGGGATTCATGAAAACCTTCATCATGTTTCCTTAGTCACACCATCTGTCAAAATGGGTAGACACCAAACAAGTCCCACCCATGAATACCACATGTTCTACTGAAACCCCGACTGTGAAGGTTATTTATATTTCAATATCACTACCCATTACAATGATCAAATTTTTTATGATTTACATATACATATTAACATCATGCTCAAACTACCTCTTAGTCATCTTGTCTACACCACCTGTACTATTGTTCCCAAGGCATCGTACACACAAAAAATGTGATTCATTCCATGCACCAAGGTATTTGACAGACCCAATCACCATACCCTATATTACCCTTTATGTACATAAATACCACACCACAGTATCAACCCCTACACAACATTTATATATAATTCTAAAAATCAAGATGGACCTTCTTATAGGGAAACATAAATAGGCATGAAATACCAACAATCTATCCTAGATTCATGCCCTGTATGGGTACTAGCCCCCACTATGAATAAAACACAAACCTCCTCTAGGACACAATCTAGGGTATCTGTCACCCTAGTTTAATGGTCATGTGAAATTGAACGTGTCAAAACAGCCACCCACTACAATGTCTTGGAAAAATAGAAAACCTATCCCTTATTACCAACTATTATTTCAGGAAACAAATTCAAATACCACATGTTATAGGGTAACCATGAAATGGTTTACAAAATCTATGATATCTATCTCCCTCTCTAGTCCTTTAATCCAATACAATGGTTAGTTCACACGCACCATGTCCTACCCCAGATTCGGTTTCAATCTAAACAAGGTCTCATCTAATTGGATTAAACATAATTCAGGCACCCCCAATTGACCCAACTGTTGCTAATCAGGGTAAAAAATAGTCCAACATCATGGAACACATCATTTACACATTCAATGATCCTAAAATTTATCTTTATCCAATTTAAATTAACTTAAAATATCCATAAAAATGTTTAGATAAATAATTTTACAGTTATATATTATTTAGGAAATAATTATAATTGGTATTTTAAATTTTATTCATTTGAAAATACATTGAAATCAAGGAATGTTATCCCATAATTTTCATTTAACCATTTAAATTACCCCTATGTTCCATGAAATATGGATCTCTTAATAAAAATTTTAATAAAAAGTTATAGTGTAAAATTTTCATTAATATGTATCTATAATTTTAATTAAATGAGACCTCATAAAAATCAACCCCAAATAATCACACATTTTTTGATGGATTATTTTCAGGGGAGTGTTTAAGTAATATTCCACCATAAAATTATATATAAACATTTTATAAATTGTTTTAAACACATTATGTAGCCAAAAAAATTTCATAGTCTAGATAAATAGATTATAAAACATTGGAAATCACATGAATAATTGGATAATCCTATATTCCTTATATGATGAAAAAACCTCCCCTTTTTACATATTGGGCTTAGAGATAATTCCCCAAAAATATATCCAAATAACAAGTGAATCATTTGATGTGAGATCAGACCAACAAAAAACCAATTAGCAAGAAAAAACATCACATCCAAAGAAACATGGGCCTTCATCATAAATGGAGTGGTCGGTCCCATGTAGAATATCTAAATAACGTTCTGGCGTGTTCCTATTATCTTAAATAATAATAACATATAAAAAAAGCCCATATGAGTCCATTTTTAACTTCCACTACCTTATACAACTAATTAGTCCCCCAACTTATAGTCTGTATATGTTCTTAAACACATATCCTTCATTTCCAAAGGATTCCCACAAGTAGCATGAGACTATGACGATGCAGTTGGGGCACTGATCTTGAATTTCTAAGTATAGTATAATTGGAAATAAAATAAAATATCTATACCATCTACACATGTTATGAAAACTAAACAAGTCACTATAATGTCATAAACGCGCTAAATTTTACTTTTCCGGAAAACCATACATCGAAAATAGGTAAAACAATTCTTACAGACCAGAAGAAAAAATACTGGTAAACTAATAATATAGACCCAATCCCTAAATTGGTATAACTCAAACGCACTATCATAGATACCAATAAATAAAATTTCATCAGAATCTTTCTCTATCTTATCCCTAAAATGTTATAAAAGTATCTTTATGTATACCCAAGTTATTTTGTGGCCCAATCCGACTAAATGAAAAACAGATTAGGCCCCCACTAATGGTGTCCCAAAATTATCTAGTCAATAATAAACTACATTAAGGATTGTAATAATTAAATATATACTATATAGTATATGGATATTTAATATTTTGAAAATTTTAAATAAAATGTAGCAAATAACACACTACTGTATGAGATTCTTAGTGAACCCCAATATTGGTCTATTCTAGCTTCATCCATAAACTAAGAGTCTCTAATAATGATGTATATGATATTCTAACTGGTTCTATGTATATAATCAAATATTACACTCTTAGTAAAGAAGAAGGGATTATATGGGGGATCCACCAAGCATTACCATCTAACCATGCCATTTAATGATCATTTATATCATTTGTAGAATTCTTCTTAGTTCCGTCCTAGTGACTCCCGTGCACTGTTATATTGGAATTATCTAAACTAAATATTGATAATAGATAGATTATGGAAATAAATGTATATTTTTTGACTATATTCAATATCCACACTATTGGAATTCCATCTGATATAGTTGGGTTAAATCTGAAGATCTCACCCCATGTCATTCACATGGGTTCCCTAAGGGAATCCTTTATATTAATCTATGGAATTGAATACATAATAAATCACACACAATCAAGAGGTAGATTCATGGAAGAACATGAAGTGATTAATAGATGATGGTTCCATGAAATCTCACAAAATCATTTACCTTTATACCTCCTTGATCCAATGACACATCCCCCACTACAATCAAGGGTGTCCCATAAGAGAATTCACATTTACTCAATTCCTTAAGATCATTTAATATCCAAACATGAACTATTGGGATGAAACCCATGGGATTCACGTCACACTAAAATCTATTAAATAAAAAACCCATTTCACTGAAGACAATTTATTTAATATTTAATTCACTAGGAAACCATATACCTTGGTCCCCATTTACTAATATGGTATTGGTTTAAATTAAAATTTTCAAACATAAATCCCAATCCATTATCATATAGAGTTTTCTTTCAATCATTCCATATTTAACAGGATTTTAAAAATTCTAATGATCGGGTAAATATAGTTATATTCACATTCTATAATTTAAAACCCTTTTAGGGTTTATACTTACTATCTATTTATTCAATGCCCATCTTTATAATTTCACATTAAACACGTTAATATTTCCCCCATCATAGATCATTATTATATCTACTTTCCGTAGGTCGAGTCTAAGATAAAATTCCATGTGGAGCATTCCATTTTGAAATCCTTATATAAAGGGTCTCTAACACATTTTAATTGTTTTTAATGAGAGAAAACAATATGGTAGAGTCCAACTAAATTTTAATGCCATATCTTGGGGAACAAGTGAGACCACACAATCCGTGTATTTAAATTAATAAACATGAATATTGGTTTATTATTGGGTCTTCTTAACTCATTTACGGTTCCTTATAAATGAACTCTTACATGACACCCACACCTGGATGCCATCTATGAACTACGATCTATCCCAAACCATGTACATCCAAGTCAGGAATCTATGAATCACATATAAATTATTTAAATAAAATTATAATTAATTAATAACTATAATATAAATATCCAAAACAATGTACATAGGTATAAATTAATATTAACTAACCTTTTTTTCCGAAAAAATTAGAATAAGACCAATATCCCACTAAAGGATTGTGGCATGGTCTGGGAACTAACTAAAGCCAAATACCTAACATATATAACTCAAATGTGAATAAATCCCATTTAAACGTGGCTACAAACAAATTGATATACTCAACCAACCACACATATCCAATGGTTTGACTATTGATGGAATACATACATAACCATGGGACACCCTCTCACCTCGCATCAGAGAATTGACATCCTCTTAGCAAAAATCCACTATTATATTAGTGATTTTTCTATGAAATCCGAATCCTAGATATCATGTAATATTAGGTAGATTATGAGGAAAATAATTTCAATTCTTGAAGACAATAATCTTACCAAGGATCCTTGATAAAGACACAAAAAATTACCAAAAGAGGAATGGTGGCCCAAAAAGAGAGGGAGTGAGCTCTCGGGTATGAATGATCTAAAAATTGAAGAAAATTGGGGTTTAACTTGTAAAACACCTAGGATAATAATTAAAATTATTCACCTTAAAACACCCACTAGTGATCATATGAAGGATATCGACTAGCTTTTGGATTTCGATAGTGGATCAAGGCATTGTTAGTCTCCACAACAAAGCCAGTAGATACCTAATATCCAACCCATCCACTATCCTATACAATAGATGTAATGTGGATATAGTATAAATCCATATACATCCAACCTACCACTGACATCCTCCAGTAACCTTTGGTTTCCAACTGACCCTAGAACCTGTTTAAAAAAACTCTATTTAATGGGGTCCAAACCATAAGTATCCTTATTTGAAATCATTCTCATAAAACGTCCCATTCAAAAAAATTAAAAATAACCTTTCCATTAAAATTATAATATTGTTATATTCATGTGGTATTACAGGTATTATAATTATAGAAAGTAGTTTTTTGGTACACTTCATTTGGTTTCAATATAGGATTGCAAATCCATTTTTGTCAACACCATATCCTAATGTTCTCATTTGATGCATCACATATGACCATGGGAATTTTGGTGGATAAAACCATTTCAGAATACATATATATGTATTCAACTTCTTCAAAAAACATCTACATTTTTGATAATGAATAAATAGTCTCACTGTATCCAAAATAGTGATGGATTAGAGATTAAATTATATTGATGTCTAAGAGATTTACCATTTTGGCATGAGGAATATTGAAATCATTGAGATTTTAAGACATTTATATTGGTATGATATTCCCTTCAATAGATATATAATTGTTTTATTATATAATTTAAATAAACATGTTTCATTGGTGGATACAAAATTTAAATGATACATCATGGAGTATATTACTTTTTTCTCACACTCCAGAGTGTTTTAAAAATATTATATCAACACATTATACCAATTATCCAAGTACTTGTGTTTCTTCTTCTGTTCATATTCTTAAATAAATGTCACTAAAAGTTAACAAATATTGGAAAATTATTTCCAAAGAAGTGATTTGATTAAATCCTATTATTTTCACAGTATAATGATTAGATCCAACTATATTTTGAGGATAAACAGGTTATATTAATATATCTATCTGGTTCACTCTCAAGATAAGATATGGTTAAGAATTTGATGGTCCTACATAATACTAATTATCTTATTGGGTATGATTATTTTTTTTATCCTTGATTTGTTAAAATTAATTTTGTTACCAGGGATGAATCATTGATATATGTTTTTTATTATGGTATGTAATAATTTACCATATATATTCATGTAGGGTTTTTTACATGATAATAATTTATATAATTTTTATTTCATGTCATTATATAGTCTATTGAATAACTTTGAAAAATGTGAACTAGTGAACTTCATTTTAGGAAGTATTTTTGGTGGTCCAGTTCCCATCCTATTAATAATAAGGAAATAAATTCTTTGATATTTTAAAATGGTTTGGAATAATTTTTACATTATATATATTTGACTATAATTAATCAATGTTAATGATGTTAAATTCCAAAAATGTGTGATTAGAGGGTGTCACTGATAATTCCACTATAAAAATTAAGGTTATGAATTATATATTTAGTCATTCTCATATGATAGCATGTGCATGATTCATGGAATTCTAGTTCATAAAATTTTCAAATTTTTACACATACTTTTGTGAAATTTATTTTTATTATCATTTTTGGATTGAATGTAGATACACATAAGTGACCTGATCCATTTAATTACCCAATTTTATCCGAATTAAATGTATATATTTTAGATAAAACTGTTAAATATAATGAAATATTCATTAGTATAGACCAACATATAATGAAATGTGTATTAAATATGTTGTTCAATTGATATTTCGTTTTAAGGTTTCTTGAAATTTATAAATGTGATCCAATATATTTATATACTAAAATAAAATTTTATTTATCTTGAAATTTTATAAATAATAAAAAATATTTTACTTATTTGTTAAATAATGATAGCTTTGATCCTTATCCACACCTTTTGTATTCATAAATGTGAATTTTTAGTGTTTATATTATGGCCTAAAAGGTGGAACTACATTAAACCTATGTATATTAGAGGCTTGAGCATACACCACTAATATTTGAGGTTAAATGTGGAAGATTCTACATTTTTAGGGGTCCTTGTTCTTATAGATTAGCCTAGTATGATTTTTCTTTTGAAGGAATCATTTAGTTATTTTTATTTTTTTAGCGTATTATAAATATATAAATAGAAATTCCATTTTGAATAACACATAAACCATCTTGTACTCCATGATTTCCACACACACACACACAAATATATATATCTATTAATTAATCTACAAGAATATATATATCCAAGGAATATTATAGACCATTCTATCATGAAATTAAATTTACAACTCTCCTAGTTTTCCATGTTTTATAGTAAAAGTAAACTTGAATTTTTATATTACTCAACAAAGGGATAAATTAGTGAAGTTATTTTAGAAGTATCCTATAAACTATTGATATTCCTAACAATTAGGTTTCAATACCAAGAAACTATAAGGCCGTAAATGTTTTTAAAACATTCATTCATGGATTGTTTATATTTTTCATGGTTCCCCAACAAAAAATTTATCATTGGGAAGAAACTTAAGTGAATTTTTTTCAAAATTCTGTTGTTCTATTACATGATAAAAAGTATAGACTTTCAAATATTGGTGGGGGTATAGTTCACCAAGTCTGGGTACAGTCTATTAACTAGTTATACTATCACATTACTAGAATTGGTAAACTCTACATGAAAAGTAATGGAAGTAATTTTTATACTAGTTATTTTATTTCTTATACTGATTTCCACAACATATGAATCTCATGTGTGTGATACATATAGTGGCCTATTACTATGAGCTCTATGAAATCCTCTTATACATAAATTAACCATATTGGAATGTATTTTTATGATTAACTAAATGAATCAATTATCCATTTTTGCATTTATAATCCTCTTATAATGGATTATTGTTAGTTGAAAGATGAAAAACATGTACTATAAAATCCTACTCAATGTATACCTTTTAGAAATGTGACTCAATATTATTTTTTTCAATTATCTTAATTACATCCCTCATCATAATGACTTCTTTATTATCAAGAAAAATAAAAAAATATCTATTGGTGGTTTGTTGGAATAATATATACTAATGCACATAACATTCTCTAGATAATAATGTATAAATTAATGATATTATAGGGACCCTAATTCATAATCTATACATTGGTGTTTAGTAAACACTCCTTGTAAATGTATCATAAAATGCATTAAATTCTTTATAGATGCGTACACTTCATCGTAGTCATTATTAATATCGTGTTCTAAATCGTTTGACTGGACAAAAAATTTAATTCATCCCAATATGAATCCATAGGGTCAAGTTCCATATATATATATATATTGTATGGGGATTCACAAACATCAATGTAATTATTGATTTTATGGTGAATATAAACATTCCTTATTGTCCTTGTTGAGGGACATATAACTTTGAAAAACATAATATATTTTGATATTTTATTCTATCTAAAATAGTATAATTATCATATGATGTATTTTGGATTTCATTTTACATAATGACCAGTTGATGTTCACTAAGGGAATGTGTTTGGTCTTTCAATATTTATTAATTTACCTTTACCAACATGAATAATTAATATCTTGATGGTGGTGCCTTATTTGTTGAAGTTTCATTTTGATTTGTTGATGATATATGGGTGATTGAATTGGTAAAAAATCATTCCCCGTGTTGATATGGTGGTAACTAGTTAAATTACAACTATACATATTTATTTTTGCACATACCATTATTTTATTATAGAGATTTTCATTTAATATAATCTTGTAAGTGATACTAGATATGAAATGTCGACCATTAGCGGTTTCAAGTTCTGACCACCTCAGTTTTTCCTCCTATTTAAATTTGATTTCGTATAGATTAAATATCATTTTAATTTATTGTTCTCATTGTGTATGTCTATTTTTGATGCTTTCAATGGGGTCATGTACCATCTGTTGTGATGCAAAACTATCTACCCCACATTCCCCCTTTCCAAAGGCAGGTGGTATCCACCATCATATTACAGATGTTTTCTCTTTTATTGAAATGGGATGATGGGATTTCGATCACTCCTTTTGTGTATTTCTCCTTATAATTCATTGCCTATAATGGGTCTCCCTTGGTGATTATGATGTTGTTCGTGAAACTCTTCCCGGAACCACATCGTTGTGGATGTGGGTTAATTACACTTCTTATGTTAGGAAATTACAATGGGTGAATCCTGAGAAGTGACCTTAAACCAGAATAGTTGTCCCCTTAGTCATTGCTAGAATGTCTTGATGCTGAAACTGTGGTAGAATGGATTCCCCATTTATAGGGATTCTCAATTGTGTAGAAGCCTGAGGCATCCCACATCAACTACATGGTATCTTATTCCAAATATATATCTATGAGGTTATCCACATCTTCCTATGTTTATCATGGGGTAGGATACTAGATTAATGTCTATTGGATAAGGATCTGACAGATTGTAACACAAATAATAGTAGATCAGACAATTATAACCCATAGAGGGAGTGGCAAGTGGGTATACCAGATAGATGGATTAGAACTCATAATTTGGATGGACCCAAGATGGCATGTCCCCAAAAAGAGATGGTTTTACACAATGAAAGCTAGTATGGACACCATAAAGGGATGATCATAGAAGATTGGTCCCATGGTGGGGGCACCAATGTTTTCCATTGTTTGGTATTAAACCTTATTGAGGCTTCTAACGTACCCTTTATAGAAGACGGAGATAAAAACCTATAAAGTTCGAAGGGGTTGTTTGCCTCCTATAAAATAAGAGTACCTAGATAGATAGAATGATTCAACCAGGATGTGGTGGACCAGGTAATATAAATATGGTTTTTGAACCGATGTGAAGATGATGGTATTGGTACTGAACCTTATAGAGGATTTCTATGTATGATATTGTCTTGGAATCAAATTACACATATTTATTGACTGGGTAGATGAGACACCTACGGAGGTGGATTGTGAGAATGGATGCATGGATGAGACCTAATGGAAGTGGAACCTTGGGTTGAGGAATAATCTTCCCAAATCACAAGGGCTCAAGGGAGAGACCAGGATGGGACATGAGTGATGGCCTCCAACATCATAGAGTCTCCCTACATATCCCTATGGTAGGGAATCAAAGTCCACATAGTTCAGGAAATAAGGCATTTAATTGGGGTGTACAAAAGGATAGCGTCCAGGATATATGTTGGGGCTTACACATGTTTAGCTACCTTGGGGATAAAAACACCACAATTAGGTGAACCTGAGAGTGGGGTCCCAAAGAGGGATGATGTCACATCAGGAGGGTTCATCCCTTAGAGGTAGCACTAGAGTTCACCATTATTTGGTATTGAACATCATGGAGGTATCCTATGTACCTTGTATAAAATACAAATATCAAAACCCATGTAGTTCGAGAGATATAGTTTAATGTCATGCATGGCGAAGAATGAACTAACATGAAAAAGTTAAGACAGATGGGTGATGGGATTGAACCTCAGAGAGGCTTCCTACGTATCCCCATGGTTGGGAATCAATGATGGCATAGTTTGGCATGGAATTATTTGGGGATTACATGATAATATGGCATAAAGATGATGGCATGGTCAATGCTTACTCTATGTTTATGTGAGTCATGTTTGGTGTGGGAAAAAAGGGCCATAAATATACCTGGAAATATCATCATGAAAGGTGGGTCATTGATGACTAGATTGGGACCTATCTATGGTTGGAATCCCAAAAAAATAAATTGGGGATTATTTATGGGTTAAGTTCCATGAGAAGAATATTAGGACTTACTCTAGTATGGAAGCCCGAGTAGGATGTCCAGATGTACGAGGAGTACATGGTCATCGTATAGGGATCACCCTAACAATTTGGTTCAGGGATAACATATATATATCTTGAGGTATGTATGGCGATAACAAGTAAGGGGATAGGGGAGTGAGAGTTTAATGGTGCCAATCCACTTTTTGGCCATGTTGGTATTTTCACTAATTTTGTGGTCATAGTTTAATTTCATGTGTTGAGGACATGGGTGCTTGTTAGTTTAGCATCATATAGCTCTGATGATGAGGACTTATTCTTCTTGCATTGGAATTACATAATTGGTATCCTTTAACCTTTGTTGGAGGTATGACAACAACAATGTGAATCATTAATGGGGTGGAGGAGTAGTCCATCGAAGTGTCCATGTAAGCGTGGATATAAAAAGAATATATAGGTATTAGTGTAACTATGTGAATAAGCATTGGTTAGGGAAAAAAACATGAAAAATCACTCGAGGGACTATGAAATCACTACATGTAAGCCTAGACAGCCACACGACGAGCACGAGGGGGTTGGAAATGGTGCCTTAGGGTTAGGACAACACATAGAGCCCATTGGGTGGGGTGCTCAAAATATTTAAATAATGTGGAAAGGATGAAGGAAAGAACACAAGATGGGGGGTTTTATGAAAGATCGATGCTTAAAAACACGATGGAAATGACACAGGGGAAATATTTTGTGCATGAAGGGTCTTTGCGTGAAACTGCATTAGAGTAAAAGGAAATGGGTGATGGTCAAGGCCTAGTGGGACCACCCAAAGGGGGACCACATGGGACCGGTCATAAAAGATCTATTACCATGAATGCATGTATTTTACATAGTGGTTAAAGGGGTCATCTTAGTTGCATAAGAGCAATAGTTTGAATTTCTGAACTGTACCCCTATGTGACGGGTAGGATTCTATTCATAAGAAAAAACACCGGTGGTTATGCATAAGGAGGTCTTCACAGATGATGGGATTTGACATATCATTGGGCACTAAAGAATATTATGAGAGGGTCTTTATGCTTATTCAATAACATGATTTCTTTAGCACACATATCTTTTCCATTATTTGGGATCACAGCCTGGAAGAACAGATTTTATGTTTCATTGGGCATGCAAGAATATTGCATGTGGATTTCATTATTGTGCATGGGAACCAATGCTTGTGTATAACTACCTTCTTCTCTGTGGGGTCATTTTCTGATTCAATATATTCAATCAGTTTGATAAAATTTTTACATTTATGGACTAAAAAGATATTGAAATCCAAAAAATCCCCCCAACTAAACTTTTAGATAAATTGGAATCCACATCTTAGTTTCAAAGAGAATCACCAAAAATAATAACACATGTATGGTGGTTCATGAAAAAATGGAATTTTTTCATGAAACTCTCTTACGCACATCTTGAAGACGTTGTCCATGCTTATAAATATGTTGGGGGGGACTCCATAACATGACATTCCCATGTGATAGGAAATTTCATCTCTCATGCATAAAAAATTATTTTTTCTATGCGAATGATATTGAAATCATTCAGTGTGTTATGCACAATTGTTGGTTCATTCACATCACTGCCAAAACATGTACACTTCAGAATTAAAAGTAATTATTTCTGGGTTGTTGTCCATATTGAATGAAACCACATATATTTCACACCATACCTCCATATTCCATGCATGACACGTTTTTGTTATTGATATAATCAGGATGGTCGTTGGACAAACTAATAATGAGATGGAGGCTGCTGAAAGTGCTCAGATGGGTGAAATGATTGAAATATCAAAAAGTATTCATGTTACAAGGGTTTTATCTGAAACATTATGCTCTAAGGAATGCTGAATTGGGATCAAAAAAAATTATTTCTTGTGTGATAGAAATCTGATATGCAACTTTGGTCTTCTGGGGGATGTTCTAATGCTCGGATTTGACACTGACATGCCATTTTAATGGGTGACATGTGAGGATACCCTCCCATTATACAACTTCATGAACTATGGTAAACCTTCCAAGGAATCCTAGGACATAGCAGTATCATCCTGAATACAAAAACCAGGACAGTCATGGGAATAGAATAAGCCCTTGAGGAATTTCGGGCTCACTATGGGAGCTCCTTTAAGATCATCAACACCAATGAGACCAAGGGAAGGATATAATGTGACTTAAGGATCAGGGGAATATTATAACTGAGTGGTTATGGGTGTACTAGTTTTTCCTAACATGTGAGTAGTTTGGATTAGATCTACAATATTTGAAGATTCTCAAGGTAGTGTGGGCATCAAAATTCCATTTCAACCATCAACAGTACTTGGTGCTAGAGATCATCAGCTACAGACCCCTAGCACAAACACTTTCCACCTCCTCTATGAGGAGTTCAGAATCCGCATTCTTGATGTCCACAATAGTGGAGTCATCCCCTTGGAAATTTACCAATATGATGAGTTCCTTGTAATTGGGAATGTTTGTGGGGCATGACATGTACGCTGATGCTTAAAAGGAACATGTTGGATTTGGGGATGGAGAATATGGGGCTCAAGTACATTATCCAGGATATCACATATCTATAATGGTTCATTATATTTCTAAAGAAGGACAGGGTGGTGAAAATACCATGCCGAGGGAAGCAGTGATAGACACATCCCGAAGGGGAAAAAACCATAATGGATTCCCCAGAAGTAATTGAATACCAACCATGGTGATTTAATGTAAAATAAATCTACGATCCGGATGATTGATATGCCATGTTCTTTACTACATCCAAGAGTATGTGGAAATTTCTAGTAATGTACATAAAAATGCAGGTTCGTCTAGGGACATTGATGATGGACAGTATCATGGAATACAACCATAGGGTCAACTTTGGGGCCCCTATGTTAGCCAGGTTGTATAACATTATGGGGCACATCTCAAGTGGGAGTACTCCCATTCAATTATTCTGGCTATTTCTGAATATTCATGGCTATGTTGCTTGTCACTGTGCTGGGTATGAATTACCAAATTCCATCATCCCTCCAGGTGATGGCCTATGACTGTCTATAATAAATATTGTTGTAATTTTTCCATTGATAATTAATGAGGTGGTGATCAATATCAAGATTGGAAACCCTCTAAACTTTAACATCCACCCATTTAGAGCCCCATCATTATATATAGTGGATGATGTGTGAGTGCCACTAGAGTTGATGAAATATATAATGTATTAGGGGTGGAGTTATGGTTTCCTTTATTGATGGAAAAACCTTCTACAAACCTGGTGTCCCATAAAGGGTTTCAAGCTAGTTTGGGTACATTTAGTAGATTCCTGTTCATGAGTATAAACATTTCATGTAGTAGAAATATCCCTATATCCTTCTCCATTTTTGGATAAATTTCACAACAAGTGGCTTTGGTGAAGTAATTACATTCCCTCTTATTGATGTCAATGTTGGACTATCAGTGGAGTATGCTAACCATTGGTTAGTAGATTCTTTGGATTTGATTCCAAACAATAGCATTTGAAAAATTAAGTCATCTTGTATAGTGTTTCAATGTTGAGGAATTAAGTGAAGTGCTACTGAGGGAGCGATACTGGGACTAATCCAGGCACCTGGGGAAACAAAAGCTATAACCTCAGTGGTTAGAGGATCACACGGTGTGGTTATGCCTCCACCCTCTTAAGAGGGGTGTTTTTGTGGTTGACCTAGTAGAACATATATGTAACTCCTTTCTATGTTGATAAGTAACCTCCTCTAACCTGCAACATTTTCAATTTTACATGCACTCTGTTTGGTTTGGAAAAAACTTTGAATGTCAATAAGTTTTGAAGTAGTAGGGAAAAAATTGATACGAGATGGGATCCAACTGCCAGAAATTGGTCTCATCCAGGTTATTAAAAAAGTGAACATTTACTAGTGATACACATATTTTACATCCATGGATTTATACTCAAACCAACGGGGGTGGAATGAAGAGCCACATCCTTTGGTGAAAGTGATGCTCGACTAAGAGCACGACCCAAGAAAAATAGACGTTTGTGGCAGATGAAAACAATGAAGAAGAAGAAGAATAATAAGAAGAAGAGAAAGAAGAGGAATAAGAAAAGTAAATATGTGATGATCCTAGAGGTGAGGGGTCTCCGGGGATAGCTACCCATCTGAGGATCCAACGTGAGTGCGGTAAAATTAGAGGCTCTGTGGAAGAACTGGCCTAAAAACATGAGGTAATTATTAAATCGTATCTTTCCTTGCCATTTTGTTTTTCATAACATGGATCCTCTAGCCAAACTCTATGTTTTTTATGAGGGTATTGGTAGATTTGATCATAAATTTACCCCTATAGGATGTAAAAACACAATGATGGATGTGGAAGGGAATCTCCCTTGGCCTACATCTATGAAAGAGTGAGGTGGACGAATGACCACTGCTGAAGTGGTCAATGAAAACCCAAAAGAGGGGTTGAAGTGGAGAACATAGTGTATCAGGATATTCGCACCATTCATAAGGATCTGGTGGCGAAGCCCCTAAAATCCCATACTATTCATAATATCCAAAAATTCATTTCCAATCATCAAGTTAATAATCACTGATGGATCTCCCATGGTGGCATTTCTAACCATGACTCAAGAACATGATACTACTGCACATTTCTATTTTAATTATCAATATTTATAGACCAACATCTATTATCAGATAACCTGGATAACCAAGGTACTGATTCTCACAACAATGACTATAATATAAGATCCTCAGTAAACTATTCATCCTTGATCATCTGTATAAGATACATCAATGATCTTTCCTATGTGTGAGGAACTAGTCATTATCACTAGTCTAACCATAAAAACATGTGAGAAGGAAGTTTCAATCACAACTAATGTAACTACTAGGGTTGAGGTTGAATCTAGCAGAGGGGAGGTTCTCAAAAAAGATAGAATGCCAAAGGATGACCATGTATCTAAACTCCACGATGTCTTCCTTGAGTACAAGACTACCTGTACAGACCCAAAATTGATGTACATAGACATTAAATTACTTTTTCAGAATACTTAATACATAAAAAAACAGACGCCCAAAGATCGTATTAGTTAACTGTCTTTCAAAACTCAGAACATAAACTTCTAATCATGGTGAAATATATTCAACATCTCCCATAAAGATCATCTCCATTGGTTTTCGTACCTAAAACCATTTTTTATATCCTATGTAAAAGAAAACATAAAAATAGTGAGCTCAAATTCTCAATAATGGTAATCATGGAGAACATATTACAATCCCTTAACATTTGAACGTAAGAACATGAACATAAAACTTCAAAATCATGACTAATGATATAAATCTTTGCAGTGCATAATGAATAGATCAAAAAGGAACATTAATAATGATAAAATAGCAGGGAAATAAAACATTTAATTGTGGAAAATCATTAAGCACATGTTATTATTTCCATAGTATTCAAGTCATTGTTTCCAAGACCATCATAGTGGACAAAGTCCATTACTGAACTGGGTTTACTTCTCATTCCATCCCTGTATTACTGAACCCGATTCATTTTCCATTGCATCCATGACTATATCATGAGATGTAATACTTTACCCAATGAATATTAGGGAGAAATAGGTCCCACCCATATCATATTGAAATCATTCTTACGTGTGCCACAAAATAATCATAAATAATTCTTCATAATCCAAAGAATAAAATGGGTTTCATTAAGATCATCTCATCGTGACATAATCTATATAAAACAAATGGATATCATTTCATCATAATAATAAAAACCATGTATATATAGAGGCATTATACTTGAAACATAAACATGCTAAATAATTTCATCTTACATAGAAATTAGTTTTGAGGAAACACATGAAATGAATTATGAGGAAAATATCATTAATTCTTCAAAATAATTTTCTTTTCACAAAATGCCACCCAATTTGAAAAGAAAATAGATTTTATTGAAAATAATCATTAAATATTGTAGATGAATATTCATGATGAAATAGTGTTATGAATCTGTAATAATCTTTTCATACCATATAAGTTAAAAAAACATTCTCCTCGTACTTTTACCGAAATGGTGAAAAAGTACCTCATATTGTAAACAAAATAAATATGCCTTCCCTAACACAAAATAAAAGTAAAAATGGGGTAAACATAACATTAAACATACATTAAAAAATATTAAACACTTTATGAAAACATTTTTGTGGACATGGATGAAAAATATAACCATAGTAAATACTTACGTATAAGCAATCCTAGATAAAAATGAGATTGAAAAATTATCTCTTACCTTATGTCCAATTTCTTCTGTATGTATCTGAGAATCCTTTATAGTGGGTTTAAACATATTATTAACTTGTAAAAGATACGTAATAAAATTTATTATATCATATATTATTCACTTAAGAATTTATATTACCCATTTATTTGTCAATTCCATGTAAAAGCAGCATTTTGGGTAAAATCATTTCATTTATCATCTGTGTTTTGACTTGTAATTATTCATATTATTACATAGATCATGATTATTTAGCTCAATAATATAAAACATGATATATAAATAATATATATTCAGAATATACATATATATAATAGATTAATAAATGGAATGAAATATATCGTTCATGGAGACGGCAGGTCGTACGTATGCTTGGTTGTTATTTTCATTTCCTTATTAAATTGAATAGAAATAAGTAAATAACATATACGTAAATATAGTATCATTAATATGTCATATATTTAATGATTATTTATTATATATATACTTTATAATCATTCTTCAATGGTTAACTTCGACAATGAATCTCGTTGCATATTGGAGACGGTAATCCGTACGTACGCACGAGCGATGATTTCGTTCCCATAATTATTGAATGGAATTAGTGTGATGATATATTATCTCATAATTATTATCATGTTATTATAAGCATATATCTTTATTATTTACACCATTATACCCATCCATGTAAGGTGGTGGTGGAAAAAACAGATTACACTACGGCATGGAGACGGTATTCTGTATGTACCCACGCCCGGTGATTTTGTTTTACATAGGATGGATAGAAGGTGAAATAGGGTTGGATAATATTTATAATAACATATCAGTATATGAGTGATACTGATGTTATTACTTTATTATGAAACAACAAAAGAAGAGGAAGTATTAGAAGAAATGAGTTTGAATGAATCAGTAAATGAAATTACCTCTTCTTCGATGCACCCCTTCTAAAACTCCTTTCAGGGCACTAATATTAGTCTTTGAAGAAGACGAGGAACTATATTATGTTACTAGGTAATTTTAGAAGAGAAATTGGTAGAGGTAGTCTGAGATTTAAGGCTCAAAATGGTGTGAGGAGGAGTTGGAGGAGGTGCCCTTTGATAAGGTATGAGATGGGCACCTTTCAAATCATAAGAAATATTAATTTATAATAAATTTTATCCCCACATAAAACCTCAAAAAATGACTCAAATCCAAATATTAGATAATATAGGGATGTAATCTCATCATCCAATAAAATTTAGACATGTTGGGAAATTATTTTAAACCTTATCAACTTGATTTATCCTTATTTAATCTATTTAATTGTATTTGTTGTAATAATATTTTAAACTTTACATTTTTATAAATTTTTTAATAAGTGTTTTTAATTGTCCATAATTGGATAATTTATGAATTTTTAGACAATATAAATTTTAATTTATAAATTTTAAATATTTTTGTGAATTTTAAACAATTTAATAACATGGTATTTTTATAAAATATTTATAGTGTCAATTTTGACACCATTCATTTATTTGAAATTAAATAAAATCCAAACATAGGCTATATTCGAACAAAAGTATTTAATAGATTTTTACCAGGTTATATTATTCTAAAAAAAATTCTTAGCACATTAATTAGTTCATATAACATTTATTTTAATATTTTTAAAACCGTTTATTTTATATTTTTCTAAATAAAAAAATTACTACAACATCTTTGTACAATTATTTAATATACATATTTGTTGCATAAAAATTAAATATAAAATACCATGATGCATATAAATTTAATATATTTCATATGAATTTTTTTACTCGAATTTATCAGTTTCAAATAACAACATTAAAATTGTTATATTTATTAAATTCTGAAGGTGACAACCTTGACATCATTTAAAAAACATAATATAAGTGTCATAATCACTTTTATAAGGCTAAAAATGGTAATATATTATTCAATTGGATGATTATAGTTTACATGTACATGACCAATAAGTTTTGGTCAGGTTTGTGTTCCTTTTATGGTCACAATTAGTTTAATAAAAACTGTATTATTGATTTTTCACTAAATAAACAATTTCTGCATCACTAACGTGTCACCATTAATGATAATTATATATTCCCTAAAAATTCTTAATAAATTCAAATGATGCTGATAATTTTATTAGATTTCCGGTGACAATTCAGTATTGATGTTTTAGGTTGTTTATCACTAAATTAAAATTATTACACTTATATGATATTAGAGAGTGACATGTTGTCTCTTTCTTTGGATTTAATAATAATTACATCATTTTCATGGTCAAAAGAACATTAAATGAATATATTCGGACCCTTATGTGATATGGGTAGACTTTTATTCATCCAATTGAATTTTACCATATTTTTACTATTCATCAAATTAATAAACTTATAAACAAATATCATAAATTTATCCACTGTAAATTATTATAACCTGATTCAAAAGAAGAAGTTTATATTGTAATATTGAAATTATAAACTTATCAAAAATTAGATTTAAAATGGGTGCACCAACAAAAGGCGGAAAAACTGCATTAATTTAAAAATATTTATTTTTCCCGAAAAAATTATTCTCTTCACATACCATGATCTAAAAAATGTGTAAGATTAATGATAATGTTATAAAATCAAAAATCTATTTAATAATATTCATAATGGCCTATTCAAATAATATTACAATAATATATCATTTATTGAAACTCGGTATTGTGTACAACACACACTATCGAGGAAGGTCGCTCTAGCCTGTAATGCATGCCAAGTCAGGGTTGAGTGTAGTGAAAGCATTCTTTGGTGTTGTGTATAATATAATAAAAATATAGTTCATTTATACATTGATCAAAATCTATACTTGGTGTTGTGTAAAATGAATTTTATTTGAAAGAACTTGAAATTGTGTGGAACCCTATCCATGAATAATGTAGCGTATACTACAAAAAATACAGTATTTCATATAGTGTAAGAAAATTTTGATGAAGCGTACAACACAAGACAATAAATAAATAAAAAATATATTTCTGATAACATCTCAGGGAGTTAAATTCTCCCCCCCCTAAAATGAATTTCGCCCCAAAAATTCGTCAGGGTTATAAATGGTTTTCTACTTGAAAGTTTCTTTTGTAGAAACCCACATCGTAAAAAAGAATACTAAATCATTATTTTAATAAAGGAATGTTATAAACATAATGGATACCCAATGTAACTCATCACTGGGTTTACACATAATAGAATATACAAGAAAATATAGATATGGAAGAAGAATCTAACCATCGAGTTCTGATGGAGAGTCGAAGAGAACATGGCTATGAAAAATCCAACAATCAAAAAGCCATAAATTTGTGATGATCTAAGGTACCATCTGATTCATCAGATATGAGAGTAATAGGACAACATGTTTTGGTTTTCATGATCAGTTACCTAACTTTGATGAACTTTTACCCAAGAAGAAATACTTATTTTATTTCAATGTAATATCATCATTGGCCATTCCATGAACAATTTCTACATCATCTCTTATTTAATGAAATGAAGTTGAATTTTTTTCTTTCATGATATGATAGAAGATAATGTGATGGAATGATAGGTTATTCCATCTGTCTCAAACAAAAACGGATCAAATGTGATTAAATATACCCAAGACCATCTATGGTGAGATTAATGATATAAGATTCCAAAAATGGACTTATACTTTAACTATCATAAAGCTTACTAAAATGAAACTAATTTCTACTAACCAGGGACTTTTTATAGGCTAGTGGTAAGCAATAATGTCTTGTCTCACTTTGGTTCTTGGTTCAATTCCCACAACCTTGTCCGACGTGATGGGTTTTCCTCCATCCTGCAGGTTTACCTTTTTCTAAAACTTCACCATTATAACATTACAGAAATAATATCGACAAACAAGTTCTATCAATAATCAATACTATCTGATGTCTAACTTAATCCATTCCAATCTTTAGTATTGTCTAAAATACTTTTATCAAATCTCATAGTATAAAGATAAAGATAAATAGAGAGGTCATATACAAAGCATGATATTACCATCATTTATCTCCCATATATCATACGATTAATCTTGTTGGTCACATTCCAACCATGTGAATATCATAATCATGTATTCTATTGAAACATGAATTTCCGTAGAACCTTAGTGAAAACATGAATTCTATAAAAAGTAAACTCTTTTCACATACCAACATCCCAAAAGTTCTATATACTCAAACCATGATATCACTTTGTCCTTATACCAGTCATGAGCTCATAACATTTTATTTTTTCCTTATCCTTTTGTTAGGCACATATCATCTAATTTCCAAAAAATATCTGAATACCCTTTCATGGTGACCTATACCATTCAACATATACTTTCAAATACTCATGTAACGACAATAGTTTAACAATCCTTATATTTTTTCTTTATTCCATAGTACCATACATTATTATTGATAAACATGCAATAATTCTACTACATTCATAAACCATTGACCAAGATTCATCATTATATTTTTCAACACTTCTTTCATCTCATATATCATTTGTAGTCTCTTAATAATCATCAACATAAATACTACCCACAAAATCATGATGATTCTCATCATGAGATTTTCACTTAGGGAATTGGTTTGCATAATGATCGTACATTCCACATTAAAAATATTTAACCGTTTTGATGTCTTAGCAATACAATCATCCTTGTCCATTGTGTTAACTGAACCTTTTCCTTTGCAATTACTTTCTTTGTGTCCTTCATTTCCACACCCAAATCATCATCCAGTTCCATTGAAACATTATCCCTAATGCCTCTTCCAACATGATTTACAGGAGAGAAATTGACCTTTCTTTCCTCAATGATCATCATTAAACTCCATCTTTCTATTATTAGATGAGTCACGGAACTTACCATAGCTGAGATTATTGATCATATTATGAGGTTAATGATTAGGCATTATAACGATGTTTCACCTTCCAAATACAGTTTCATTAGGTTTCTCATGAAGAATATCATTCTATTGTCCATCATATTCTCCATTAAGATGAATCTTCTTCTTTCCAGCCATATTCTAAAACCCTTAAATAATAGTGTGAGAGAAAAACATATTTCTACTAAAACAACATAATAAATGGGGAGTAACTTCAATATATAGCATCTTAGGTTTAATTCTATCATTTTTACCATAATTTTGGGACTATAACCTATAAGTATACTTAACCTTAGGGACATCACTAGACATACCTTATAAATATATCTAGGTATTTCACTAAAGTTTTCGCATCCTAGTTTCCAATTTTTAACTAAACCTTCTATTTGATACCAACTATGGAGACCCAAACTTGACATACATTGACATTAAATTACTTTTATGGAATACTTAATAGATAACAAAAATAGGCACCCAAAGACTGTATTAGTTTAGTGTCATTGGAACTCGAAACATAATCTTCTAATCATGGTGAAAGATCTTCAACATCACCCATAATGATCTTCTCATTTGGTTTTCTTACCTAAAAACATTCTTTATATCATGGGGAGAAGAAAACATAAAAAGGGTGAGCTCAAATTCTCTGTAAGGGTAAACATGGAGTACAAAAAACAATCCCAAAACATTTGAACATAAGAACATGAACATAAAACATCAAAATTAAGATTAATGACATAAATCATGGCAGTGAATAAGGCATAGATCATAAAGGAACATTAATCATGATAAAATATCATGAGAATAAAAGATTTAATTGTTGAAAACCATCAAGCACATGATATGATTTTCTTTAGTAGCTAAAGAATTGTTTCCATGACCATCATAGTGGACAATGTACATTACTGAACTGGGTTTACTTGTCATTCCAACCTGGTATTACTGAACCAGATTCACTTTTCCTTCCATCCATGTCTGTCTAATAAGATATAAATCTTTACCCAATGCATTTAAGGTCGATATAGGTCCCACCCATCTCATATTTAAATCATTCTTATGTGTTCCACAAAACAATCATAAATCATTAATCATAACCCAAAGAATAAAAGGTGTTTTATAAAAATCATCTCATCGTGACCTAATCCATATAAAACAAATTGATATCATTTCATAATATAAAAAAACCAATTAAATAATAGAGACATTATACTTGAAACATAAACATTCTAAATAATTTCATCTAACATGGAAAATATTTTTGATAAAACACTTGAAATTAATTCTTGAGGAAAATATCATTTCATCTTCAAAATCATTTTCTTTTCACAAAATTAAACATAATTTTAAAAGAAAATAGATTTTATTGAAAATAATCTTGAAATAATGTATAGTAATCTTCAGGAAGAAATGGGGTTATGAGACCATAAAAATATGTACATATTGTATAATTTAAAAAAGCATTCTCCTCGTACTTTTACCAAAAAAATCAAAAAGTACCTCGTATGGTAAAAAACAAAAAGATTACTTCCATAACCCAAATTAAAAGTAAAAAGGGGTAAAAATTACTTTAAACATACATTTATTAATATTAAACACATTATGAAAACATTTTTATGGACATGTTTGAAAAATATAACCCCAGTAAATACTTACGTAAAAGCTATCCGAGATAAAAATGAGATTGCAAAATTATCCCTTACCTTATGTAAAATTTCTTCTGTACGTCCCTGAGAATCCAATATAGTGGGTTTAAACATATAATTAACTTGTAACAGAACCATAATAATATTTATTATATAATATATGATTCACTTAAGACTTTATATTACCCGTTCGTTTGTCAATTCAATGTTAAAGTGGTGTTTTGGGTAAAATAATTTCATTATCGTATGTGTTTTGACTTGTGATTATTCATATGATTACATAGATCATGATTATTTACATCCAGAATGTAAAACATGATTTATATATAATATACATTCATAATATACATATAAATAATAGATTGATAATTGGAATGAAATACACCGGTCCTGGAGACGGTAGGCCATACGTACGCATGAATGCTATTTTCGTTTCTTTATTAAATTGAATGGAAGAAAGTAAATAACATAAATATAAATCTAGTATCATTAATATGTCATATATTTCAAGATTATTTTTTATATATATACTTAATAATCATTCTTTAATGGTAATCAAGGAGAATAAATCTCATAGCGTCGTGGATACGGTAATCCGTATGTATGCACGAGCGATGATGTCATTTTCATAATTATTGATTGGAATTATTGATGATGATATAATAACTCAGAATTATTATCATTTTATAATAACCATATATAGTTATTATTTACACCATTATACCCATCCATGAATGGTGGTGGTAGAAAAACAGATTACACCACATCCTGGAGATGATATTTCATACGTACGCACGCATGGTGATTTCGTTTTCCGTAGGATGTATAGAAGGTGAAATAGGGTTGTTTCATATTTATAAAAATATATAAGTATATGAATGATACTGATTTTATTACATTATTATGATACAACAAAAAAAGAGGAAGTATATTAAGAAATTAATTCGAAATAATCAGTAAAGGATATTACATCTTCCTCCACGCGCCTCTTCTAAACCTCCTATTAGGGCACTAAACATGGTTTTTGAAGAATACCGGGACCAATATAATGTATCTAGGGAAGTGGAGAAGATAAATTTGTTGGTTTTGTCCGTGATTGAAGGCTCGAAATGGTGTGAGGAGAAGAGAATGGAGGTTCCCTTTTATAAGGGAGGAGAGGGGCACCTTTGAAATCATAAGAAATATTAATTTATAATAAATACAAACCCCACATAAAACCTCAAAAAATGACTCAGATCTGAATATTACATGATATAGGGTTTTAATATCATCAACTAATAAAATTTACATATGTTGGGAAATTATTTTAAACCCTATCAACTTTATTTATCCTTATTTAGTCTATTTAATTTTATTTGTGGTAACAATATTATATATTTTAAATTGTTATAAATTCTTGCATATGTGTTGTGAATTGTCCATAATTGAATAATTTATCAAATATTATTCCATATAAATTTTAAATTATAAATTTTAAATATTTTTGTGATTTTTATACAATTTAATAACAAGTTATTTATGTAAAATATCAATAGTGATAATTTTGACACAATTCATTTATTAAAAAATAAATAAAATCCAAATAGAGAATATATTCTAAAAAAATGTTAAATATATTCCTAACGTGTCATATTCAACCAAAAAAAATTTAGAACATTATTTATTACATATAATATTTATTTTAATATTTCTAAAACCGTTTAT
Organism: Viscum album; assembly: GCA_963277665.1. Lineage (NCBI taxonomy): Eukaryota > Viridiplantae > Streptophyta > Magnoliopsida > Santalales > Viscaceae > Viscum > Viscum album. Next base: position 613,858,864 of record OY728162.1, read on the forward strand.
TTGATATTTTTCATAATAAAATAATTACTAAAAAATTTTTGTATAATTATTTAATATAAATATTTGTTTTAAAAAATTAAAAATAAAAAACTATGATAAAGATAAATATATTATCTTCCATAAGAATATTTTTACTCTAATTTATCATCGTAGAATCAAAATATTTAAATATTATATTTATTAAATTAGTAAGGTGACAACTTTGGAATCATTTAAAATAAAATAATATAAGATTCATAATCGCTTTGATAAAGCTTAAAATGTTAAAATATTAGACCATTATATTCATATGGTTTACATTTACATGACCAATATGTTTTTGTCAGGTGTGTGTGCCTTTTATGGTCACTATTAGTTTAATAAAAACTGTATTATTGATTTGTCACTAAATAAACAATTTCTGTATCACTATTGTGTCAACATTAATGATAATTATTTAAACTCGAAAAAATTATAAATAAATTAAAATTATGTAGTTAATTTTATTAGATTTTTGGATACTATTCATGTTCTATGTTTTATGAATTTTATCACTAATGTAAAATTATTACACTTATAAAATATAAGAGAGTGACATGTTGTCACTTTCATTGGTTTTAATAATAATGACATCCTTTTAATGGAAAAAAGTACATGAAATAAATCTATTATGACACTTATGTGATATGGGTTGACTTTTTTTAATCCCATAAAATTTTGACAGGTGTTAGGGTAATTTTATAATCATATTTCAAAACTTAATTACATGATTTACCTTTAGCTGCAGTAAATAAAATTTAACGTACTTACTATTCATAATGTCTAAAAAAATTCCATATTCCCATAATTTGGACCTACTGATTCCAAATATGGAATCCATTTTTCCAAATTCAAAACATAGAACTTCTTGTATTTAATTTAATATTAATCCCACTATTGAGAAAACATGTTTTAAAAGTTAAAACATTACAAAAGATTGAAATGGTTTTCCCTATGAATTCAATGTAAAAATAATGAAAATGACTTGAATTATATTAACTGGTAAAAATATATTCTATTTATACTTTAAAAACCTTTAATATGATAAATTATCCATATAAATTATCTTGATGGAAAAAGTTGTTTTAAATTAAAATATGGCGTATTTTTACTATTAATCAAAATATAAAACTTTTTATAAAAATATCAAAAATTTATCCAATGTAAATTTTTATATCCTGATTCCAAAGAAGATGTTTATTTTGTACATTTTAACTTATAAATAGGTAAAAATTTATATTTCAAATGGGTGCACCATCAATAGGCAGCAAAAGTGCATTTTTTTTAAAAATATTTACTTTACACGGAAAATTTATTTTCTTCACATACCATGATCTAGAAAATTTGTAAGATGAATGATAATGTTATAAAATCCAATATGTAATTAATACTATTCATAAAGGCAAGTTCATAATAATATTATGATAATATAACATTCATTTAAACTCGGTATTGTGTACAACACATGCTATCGAGGAATGTCACTCTTGCATGTAATGCATGCCAAGTCAGGGATGCATGTAGTGAAAGATTCCTTTAGTGTTGCGTATAACATAATAAAAATATAGTTCATTTATACATTGATAAAAATCTATACTTGGTTTTGTGTAAAATGAATTTTATTCGAAATAACTTGAAATTTTGTGCACCACAAGCAAAGAATAGTGTTTTGTATACTACAAGAAAATTTGGTGTTGCGTATAGTGAAAGCTAATCATGGTGAAGTTTAACACACAAGACATAAAATAAATTAAAAAGAATCTTTCTCATAAGATCTCGGGGTGTTACATTCTACCCCCATTAAAATGAATTTCTCCCTCGAAATTCGTCGGGGTTATAAATGGTTTTCTACTTGAATGTTTCTTTCTTAGAAACCCACATCATAAAAATGAATACGAAAAAATTATTTTAATAAAGGAATGTTAGAAACATAACGGATACACAAATTAACTCATCACTGGGATTCCACAAAGGAGAATATAGGAAAAATATGGATATAGAAGTGAAATCCAACCATCAAGTTCTGATGGGGAGTGGTTGAGAACATGGCTATGAAAAAGCCAACAATCACGAAGCCATAAATATTGGATGATGTAAGGTACCATCTGATTCATCAGATATGAGAGTACTTGGACATATTTTTTGTTTTTCAGGATCATTTCCCTAACATTGATGAATTTTTACAGAAGGAGAAATACTTACTCAATTTCAGTGTAATATCATCATTGGTCATTCCATGAACAATTTCTACTTAATGTCTTATTTAAAGAAATGAAGTTGAATTTGTCCTTCTCAAAATGTTAGCAAATCATGTGAAATAATGATAGGTCATTCCATCTGTCTCAAACAAAAAGTTATCAAAAGTTATTAAATATACCTAAGTCCATCTATGCTGATCTTAACCATATATGATTCCAAAAATGGACATATAGTTCAACTATCATACATATTACTAAAATAAAACTTATTTCTACTAAACAGGGACTTCATGTAGGCCAGTGGTAAGTGATAAAGGATTGTCACACATTGGTTGTGGGTTCGGTTCCCGCACCCCTGTCTGATGCGATGGGTTGTCGTCCATCCTACAGGTTTTCCTTTTTCTAAAACTTCACCATTATAACATTCTAGAAATAATATCACGAAATAAGTTTTATCCTTAAATAATACTATCTGATGTCTAACAAAATCCATTCCAATATTTAGGCTTGTCCAAAATACTTCTTTCCAATATCATAGTATAAAGAAAAATATTACTAGAGAGGTCATATACAAAGCATGTCATTACCATCATTTATACCCCATACATCATACGATATATCTTGTTGGTTACATTCCTAACATGTGAATACCTTAATCATGTATTATATTGAAACATGAATTACCATAGAACCTTAATGAAAACATGAATGCTATAAAAAGTTAACTCTTCAAACATACCAACATCACAAAAATTATATAAACTCAAACCATGATGTCACTTTCTCCTTATATCTGTCATGAGCTCATAACATATTATTTTACCCTTATCCTTTCATTATACTCATATCATCCACTTTCCAAAAAATATCTGAATAAACTGTAATGGTTACCTATACCATTCAACATATAATTTCAAATAATCTTGGAATGACAATAGTGTAACAATCCTTAGATTTTTCTTTATTCCACAGTACCATACATTATTCATGATAATCATGCAATCATTCCACTACCTTCATAAACCATTGATCGAGCTTCATAATTTTATTCCTCAACACTTCTCTCATATCATATATCATTTTTGGTCTCTTAATCATCATCAACATAAATACTACCCATACAACCATGCTGATTCTCTTCATGATATTTTCCCTTAGGGAATTGTTTTCATAATTCCCATTCATTCCACATTTAAAACATTTAACCGTATTTGATGACATTGAAATACCATCATCCTTGTCAATTATGTTAGCTTATTCTTTTCCTTTTCAATTAGTAGATTTGTGTCCTTATTTTCCACACCCAAAGCATCTTCCAGTTCCATTGAAACATTCTCCCTGATGCCTCTTCCCACATGATTTAAATGAGGGAAATTGAACTTTTTCCCTCTATGATCATCATAAAACTCTATATTTCTCTTATTAGATGAGTCAAGAAACTTACCAAAGTTTAGATTATTGATCATATTATGTTATTTCTAATTAGGCATTATAACGATGTTTCACCTTCCAAATACTATTTCATTCATGTTCTCCTGAAGAATATCATTCCATTTTCTATCATTTTCTCTGTTAACATGAATCTTATTGTTTCCAGCCATTTTCTAAAACCAAAAATGAATAGTTTGAGAAGAAAAAATCATTTTAGGAAAAAACATAATAATGGGGGATTAACTTCAATATATAAAATCTTATGTTTATTTCTAAGATTGTTACCAATATTATAGGGCTATAACCTATACATATACTTAAACTTATGAGCATCCATAGACATACCTTAGAAATATATCTAGGGATTTCACTAAAGTTTTCGCATCCTAGTTTCCAATGGTTAACTAAACCATCACTCTAATACCAACATTAGAGACCCAAACATGACATACATAGACATTACATTACTATTTCGAAATACATAATACATAACAAAAACAGACGCCCAACGACCGTATTTGTATAGTGTCTATGGAAACTCAGAACATAATCTTCTAATCATGGTGAATGATATTCAAAATCTCCCATAAAGATCTTCCCCTTTGTTTTTCTTACCTAACACCTTTATTTATATCCTAGGGAAGATAAAACATAAAATGGGTGAGCTCAAATGCTCAGTTGGGGTAAACATGGAGAATACAGAACAATCCCTAAACATTTGAATGTAAGAACACGAACATAAAACATCCAAATCATGAGTAATGACATAAATCAGGGCAGTGCATAAGGCATAGATCATAAAAGAAAAATTAATCAAGATAAAATAGGATAGGAATAAAACATGTAATTGTGTAAAAAAATTAAGTGCATGTTATTATTTCCATAGTAGCCAATGAATTGTTTCCAAGACCATCATAGTAGTCAAAGAACATTATTGAACTACGTTTACTTTCCCTTCTAACCCTATATTACTGAAGCAGATTCACTTACAATTCCATCCATGTCTATCACATAATATATAAATCTATACCCAATTCATTTGAGGGTTATATAGGTCTTACTTATCTCATATTGAAATCATTCTAACGTGTGCCGCAAAAAATCATAAATCATTCATCCTAACCCAAAGAATAAAATGGGTTTCATAAACATCATATCATCATGACATGATCCATAAAAAACAAATGTATATCATTTCATCATAATAAAAATCAAACAATGTAAATAATAGAGAAATTACACATGAAACATAAACATGAAAAATAATTTAATCTTAGATGGAATATAGTTTTGATAAAACACTTGAAATGAATTCTTGAGGAAAATATATTTTCCTCTTCAAAATCATTTTATGTTCACAAAATACCACACAATTTTAAAAAAATGGTATTTTATTGAAACTAACCATGAAATATTGGAGATTAATCTTCACGAACAAATGGCGTTATGAAACCGTAAAAATCTATTCATGTCGTACAAGTTAAGAAAATATTATCTTCGTACTTTTACCGAAAAAGCCAAAAAGTACCTCGTATGGTAAAAAAACGAAAGATTCATTCCATAACACAAAGTAAAAGTCAAAAAGGGGTAATCATGACTTTAAACATACATCGAAAAATATTAAACACTTTATGAAGACATTTTTATGGAAATGGATGAAAAATATAACCCCAGTAAATACTTACGTATAAGCAATCCCAGACAAAAAAGAGATTGCAAAATTATCCCTTTACTTATGTTAAATTTCATCTGTATGTGTCCGAGACTCCTGTATAGTGGGTTTAAACATATTACTAACTTGTAAAAAAAAACCATAATATTAATAATGATATCATATATTATTTACTTACGACTTTATATAACCCGTTCATTTGTTAATTCCAGGTAAAAGCAGTGTTTTGTGTAAAGTCGTTTGATTTATAGTCTGTGTTTTGACTTGTAATTATTCATATGATTACATAGATAATGATTATTTACTTCCTTAATTTAAAACATGATTTATATATAATATATATTCAGAATATAAATATATATACTTGATCGATAAATGGAATGAAATACACCATTTATGGAGACAATAGGTCGTACGTACGCATGAACGCTATATTCGTTTCCTTATTAAATTGAATGGATGAAAGTAAATAAAATATAAATAAATCTAGTATCATTAATATGTCATATATTTCATGATTTTTATATATATATACTTTATAATAATTCCCGAATTGTTAAATTGGAGAATGAATCTCATCACGTCGTGGAGACGGTAATCTGTACGTACGCATGAGCGATGATGTCATTCACATAATTATTGAATGGAATTAGAACGGATGATATAATATATAAGAATTAGTATAATCTTTAAATAATAAAATATTGTTATTATTTACACCATTATACCCATCGAAGTTATGTGGTGGTGGAAAACAGATTACACCATGGAGTGGAGACAGTATTCCGTACGTACGCACGCACGATGATTTCATTTTCTGTTGGATAGATAAAATTTTAAACATGGTTTGTTCATATTTATAATAATATATCAGTATATTATTGATACTGACATTATTACATAATTATTAAACAAAAAAATAAGAATAAGTAGAAGCAGAAATGAATTTGAATGAATTGGTAAAGGATATTACCACTTCTTCGACGCGCCAATCCTAAAACTTATTTTAGGGAACTAATATTTTAATTGAAGAAGACTAAGACATCTATTATATTCCTAGGGAAGTGGAGATGGAAAATATTCAATTTTTGGCAGAGCTTTAAGGCTGAAAATGGTTTGAGGAGGAGGGGGAGGAGGTTCCCTTTTAAAAGGGGGGAGAGGGGCACCTTTGGAAACATAAGAAATATTATTTTATAATATATTCAAAAACCACATAAAACCACAAAAAATGACAGAAATACTAATATTATATGAGATAAAGTTTTAATCTCATGAAACAATAAAATTTAGACATGATGGGAAATTATTTTAAACCTTATAAACTTTATTTATCCTTATTTAATCTATTTATTTTTATTTGTGGTAATAATATCATAATTTTTAATTGTTCTAAATAGTTTCATATGTGTTTTTAATTGTCCATAATTGGATAATATTTTAAATTTTAGACCATATTAATTTTTATTTATAATTTTTAAATATATTTGTGATTTTTAAACAATATAATAACATGTTATTTTTATAAAATATCAATAATGTCAATTTCGACACTATTCATTTATTTGAAATTAAATAAAAACTAAACCAAGGCTATATTCGGACCAAATTTTTTAAAATATTCCAAAAATATCATATTCAAATAAAAAAATTGTTGATAGCATAAATTAGTTTATATAATATTTATTTTAATATTTGTAAAACCGTTTATTTGATATTTTACATAATAAAATAATTACTACAACATTTTTGTATAATTATTTAATATACTTATTTACTGAATAAAAACTAAAAATAAACTATTATGATGAATATAAATATATTATCTAACATAATAATTGTTTTACTTGAATTTATCATATTAAAACAACAACATTTAATTTTTTATATGTATTAAATTATGAAGGTGACATCTTTGACATCATTTAAAAGAAAATAATATACTTTTCATAATCGATTTTATAAAGCTCAAAATGGAAAAATATTATACCATTGGATGATTATGTTTGACATTTACCTGACCAATAATTTTTTTTCAGGTGTGTGTCCCTTTCATGGTCACTATTAGTTTAATAAAAACTGTATTATTATTTTTTCACTAAATAAACAATTTCTGCATCACTATTGTGTCACCAGTAATGATAATTTTTTAATCCCTAAAAATTCTAAATAAATTCAAATGATGTAGATAATTTTTTTTATAATTTTTGAGACTATTAATGTTCAAGATTTTATAAAGTTTATCACTGAATTAAAATTAATTCACTTATAAGATATTAGATAGGGACATTTCTTCACTTTCTTTGGTTTTAATAAAAATTTCATCCATTTCATGGCCAAAAGTCCAGTAAATGAATCTATTCAGTCCCTTATGTGATATGGGTCTACTTTTATTCATCCAATAGAATTTTGTCAGGTTTTAAGTAAATTTTATAATCTTATTTTTACCCTTAATTACCCAATTTACCTTTAACTGCAGTAAATAAAATTTACCGTAGTTACTATTCATAATGCCAAAAAATAAAAAATATCCTATTAGCATAATTTGGACCTACTGATTAAAAATATGGAATCCATTTTTCTAAATTTATATCACATAATTTGTAGTATTTAATTTAAAATTAATCCTGCTATTGAGGAAACCTGTTTTAAAAGGTAAAAATTGCAAAAGATTGAAATGGTTTTACCTAACAATTAAATATAAAATTAATGATAATTATTTGAATAATATTAAATGGTAAAAATATATTCTATTTATACTTTAAAACTATTCCATATGATAATTTTACAGTATAAATTATCTTGATGAAAAAGGTTGTATTTAATTAATTTTTATCGTATTTGTACTATTAATCAAAATAAGAAACTTTTTAGAAAAATATAAAAAATTTATCCAATGTAGATTTTTATATCCTGATTCAAAATATGAAATTTATTTTGTAAAATTGAACTCATAATCCTATAAAAAATTATATTTAAAATCGGTGCGCCATCAAAAGGCAGCTAAAGTGCATTTTTTAAAAAATATTTATTTTACACAGAATATTTATTTTCATCAAAAACCATTATCTAGAAAATTAATAAGATTAATGATAATGTTATAAAATCAAAAATTTAGTTAATACTATTCATAAAAGATAGTTCATAATAATATTATAATAATATATCTTTCATTAGGAACTCGGTATTTTGTACAACACATGCTATCGAGGAAGGTCGCTCGCACATGTAATGCAAGCCAAGTCAGGGTTGCGTGTAGTGAAATATTACTTTGGTGTTGCATATAACATAATCCAAATATATTTCATTTATACATTGATCAAAATCTATTTCGGTGTTCTGTAAAATGAATTTTATTTGAAAAAAGTGGAAATTTTGTGCAATGCAAGCCAAGATTAGTGTTGCGTATACTAAAAGAAAATACAGTGTTGTGTATAGCGCAAGCTAATATTGGTGAATTGTAAAACACAAGACATCAAGTAAATTAAAAACAATATTTCTCAAAAAATCTCAGGGCGTTAAACTACTGATCCTGAGGAGATGGAAAATTCTAAACCTAACATAGCCAAATAAAGTTCCATGACATCGTGCAATTCATGTATGTGTATCAAATTCATCCTTGATCTACCAACGTAAAAAGGGATGAGTTAGATGGGGTCACATCACATGTGGTTGTGCTTTCTCTTTCCTGGAGGGGTGGATTATTTCTATCTTCATATGACGATTTGGGATTATTTTAATGATAAGATGTGAGATATCATCCAAAAATTTTATTTTGTTATGTGCCAAAATAAATATGAGAATATCCAAAATTTACTTGAGGATATGCAGGAGGTTATGTTTCATCAAGAGTAGGAAAATGAATGAGTTTTGTTCGTCACATGCCAATCTGATCTTGTAGAATGATTGAATGTCGACCTGTTAAAGGTATGGGAGTAGGCGGGATGTCAAATGGATGTTCTCCAATAAAGGAATGAATGAATGTAAACCATGACTAAAGTGATTTTCTCCGTGTCTACTGATAATGAAATGAAACTCAGGGTGCATGAAAAAACTCTGGATGCTAGTACTGATTTTTTCCATTAAAGTGGTTGATTATAGGGGTCATGTTTTTTTCAAACTCATGACTCATAATTCCAAATATATTTATTTATCCTGAACCACATGCATGGATATGTTGTTTTATTTCTTGTTTAAATTGGTGCATCTTTATCATAACTATAATTTATCTAGAGATCAATCCCTAAGCTCACGTAGGTCATTCACAGTGTGAGAAAATAGAGAAGACTGCATAATCATCCACATTGTGTATGAGAGTTCCAACTAAAAATTGAATACTTGGGGTCTGTGGTTGTCAAATGACCACTCAAAGAAATCATGTGGAGAGAGTCTATGACTATAGCGTATGGCTCCCAGAGCATCCAACATGACATTCTCAACGTACTCTAGTGCACGATTTGAGAAACTCTAAAGGTGCTAAAATCAATCCAAATAAAGGGAACTGGGAGGTCTGAGTCATGATTCCTATAATTTGAAACATAGGGATGATGGTGATCCAATATATGAAAATTTCTGACCTTATTCAAAACGCATCACTTATACATCTAGCTGGAAATAAAGACAACAAATGAGGGCCCATCACTGACCATTTTGAAAAAAAATGTGCCTGACTCAAAATTTCATCTAATGCCTTACTAAACATTGGCCTACGATAGCATGTGATCCAATATGGAATGGGTCCAGAACATTAGGGATTCCCTCATTTGTGAAAAATGATGAAGATCTAAATAAATGGAACACACTGAGTGGATATGGAATGGTGGGCTACTCGCTGGGATCCCAACCCTCTTGAAATTATGCGGCTATGATGAAAACACATTTTATGGGTGTAGTAGTATGTCTCCGGATAAAGGCTACTTCCCGATAGGACCACTCTACTAAGGACCTAGAAGGTCGTTCAATTTTACATCATTATAATGATAATGATAAGCATGAATATTAGCATTATATGGTGAGGATGATGCATGAAATATTTTAGTCTCATATGACCAAGACATTGCACATAGATTAAGGTCATACCACTTGGACCAGGGTTGATAGTTTAAAGTCTTGTAACAGTGACTGGGGACTCCTACTTTAATCCCACTGTGTTTGTACAATGATATGGGTAAAATATCTATAAGGGTTAGTAAACCTAGGGCTATACCCAAATAAAAAAATGACTGTGAATCTCTATGTATCCCATAAGAATGGTAATCAAGACATTTATAGTTCTTTGTATTCCAAGTAGTTTGACATTATGTGGTGCAGATGAAGGTGAAACAACAATAATTAAGGGGAAATAATGTTGTGGTTAGACCCAGGGGTCATGATCTGGGCATCACTATGTATCATAGAAGGGTGGTAATCAAGAAACATGTAGTTTTGGAGTGCATCCACTATGCAGGTTCGACTCATAAATAAAAAAAGAGGCTTTCATTGTGTCTTGTTTGTTTTTTTATACGTATTTTTTTTGAAGTGACATGTCTGGGATGACCCATCTAAGGGTCACTGTGAAAATCATTCCATATATAGGCCTAAAAAGTGGCATGGCTGATAATCAGCACCAAAATCAGTTTTCTCTGAAGTGAGAACACTAAAATGTTTCTCCGTTTTTCTTCATGAGACTGGGAAGGTGAATTCATAGTTTACGGTCTTATGATATTACCAACCTAAGTACATTAACACCATTGGTAAGGAAACTAATGTTTAATGTCATTTGGGACAAGGAAATGTGGTTTGACACAATATTGTGTGGATGAAAGAGATCTTAGTTTAATTTCATAGAGCTTAGACCATAATGTTACATGGTCCTACTTGTGGGTATCACCTACCCAAGACAACTATGCCCATGTGATCCAGGCATGGTGTGGGAATCAAAGATTTAGGTTAGTCTTTCCCCATAACACGAATAAGTACAACATTGAAAATGGGAATTCCATTCTGTAAAATCTCAACCTTGCCAACATTCATACTCAATTCGCATTTATCTAATGACTAACATTAGGGTTGTTGATTATATTAAAGTACAATGGAACATATATTTGCAAACCACTTCATCCGATATTTTTGGATGCATTAATGGATTCATAATGATATGGGACAATTATTGACCAAATTCAATCCCAATCATTGGTATCATGTGGTATAGGATGATAACAAACTAATGAGGGTTTTCAATGACTATATTTTTAATGTAGGACCTATCTCAAAATGTTTTTCAACGTCTTTAGTACATTTTACCAAATAATAAGTGTGTATTATGTCTAAGAAATCATACTGTTAGAGGGGTCCCTTCAAATGTGAACAATGATTGAAACCTCAAATAAAGGGTTGTGTGGGGGTGTGGAACTATCCATGAGGTTTATTTTCATGTGGCATGGAAACCAATGTCAATGAGGATAAATGAATTCCACACCATACCACATAATCTTGGAAGATACCAAGCCAAAAGGATGGAGTGGAGAGGGGAGGGTGGTAGTGGTTGACAATCTATGGAATGTCTAGGAATCTCTGTTTATACAATAACATTGGGAATCTATCGACACATAATTATTCAATATGGCATGGTGAATGCCCAATACCATAATGGGACAATATCCTAGAAGGCATGAAAAATTTGATGTTGTTACATAGTTTAATGTTGTGCATAATAGGATACTGTATGTCTTAGTTTAAGGCATGTAGTGTTCGTACCATAAGGGGTCCAGTGGTGTGGTTTAGGGGCATTGAAGCATCCACAACATAAGTCCATACCAAACCGTACCTTTCCAAGAAGAAAAACCACGACCCATAATGGTGAAGACGTGGTTCATAATTTTGAGGATGGAACTTGTGGTAAAATTCATGGGCATCGATATGTATCCAACAAGTGTGAGAATCAAGCCTCACATAGTTCATGATCATGGAATGGTAGTGGACCAATGCTAGAATGGGAAATGTTCTCCCGAATGAAGTAATCAAATGGATGGGTAGTTATCATCACACAACCTAGATGTAAAAAGTGTAGTTTAACATTATACGATAAAGATGTAAGAGATCATAGTTTATTGTCACATAGCCTGTACAATAAGATGATACATACGAGGAACAAATATGTATGATGGTTCCATAAAGCAATATCACATTAATGGGGACTTAGGAGATCCACACCGCACATAAAATTCAAAATAATAAAAATAAATAAAATTTACTATCATGATTCAGGGACGTTGGTGTGATTCTTCCATATGGGAAAAAACCATACCCATATCCCTAACCCCACATGAGCTATGAAGAGTGTGGGAAATAGGGTAAGAGAAGATTTTTTACCACACCTAGAATACATGATAGGAGAATGGAGGTGCAGAGTCATGGTTGACCCTATGACATCAGTTCATCCACTCATCATGAAAAGGTGAACGAAGGGATAGCACCGTGGGTGTCAAAGATCCAGAACCTGATGAAGGAGAATATAATGTGAATAACGAGACCAATATCAGTGCATCATGTCATTTGTGTAGGGATGGAGGATAAATATTGTCATTATTCAAAGCACATTATCCATATCTTGTGAATTGATGCTGGAAAAAACACCATAGGGTCGACCACTGACCATATTTAAAACACGGACCATAAATCAAAATGATGATCAAATGACTTCTGGACATTTTCTTAAAATGGTTGATGGGCCATAAGTCTAGGAATCTATGTTGTTTAGGGGAACTTTTATTTAGGAAGTATGATGGAAAGCCAAATAATGGGAAATGTGATACATGGATTTGGGATGAAATAATATCCATACAAAAACCAGTAATCAATTTTCTAAACCAATGTCCATTTGATCATGTTGGTGAGGAAAAACAATTTTCATGGAGTAATATTAAGAGCAGACAACTCGAGGAGACGAGTTGAGAAAATGGTAAAAATAGGTTAATGAACCTGGGGCTGGACCTGAAGAAAAATTGCATAGGTGTTCCTATATATCCCATAGGGATGGGAATCATGCAAAAATTAGTTCCAAGATTCCATGCAGTTTAACTACTTGTAGTAAGGATAGAAGGGGTAAATGTTTCTTAAGATATGAATGTGTATTGAATTGTGAAATAACCAAAAGTGAATGGGGGAGAAAGAAGTACACATACAGAACAATTCATGAAACTAGTAGAGAAATCAATCCATGGGATGGGGAAAAGGAATATAGGAACCTAGGACTAGACATGAGGACAATATGTCAGGGCATTCCTATGTATCCCATAAAGAATGGAATCTAGCTAAATTTATTTCTTGATGTGCTGTACAGTTTAACATAATGTAGTAAGGATGAAAGGATTAATTTCCTGAACGGGATGTTCAGGGAGTGGTAATTAAAACATAATGGAAATATGGAAAATGGATGATCACACCGTACAAAATATCCCCAATATAGAAAGAAGGCCAAGATGTTGTACAAGAGGGAAATTAGTAATGTTTCGAGTGGTTTTAACATCGTTCATGATGGAGGGGAACTTTCATTTTAAGGTAACACATAAAATACCATGAATACTAGGTCGATTAATGTATTTTAGTAACTATTTAATATTATATCATCATGTGGGATTGTACAGATCTTAGTTGAAGGTCATAGAGCTCGGACCGTGAGTTGGGCTGTAAAGGCTGGAATAGATGAGGATCCTTGGGCATGACCCAAAGAAGAAATGTATGGTCATTCCTATATATTTCACAAGAATTGGAATCAAGGCATACAATGTTCATAATGATCCATGAAATTTAACATCACGTGGTGTATATAAACAGAAAAGAGAAAACCCCTATTAAAGGGTTACATGGTACAGCTATTATAAAGTCATCATGAATGAAGAAAGAAGGGTCCTCATGGCACATCACATAATCCCGGATGAATCTAGGCCAAGGTGATGAATGATATGGACGATTTATGTAACCTAGTGCTAGACCCCGGAAAACATTTCTAGGCATTCCTATGTATCCTGAAAGGGAGAGAATCAATCTATACATTGTCATGAAATTACATGTTGTTTTTAATCGTATGGTAAGAACAAAGTGTAATGAAGAATGATCCAGGGAAGGGTCACATGGAACCACCATTGTAAACCTAATATGAATAAGAACTAAAGAGCTCCCAGACTACAACATATGAAATCATCAAAGAGAACTAACCCTAGAGGGGGAACTAAGGAGATGGAATGATTTACCCTGATGGACCCAATGAAAATGCATATGGGTGTACTTATGTATCTAGTAAGGTTGGGAATAAATCCATAATAATTTCTTGAAATATCACGATGTTTAATGCCATTTGGTATGGAAAAGGTGATTATTTAATATCATGAAGGACATGGAAAAAATTATCCCATAGATCAACATCATGAAGGATGATTTTGTAGTTTTACTCATATAAGACAATGATGCTCGGTAGTTTTATGCCATGCTGCTTGGATGGAACACACCGTTTTATAGCATGTGTTGAGGAAGAAGGGAGATCTTAGTTTAGGGTCATAGTGCTTAGACCACAATGAATTTTTTCTATTTATAGTTTACTTTCATGCTGGATGAAGGATCACTCATACCAAGTATTTCTTGAGGAATTTGGCATTGGTGAGAGGATTAATACACTCACAATCCATGGTGAATAGGGTGTACGTGAATGTGGGGTAAACCATGTGTATGATATAATGCCCCTCCCATTTCGGATCTGTCTTTGATTGATTCTTACCAGGTATCAAAGGTGTTCTCAAGGACAACACTATGTCACTTTCAAGGATGGAGTGGAGATGAACATTTTTGTTGAAATCTCTTACTATATTTCTCTGGTATCTCTCGAGGTTTTTTTAAGGCATGATGTCAGATTTCATCCAATGGTTTCCTCTTCATCTAGATAACCATTGGCTAGTCATTTTGAATTTTTTTAATCATAGGTGGTTATGGTAATCAACGATAATAGAATCTCGATGGGAATGACTACATAAGTTATATAGACCAGGGAATATTTGGTCACCTGGGTGGAATTATGATTCATTGTCTGGTAATCCCAGAGAGCATTGAAGAGCTTTTTTTGGCCAAAATTTCTTATTTTGACCAACCATATGTTACAAAATTTTATATGGGGTCTTGTTGAATGGATCGATCTTCCCATTTTCTTAGGCAAGATTGTGAGAAGTACGGTTGGACCATATAGTATACTTGGCATAAATTGTTTTAGAATAAATGCTCAGTAGATGATGTTGTTATCTATGAGAACAGTGTGAGGGACTATAAATTAGTGGAAGATGTTGGATCTAATGAAATCCGTAAGTGAATGGTCCTTTAATTCCATGGATATAATTTCTTCTACCTAATTGAAAATGATATATGTGGTTATCAGGATAAGCATGCATTGGATAGTTCGTCGGGGATACAGTCCCATGACATCGAGTACCCGACAATAAAGGGCCCAAGAGTATTTGGTAGTATGGAGAGAAATTAGTATCTAATAAAGAATATTATCATGGATATGTCACTTGTGGCACCTCATGGTGAAATCCATAAAGTCATTGACCATGGTGGTCCAGAAGTAGACCAACATTCGGATCTAATGAGAGTGATTCAATCCATCTGGATGAGCTCTACATGGATATACATGAACATTCTACAGAACCTAAGGTATATCATATCCTTGAATCCAAAAAACAGATAATTACATAAAACCGACATATGTATAGGATCTTCTCAAGGTTGGGACGTCTATGGAGAGTGAACTATATTGCACGACGATGAGTTCTCTCATGTCCGGCTCTATCTGTTGGGAGATTTCTATTATGGAGGTACTCTACAATAAGAGTTGTCTAATCAATGGTCTCTCCTAGTGTTGTGTCACTGGGACCATGAGGTCCTAATGTGGATAAACAAGTGGTAATATGACATACATATTGGCTATCATCATTGTCTATAAAGACAGAAGTGATTAATCTTTGATGCACAACATTGATGATCAAAGCATCCTTGTCGAGATCTAGAAGAGATGCATAAAGGTTGTGCAAGGCATCATCTCAACCATACTATGATCAAGGAACATTAGTAATCTCATTTTGAGAAGGAAATTGGTCCATTAACTAGTGAGTACGCTCTAATAAAGGCATGAGATCTGTATTTTTGATGATTTAGTCACCATTGACCTGCTTGATGACCAGTTTGGAGTCCCCTTTCACATGTAGGTGGAGAGCATCAATCTCGATGGCCAGTTTAACACCAACGATGGGGGCCTTGTTAGGTCTACTAGGCTGAATACCATGAGAGGGGGGTGAATCAGGGTATGACAAATAATAAATTAAAGCCCCTTCTGATCTTGATTCACTATTAAGAAAAACACTATTCTCTCTCTTTCCTATTTCACAATTTGAACAGAAAGTAAAGAATGTACAGGACACGACTATTTTACTTGGTTCACCCTCACTGGTCTACGTCCAAGGAGAATACACCGGCAATGTTCCAATGTTCAAAATCCATTATTAGAAAACTTCTATTTACATGTTTCGAGATATATCAATTCTATTCCCAGGCTCACTGCCTTTAAAAATTTTAGGGTCAACTCACTGCTTTCCCAAGGGTCACTCCTTATTTCATTCTCTCTGGCTCACTGCTGGTGGAGAGGATCACCTTCTTCCTCTTCCTTTGCTC
Organism: Viscum album; assembly: GCA_963277665.1. Lineage (NCBI taxonomy): Eukaryota > Viridiplantae > Streptophyta > Magnoliopsida > Santalales > Viscaceae > Viscum > Viscum album. Next base: position 613,875,871 of record OY728162.1, read on the forward strand.
ACTACTCCAGAAAGAATCCACTCCCAGTTTATATACCTTTAGTTCTCTTCATTATCATTAATGAATACATACTCTGTCGTATGTAGATGCTCTATTGAAGTCTAACTTTTACCCATAGATGAATCTCACGTTGCACTGATGGTATCAGGCAATCTTCCAGCTTTAACATAGCCCAGAATCACTATCATGCTGCAACCACACCTGGTACCCTTCTCCAACTCGGCACGCAAGACTCGGCATGGAAGTTACAACTGGCACGCAAGCCCTCCTCAACCACTTTCACGACACAATCTTCTGAAACTCCAAACATGCACGACTCACTCCCTTTTACTCCGAAACCAATATTGGCAGACATCCACCAACTATCACGCTTTTTGAAAATGTGGCATGCAGGTTTCCCCAAACCACTTGCGTGAAAACTCCTTCTTCAACTCAAAACGTGGGAGACTCCCTTTTTTCTTGAACAAACCACTCTGGCCACGCCACAAAAAACTAGTGTGCAACTTCTACCTGTGTGACCACACCACCACTAGCGCGACCACCACAACTATGAGACGAGAGATCTAATTTTTTCTATCTATTGAACTCTTGAATAATGAGGAGGGGTTGACCTATATTTATAGGAATTTGGACACCCTGTGCGATGTTGTGCAAGTCTCCCCTTGGCGCCCAATTCTCTGCCGCACAAGTCACTTGTGCAACCAACCCTAAAACATGGGTGCCCCTTATCCCTTTTCCATATTTTCATGTTCTGATCTTCAAAAGAATATGGTGTGCAAGTTTCTTCTCCTTCAAGACAACATCACACAAGCCCCTTTTCCAAAATCACTTTTCTCCATTTTTCGATTATCAGGCCAAAAAGTTTGGCAAAAACTGGAAAATAGCGCCACCATGCATCTTCTCTTTTTGAACGTCCTCTAGATCATACATTCTTTTTTTTGACATTCTTGAATTAAACATGTATAATTAACCACTACCATTTAACTTGACATGCCACCATGAAATCCCCTTTGACAATAAATTTGTAAGTCATGGTTTTCTTTGTCAACAATCACAACATAGATGTACACTTTGTCAACAAACACAATTACCTCAAAAATGCTTCTATGATACCTTCAGGGATTTTGTCCCAATAGGCATGATACTATGACTCATAATTAGTGAATATTTCTAAGAACATGAATGAATATGGTAGGACAACCTATGAAGTCATGGTGATGATGAATCCATGGTAAACCATATTGAGTCTAAGATCATTGATTAATCTGCCAGTGGGACTTTGAAAAGCACCAACAAATTGCATCTTCCATCATGAAACATCTAGATCCACCAAGAGGATTGACTCTTCTGGTGTGTCCAGATTGAGGGACTTCTCTGTGGGTTGTGTATGGGTGATAAGAATGTCTGATAGTGCCTAACCCTTGATAGCTTTATACAGATTGAACATGATTCAAACTTATAATGGATCAATACCAACCTAGGTAGATTTCCTTTTGAAATGTGGAGGTTCAAAATCTACATTAGATAGTCTACACAAGACACCAATTGTATCTTGTGGTGCTGGAGGTAATGTCACAATTTCTGCAATTCCCCGACCCCGCTTGAAAAGATTCAGTGCACTACATGTTATATTGGAACGGTTAGAATGAATGAGAATACCAATGAAACGATTAGTTAAGTAGTCTTGAAGAAACTAGATATATAGATGTTACTAAAATTACATTGTAAAATTTTACAAAATACAATACATAATAAAAAATAAAAACTACATCCAAAACTAATCAATAAATGATATCCTATTTTTCACCCGTTGATTTAAATATATGAATGGGGTGTGCTCAAACTATCAGTATGGGTTAAAAATAGCTGAAGAATAATTACAAAAATAGGTGAGTCATAATAAATCTGACATAATCAATATGGAATGGTCAAAAGATGAAGATCTCACACCAGTAATAAACTAAGAATGAAATTACATCCATAGATTTTGTCATAGTGAAAACCTCATGGATTGTAATAACTGATAATGAATAAATAAAATGAATATTATCAGGATGTCATGTATCTGGCTCATGAAACCATAATACCCTAAAAATAGTTTAGTTATATGGGTAGAAACCCATCTGATTTTTGGAAACAAACTCAAAGGGTTTGTCACCAAAATAATTTGTCTCATGAGACCTACTGATGCATCGAGGGGATATAGTGGGCCCAAACCGCCACATAATGTTCAAAGAATTCATTATACATTGATTCGATAAAAGAGAAATAGGCCTTTTCAATATCCATATAGAGTAGAGAATACAGATTCATCAATATTACCATAATTAAAATAACATTCCCAATAAGCACCGTATGTAAAATGGTATACATTTTAGACAAAATACATATCAATGATATGAGATCATGGATAATTAAAATATATATAATTTCAAATGAAAATTTATTGGAAATGGTTTGTAGGTACACCACATAAGGATTAATAGTTGCACAATACAATGTTAGTCAGAACAAAATAGTAGTTGAGACAAAGTCTCTTACGACAGTGTAATCAGTCAAATCATATGACCAGAACATAATAACCCTAAGATGAGTTATTTAATATCATTAGTATAAAGATAATAATTTTATTATATATCAAATTTCAGTACAAATATACAACAAACAATAAATAATTTTTGAACAATGAAAATATCACATGAATGAAAGTGAGATGAGAAACCCCTTACAAACATTTCAGCATGGTAACGAGTGTTATTGCGAGGGATTAATGATAGGTTAAGGGGTATTCCATTATTTATATGTTCCATGGGATATATTGGGGAGGTGAAAAAACATACCCCATCATTAGGAATTAAAAATAAAATGTCACAACAAATGGGAGATTCTTGAACAGAAGTGAGAGAGAGGATCCCTTACATTATTCTTGAAAGTGTTCTTGAATTGTTATTAAAGACCAGAATAAAAATATTAGGCTTTTTAATTCATAATTAGAAAACCTATTCTATATTTTAATGATTTATTACAAAAATTTTTAGTTCATTCATGTCTTTTTTGATCAGTTAAAAAGTTCAATTTCATTGCTCGGGCTCGTATGATAACTGGGTTTTAAAAGATCGGTTCACTTATATTCAAGTATGGATAAATATGAAAGATGGAAGTTGTTTTACAGAAATGAATTTATATGACATTACTGAGAGTCCAGGATATTAAATGGTTTTAAACTCAATTTTTTTACTTAGTGTGAGGTGGAATTAGTATATATATAACCTTAGTGATAACTGTTTTGGTTAATCGGTGGGTTTGATTACCATGAACATGTTTTTCTTTATAAATTAATAATTTTTTTACAAAAGGATTACATAAATAAAATATTATATATTATATATATAATAATACGGTTCAACCATAACAAAAATGGTTTCATGTACATAATTAATTATTATAATAGAAATTGATAAACTGTAGTCCTTGAATGTGCTAAATTTGCACATCTCAAACGGTGCTTTCATTTCATCCAAATAAAGGGTAGGGAAAGGGGTGGAGATAATGAAATATCCCATTAGCATAATAACATTCCAGTACATGTGTGTTACTGGATTTATTGTACTATTTGTGTGAATAGAGGAGAGGAACGAAACAAAAAGAAAGTAACTTAAAAGAAATGAAGGAATAGAAGAGAGGAATTTACCTCTTGAGACTTCCTCCTTTGAGAACATAATAAGGGGAAAGGTTTTTGTATTTTTAAGAGGCTATGAGATTTTGAACATGGGGGAGGATCATGGGGAGATATTTGGGATTAATATTGGAAAGTAACAATGCTTGATAGGAGTGAATAGAAGAGGGATTGAAGGGGGTTTTATAGTGCAGGAGAGAGTGGATTTCTCAATATAAAAGTAAATAATTTATTATTTCTCCACAAGAAAATGAATAGTGCATCCTCCATGACAAATAATATTACATTTATCATGTGAATATTAATAAATTGGGCTTAATCATCATATCATCATCAATGACTCAATTAATTCATTATTTTTCATTTATTGTGAATTATTGGATTTTACTATTCATAAAAAATTCAAGTATTTCAGAAAAATCCAAAAAATTAATCCTAACAATTTTTGTGATGTGTATAATCCAAAAATGAAGTCTATTTTTCAATAATAATTTTTTATATGATTAATTTAAAATTTAATTAAAATTATTTTTTAATCGAAAAATATAAACACTTAAAATTTTCATCTTCATTTTTTAGGGTTCCGGAATTCATTTATACACTAAATTGTATGGATACCATTCATAAGAGTCATATTACTATTAATAACGGTATTTTACTCTTCATAAGGGTAGGTTAATATTCATAAGGGTAGGTTACAATTCACTAAAAAAATGATTTTTTCTTTATCAGACACAAAATAAATTACTGATCGCAACTATGTATGTTATGTTTTTTAAATCCACATCATAGAGGTGCCAAAATATTTTTTACTTGGATAGTTTATGGATATATCCTATATGTAACCATATTTTTTCCATAGAGTCTCAGTGATTCATGAAATATAGGCTATAAGTAGAATGTATTTATGAGAGACATACCATAAAGTTGTTGGGGTGATACATTAATCCCTCCTTTGGAAATTTCATCCTTGAAATTTTATGTATGATGCTCCCCAAAAATATGTGGGTGATTCTTTTTCATAACATCCTTATTTTCCCATGTCTCTTCCTCCATATTCTGGTTTTTAAAAAGAACCTTTACCAGAAGAGTTGTTTGATTTCTCAATAACTGCTCCCTTGTGTCAAGAATTCTGATAGGATTTTCACAGTATGAAAAATCATGTTCCATTTCTATTTTATCATATGTGAGTACATGTGTTGGGTCTGGCATGTATTTATTTAATAATGACAAGTGGAACACATCATGAACTCTGGAGAGACATGGAAGAATTTCCAAAAGTTATGCTACATCTCTGATTAGATCATGGATTTCAAATGGTCTGATGGACCTGGGTCTCTATTTCCCATTCTGACCAAACCTTAAGACTCCCTTCCATGAAGATACTTTCAGAAATACATGATCTCCAACAAAGAATTCCAAATCATTTCTCTGGTTGTCATCATAACTCTTCTTCCTACATTGGGCTGCTTTAATATGGGCTTGAATTGTCTTCACCTATTCCATGGTCTCTTCAATAAGTTCTGGTCCTATAACTTTCCTCTCGCCATATTCATCCCAAAAAGTTGTAGTTCGACATCTCATTCCATATAATACTTCATATGGGGCCATTTGAATAGTAGAATGGAAACTATTGTCATAGGAAAATTCCACCGAAGGTATGTATTGATCCCAAATACCCGGGAAGTTAAGAGAGCATGACCTCATCATGTCTTCTACAGTCTGAATAGTCTTTTTAGACTGTCCATCAGTCAGGGGTGATAAGCAGTACTCATAAGAAGCTTAGTATTCAAAGCCTTCTAGCGACTTATCCAGAATTTTGCGGTAAACTGTGGATCCTGATCAGACACAATCGATAGAGATTCACCATGAAGTCTTACAACTTCATTAATATAAAGTCCTTCTAAGTGCTCAAGTGGAAAATCCCCTCTTATAGAAAGGAAATGTTCTGATTTTGTTAGCTGATCATCAATTACCCATATTTCATCATTCTTTATAGGTTCCCTTGGTAGTTTGGTGACAAAATACATCATAATGGTATCCCACTTCATCATAGGAATAGGTAGAGGTTTCATCACCCCTATGGGATGTTGTCTATCTGCCTTCACTCCTTGAAAAACTATACATCTTTTCACGTAGTTAGCAATTTCATGCTTCATATTTACCCACCAAAAATGTTCCTTCAAATATCTATACATATTTCTGCTACCCGGGTGAATATGGAAATTTTAGCAATGAACATCTTCTAATAGTTCCCTTTTTAGCTCAGGTACTGATGGAACGCGTAACCTCTTCCCAAATTTCAGAACTTCTTCCTCATACTTGATGTCTCCCAATCACTCATCATTGACAACATTAACTTTCTTCTGTAGACTCTCATAATTAGATTGAGATATTTTTATCTTCTCTAAAAAAGATGGTTTAACAATCATTTGAAAGAGGAAAGATGTTTCCCCTTCCTTAAAAATTCCAAGATCCATATTTAGTAGATACATGAATATATGATCTCTTTTAATTCTCAATTATGTCAGAAGTCCATGACCATTCCTACTTAATGCATCTGCCACCATATTCGCCTTTCCTGGGTGGTAGTGTATTGAAAAATCCTAATATTTGAGTAACTCAAGCCATATTTTTTTCCTCATATTGAGTTTTTTTGTGTGAAAATGTATTTTTAAACTCTTTTGGTCCATATAAATCTCACATCTCTCCCCATAGAGATAGTTCCTTTATATTTTTAGAGCAATGATTATGGTTGATAACTCAAGATCATTAGTTGGACAATTTTTCCCATGTGTCTTCAACTGTCTTGATTCCAAAGCAATAACTTTATAGTTTTGCATAAGGACACAACTGTTTCCATTATTAGACCCATCCCTGATTATTAAAAATACATCACTTCCAAATGGAAGAGAAAAATTGGATCATTGACAAATATTTCATTCAATTCTTAGAAGCATTATTTACATTTTTTCCACACAATCATAACTTCTTTACTTGTGAGCTTAGTTAGCGGGTTATCCAGTCAGGAAAAATTCTGAACAAGACGTTGATAGTAACATGCTAAGCCAAAAAAACTACGTACCATAGTTATGCCTATTAGTGTTGGTCAATCATGGATTTCCATTGTCTTCACATTATCAACAAGTATTATATCCCTAGAGAGAATATGATCTAGAAAAAAACTGATTCAAGCCAGAATTTGAATTTGAAAAACATCCCATATAATATATTGCTTTTAAGAGTTTGCAGAATAATCGGAAAGTGATTCTCATGGTATTCATAACATTTTTAGTATACGAGGATATCATCGATTAATACCACAAAAAAGTTTTCAATATTATAATTTAAAACACATTTCATTAAATCCATGAAAACAAAGGGTGTATTAGTCAATCAAAATGGCATCACTATAAAATCGTAATTCCTATACCTAGTTTGAAATGTTGTCTTAGGAATATATTTCCTCCCCACATGCAGTAGATGATATCCAGATTGAAGGTACATCTTCTAAAAGCATTGAGATCCATTAAGTTGATGAAATAAATCATCAATCTGGGGAAGAAGATATTTATGGTTTATCGTAATAGCATTGATTTCCATATAATCATTGCATAGCCTCATGGGTCCATCTTTCTTCTTGAAAAAGAGGATAGGGGATCCCCATGGATAAACACTAGTTCAAACTAATCCTTTTTCACTTAGTTATTCTATTTTTTTCTTTAGCTCTACTAATTCCACAATGCCAATTCTATAGGGTGTTTTTGATTCAGGTCTTGCACTATGAATCAAATTGATATGGAAATCAACTACCTACTCTAGAGGATGTCCAGGTAAATCCTATAAAAATACATCAATGTACTCTTGCACTATGTGGACATATTCAATTTGATTATTTTTTCCCTGCCCATTGATATTGGTTTATCTTCCTCTCCAATTATTGCAATCAAAAGATCTACTAGGGGTGGTTCTAGATTAGAATTAGGTGGTGAGGTTTCTTCTCTAAATATATGGGATTCTACACCATATTAAAATATTGCAACTTCTTTCTTCTTAAAATTAATCTTCGCATAATAATTTGACAACCAATTCATACCGAGAAATATATCAATGTCAGTCATTAGTATGATGAAAAAGTTAGCAACTAAAGCATGTTTTGATATTTGGAGGGGGAATAATCAATATTCTTTTGTTTCAATGATACATCCCCTAGGAGTTTTAACTAACAATAAATTTATTAAATAAATTGGACATATCTAATTTTCTTTGAAAAACGAGAAGATATAAATGAATTTTATGACCCATAATCAAATAAAGTGTTCGCTATGTCTGAAGAAACAATAAAAGTACCTGCCACCACATCATTAGGAAAATCAACCTCTACAGTTGTAATCGCATAAGCTCTCCCTTGATATCATGTCCATTTCTGAGTCAAGTTTCCTCGGCACTTCATACAATCATTTTCACAGTGTCCCATATCTCTAAAATTGTAGCATTGAATATCATTAAACTGTTTCTTCCCCTTTCATTCATCAGATAGATGACCCTTTTCTCTGCACTTATAGCAAACAACTATTCCCATCAAGCATTTCCTAAGCTGGTTCGTTCCACAGTTCTCAGATAATGGGAATAGTTTTTTCTCATGATATTATTTGGTGCTTCTCCTTTTTCATGGTTATTAGATTACCACTTCTTATCTTGGTTTCCCTTGAAAAAATTTGTTCTAGAAAATTCCTTCTCTGTTTTGAATGAACTTGATACAATTTCATCGTATGATGAAAATATTTGAGAAGATAGTTCCCTTAAATTAATTTAGTTAAGAACTTCAATGAAATGATCAATCCTGTCTACAAATTCAGGTGCGTAATCTACAACATACCTAGCTAGCCTTGTGAAGGTAGTCTCATACTCCACAACACTTTCTTCTTCCCATTTCTTTATGCCAAGGAATTTCCTTTTTTATTTTGATTCATTTCTCGTGAGGGAAATACCTTTGAAGAATAATTTCGTAAAAGTCCTCTATTACATATATTCTATTTATTCTTCCTTCATGGTATTTTGGATTAAGGACCACCATTGATCTGCATCACCCTTGAGATAATATTCTGCTAGCATTACCCTCTAATTTTCATTGCATTTTAATTCCATGAATATCATTACAAGTGACTTGATCCACATCTCAACTGCCATCCGAATAGTAGTCCAACTAAAATATGGGGTCTTCAATCACATTAAATAATCCAACATAGGTGTATCATGGTTATTTGTCACAACCTGATTATGTTGTCCCAATATGGTCATAATCTCATCTTCTCCGACATTGACTATGTTGACTTTCTCTATTGGGAAATCCCTACATTGCCCATGAGTATTGATTCCCATTCTTCCATTAAGAACCATTTATATATAATGGTAAAAACTATATTAGGGTATTAATCATAATTTATAATATTATATTAACAAAATACTTTTCATAAATTGAGACCCTACGCATGGCTATTCCCATAATCTGAAAAAATTGTTTCTTTGAGGAATAATTTACATTTCAATCCTTCCTAATTGATTACAAATAATATATGAATTATCTTAATAATATCCCCTGAGACATTCAAAACCGATAGTGTATTAAGGCTCGTTGTTGTGTACCAGGATACCTTGTGGTCAAGCTCGAAACTCTTTGTTGGAGTTTTCACTCCTAGGTACATCTGTGCTAGAGCCACCTCTACCTTCTTGTATCCATATAGGGAAGTATTTTATAGAAAGATACAGATTGTCTATTCCTTTAAAAAATACCAGGATATTCTTATACTTTTACCCTCAAATACTATCTTACGGAATTATTACCTATTACATATTTCTTACTCTAGTTTACATGATTCCTACTAAACATCCTCTAATACCAACTGTAATGCCCTGACCCCTCTAGACTGGAGTCGGTGCACTACATGTTATATTTTCATGGTTATAAGGAATTAATATAACAAATTATTGATCAATTTGGTAGTATTTAATAAACTAGGTACATAGATGTTTATCAAATTACATTGGAAAAGTTTACAAAATACAATACATAATGAAAACAAAAAACTGCATCCACCAGAACTCAATAAATGATTTCCTTTTTTCAACTGTTGAATGTAAAAAATGAAAGGAGAGAGCTCATATGCTCTATAAGGGTTTCAAATAGTGGAATCATGAATAATATAATAAGTGAATCACAATCAATCTAACATATTATATATGGCTTGGTGAATAGACGAAAAACTCACACCATTATTAAACTATGAATGAAACTACATCCATAGATTTTATCATAGTGAAAACCCCATGGATACTAATTACTGATAATGTATATAGAAAATTATTATTATTTGTACATAATGTATCTGGAACATGAAACCATAATACCCTAAAAATGGTATACTTCTATGGGGTAGAAACCCACCTGATTTTTTGAATCAAAGTCGAAGGGTTTATCGCCAACTAATTTGTGTCATGAGATCTACTGAGGAATCGAGGGGATATAAAGGGAACCACCTAAAACTGAATGCATAAATAAATCTTCATGAATTTATTTAATACATGAGAAATGGGTCTTTTCAATTTCCTTATAGACTAGAGTATACAGATTCGTCTATATTTTAATAATTAAAATAACTTGCCAAATAAGCACCGTATGTAAAATGGTATAAAGTTTAGAAAACAAACACATTCATGATATGAGATTAAGGATATTTAATATAAATATAATTTTAAATGAAACTTTATCACAAATGGGCAGTAGGTACACCACATAAGGATTATTAGGTGCACAATGTAATGTTAGTCACAACAAAATAGTAGTTGAGACAAAGTCTGTTACCACAATGTAATCAGTTGAGTCATATGACCAGAACATAATAACTCTCAAATGAATCATTTAATAAATTTAATATAAATATAATAATGTTATTATATATCAAATGGAAGTACACATATACCACATACATGAAATAAGCGGCGAACAATGAAAATATCACAAAAATGAAAGTGAGATGAGAAACCCCTTACAAACATTTCGGCATGGTAACAAGTATTAATGTGAGGGATTAATGAGAGGTAAAGGGGTACTCTATTATTTACATGTCAAAAGGGATTTACTGGGGAGGTGAGAAAACATACCCCATAATTAGGAATTAAAAATAAAAGTGCACCACATAGGGAAAATTCTTCAACAAAAGGGAGATAGAGGATCCATTACTCTGTTCTTGAAGGTGTTTTGACATGTTTTTAAAGACATGAATTAACAAATTAGGCTAATTAATTCACAATTCCATAACTTCTTCTATATGAAAATGATTTATTATAACCCTTTTTAGTTCATTCAAGGCCTTTTTGATCAGTTATAAGGTTCTATTTCATTGTTCGGACTCGTTTGATCACATGGTTGTAAAAGATCAGTTCAGTTATATTCATGTTCGGATAAATATGAAAGATGGAAGTGGTTTTACCGAAATTAATTTATATTCTACTATTGAAAATACTGGATATTAAATGGTTTTAAATTTAATTTGGTTACTTTGAGTGAGTTCGATTTAACATATATATAACCTTAGTAACAACCGTTTTGGTTAATCGGTGGGTTTGATGACAATGAACATGATTTTCTTTATAACATAATACCATTTTTACAAATGGATTACAGAACTAAAATATGATATATTACATATATAATAATCTAGATCAATCATATCAGAAATGGATTCATGACAAGAATTAATGATTATAATAGAAATTGATAAACTATTGCCCTTGCATGTGCTAAATTAGCACCTCTCAATCGGTGTATTCATTTCATCCAAATAAAGGATGGGGAAAGGATATAAAATAATTAAATATCCCATTTGCATAAAAAAAATCAAGAAAATGTTTGTTATTGGGTTTATCATACTATTATGTTGAAGGTAGGTGAGAAATGATATAAAAATAAACGAACTTAAATGAAATGACGGAATTGAAAAGAGGAATTTACGTATTGAGACACCCTCCTTTGATAACCTCTTAATGGGATAGGATTTGGTATTTTGAAGTGTCTAGGAGCTTTTGGACATGGGGGAGGATCTTGGGGGAGATTTGGTCAGTATTTTGGCAAGGCACAAGGCTTGAGGGGAGTGAATATAAGAGGGAGTGAAGGGGTGTTTTAATATTGGAAGAGAGAGGCGATTTCTCAATATAAGATTCATTAATTTATTATTTATACACAAGACAAGGAATAGTGAGTCTTCCATGACCAATAATAGTAATTTTATCTTGTGAATCTGAATCAGTTCATCTTACACCAGCAGATCAACATCAATGACTCAAATAATCCATTATTTATAATTTATTGTGAATTATCAGATTTTACTTATCATTAAAAATTCAAGTATTTCAAAAAAATCCCAAAAATTAATCCTAACCATTTTTCGATGTGTAGAATCCAATAATGAAGTCCATTTTAAAAAAATAATTTTCTATACATGATTAATTAAATATTTAATTAAAATCATTATTTAATAGAAAAATACAAACACATAATTTTTTTATTTTAATTTTAAAGTTGCCTAAATTCATTTATACACTCAATGGTATGGATAACATTCATTAGAGTCATATTACTATTCATAAGGGTAGGTTACTATTCATAATGGTAGGTTTCTATTCAACGAAAATTTCATTTCCCTTACCGGACTCCAAATAACTTAATGATCTAACCATGAATCCCACATTTTTCAAATTCACATCATAGAAGTTACAAAATTAGTTTTACTTGGTTAGTTTATGGATATCACCTATAACTAACCATGTTTTGTTCCATAGAGGCACAATGATTCATGAAATATGGGCTATAACTAGAATATATTTATGATAAGAATATAATGAAGTGTTTGGTGGGCTACAATTTCTAGACATATAACACTAGCGTGAGGCATATCTTATTGGTATATGAATATATATTCCTTGTATCATGGAGCATATAGATAATATATTATCAACTACTCTCCACCCACTCAAATTTATTATGGGAAAGAAGGGCATCAAGGGACCATTGTGGGGAGGTCCCATAACGGACTACAGGATTTCTAGTGACGTGTGGAATCAAAACTAGGTACTGTATCAATTACAACATGATCTCCTCAAAAGCGTCCTGACGCACTTCATCACACTGGTAGTCGACACCTTTCATTATGAGATAGAAAAAGGGAATACACTTTTTGGCTAGTTTTGCAATGAGTCGTCACATATAGGCTATGTTTCCATAAATTACAGAGAGCTCCAAATTTTTTCTCAGAGAGAGAATATAAATAATGGCCTTGAAATTCTCTAGATTAATCTAGATGCCTTTATATCTGGAAAAAATGCTGATAAACATTCCAGAGGTAACTCTGAAGGAACACTTCAAGTGTTCCATCTTCATACATCTAAAGTTGAGGAAGCCAAACAATTATCAAGATCTATGATACAGTTCGGATACTAGCCAAATTTAACCACCAGATCATCCACATAGAATTCCAATAACATCCCAAGAATCAGATTGAATATGCAGTGCGTGGCATGCTGTTTTGTGGCACCTGCATTATTCAGATCGAAAAGAATTTCATGGTAAAAAATTACAATTTTGGGGCTCTGAAGAGAGTAGACTCTTCATCCTCAGGGCCATTCAGATTTAATTTTATCTAGAAGACACATACATGAAGGAGAGATCATGGAATCCAGTAGCGGCATCAATCAATAGCTCTATCACAATAACTAGAAAATCATTTGTCAGATAGTGCTTGTTGAGATCCCAAAAGTCAGTGAAAACTCTGATCTATTAGTTCTTCTTTTTAATGGGAAATATGTTACCTAGCCATCCTAGGTTTTTTAATTCCTTAAAAAATGTTGTTGTAATATGATTATCAACTTCAACCTCACCCATGACATCATGAAAGTGGGGAATCATTTCGGGATGATGTTTGAACCAAAGATGATTTATCGGGGGACCGAGGCGGTGGATGATGACCTGGGGATCTAGTCCTGGAATCTCACCACAGCTCTAGGAGAATACATCTTGATGCTGCTTTTAAAAATCCCCATACTTCATCTTCTCTTCTCCCAATGTGGATGTGATGACCAATGTTGGATTCAGATTTTGATCAGCACCGAGGTTCACCTATACCAACTCATCAACAGTAGTGGAGGAGCCTTCCTCAAATGCTGAAAGAGGATCCTCCAACTCTTCATTTTCTATAGCTAGAGGATCATCAACTATGGTCAATTCATATGAGTTGTCTAATTCTGACAGAATTCTGGTTATGGCCTAAGCGACAAAAGAATCTTCATTTGGGGACTTTTTTACTAATGAATCCACAGATATGAAATTTGTTGAACTGATTCCATTAGGCCTTCAACCCAATAGTCCACACATGATATTATTAATTCAATAATGATGAGTTATATTGATTCGGTTAAAACCATTCCAACAAAATATGAATTTATAGAGTATTTAAATCTCCATTGGGAAAACATCCTGATACCATATAAGGGTAAGAAGATCTGGGTCATCGGAGCATGATTTGAGTATGAGTAAAATGTGATTATCCTACATTCCTTGCACTGAGGAATGTGCTTTCCCATTATCCAAGAGATTGAAATATATTATCTCATGTCTAGGTTTGTGGCCTCCATTTGTTGAATAGGGATGATGTAGGTATTATCCAAGTCTATCCATGGGTTGGCCACAATTGGAGTGTGCTCAACCATATTGTTCTGAACATTCTTTTCCTTTCACTTATAGTGTTTTTCATCTAGGTAGGATGCTCCTTAAGAGGAAAATACAAACACATCACCTTGTAGCACATCAACTCAACCATTAATGAAGTATATGAGGCATTGTTGATATGCGGAGGGGGCTACTACATGTAGATGGAGCTTGGGTCTACCCATCAGTGCATTGTAGGTGGTGTCTTGTGCAATGAACATGAATTTCATACTGGAAATCATTCCACTAAATAGGATTTTTAGGTGGATCTTTCCATGTGATTTATACTCTATCTATCATAACCATGGATATTCATGTCAGAAGGACTCAGATCTATTTCAAATAGTCTTATTTTACAAAGCAACTCAGTCAGGATGAGAATGATTGAAGAACATGTAACGATGAGGAAACAATATAAATCCACTCCAATGAATTGACTATTGACATACAATGGATATATGTTACCATATATATGATAACATTAATATTATCATGTTACTAATATGATGGTCCGACATTATTCATGTTCAACTTCCTCAACATGGAAGGCCACTACCACAACTGCCATAGTTTTAAACTAGAGTGGGATTCATTAAACGTATTTAGGGATTCATGCATATCTTATAAAATGAGTAGATTATATAGGATTGAAATCCTCACAAGAATATTGAAAAGGGACTTGAGAACACCATACATAATTATATGGACCACATATCTACTGATAGGAGGTTGCTCTGTGGTAGGAGGTATGTAGGACATTGCAGGTCGAACTAGAAGATTTTGAATTGTGGTGGGGGTATCCCACTGCTCAATAGATGAATCTCGTATGATGACTACCATTTGATTGTCAAATTACTATGTCTTGGACTCAACTGTATATAGTTGATCATAGAATGGTCACAACTGATTGACATATTCACGTGCCATAGACGTCAGGGGATGTGAATCTAATGAATCATTGTGAAGGATTGCGCATGACGAGACCTATGATGAGCCTATTGTATGGTCTTAGTGTCATGCATGTATTTACTAGAATCTTTGTCCAATTCTCATTGATGGTTCACATATCCATGATTTTTTTGATGTTGTGTCAACTACGTACATTAGGATGGTATTTCAATAATTTCTCTTCATCAGGGACCATGTATGGGTCCACTAGCTCGATAATTCTCATTGAGGTGTACTCCAGATCATCAAATGAGAAATAATACATTACTAGGAAGATTCTATGGAAAAACCCCATCTATGAGGGAATGAAATCACCAAATTTTCAATATAGATTTTGTACTAGTGAAGGACCTTGATTCTTCATTTCTTGTTGATGCCCACTCTCCTAAGAAGGTGAATGTTGGAATGCCGATATAGAAGTAGTAGATAAGGGTAGCACAACAACGTTATAAGGATTTGGTTGATTCAATAGGTTATGGATAATACCATGGGAATAGGAAACTGACTTGTATTTTATCTGGTCATCATAATTTTGAGACCCATGACCAGAGACCTACTGACATTTACCCTCACTATAACTATTAGGCTTTGAAAACTCCCATTCCACCTGTGTCATGGCTTAAACTAATATGACTATAATGTTATTGAATGGGTCCTTTAGCAAGTCAATGAACACAAATATCTATGTGAGAGTGTGTCCATGGAAGCAGATATAAAATAATTAACTATGGTGATCAGGGAGATTTTCCTCTTTGGGTCTCATGTGTTCTATAATCCATAAGATTCCATGGTCTATGGAACTCCATAAATAGTAGGGTACCTAAGCATCATTGAATTAGTAGTTCTGGTTTCTCTAATCCAAGAAAGGGACCCTAGGATCCTATACTCGACGAGGGGCCCAAGATTGGTGAGGAGGTGGTACCTGGGTTTCCCTCATAGGTGGAAGTAGTGCTTTATGTGGTGGAGTCTACTGATTCTGTGGTAGATTAGGTTGAACCTGAGGCTGATCTTGAGGTGGTAGACCATAGAGATGTTGTGGAGTGCAGGCTTCTAATAAAAATTTTAGCTATCTGAGAGCCTCTACCTATGAAATAATAGTGTTCTCCACATTAGAGGCTTTTCTTGTAATGCCTCAACCCCAGTTACCCAGAATCGGTGAATTATTACATAACATTGGCATGATACAAGAAATAATGTCTCGAAAGACCGATAAGTTTAGTAGCCATGGAAGTAATAGATACATACACAAGATTTACATTACATCATGAAATAACAATATATTTGTGGCCCCTTTGAAAACTCTTATGTCCCTTAGCCTATTCTTATATGTTAACCATAATATACCTTTTTTCATCCTAGGAAAATAAATCATAAGAAAGTGGTGAGATCAGATGCTCGATAAGGATAAAAATATAGTGGAAAATGTCATAAATAAGAATAATCATTTAAGGGAATGTATAAGACTAGAACAAAATCCTTTTAAACATAAACTTCAGTATAATATTAAAAAATGATAAATCAATAATTGCAGTTATTTATTCACATAGATATTATAAAATTCAAACAATCTCATGTAATATCAATTGCTAATTTCATAATGATGGAATGCATAATGCCAGACTTCGTAACCACATAGTCAAGGATTTGTTCCAAGACTACACCTTAGAGTTTGTCAAGGCCTTGTTCCAAGACACTAGTTTGTCTCATGATACCTATTGATGCTTCGAGGAGCAATAACGGGCTCCATACATCACATAAAATGTCCAATGCATTCCACATATGAAAATTTTTAAACATAATCGAAACATTCATATTAAAACTAGCATACGAAATGTCATAATTTAACCATAAACCATGAATGGTATAAAAATAGCACATCCACAGTCAAACATACTCATT
Source organism: Viscum album (assembly GCA_963277665.1). NCBI lineage: Eukaryota > Viridiplantae > Streptophyta > Magnoliopsida > Santalales > Viscaceae > Viscum > Viscum album. The sequence goes on from OY728162.1 coordinate 613,893,153, forward strand.
CAATAAAATATGGAAGACTATATTATAATAAACATACCACAATTGGTAATAATGAAGGATATTGATATAGAAGAAAATAACTATAAAAAATATTTGAGAGAAATATCTGCCTTTTTCTTGAAAACATTTAAAAGAATCACTACTTATCAAGAAGCTGTTTAAAATAGGTTTTTGAATCAATGTGTATTATTCCATTTTGAAACTTTTAAAAGAGATTTTAATTTTAAATCATTAGTTTCGATAAAAATTAATTTAGAAAACCGTTTTTCAAACACGTACAATAATGAGAATGATTTAGGGGACTAAATTTTTAAAACATTTAAAATGATATTTTAGTTAGAGTTCATAAAAAAAATTAAAGATGATTGAATAAAATTAATTGATGTAATCAAAAAATAATAATATCATGATAATAAAGAGATTCATGATATATTATGTCAAAGTATTGTATATATACCAAATAAAAGTGAATTGGTGCATACCAACAAAGAAGTATCAATGGAATGTAAATTGAGATGAAATCCCTTATAACGACCATATCCATAGGTTAAGGATAAATGAATGAAATAATTATGTGAGGAAAATATGAATACACTAATTATGATTGGATATTTACTATAAAAAATCATAGTACATTCACATTATTCTTGCAACAATAACACCAATGATGTTGATGTTTTACTCAATCAATGAAAATTGAGTTAAGATTACTCTTATCATGTTAATATCGATGACTTGAGAATTTATAAATTGAGTTATTATGTGTATCAAAACAATAAAAACACAACGGGGAGTGTAAATTACTACATAAATAAATAAATAGTTATTTCATACAAAATCGTGGAGTAAAATAATAAAATAACTTTGTGTAAAACCCAATATGTGGAAATCGAAATTAGAAATTCTCTTACGGATTTGGTGACACAAGAAACATACACCCCAAGAAAGAAGGATAGTCCAATAATGATTTAAATACCCATAATTTAATTTATATTACCTCAGGAATACAATCATGGGATTTACATACACCACACAAAAGGAAATAGTGGCAATATAGCATGAATCTCATGGAAATAAGAATTGAGATGAAAAACCCTTACCATGTTGTAATCAATCAAGTTCAATGAGAAAACGTTAATAACAAAAAAATTAATCATAGAATACTATGAATATAAATATAATAATGACAATATATATCCAATGGAAATACACAATACACCACATGCAATACATAAGTTGCAAACAATTAAAATATCACGGAAATAAAAGTGAGACAAGAAACCTCTTACCTTGTACTTTTCCTTATTATAGGGTAGGTTAAAGATCTCTATAATGGTGAAGTCATTGTTATTATATTATAAAATAACAAAATAAATAAATATGACACCATATATGATCTTCTAATATTTATTTTTTAATAATATTTAAGTAGTATCATCGCTTCAGGTGTTAACTGATTCTTTTTTCCTTTATATATTTGGTTACGTAAGCCATGTTTGTAATGGATATGATTTATTTTATTCATATACAGAATTTTATTATGTTCATAAATATTTTTTTAATCATAAAATAAAAATTATTCATGACTGATTACGATGGGGAATGAATCTCATCGCGTTCGTGGACACGGTAATCCGTACGTACGCATGAGCAGCAACATCATTATATTAATGGTTAAAACGTATGTAATTGGATGGTATATCATATATAAAGTGTAATTAAAATTATTTATTTATTATTTAGATCAGTTATACTCATTATTTTACCCATCCAAATTATGATGTGTTTGAATAACACACTATACCACGACATAGAGACAGTAAGCTGTACATAATCACATATGGTGACTTTGTCATTTATAGGATGGATAGAATTAAAAATATGGTTGTACCATATTTAAAATATCATAAATGTATGTATAAGGTACTAGATTTATTATTTTGGTATGGAAACAAAAAATGAAAGAGTATGTGGATGGAGAAAAGAACATGAAAGTGGGTGGTGAAATTATTACCTCTTCTTTGTGTGTTTCCTTTTGATTTGATCAAAAGGGCTCCATAGGTGGGATTTATGATCATAGTAAGGACTCTATATTAATGTTAGGGAAGTTGAGACGATATTTGGTATGTGTTTTTCCGGTCCAAATGGCATTGGAGGTTTGAAATTATATGAAAGGTATGTACCATTTTATAAGAGAGGTGAGGGTCAAATTTGGAAATGTTTGAAATATTATTTTATAATCAAATCATATTCGATTTCTAATGGCTAAAAATGATTTATTTCTATGATAAGGTTTGGATGGGTCTAAAAACTCTCAACCCATGGTTTTTTGAAAAATTTAGGTTACCATTTTAACCTTATATTTTAGATTTAACTCTTAGTTAAATAGTTAACTTTTACCGTGTCTTCATGTATTCTTATACTATATGGTTAATAAATTTACTCCAAACATTCAGGAGAACCACAAGTGGTTCAATAATGACATATATAATTTTTCAAGCCAGTCAGCAAAAAATTATATATTTAGGAAAATTATATCAACCAATAATATAGTATTTTTTTTAAAAACTCATCAATGTCAATTTTGACATAATTTATTATTTGGTTTTTTTGAGAAAATCATAACAGAATGAATACATCAAAAAATAATAATTTAATCAATCCTAAAATGACATATTAACCTATAAAATTATTGGAATTCATCAAAAGTCTTAAATTACATTTATTTGGATATTTAAAATATCAATTATTTAAATCATTCATTAATAAAGTAATTACTGAATCATCATTGTGTCATAAATAAATTAAATTTTATAATTTCTAAAAATTTTAAATAAGAAAAATTATATAGGGAAAATTATTATCCTTATAATGAATATTTATAGTCAAATTTATCGTATGTATAACCCTATATTAAAAATGGTTTAATTATAAAACATTGAATTTAACTCTTTTAACTCTTCTTTTAATAAAAATAATAATAAATGTCCAAATCTAATACAAGTGGACAAAAGAGGATCATATTTTATTCCTATGTTTTTCTGTCTAATTAAAATTATCCAAAATAATTAGGACATGTGTTTGAGTTATTATAATATCATTTTTACCCTTAATTTCCATATTTAATTATTGTCATGGTAAATAAAAGTCCAAAGTTTCTATTCACCAGAAATTATATTCCTCTTATTGAACCACATGTTAGTTAATGATGTTTACTATGTCGCTAGAATTTTTTATATTCAACACATAGAAGGGGTAGAATTATATTTTATAAAATTTTTCAAATGCTTCTAAAAGGTGGGTATAAATAGTAAAAAGTTCAATAAAATTATATATACATAAACTTATTATAAAATGAATCCAATGAATTAAATTGAAAATATATAGGTATTATGTATCTGTTTTTACATAAAATAAATTTACATAATTACATAATTATTTAAATAAATAGTTGGTTTTAAACAATAACTCAATATTTTTCACTATTCAAAAAAATTGAATTTTTTTCAGAAAAATACCAAAAATTCGCCCTAAGCTAATTTTTATATTCCAATCTCAAAAATGAATTATATTTTACCAAATTAAAAACATATAAGTTGAATTGATTAATTTAAAATTATTTCCTATTGTCAGTTCCAACCCTGAATGGCCTAATGGACTTCTTTTTTATTTTATTATGGATAATCCCCATTTTAAGGGTTTAAGAGGAACACGTAAATTATCCGTAGGCCCAAGACACATGGCCCGACTGACTCGAAATACATGACACGAAGGCCTAGAGGCATACCATGTCCAATACATGACCTGTAGGCCCATCCAACTTAAACTGTCTCTCCCCAGCTTTTGCGTCATTGGTCACCTTGCTCCCCACCTTGTATTGCTAATCGTCTAGATTTCCATGTACAAAGATGCATGGTGCTTGGTCTGGATGGAATCTACCATACCCTTTCATTCATCCAATCCGGTTACCTCTTCATTTACTGGATACAACTCTTATGGCTCTGATCCTCTTCTGGAGCCTTTTATGCGTGAACTGGGCTACTTTCTGGTCTTTTTGGCCTGAAGGCCTTGTGGCCCAAAGGCCTTTGATGACCCGAAGCCATTGTCAATACCAAAAATAACGTTTTAAAATGAAAAAACAATTAGAATATTTACATGTGTTTATGTACGATTTAAACATGAGATTACTTATAATGTCCTACTTCATATTAAACTATAAAAATATAATCTAATTATACTTCCATACCGTTAAAATTCATAATTTAACAGTATAAATTATCTCAATTACAAAAGAATTTTTCAATTAAAATTTAGTATTTTTTAGTATTCATCAAAATATGAAAGTTATCAGAAATGTACCATAAATTTATCAGAAATAAATTTGTATGTCCCAATTAAAAATATTAATTTAATTTCATTAAATTTAATATATAAAAGTGTCAAATATTTGTTTTAAAAAGGTTTTTCCATTAAAAGGTTGTAATATACCATTTTTTGAAAAATAACACTTTTATCTAAAAAAATGATTCTGTTCTTATATTATGTCTAAGAAACACAAAATATGGATTCTAAAATTATAGGGAGTATATTAAATTCAAAATTCAGTTAATATTATCCAAACCCTATTTTTGGATGGCTTGTTTGGTAAGTCGTGGTGCGCTCGAACTCGGTGTTTCTTGTAGCGTATGTTATTGAATTACATTAAAGAAAATAACATACTATGAAATCATTGGGTGTTACATTATTCCCCCCCGTTTGGAAATTGCATCCTCAAAATATAAAAATTGGGCTTGTGAAATTCATTTAGAGTACCACATCAGAAAAATATTCAATAAAACTATCACGTCAAAATAAAGAATACAAAGTACAAAGGTAACCCGAGTTAACCCATACTAGGATTCCATGTTGGAAAACATGGATATGGAAGATAAACTAAGTGTCACATTATGTTGTAGGGTGATTGAAAAATGATCATAATTATGTTAACAACCAAAAAACCACAAAATTGTGATGGGATAAAAGATCATTAATTTCTTAATAGGAAATGTAAACGGAGAACATTTTTTGTTTTAAGTTCCATTAAATTATATTGAGAAATTTATTTATGAGATTGACTGGAATGACCCATAGTTTTCCATTTGAAGTTACCTTCTTATAATTATGTCATAAAATCACATTAAAACACAACATAATTATCTACTAATTTCGAAGTTACCTTTAAACATAATTTTGTCACATATGTGTTTGGAAATTCAAATTTTTGACACACACGGTTGTGTTCAAGATGATTTTTGGGGTCTAATAATAAAAACATAATTTTTTTGAAAAGTAACCTACCCTTATAAATAGTAATATGACCCTTATTAATAGTAAATCATCCAAAACAAGAGTAACCTTACCCATGAATAATTAAATAAAATTTAGGATTCTTAGAAAGTGACAGTTTGACTATAGTAAATGTTTTAGTATTTTTGAAAGTCATAAATAATTAATTATAATAAATTAATTAATTTAAAATTAAATGTATTTTCATAAAATGTATTCATAAAATATGAACTCTATGTATTATTTATTGAAGATAATTTTACAATACGTTATGTAATTTTTGAAAGCAATAAAAAATTAGTTTTAATTTAAAAACATTATTTTTCAAGTAAATTAAGATTTTAATTAAAAATAAATTTATTCCTATTATGAAAATTATTATTGAAAAATTCAATTACTTTTTTGATTCTACATGCCAAAAATGGTTGAGGTGAAATTTTGGGATTTTTATGAAATACATGAATATTTTATTAATAGAGAAATATAGTAATTTAAAAAATAAGCTAAATAAGCTAATTATAGAGTCATGTGTTATATTCTTATGATTTAAGCATACTTTGGTTGGGATTACATTATAAAATTACTATTATTGGCCAGGGAAGAATCACTATTCCTTTTCTTGTGGAGAAATAATAAATTAATGAATTTTATATTAAGAAAACCCCTCTCCCCACTACTATAAATACCACCCTTCACACCCTCATTTCCTCACACCTCTCAAGATTCAAGACTTGTCTAAAATCTGCCTAGTAATCATACCTAGCCCGTCCCCCACATCCAAAAGCTTCCGGTCTAATCAAAAGACCATTCATAAGCTCCTTAAGAAGGATCTCAAGAGGAGGATTCAAAATTTAATTTTTCTCATTCTTTTCCGTTAAAATTCTTTTCAATTTGAAGTTTTTTTTATTATTCTCTCCAAACTGATCTTTGTCCAAATGGTTTGGTAACATTATTATTATACATATACTATAATTTTATGATACTAATAGGATATTATACCATCCAATCCCCTTATCTTCTTCCCTTTATTTTATAAAAATAATGTGGTTTGTGGGATGTTAATCTATCACATTCGAGAATGAAATGTTTTATTTTTACATTTATTCCTTCAGATATGGTCATGAAACCATTTTTATGGTCCAACCAGAATATTATATATGTATTATGTCCTATTTTATGTTCTCGAACTAAATTATTTACATGTTACAAAATGAGTAAACAAAACAAGTTCTTTGTTGTTGAAAAACCTCCCAAATTAACCCTAACGACCATCATTTAATTCGTATATAATGATTAATCCACATGGTATACAATGTAATTAATTATAAGATCATTAAAAATCATGTAATATCATTAATAACATGTAATATCAGTTCTGGATGTTTACCCATGTTCTACATGAACATCAATTTATGAATACAAGTGAATCTCTCAAGAAACTCGTAAAAAGAAACATTCCCGGACAATCTTTTTAAACCCTATAACTCATAAAAACGTATATAAAATAACATAATGAAACCCAAAATGAACACTTATTATTTATAAAAGATTATTTGGTTTATAATTATTGAATATAAGGTCATTATATAGGACATTAAATTGAAGGAAGAGTTTTGATATAAGGTAAGGAGAAATTCTCAAAACCAACTTATATCTTTCAGGTTCTCCCTCTTTCACTCCATATTTGGTATGTTCACTCATTAAAAATTATTTGTTCATAATTTTCGTAACTTTTCTAGGATATACATGTTTTCCAAATAAGTGTATGGCAAGAAATTTTTTTCCAAAATAACTTCTTTTAAGAACTCACCTTTTACCTCTCATTCAAAGTTGATGGTTCTTATATCAAGTATGTTGTTACCTCTTTCTTTTGGGAATCCAATGATTATGAATTTTTCATATGAAATTAAACACATTACTTTCCTTCGGTTATTTATGCTCATTATTGATATATGTTCTATGTGTCATGCATGATAATGATAATGTTATGATGTTACGGGTGCACCAACAATATGAATGTTTAAATGTGATAGGTGCGCCCGAAATTATACATTCCTCCAATTCATTGGGTAAAGTGGGGAATCTCATGAGTAAATGTGAGATAATGTGTCAAAGATGCTATCATGTTTTACAAGTATGTGTTGTAGTTAACCAATGTGACATGAGGATTCATTTTTATACATTTCCACATTTCAAGTATTATATTTATTATTCCTATTATGTTCATGATCCTTTGACTATGTTATGGTTATGCTCACCCATTGTTATATTGTTCTTCTATGTCCTCTTACTGGGTTTTTTATCACCCCTTTTGATGTATATCCTCATGTGACTGCATGTACAACAGATAGTTCATGTTCTAAAAATAATCTATAGAAGAAGGAACTAAATAAAAGTTTATGAATGATGTTGTAATTATTATGTATAGTCCTAGTTTGATAGAGACTATAAAAAGTTGGATCCTCTATGTGTAATAATATTATGTTATTTATCTTTAAAATGTTTTAACAGTAATGTATGAAAATGCTGGTTTACTATAGTTGGTATCAGAGGAATGGTTTAGTTAATTTGGGAATTAGGATTAGTGAACCCTAGAGAAAACTGCTAGCATGAGACTAACTACAAATATGCGCACAAGAATATTTACATAGTGATCTCATATGTTATGATTTTATTATAAATTTTGAAAATTAATATGTTCTTTATTCATGTTATGTTGACATATGTTTTGTTCTAACCATTTCTATTTTAGAAAATATTGGGAACCAGGAGAAACTAGGCCAACATCTCATGTGAGGACTAATGCAACAATAGCTCGAAAGAAATCCCCAATGATTTCAGAGGTGGAGTTCAAAACATCATGTAGATTCTTACCCAATTATATCAGGTTATGAAAAATTACCATAATAATGGGGAAGGTTCTCCTTTACCAAAGAGAGACAAACTGGCAATCAAATGTTTTTTGCGGCAACGAACCACCGATGTTTAGTGGATCTTTTCATCCACTAGTTGGAAAACTGTGGGTTAAATCCATGGAGAAGATATTTTTGGTTCTTCACTATTATAATATGGAGAATGTGATTCTATCCATTTATCATCTAGATGGAGAGGCTGATCAATGGTGAACTTTCATTATGAAACACAAGAAAATTGATGAAATTGAAGAGTTGGAATGGGAAGACTTTAAGATAATATTTCTTAACTAGTTTTTCCAAAGAACTCATCTCATAAAGATGTATAGAGAATTCATAAAGCTCATGAAAAAATATGGAGAATATATAACAACCTATGAAAATAATTTCATAAGCCTTGAAAGGTATGCTTCGGTTTTCTTATCAACAACGATAGAAAAATTGATAGATTCTTTAGTGGATTAAAACCACACATTCCAAAGGATCTTGTAATTCAATACATTGCTAGTTATGAATAAGTTGTTCAGTGTGCTCTCAAAGTGGAGATATAGTCTGGATAATGGTCCCATGGCTGTGCTAATAAGAAATTAAAGATGTCGTTTCAAGCTGGTGGATCTAATGACAAAGGTGGGAGAAAAACTCAATGAACCACATGAAAAAAATGTGGCATGTTGCACCATGATAACTACCTCAAAGGGATGGGGAAAGGATTAATGTGTTGGAAAGATATAAAACATGATCAGAAGTGTCAAAAAGTTATAAAAATGAAGGATAATGTGGTGGGATAAATGAGAGAACCTCCCATGGTTCAATGCTACAATTGTAGGGAGATGGGGCACTATGCAAGCCAGTGCACTAAACCTCGAGTTCTAGAGGTTTATCAGTGTCATAATCCCCAAAATAAAAATGAAAAAGGGAATGGTTATGCCATCAATACTGCAAAAGAGGAGCAAGATAATGAATTTGTACAAGGTACACTTCATATTCAATAAATAATGGAAAACGTCTTATCTAATTCTGGTTCTACACATTACTTTATATCATGCAAGTTTAATAGATATATAGAATCGATGCTCCGAAACCTTCAAGTAGAGATATCTGTAAAAACACCATGTGGTGAATCATCTCATCCCAAGTGTTTGATTCTTCTTATATTTGAATATGTTGGAATATTATTCCAGTTAATCTAATAATACTTCTATTGGTATAATTCGACGCTATAATGGGAATGGATTGGATCTCGTTATATAGAGCACATATCAACTGTCAAGAAAAGGAAATATCTTTTCTTATTCTGAACCATCCCATGCTCCACTACAAATTCAAGGAAGATCATGAATATTTTTTTAAAATTCCTTCTAGGGTGTGGGTGTTGATTCCCTATGAAGAATCATACCTCTCCTGAATGTTTGAGTCAATGTAATGTGCCAACCTTATGGAAATTTTCGCCATGAGGGAATACAATGATTTATTTCCCTAAGAGTTACCCAAAATTCCCCCAAATCGTGAGGTAGACTTATCAATATAACTCATACCCAGAGCTACTCCTATCTAAAAGTGTTCTTATAGGATGGATCCTAATGAACTAGAGGAGTTAAAGAAGAAGCTGCAAGAGCATCTAGACAAATGGTTCATATGCCCTAGTGCATCACTACGGGGTGTGCCCGTGCTCTATGTGAAGAAGAATGATGGAACAATGCGATTACGTATCGATTATCGGGAACTCAACAAGACCACAATAAATAACAAGTATCCTCTTCCCTGGATTGATGACAAGTTTGATCAGTTAAGAGGAGATTAACACATCTTAAAGGTGGATCTTTATTCTGGATAACATCAGCTAAAGTTGATGAAGGGAGATATTCAGAAGATTGCATTCCATACAAGGTATGGGCACTATGATTTTCTGGATATTTCCATCAAACTCACTAATTCCTCTGCAATCATCATGGATTTAATGAATACATTCGTTATAAATTACCTCGAAAAATTTGTGGTAGTGTTTATTTATGATATTATAATCTACTCTAAGTGAAAGGAGGAACATGAAGAAAATAGAAGACTTGTTATGGTGACATTGATAAAGGATAAGTTGTATGCCATGTTAAGAAAGTGTGGCTTTTGGATAAATCAATTCACATTCTGGGGACATTGGATCACAAGTGAGAGAATTTTTGTGGATCCTTCAAAAACAAAGGCAACTAAGGAATGGCCCAGACCCTCCAATGTCACCGAAATCTGTAGTTTTCTTGGATTAGATATGAACTACTGAAATTTTGTGAGAAACTTCTCATGATTTTAAAGACCACTAACTATGTTAAGAAGGAAAGGGGTAATGTTTGTCTGGATGGATGAATATATGGTGATATTCAAGGAGATAAAGACAGGCATATCACTGCACCTGTACTCACACTACCAAAAAGTGGAGAAATTTTTGTGATATATAGTAATTCTTCCAAGAAATTCTTGCTGGGTGTACTCCTGAAAAATTATAATGTGATATCCTACACCTCACGGAAGTTGAAGATATATGTGAAGAACTACCTGATGCAAGATCTAGAGCTATTAGTAATGATTTTTTCCTTGAAAATATAAATACACTACTTTTTATGGTGATAAGGGTGACATATACCCTAAACACAAGAGCCAAAATTATATATTCACCCAAAGGGAGCTCAACATGTGTCAAAGGATATGGTTATATCTAATAAATGATTATGATTTCTCTATTCACTATCATCCTGGAAAGGTGAAAATGGTAGCTGATGCTCTAAGTAAATACAACCTACTACTCTATCCATACTGTAGATTGAGAAGGATCCTATCTTCTTGGATATGCAATGAATGTATATAGAAATCATAATTGAAGGGGATACATCTTACATTTCCCAAATGATTGTGCAACAATCCATACAAGTGAAGATTAAGGAAGCACCAATGGATGATGTGGAGACACAAAAGAGGGTGAATGCAGTAATGGAAGGGAAGCTGAATGAGTTCTATAATGATGATGGTGTTGTGATTCATTTTGGAATGTGTCTTTGTGTGCCTTCATCACTCGAGATAATGATGGAGATATTAGACAATGCACATAGATCAATATTCTCTATCCATCCTGGAAGCACCAAGATGTATCGTGATCTTCGAGAACACTTCTTGTGGGATAACAAGAAGAAGGAGATTTCAGAATATATATCAAGGTTCTTGGTATGCCATCAAGTCAAAGCGGAGCGGTAAAAGTACAAAGGGATGATGCAGCCATTTCCTATACCCATGTGGAAATTGAAAAATGTTACAATGGACTTTTCCATGGGTCTCCCAAATATTTCTAAGTGAAATAATGTGATATGGGTTGTGGTTGATCGACTCAACAAGACTGCCAATTTTATTTCTATTTGGGATGATATCTTTCTTGAACAACTAGAAAAGATATATGTGAAGGAAGTGGTGAGACTTCATGGTGTTCCACTCTCAATTTTCTCTGAATGTTATCTAAATTTAAATCTAAATTCTCGAGGATCCATCAACATGATTTGAGAACCAAATTAAAATTTTCCTCATGCCCTATCACCACCAAACTAATGGCCAAACTAAAAGGACTATTCATATGCTTGAAGATATGCTAAGATCCATATCTCTAGAACTCAAAGGTGGATGGGATCAGAAACACCCATTGGTTGAGTTCTCATATAGCAATAGCTTCCACTAGAGTATTCAGATGGTACCATATGAATCTCTGTATGGAAAGTGATGTAGAACTCCAACCTGTTAAGATGATGTTGGAGAAAGAAAGCTACTTGGACCTGATCTTGTGCACGAGATGACAGAGAAGGTTCAAGTCATCCATAAACACATCAAATCTCTTCAATGATGGAAAAAGATCTATGCTGAAAATCATCAAAGGGACTTGGAGTTCGACGTTGGAGATAAATTCTTCCATCGAATTTCACCATGGAAGAGAGTCATGCGATTTGGGAAGAAAGGGATGCTTTGCACAAGTAACATTGACCCCTTTGATATCCTTGACCGTATAAGAGTCATGGAATATATTCTTGCACTTACACTAAATATGGCTGAACTTCATGATGTTTTTTCACATACCACTCATGAGGAAGTACATACATGATCCCTCACATGTACTTTACTAAGAGGTATTACAACTGGATGATGATCTCTCTTATGAGGAGCATACAATAGAGATTCTGGACCATAGAGATAAGGTTCTAAAAAACAAGACAACACATCTTCTCAAATTGTTGCGGAGGAACCATATGTTTGTAGAAGCTACTTTGTAACTAAAGAAGGTGATGAAGGAGAAGTATCCTCACCTATTTGTGTAATGTGAAATTTCAGGGGCGAAATTTCATAAGGGGGGAAGAATGTAACAACCCAATGTTTTCAATAAAAATTACCTTCTTATAAATATGTCATAAAATCACAAAAGAACACAACATAATGATCTACTAAGTGATAAGTGACCATTAAACATAAGTTTGTCAGTTCTATGATTGGAATTTCGAAAATCTGACATACACAGTTGTGTTGAAAATGAATTTTGGGGTCTAATAAGAAACACATAATTTTGGTGAATAGTAACATTCCCTTATGAATAGTAACCAACCCATATTAATATTAATATGACCCTTATGGATAGTAAATCATACAAAATAAGAGCAACCTTATCCAGGAATAATTAAATAAATTTTATGCATCTTAAAAAGTGACAATTTGACTTCAGAAAACGTTTCGGTGTTTTAGTAAGTCATAAATAAGTAATTATAATTAATTAATTAATTTAAAAGAAAATATATTTTCTTAAAATGTGTTAAAAAATTAAAAACACTATGTATTATTTATTTAATATAATTTTATAAGTCCTCACGTAATTTTTGAAAACATTATACAATCAATTTTAATTTTAAAAACTGTATTTTTCAAGTAAATTGAAATTTTAATTAAATATAAAATTAGTCAGATTTAATTTTTGTTCAAAAATGGACTTTGTTTTTGGATTCTACATTCTGTAAAATGGTTGGGGGAAAATTTTGTTATTTTTCTGAAATACTTGAATTTTTATGAATAATGAAATACTGTAATTTTAAAAAATAAGCTAACTAGGCTAATTATAATGTCATGGGTGATGTTCTGCTCTTGTAATCCCACTTGTTTCGGGATTACATTATAAAATTACGATTCATTTCCATAGAAGACTCACTATTCCATGTCTTTTAGAGAAATAAAAAATTAATGAATTTTATATTAAGAAAACCCCTCTCCCCTCAACTATAAATACCACCATTATCACCTTCATTTCCTCACACATCTCAGGATTCAATCCTTGTTTACACTCTGCCAATGAATCTTCCTTAGACCCTCCTCCATGTCCAAAAGATTTTGGTCTTATCAAAAGTCCATGCTTAGGCCCCATAAGGAGGATCTCAAGAGGAGTATTCAAGGGGTAATTTCTCCCCTTCTTTTCCTTTAAATTCCTTTCAATTTCATGTTATTTTCTTATTGTATATCAACTTATATTTTTCCAAATGGTTTGAAAAATATATTATTATACATATAATGTTATGTTATGATAATAATGGAATATTATACCATCCAACCCCCTTCTCTTATTCTTTTTTATTTATTTAATAAAAGTTGTTCGTGACGTGTTAATCTATCACCTTCGAGAAGGACACATTTTAATTTCTATTTAAACCTTGAGATCTGGCAAGGAAACCATTTTTATGATTGAAACAAAATATTATATATGTATTATTTCTTATTTTATGTTCTGGATCTAACTTGTTTACATATTACTAAATGATTAAACCAAACAAGTTCACTGTGGTCGAAAAACTGCCTCAATATACCTAAACGATCATCATTTAATTCATATATAATGATTCATACACATGATATAAAATGTAATTAATTACAAGATAATTAAAAATCATTTAATATCATTAATAACATCTAATATCTATTCTCTTTGTTTACATATGTTTTACCTAAACATCAATTTATGAATACAAGTGAACCACTCAAGATATTTGTAAAAACAAACATTCTCGAACAATGTTTTTAAACCCTATAACACATCAAAATTCCAATAAAATTACATAATGAGTCCAAAATAAACCATTTCATTTATAAAAGGTTTTTGAGTTTCTAATTATTTAATATAATGTCATTATACAAATCATTAAAGGGAAGAAAGCGTTCTGATATAAGGTAAGGGGAAATTTTCAAACCCTACTTTCTTCCTTCGGGTTCTCCATCCTTTACTCCAAAATTGGTATGGTCACTCATTAAAAATCATTATTTCATCATTATCTTACCTTTTATGGGATATTAATGTTTTCTACTGATGTTTATGTCAAAATAAATGTTTTCCAAAAGAACTCTTTTTTTAAGAACTCACCTTTTACCTCTCATTCACGGTTTATAGTTCTTGTATCAAGTATGTTGTTCCCTATTTCATCTGGGAACCCCTAATTTATGAATGTGTTCTTATGAGATGAATCACAATCCATTCTATGGGTTAGTTAGGTTCATTATTGATATAATTTCTTTGTGGCATGCAAGATAATGATAATATTATGATGTGATGGGTGTGTCCAAAATTATATTGCGCAATATGAATGTTTGAATGTGATGGGTGCGCCTAAAAATTATAAAGAGCTCCAATGCATTGGGTAAAGTGATTAATCACATGAATAAATGTTAAATTATGTGAAGAAGATGCAATCTTGATTCAAAATTATGTGAGGTATTTAACCAATAATACATGATGTTTCATTTTTATGCGTTGCCACATTCCAACTCTTATATTTATACTTCATATTATATTCAAGATACATTGCCTATGTTATGGTTATGCTCACCCATTTTTTTATTGTTCTTATATATCCTCTTACTTGGATTTTAGCTCAACCCTTTTGATGAATATCCTCAGGTGACTACATATACTAATGAGAGGTCAAGTGCCAATAAGAAGGTATCGAAGAAGAAACTAAATAAATGATTATGCTTGATGTTGTAATTGTTATGTATGGTCCTAGTTTTCCCATGACACTAAACCATTGGATCATATATGTGTAATAAAATTATGTTATTTATCTTTAAAATGATTTAATAGTAATTTAAGAAAATTCGGGGTTGCTATATTGTCTGAGAACATAAAGAAATATACATACTTTTTAAGTAGAGTTTGATCCTTTAATAAATTTCTATCACTAACTCATCATTTTTTAAATGATGAGAATTCAAGATGACTTGGTCACTCCAGAAGTGCTAGAATCAACATCTAGAGAATCACATAATCCACAACGGATAAACTACATATTTTCCTTTTCTTTAGACATTAACCAAAACCAATATGGTTAGTACAAGATCAGATGATCCCCAAAAGGATATTATTTTAGGGAAATAAATACTAATCATAATTTATTAAATTAAACCAACAATACCCAAATTTCAATAAATACCATTCAAAAATCCAAACTAATATTGAATCCCAAAACATAGAATAATTTTATTCTTTAGTCTACTGTGATAAATTGTATCTCCAAATAACGTTGACTAATCTTAAAGTCACATACATAAAGTAATTAAACTAATCAGATATTCTCTATGATCAATTAATCATTTCCACAAATAACCCAAATCGCTATAAATCCCCAATTAAAACATAGAATTTTTTTTCCATTACTCGTCAAATGAAATCTCTTAGTATTATATTTTCCTTAGGAATATAGTGTTCCCAACAAAGTGAACATCTTCCAAAGTAACATTTATCACTGAATCACCAATTCATTTAACTATACTAAGGATATCCATTTTATAAGGAATAATATCCAAAATCAACTTATTATTGATCAATAAATTTATTTAACGAAAAATAATTAGTCACACTAACCAGGGACATCACGTAGTCTCGTGGTTGACGATAAATCCCAATCGCACTCTGGTTGTCGGTTCGATTCCCGCAGCTTTGTTCGACGCGACGAGTTGTCACAAAGTCAGTGTGTTTTCCTTTTTCAAAAATATTTTTTATAACATTCACAAAATGAGATAAATTCGTCAACGTACCCATAACATAATTTCACCACAAATGTTATCTCATACCTCACATTTTCATCCCAAAATTTAATAACTTGTAATTTCCTCAAATTCCAGTATCATATGAACCCAAATGGTTATTTATAACTATATGAACAATAGAAAAGATAAATCATCCTAAAATTTATTTTTCAAACAACAAATTGCAGGGTTACACATACATGAGAAAATCCTTCCAATGTAATCTCATCAACAAAGAGCACTAATACTTTTATAACTTTTACCATCCATTTATTTCAACATAGGTTCCAATTTGATCAAGTGGTTATCCTATAGAATAGGCTACTCAATCGGGTAATTCCCAGGTCCCCTATATTTATGGAAAATGACTGTAAACGGATTTTTGGGATCATTTATATTTTCTTCCATAGTACTATTCATTTTTCCTCGGCAATTCGTTACTTTATAAGCTTCTTTACCACACATAAATTAGTTATTTGTTCCATTGAGACACATCCCCAGGTGTCTCCATCCATATTACCTGTATGATGGAAATTAAACTTTCTTTTCACTATAGTCTCCACTACTAGAGCTCCTATCATTCACCACATTTATCTTCATTATTGAGTTCGAGAGTTTGTTAATATATATGTTGTTGATCATATTTTTGGAAAACTGACTTGTTTTGAACATGATATCTTTTCCACCTATCAGCAATCCATTTCATTGCTCATTTCCACCAATGTGCCCACCATGTACATCATGTTCAATTTAACTATGACTACCTTGGAATTCAGCCATTGACTAACATAAGAAATCATAATGTGAGTAATAAAATCATCTAGAGAATATCATAACACATTATTTTCAACCTAAAACACCATAGGATAATCCTAGATTATTTATTCTCATCTGATATTAAAATACTTTAAATCAGTTTTTAAATAAAATGTGAATTATCTTAGGCATATCCCCTTGGAGTGTCATAACAAAAATTACAGCAAGGCCCGTTTTCATGATCCAGGCTACCAACCGAAACTCCAAGTTGGAGTTCTCACTCCTAGGTATATATGTGGCAAAGACACATATACTTTCTCGTATACAGACAGGGATGTATTTCATGGAAAACCAACAAAATATTTACATTATAAAATTTTTTGGATTTTCTTCTATACTAATCCCCAATTTTTATCTTACGGTATTGATCAATAATGAGAGTTGTTTTCTAAATATTTCTTCCAAAGATTGTACTAAACTTCCTCTTATACAAACTATAACCCTCCAACCCCAGTTACCTAGAATCGGTGCATTATTACAAAACATAGTCATGATACAAGGAATCATGTCCCATATGAATGATCTTTTTAGTAGCATTGTAAGTACTAAATACATACATATGTTTTACATTACATAATTAAAAAACATTGTGTCCCATTTGAAAACACTAATATCCCATAGCCTATTACTACATGCTAATCATAATGTACCTCTTTGCATCATGGTACAAATAAAATATAATAATGTGGTGAGCTCATATGCTCATTAAGGATAAAAATATAGTGGAAACTAATATAAATAATAATAATGATTTAAGGCAAAGTATAAGATGAGAACAGAAGACTTTTAAACTTAAAATTCAGCATAATATGGTTAATATAAATCAAATAATGCCATTTACTATTTCACATAGATATTCTACTGGTTGAATAATCACATTTAATATAAATATCCAATTTCATAATGATGGGATTCATAATTCTAGACTTCATAACTACATAGTCAAGGCCTTGTTCCAAGAGTAAAAATAATATTTTGTCAAGGTCTTGTGCCAAGACACTAGTTTGTCTCACGAGGCCTACCGATTCATCGATGAGCTATATCAAGCTCCACCCATCACTTACTAAGTCCAATTCACTCCTCATATTGAAATATTTAAACATAATCTAAACATTCGTATTAAAACTAGATTACGAAATGTAAATACTTTAACTATAAACCATTAATGATATAAAAATTGCACATCCACAGTCAAACATAAATCATTCAATACAATATGGAATATTTTATTATAATAAATTAACCTCAATCGAGAATAATGATTGATATTGACATAGATGAAAATAACCATCAAAACTATTTGAGAGAAATATCCCCTTTTTCTTGAAATCATTTTAAAGTATCACTATTTGTCAAGATGATGTTTAAAATAGAATTATGAATCAATGTCTTCCATTCCACATTGAAACTTTTAAAAGGAATTTTAATTTTATAAACATAATGTCTATAAAAATAATTCCATAAACTATTATTAAAACATGGGAATTGATGATAATTATTTAGAAGAATACACTTTTAAAACAATTAAAAATATACATTAGTTAGAGCTCCTAACCAAATGAGAGATACTCGAATGAAAATAATTGAGGTAATATGAATTTAATAATTTTCTTATAATAATGGGATTCATAATATATTATGTAAAAGTACAATATAAAAACCAAATAAAAGTTAATTGGCACATAACAAAAATGAAGTCTCAATCGAATGTAAGTTGAGAAGAAATACCTTATAAAGACCACATCCTTAGGTTAAGGATAAATCAATGACATAATTATTCATGAAAAATATAAATACACAAAATATTATTGGATATTTAGTGTAAAATAATTAGAGTAGATTCACATATATTCTTATAACAACACCACAAAAGACATGGATGTTTAACTCAATGAATGAAAATTGAGTTGAGATTACTCTTATCTAGTTCATATCGATGACTTTTGAATTTATCAATGGAGTGATTATGTCTGTCAAATGAATAACGACACAATGGGGAGTGAAAATTCCTACATAAATAAATAAATAGTGATTTTTCACATAATCTTGGAGTAAAATAATAAATGAAGATTGCATAAAACCCAATGAGTGGAAATCAAAATTAGAAATCCCCTTACCGATTTGGTGACTTGAGAAACATACACCCCCTAAAAGAAGGATAATAAAATGAAGGTGTAAATACCAATAAATTTATGTATTTTTCCTAAGGAATATAATCATGCATAGCATATAAACCACACAAAAGGAAATAATGGCAATATGACATGAATCTCGAAAAAATAAGAAGTGAGATGAAAGCCCCATACCATGTTGTAATCAATCGATTCATATGACCAAAATCTAATAACAACCAAATTAATCACATAATACAATTAATATGAATATAATCATGATAATATATATATAATGGCAGTACAAAATACACCACATCTAATAAATAAGTGACGAAATGTGGAAATCTCACGGAATTAAAAGTGAGATAAGAAAACCCTTACCTTGAACTTTTCCTTAGTATAGGGTTGGTTAAACTCTTGTATAATGGTGAAATCATTGTTATTAAATTATAAAACAACCAAATACATAAATATGGTATCATATATGATCTTTTATTATTTCTTTGTTAAAAATATTTCAGTAGTATCCTCGTTTCGGGTGTTAACTGATTCGTTTTCCATTATATGATTGGTTACATAATACTGGTTTGGTGTCGATATGATGCATTTAATTCATATAAAGAATTATATTATGTTCAAAAAAATTATTTTTAATCATAAAGTGAAAATTATTCCGGGATGATTAGGATGAGGAATTAATCTCCTCACATTCGTGGAGACGGTAATCCCTACATTCACACGAGCGACAATGTCATTATATTGATGGTGAAATTATGTGTAATTGGATGGTATATAATATATAAAGAATAATTAACATGTTAAATTTATTATTTACATCATTTATAGACATTTTTATACCCATCCAAATAATGAAGTGTATGAATAACACACTACACCACGACGTGGAGACCGTAAGCCGTACATACGCACTTATGGTGACTTTGTCATTTATATGATGGATAAAATAATTAATATTGTTGTACCATATTTATAATAACATAATAGTATGTAAACGTTACTGGATTTATTAATTTGGTATGTAAATAATAAAATAAAGATCAAGTGGAAGAAGAAAAGAACTTGAAAGAAGGTGGTGAAATTATTACCTCTTCTTTGGGTGTTACCTTTTAAGTTGATCAAAATGACTCCTTAGTTTGGAATTATGATCAAAGTAAGGACTCTAGGTCGATGTCAGGATATTTGGGAGGATATTTGGTCAGGGTTTGGACTAGCCAAATGTCTTTGGAGTTGTGAAATTATGAGAAGCCGAAGTTTCCTTTTATAAGAGAGGTGAGGTTCACTTTAGGAAAACCTTGGAATATTATTCTATAATAAAATAATTTTTGGTTTATAATGTCTCCATAATGATTTATTCTGAATAAATGTTGGTATGGGTCGAATGAAATTTTAAAAATATGTTTTAGACAGGTTTTACTTACAATTGTAACATTATCATTTAGATATAACTCTTAGTTATATTGTTTAACTTTTACTGTGTCTTCTTTTATTCTAACACTACATGGTAAATAAACATACTCTAAACATCCAAGAGAACCTCAAGTGTTTCATTAATGACATGTATAATATTATTTAATCCCTTTGGACGAAGCTTATAGTTTTTGGAATATTATATCAACAAATAAAATATTATTTGTTTTAAAAACTCATTTATGACAATTTTGACATTATTTAGTATTTGTATTTTTTGAGGAAATAATAACAGCATGATTACGTCAAAAAAATTATTTGATCAACACTATCATGTCTTATTAACCTATAAAATTAGTGTAATTCATCAATTGTCACAAATTACAATTATTTTGATATTTATAATATCTATTATTTTAATCTGTCATTAATACGGTAATTACTACATATTCATTGTGTCAGAAATAAATTTAAATATTAAATATCTAAAAATTAAAAATAGAAAAACATTTATTTAGCAAATATTTTTATCTTTCTAATGAAAATTTAATGTAGAATTTATCTTATTTATAACCCTATATTAAAAATCGGTTAGTTATTAATCATTGAATTTAACTCTTTTAACTCTTCTATAAATAATATAATAACAAATGTCCTAATCTAATCCATGTTGAACAAAGTGGAAAATATTTTATTCCTATGTTTGTTTTTGGTCGAAATACTCTTATTAAATAGAATTAGGACATGTGTTAGGGTAATTATAATATCATTTTACCCTTAATTTCCCAATTTACTTTTAACCGTGGAAAGATAAAGTCAAATAGTACTATTCACAAAAAAAATTATTTTAATCATTTTGAAACCCATTGAAATACTGATTTTAACCATGTCTCTAGGATTTTTGAAATTCAACTCACAAAAGTGTTAATAATAATTTTTATACAATATTTCAAATGATCCTAGAAGGTGGGTAAAAGGTAGTAAAAAGTTCAATAAAATTTTATATGTCTAAAATTATTATAAAATGACTCCAATGAATTACATTGAAAATATATAGGTATTATGTAACTATTTTTACATAAAATAAATTTAAATAAATTTAATAATTATTTATATAAAATGTTGGTTTTAACCAATAACGAAGTGTTATCCACTAATAATCAAAAAATTGAATGTTTTCCAAAAAAATTAACCCTATGATAATTTAATTATTACGAATTCAGAAATGAAACCTATTTTACCTAATTAAAAACATAGTAGTTTCAATAATTAATTTAAAATTAATTCCCATTATCAAAACCAAAAAGTGTATTTTAAAAAGTAAAAACAATCAAAAGATTGACACGTGTTTATGAAAGATTTAACAATGAAATTACATATAATGACCTACATTGTATTAATTGATAAAAATATAATCAAATTATGCTTCCAAAACATTCGAATGCCTGATTTAAAATTTTAATTTATTTTGTTTAAAAAAGTAATTTTCAATTAATATTTGGTATTTTTTAATATTCATCAAAATATAATTGTTATCAAAAAAGTTACAAAAATTTATCCAAAATATATTTTTATGTCTTGATTATAAGTAGGAATTTAATTTCATTAAATAGAATATATAAAAGTGTCAAATATTGATTTTAAAAATGATTTTCCATTAAAAAGTGAAAAAATTTCATTTTTTGTAAAGTACCTCTTTTATCTGGAAAGATGAATTTGTTCTTATATTATTTATAGGAAACACATAATATGGATTCTAAAATTATATGGAGTAAAAAAAATGAAAAATTCATTTAATAATATTCATAACCACTTTTTGGAGAGCGAGTTTGGTCAGTTATTGTGCGCTCGTACTCAGTGTTGCGTGTAGCGAATGATATTGAATTGCATTAAAGAAAATATAATAAAATGGAATCTTGGGGTGTTACACTTCATGCAGGTGTTTTGGGAGGAAAAAAGTAGGCATATATGGATTACTTTAAATCATCCTCTATGCACTGAGCCTTGTTAGAGAAATTCAAGAATCTTCCTAGGATGTTCTTAGTGATGAGAGAATGGACATATCACGTCTTAACATTTCCCACATGCATTGTTAGCAGAAGATCTGATGATAGTTACATATTGAGTGAATTTGTGAGGAGCTTCCACCTAGGAATAATGTCCACAAATTTATCATCTGGACTTTAATTTCACTGGAATTGGTTAGAAATACTATTTTTACTAATGGTGGAAATGAACTGGTAAAGAAATTTCCTGTAAAGATCCTCACAAATAGCTATTGACA
Source organism: Viscum album (assembly GCA_963277665.1). NCBI lineage: Eukaryota > Viridiplantae > Streptophyta > Magnoliopsida > Santalales > Viscaceae > Viscum > Viscum album. Next base: position 613,916,108 of record OY728162.1, read on the forward strand.
TGATGGGTTACTTGATATCCCCAACAATTGTGGGCTCATTTAGTGTCTATATGATACACTGTAGTATAATGGCCTCCTACTATGTTGGATTCTCCATCACGGGGCCACACCATTAAATAAATTGGTTTAGATGCTGCAACAAGTTTCATATCCCATTAAAAGAGAATATGCTAGGATTACTAAATTATGGGCATGCTGGCATATCATCCAGCCTTGCCAGATATGGCTTCTTATCAGGTGGGATCTCCCCCTGTCAGTTTTCAAGAGCCTCAATGCTGGAAATGAGAGAAACCATTAGATCATCTTGAAAAGGATTATTTTCTTGGAGTGGGTTATTGGATACCAATGTGTTGGTAGGTTCTCAATATGATACGTTGGATTAGTGTCCCGTAGAGTGACTTGTATAATTACCTGAGGGATTGTTGGAGGAACAATTTGTAGAGTGGCTAGAGAAACCTGAGCCAGGTCCTAAGGAGGATTCTTGCATGGATCGAGTGGATTCAATGATGCACACCTTCCTTACGTTCCATAAATTTTGGCCTCTTGTTTCCCTATATGTGAAGGGTTTTTGAGATCACTAGGGGGAACCTCACTACGGGGGAGTTATGAATTCCCCTACTGCACCAATTGAGGGTTTCCATAATCTGGTCAGCGTTTTGCAATGTGTTCATCCACGAGTTAATCAACAATCCTTTTTTGTTTAGAAATATGGTGATGATGCACAATGTTTTCAGGATCCGATTTTGTCTTTTCCACTGAAACAGATGGATCAGAGGGATTAATAGTTCAAGTGTGCACTTTACCGTTGTTGGAGTCTTGACCGAGAGTCAATGTCATGAAATAGTCTCATAGGCTAAGTGTCTACCTCTGTTGATGAGTGTAAACACCTTCCTGATCTGGGGTGTGTTGTTCTACCCCAGGGGTGGGTCACGCTCTGTAGACCCTATGCCAACGCCCCCTTCTAGGTATATCTCAATAAAAACATTGTTTACGTAATAATTCCTAGAGGCATATACTCAAAATTGTTTGGAACATTAGGTTGAAGACATATAAGTCCAAAGTTAAAGGCATCTTACTACCCCCATCCATATATCTATACATGTGGGGAAGCATCCTTAATAACTATTTAGATGAAATTGATTCTTTCAATGTGTCATTGTCGGAGATTCCAATGATTACTAGGCAATGCATGGTGTAGAGAAATAGGAAGTGTGGCCAACTCAACCAGGCGACAGTACTAGCCGATGTCATCGAAGTGTTCCTAGAATTTAGTGTAAACAAACTATTTATGATAGAGATTGAAATGCATGTCCCCTGTAGTTTAGAGGAAGAACATGATCTCATCCTATGTGAGTGACTTTGTAGTATTGAATCCTAATGAATTAATTGGACATAACATCTCAGGGTATTGGTCTACTGCAAGAATGTCCTACAGACCTCACCGATCAAACATAGGATCCCATCATCAGTTTCCCCATTCTCTGACTGAGGGAGGTTGAGGGACCAATAAGGGAACCTATATGGACCATTCTGATAGTGGAAAATTTTGTGGAGAGTATAGTGTGGGAGATTACAAATTGTTGCTTAATTAGATGTCACTCGGGGAATATACTAACTATATTAACACATCCCCCTAGGACTAGCTACATAACAATACTTCCCACACAATGTATTTGTAATTGAAAGTGGATCAGGATAGTTCTCATCATCCATCATTCCCCATATAAACTCTTTGTGATCTCTTTTTGAGGAAGATTATTATCTCAGGGATAATAGATAGGATTTCACACCAAGGCTATAGAATGTAGCCAAATATTCCTCCTCATGTTTGTTTATACAGAGGGGTTCGTAGATTTGGTGCATCTCACTTTCTAGGAGGATGAACCTGATACACCAAGTTCATTTTACAAACCCCAACATAGAGGATCAGGGTTAATGATCTATTATCGAGTCAAACTCGACATCATAGTCTGAAAAGCAGACATGTATTACTACGATTTGGTGCTTCTCAAGATTCTTCTTTTGGTGGTGATGATTCTTCTTCATGCCTCAGGGCGGCTCTTTAGGGTGTGTTATATCTTCTACATGCGGAATACATCCATGCGTGTTGGAATTGGAGTGTGTAAGACCTCATCTTGGAAGAGATGGTGTGAGGGGAGTACCCAGGAAAATGTCAAACAAAACATGTTCTGGATGTTCGTCATTGAGAGTTCTATAGGGGGAGGACCTCCATTAGTGATAGTAACCACATGGGGGAGTACCTCCATTTTAGCCATCTCTGTCACATAGATGACCTTTTCTTCAACTGGATCTGCTAGCTATTGTATGGGGAGGTACTTCATATTGTTAATATTGAACATGATGAAGGCCTCTGTGTTGAACGTTGATGGAGTGGGGACGCCATCTGCTGGGATAAATAGAAATATGTGGAGGACCTCCATACTGACGGGTGATAGGATGAGGAGTAACCTCATATTGACAGCCTATTATTTGGGGATAATTTCCATAACTTTGATGATGGGCATAGGGAGGACCTCCATGCTGGGTGTCAATAAGTCAGGGAGGACCTTTGTATGGACTAATGATGGTGGCATGGTGTGGACCTCCATGATAGATGTGAGAGAGGGGAGGACCTCCACTATATATGATTGTGGTATAGGGAGGAACTCCATTCTGAACGTCATCATTGCAGGTCGGATTGCGATGGATGCAGCTAACGCCATCGATTGAGATAGTAAATTCATCTGGCCTATGGGGTAGTTGGGGCCTCAACCTTGAATGGGCAAGGAAGTACCCATTATCATTAATAGGTAGTTACCCCTACTCTTAGATAATATGGGGATGATATGTTGTATTAGTGGTGTCTCAATCAAATGAAGAATTAGAAGATGATGTTGCATGGCAGGCATCATCATAACCATTCACTCGAAATTGGCACCGGGTACGCCGAATCGGGGTCGGTTGTGTAGGGGTACATGCCACCTACTCTTCATCCTATGAGACTACATGGAAAAATGTTGTTTCCTAGTGGGAGAACTCTTTAGTATCTTACCGTCTATACTCAATGCCATAATGACTTGGAAAAACCTTATCTTGTTGGTGTATGGGAGTGAGTCATAAGATATTTTTGGGGAGAGGCTATCGAAACGATTGAGGATCAGAGTGGGGAGAAGTGGCTCCCTATAGAGCCCATGGGGGGTGGTGGGGAACTGAGGCCTCCAGATCATATAGGACCATATTTCTCATCGAGATGACCCCCTCTTATTCATATTACTAAAAAATAATTTCCATCACCTTCCTTTGAACAATTTTTGATAGGAAGACCTGGTGCATGCACCAAGTACTTGTGGTATGGAATTACACCATAGAGAAGGTGGAGCCTTGCAATATTACCATGTTAGAATTTCCATTACCCTTGTATTTTCTAGAGGAAGGGGATTAGTTTCCAACAACTATAGCTTGGTTCCTACAAAGATGGAAAATTCAGAAATCAATATATATAGTAGGAAACAAATTCCAAGTACCCCCAAATCCATTTAGTCATCCATAATTGGATAATAATATGATCAACAAAACATCAAAAACTTGGATTACCAGTGATTAACACCCATGAATCATGGGGACTTTCACTCTATTCCCATTATTTTCCTAGTGAGTCCTGGCACAAGAAAACTGAATCTAGTGACACACTAATCTGTTGATGTCTCAAAAGATACTAGTCATCCGAATAATGAGAATAAAAGTAACATTGGGTTAAACATTTCTATTTTCAATGCATTCATCGGGGTTACATTCCATTTGTGGGGAATCTCAATTCTCAACTCCTCATTCTCACTTCCCAATGGTGGGCGACATCCTCCACCATTTTGGGGATGTTTTATCCTTGATAAAATTGGTATTATCATATGTTAGTCCATACTTTTGTGGATTTATCTTAATAATTAATCACCTAGTTTTTGTCTCCCATAATGATTAAGGCATTTTTTTTGAAAATCTTCATGGTGCCAAATATTTTTAGATGCCAGTTAATTAAACAACTAATGTCAGGAAATTCCATAGGGTTAATCCATAATAGTGACCATCAGTCAGAAGAGTAGCCATGTTGGAAATCACTGCTATGCCTGGATGCTGAAATATAGGTACACCTAGAATTCCCTTTGACATGGCATATCGAGGGTGTGGAATCCAGAGGCATCCCACGTCTGTTTTCGGGTATCTTTTACTGAAGGAATTTCTCTATGGTTTGTTTTCATCTTCCCATGATTATCACAAGGTAGGAAAAAAGTTTAAAATCTAGATGAGATGGAATATATAGATCGAAACATTGATAAAAGTGGATCATACAGGTACATCCCTAAGAGGGGGAACCTAGAGGGTTCACCAGAAGCATGGATCAGAACACCAAATGAGGTTGGAACAAGGATGTAATGTTTCGAAATAGGGAAGTTTTCACATCATGGAAGCTGTACTAGACACCACAATGGACTGGTTAGAGAGGATGTGTCCCACTGAGGGGGACACCATGGTTTTGTATTAGTTGGGACTTAACCTCATGGATTCTTCATATGTTCCCCTTATAGAAGATATGAATCAAAACCCATGTATTTCGAATGGGTGGCTTCGCGATTACGTACTAATACTGCCTAGATGGATGCCGTGATTCTACCAAGATGTGGCGGCCACGGTATAATTAGGAAGGATATAGAACTGATATGATGGTGTCAATGATGGTATTGAACCTCAGTGATGTTTCCTATGTATACTAGTGTCATGGAAGAAATGTAAACATAGTTAGGGAAATGGGTGATGAGACACCTGAGGAGGAGTCTTGTGAGAATGGCTGCATAGAAGGGACCCAAAGGAAGGGGAACCTCGGGTTGATGGATGATCATCCTGAAACAAAAGGGATCGAGGGAGAGGCCCAGATGTGACATGAGTGATGGGAATGGACATCATGAATGATTATTACATATCCAATGTGGCATGGAATACATGTCCACATAGTATGGGAAATGAGGCATAGAATTGGGGTGTGCATAAAAGAAAATGACCTGGAGACATGCTGGGTCTTACACATGGTTAACATCATGGGGGATCAGATAACCTCATGCCAGTAGACCCTGGAGATGTGTCCTAGGTAGGAATTATGTCAAATCAATAGGTTCTATCCCTATGTGGGAGAACCATAGTTTACTGTTGGATGGGATTAAACCTCATGGTGGTGTCCTATGAACCCAATATAGAATTTATAGATAAAAAGTTTAGTAGTTTGAAAGATGATATTTAAGAACATGTGTGATGAATAGTGAACTAAAAAATATTGCTTAGACATATGGGTTATCAGATATACCCTCATGTAGGTTTCTTAGGAATCCCCTTGGTATGGAATCATAGTCCACATAGTTCGGTCAGGAGGTTTGTGTGTCATACACATTATGGAGACCCAAAGTGGTTGTCATGGTAAATGCTTAATCAATACCCACATGTGTCATGATCGATGTGAGAAACAAGAAGTAGAAATATACCTTATGATCATGTCATGAAAGGTCTATAATTTTGGAGTGGATCGGGGCATAAACATGGTCGGAGTCCCAAAGTGGAAACATGGTCTTATGCGTGGTTGGTAGCCCGTGAGAAAAAAATTAGGACTTACTCTATGAGGGATGTATGATGAGGTTTTCATGATGTTAGAAGATGATATGGTCATATTAGTGGGATTAACCTATAATTCATGGTTGGTTATTATGTAGAGAATTCCCTAGGTTTGTATGGAGACAAGGCGCAAAGGGGGAGGGGGATTGAGAGGGTGTTAGATCCCAACCCCTTATTGGACCTCTATGGCTTGTCACTTATGAAGTGGTCATTGTTTTACATCGTGTCATGATGATGTGGGTTCTTGGTAGATTAACATTATAGATCTCAAATGATAATGACTCATTCCTCACCCTTTGGACATACATAACTGGTACACTTTAACTCTTGGAGGAGGGATGAAACTTGTAATTCCAAACTTTAATGGGGTGGATGAGTAGTCCATCGAAGGACCCACTTTATCATAGCTATGTAAAGAGGATACAAATATTATAAAACTTCTACTAAGAATCAATAGTTAGGGAAACACAATAGGAAACACCACTCAAGGGATAAGGAAATTAGTGTGTAGTGGCCTAAAGGGATGCATTGAGGAGGTACACATGAGATAGTGGTGTTTCACAAAAGAAGAGGTTGGGCATAGTGCCTTACGGTAAGGAAAAAACATGGGTCCCATAAGGGGTGGTTCATGTAGGATTGAAAATTTTCATGAAAGATAGGGGTTTCGACACAAGATTAGGGGTTACCCACAAGATGGACCTATGCACTCATTATTGGCACAACACAAGGGACATATTGCACGCAAGAAGGATCTACTGCATGATACTGACATAGAGTAAATGTAAATGGGTGAGGGTAAAGTCATAGTGGTCATATCCAAAGGGGGAACCATAGGGTACCTATCTCACCATATCATGTACCCTTAAACTGTGTCTTTTATTCAGTCATAGAAGGGGTCATCTTAGGTACACGAGAGTGATGGTTCGTCTGCCGGAATGGTACACCAAAGTGAGATGTATAATTCTATTTATAGTAATGAACCTCAGAAATGGTCACAAGAAATTATGTGTGGAATATGGATGTGAAGTTGTGTTGGGTATGAAATAATCTTATACAGGGGTCTATATCCTTTCTTGTTGGCCAGACTTCTTTGGTGTACATAACTATTCCGTTTTTCAGGATCACGACATAAAACAACCCATTTTACATCGCATCGGCTGCACAGGAATCATTTAGATGGATTTAATCCTTGTATGTAGACACTATATATTGTGTGAAACTCCCTCATACTCCTTGGGGTTGTCCTCTAGTTCCAATTTTTTTTTGGTTTTCTCAAATATGCCCATTTATTACCTCAAACAAAATTTGGCCATAACAATATCTTCACTATGTTCCTATTAAAATATTTTATCATCAAACCAAATGATTGATATTAATATTCCTTATATTAGAGGTATAATATATAAAGATATTATTTCATAATAACACCACATGTTTCAGAAACAAAACCATATGTGACCCCTAAATACCTCTAATAATAGGAAGCTTGATTGTGACAAGTTCTGGGTGTATAAATGTTAAAAGGGTGGAATTGCCCTCTGAGAAACATAGAGTAGTTCTATATAATAAATGAATAACTATTAAAACATGGAAAATTAGGTATATTCTATTAGATATTATCATAATAAATATATAAATCATGAATATCATTCAACAAAATCAAAATACAAGAAAATTATAATTATGGAAGACAACCACCAAATTCCAATAATGTAGGTATATAGGTACCACCAGTATTTCTCAATGGTATATGAAGTAATACCCAAAAACTAAATATACCTTAAAATAATATTTCCATCGAACTAACACTACCCAAATTTTTTATGAAAAATATTACAACCATTAAAGAAATTTATGTGTGTCTATATCAATATACTTCATATGTCCTTGCATATGAATGAAAAACCATGTAAATATTTCTAACATATAACCATCAAACCATACAAATCACAATATTTAGTCATGTTATATTCTCGCATCTTACTCTATTAGTTTGACCATAGTGGTTTGATCATCATCAGTGGGATGGCGGAGAATATCTCAAATTAGATTCATGCAACTTCTCTAAAGAATCTCTATTTTCAAGCTTCCATCGAGGAATATTATTCCTTCATCACCTTTCTTCCAATTCTTTATTATTCTAAATTAAGCCTCACTTCATCCAATATCATCATGATGGTGGTGGTAGAAGTACTGGATTGATGGTTTCCCCTGAATAGTCTTGGTGGGTTTTCCATCCACAGTGCATCAGATTTGGCTATGTCTAGATTTTATCATCCTCATTACTTCAATTTTTGTTGTTATCTCGAGGGAGGTGGATGAATGTTTGAAAATTATGGTTTTAGGAAACAAGGGACCCGAGGCTTTGGGATGTCCTTTGGTCAGCGCATTGAAAATTTTTATAGTATAAATTAAGTCAGTATTCTTTGATTCATGGTGTGGATTTGGATATGATTCGATATATAACGATGATGGCTCCTTAGGGTTTGTGGATGTTATTTTCCACATTTATGCTTATACAGTATTTTTCGTATGTTATGTTAATTTTTCAATTCTCATAGTGATTCATAGGAATTTCAACCTCTTCTGCATTGGACCTTTTGTTTCATTGTGTTCATGGGGACAAGATTTCTTCATCGGTACATATTTTCCATATTGTATTTAGATACACCACATTATATTGCAGGTGTCCTTGGGTAGGGAGCCTCAAAATAGGGATTGATGTGACGAAAAACATCACTCAACCATGCATCATCACATTGATGGACAAATGGGTACCATTTAAAGATATTTGATCAGTTTTTTTCAGTTATATAATGTGTTGTATTAGTTTGACATTGCTAAGAGTTTATTTCATACATTGTCAGATGGGCATCTCAAAAGAGGTAATTGTGCTCTAAAACCATTAATCTGGATTTAGTCTACATTTATATGTTGGTTAGAGAGGTTCTCTTCCATGTTGTGTAGCCAACATGGCGAAACCTCTGGGATGAGGGGGTTTCACATTATTTTTACTAATTCCATTATTGAACTATCTGAAGAGGGGGTCGATGAGGCTTTCTGGATCCTTCTAGAATGTTAGCTTATTTTGAACATGTATTATATTTTTTAAAATTTTTTATTTTTGTTTTCATGGAATATTTCCATCCATGTAATTTGTTCCCTCTATCCTACTGCTAAAATACGTTCTATCTTTTCTTATGTTGAATAATGGTGTGTTGACTATCAACCATTTTAATAAAAAAACCAATGTCACCAACGTGATATAAAATATAAATCCCCAACCAGAGAGTTATCTAATTCATATGACTCATTATATTCCCTTAAAGTTTCCATTTTATTCATTATGAATTCCCATCATCACTTATAATCACAATTTATTAATGTTATCCATTCTCAACCTCATGTTTTCATTTTCCACTATGTAAAAAGATATGTATAATATAATGCATTCCATAAAAATATATAGGGGACCCTAAAAACCAAAACCCACATACTAGTTCCTTAAATACTAATTTTTCTTATTGTCCTATGACTAACAATGTAATATTATCACATAAATTCAAATTAATTCCCAAGAACAATATTTTTAATAACATAAAATTATGTTTTAATGTGTGAAATTAATCTAAATCTAATCCCTGGCATCTAGTGGTGTGAGGGATGGTTTTCTATTTTGGTGATTCAACAAATGGTTATATTAAGTGGGTTTTTCTTAATTAGAATATTTTGATAGATTAATTGAGAGATATTGATGTTTTCTTAATGTTTGAAGGCATTCTTATGATTCAGAATAACCATCATAGGGAATGAAATGCAAATTCACCATTAAAGACAGATACAAATAAAACATTATAAATATAGAGAGGTATTGGATGATACTATGTATATTTTATAGATAATGATTACATTATAATGATAGGGTCATGAAATTTTAGTGTATTAAAAGATGATGATAATTGAGTTGTGAAGAAAGTTTTTAGGACCAAATGTATCTTATTTGTAAAAGAATGAACACATACTACGCTATAATACAATAATTATAGCATGATATATTTGGATATTTCCTAATACATAAGCCATAATTTTCAAGTTATATTATTTTTTTGTTTATTATTACAACATTGTGGAAACTATTCCCGTGGTATAATTAATTTTGTAATAATATGAAGCTGATTGAAAATGAAACCATTCATGTTGCAATTCATGAAATTTTTTTGCATTATGAATGGCTAGACAATTAATGGGTTATATATCTAGATAAAAATATTTTCCATGTAAATGTCATACTAATATTATTAAGGAAATTTTATGTCAATAAGTCATTGTGTTGTTATATAATTATTTATTATCCCTTCACACAAATATAACATTGAATAATGTGAATGGGGGAAATAAAAACAAATTGAGTGAATTAGACCATGAGAAATAGTCTTTATTAAAATTAAAATTCAAAATTAAAGCTTAATGAATTTAGTATTTGTGGGTTTCCATCATAGTCTGATTTCCATTGGTTTAGAGATAATAAAATAATATGAACATAAAACATTGTAATAATGTGATTATTGTGAATCCATTAATATGAATAAATCCATAAATGAGATAGGTTACACCTTTATGGATTGAGGTCTTATGAATTGATCATCATAATTTTTAAAATTGTAACTGTATTTTTTACTAAGAATTTAAATAACAATTTTATTGATCCATAAATTATATGCTTGAGTGAATTTTTTTTTATATATTGTAATGGTTAAAAAATCAGCCAATTTTTTGGGAGAACATATAATCTCATTTTTTTATAAAATTATAGTTAGTAAAATATTGAGCACCCTTATAAATTATTAATTTCTTACTAGATACCCAGGAGTAACAATTCCATGGGTGTATTATTATATTTAGATCGATTTATTGAGGTCACATTGACAATTAAAGTCCATTTTTTTATTGATCAAATATTCCTTTCACATATATTTTTTATTTTCAATTTTTTACATTATTGGGCCTTTTATTTAATTTGGTGAAATAATATTATTATATGACCAAAATAAAGAAAAATCATCCATGTAGTATGTATACATGGTACACACTAGAGTATGAAATAGAAATTGATATGACTATGTTTTTTCTATAATGGTTAGAATTGGATGAATTGATTAATCCAACTACCTTTAATACTTATAACATAAAGTTTTCACATGTGAAATAGTATAACATATAATTAATGATGCCCAAGGATTGAAAAAATAAGGTCTATAAAATTTCATCCATCAACTAGATATGAAAAATGAATCATTTAAAATGCCACCAAATCATGAAAATTAAATATCAAGTGATGTATCATCTAGATGAACTAGAATATTGGTAAGGTCCACAAATATTAAAGACCCCCACTACCAAATTCCCAATTTCATGGAGGTATGATACAACATTCTATGTATTATGGTGTCTTCTGATCTAAAAAGGGAATGTGAATTCTTATTTTAATTTTTGGATCATAAACAAGAAACAAAAATTCAACCCACTATATTTATTATCACATTGGTTTATTTTTTTTAAAAAGAATTCCCTTGATAAGTATTTACCCCTACATGAACACTAAATATGGGGAGTGACATCAAAATTTCACCCATATTGATGGAAAATATATTTGGGTAGATTGGGAATTATATAATGTATTTTGGGAAGAAGTTCCAACACTATGGGATCAAGGATGGGATTTTATTGTATACATTCTAATATTTATTAAAACATTTGTCTAGAACCATGAGGGATGCCTTATCAATGAGAGTATTGATGATGAAGTTAATAGAGTTTGGTTGTGAACTTCATAATGAAAATTTCCACAACACCAGACATTTTAAAATTGAATGAGGTCCTCTAAGACATTATCTACAACACATGATATGAAAAATCTATCTAGCTACCCATATAGAGGATATCAGTATAACTCAGTATTCTTTCTAAATTAAAAAAAACATCACCATCTACATCTATAATAGAACTATAGAACGCTGAGATATGATGTTGTTTTAAAACATTAAAGAGTGTTTAAAAATCATAGAGGGAGAATATACCCATAAATATACCCATGTATGTTAAAATAATTGTAAGGAATCATTATCAAACAGATATAGCCGTTTTAGACCAACAAGATTCCAGAAATAACCAAACCACTGGTTGAACTAACAAAAAATTGATGAATCAGACATAGGAACTTAAACCACCAAGATTATAACCTTAATGAAAATACTTACATCCATTTAAACCATTTCCACAAATATGAACTAAAGAATGTTATAAAACCCATGAAAATTAATAAGTAGTTTCTGTTAATATAGTAACCCCTTATTAGTTCACCAAAACCATTACTTGAGGACATGCTTTAATTGCTTATTCATATTATTTATTAGTGGCTGAAAACATATGAATTAAAGATTTTAAACCAAGTGGAATTCATTTTTATGATTAAGATACATGTGGGGGAATATTGACCAATCATTATCAGGATAATTACACATTATACTACTTGAAGTCATTGAAAAACAAACTCAATAGGAGGTTAAAGATATCATATTGATAAGTTTGAAAAACATTGTTCATTGATATTAATTTGATTTAAAAAATAATGTTTGAAATAAAAAACTATAATAATATATATCTTAGTAAATTATGAATGAATTAAAATATATAATATCTTGAGATTTAGTGGAGAATGATGATTGGAAGATTCTGGAGAATATACCTGATTATTGAAATGGAGGGAAAACCAGAAATATTTTAATAGAGACCAAACCGAAATTAATATAGAAAACCCATATACCATACTATACTCCACTCCCAATTATAATTATTATGAATCCAGATAATATAGATGCTCAATAAATAATATTCATAGAAATTTCTTAATTAGATCCTTATAAATATTCCCATTTTGAACCCCATATCATAAATGTGAACATAAGAAAACATTATATAGAAGTTATAATCTAACATGTCAAATCAAGATGATTTGGGTTTTATAACCATATGTGAAGAGTTACTAGTTGATGATAAAAGGAAAATCACCCAAATTATAAGAAACCTCAACAGTTTTTTATCCACCACAATATTGGTTCATACATGTTTTGTAATTCACTATATGATATGGCTTGTAGTGTCAACATGATGCACATGAGTTTATTTTTGATGATTTAATTAAATTATCCAAATCATATACGGGTATCTTTAAATATTTCAAATAGATAAATGATGCATCCATATGTGATCCTTGGGGATGTACTTCCCAAGGATTGAAAGTTAATTTCTAAGATGATTTCAAGATTTTGAATATAGATGAAGCATGGAAGATTCCTAAAATAAATAAAATACCCTTACTCATATCCAATATATCACTAATTATTTTGAATCATGTAATAATTATTTTTAAAATGGTTAAAGTTCAAATATTACTTGATGGAATGAATTTATAAAACCAAGTGACTAATTCAATGGTTTTATAAGATATTTATATTGTTGAAGAAAAAATTCATCAAAGGGATATCATTAATAGTACAAACAAAATATGAAGATGAGAATATACTGAATATTAAATATTATATGGTGTATGTGATGGATAAGTAGCTAATGGAAGAGGAAATAAATTGTTTTCCAAATTTCCAATGGAATCATCCACTGAAGAGGTACTCATTCCAATATAAATTCATTTTGATTATGAAATAAACAATGATTGAATTTAAGAAACAATATTTACCATGATTTTCTCATTATTGGAATTCATAGAGACCCTAAAAGTTGTTATAAACATAAATATGAGGAACACAAATGATGATAAATTGGTATATATATTATGGAATGATGAAAATTCAATTTTTTTTGAGTATAACTGATATAAAAAGAAACTATTACCATGGTGTTAACCCAAAAATACTAAATTGGAAATAAGGAAATGGTAATTCACTAACCATAGAGAGGAATTAATCTTCTCATGAGTGAAAAAATCAACAAATAAGTTATGAAATTACTAGATTTTGGAATCATATTTTTCGTTTTAGGTAGATAGAGGTGGAGATAATTTACCAATGAAATGAGACATCACCATGGTTCAGAATGATATGAATGAGTTGATCCGAATTATAGTTGTAATATGATACAACATATGTGTTTAATATATAAAAATTAAATCAAACCACCCAGAAATTTCAAATCTCCCGGCCATCCATGGAAAAATTCTATAATGGTTGGTCGAGCATGAGTTTTATTATTTTATTAATGGATACTTAAAATGTAACCCAATACTAGTGGACTAGGCATAGAATATTATATGACATTCACTTATACTCATTTTCTTGATCCCCACCCATGAAAGGCTCAACTCCTATATAGGAAATGGAGGAATATATATAATGAGCCCCTATGGCTCACCTCCAATAGGCACCAGGTTGGTGACTAGTAATGAGGGTATAAAACTCTCATATATATATGTCATTACACTCACAAAGACGTAGGATTGGGAGAAAGGATAAATCAAGTGTAATAAATATCCATCACGTAATACAAAAATGTTCAAAAACATTCCAAAAATGAATGGGAAATATAAACAAATAATAATAAAAGGTCCCCCGATAAATACAAAAACCCATATCACACACCAGTGACTCAATAGAAGCTCTAATACAGAAGTTATTAATGGATATATCAGTCCTCCAATCCATCCTTGAAAAATTGAAATTTTATATTAATAGAATGTACAATCATTTATACTGAGTAATATCATAACCAATGTAAAAAATTATACATGTGGAAATGGAATACTAAAGAACCAGTGGACAAATAGCATAACCAATATTCACATATCAGTTCAACTTACCTATCCGAGTTGCACCATTCCATTCTCACCAAATCATGCATCCAATATAGTAACAGAGTATTGAAAAAAATTAAAAAGAATAGTAACTCTACAACAACTTCCCAATTGATTTTATTCTCTATATTATAAATGTTGATCATAAAATACAATTATCCTTTTAATACATATCACATCACATGACCATCAATATTTTATGTGGGTCGGGACACATCCCAAGTTATCTTAACCTCGAAGAGGGTCTAGAATCATGTTTTAGAATGGTCATTATCACATCATGACCTCATCACCAAATTGAAACTTGATCATCAAACAATGGATGTAGCTTGTCAATAATGTGATGAAAATTAATATCAATCCCTCCTCCCACTGTAGATGAGACCCATCGAATATCATTAACTCAATATCAATGGGTAATATACATCACTTACCACTATAATCACTAGGTAATCCATAACAATAATCCATATCATAAATTTGTAATAATTGATAGAAACTAGTATTATCACCATGTAATTGCCAACCAAACTTATATCATAACTTCTACCTAAGGGAGAACCATGATTAAGGGGTGTCCTACCATCCATATCACCACCAATATACATATTGGAGAAAAATCCTAGAACCCAAATCATTTGGTTTTTGGGAAGGTTATCCAACTCAAGAAGGCCCTGAAAAGAAATAACATAAAATACATTATAGTTATTTAGAACAAGTCACGAAACCTTTGGATTAAAATCAATTTCACTAAAATATTCCATGTCACCACCACGACACCACTAGACACCCATCAGTACCACTACTACCACTACATGAATCTCACAACACATGCACTACACATAAAAACACAATTTTCACATGAAATTAAAATTTTCATCATTTAATAGATTTAATGAGTATATAATACCTCCAATTTAAAATGCATTTCAATTCACATAATGAAAAAAAATTAATTTAACATTCAGGTTAGTAAATCAAATTACCACAGAAAAAATACATCCCATTATCATATTTATTAAATAACCAATGTCATTATATTTTTTCATAATTTTTATTCCTTCCATGTAAAAATGATAATCTAACATTATAATTCCATATAACAGTGCATCTATATCACATCCACCACTTTCATAAGGTAATATATTCCAAGGAATCCCTCAAAAAACTGACCATCTTTTTGAAAAAATTACACAATAACCAACATACACCAATCCATGTCACATCATATGCAAAGTAACAATCATATCAACAACCATAATATTATACACACAATTCAGTCACCACCATCAACACACTATCTCCAAAACAATTGACACAACCACAAAAATTTCATAGAAATGACATAAAAAAATAAGATAACATTCTAATTTTTATAATATTGAAATATTTATTATTAAACATGGTAATTAAATACACTAAATAAATATAGTGAATGGGGATTCTCATAAAAATCATGAATTCCCAGGGAAACCAATTCATTATCAATGAATACATTCTTCTCCATTAATATATTTTCATTATAAATAATCATTACAATAAGGGATTCACTATTATTAAATTTTAAGTACAAACAAGGCATCCAAAAAACATGTTTTTTAGAAATTGCAACAGCCATTTATAATCACATAAGATAAATCTCAAAAATATTAAAAACATGAGAGTACTACAATTTCAAATTAAATATAATATTTATAAGATTTATTTATCATCTCAAGATGATTCAAATCATCTATAAAATTTATAAGAAAATAATATAATCCCCACATATAGATATAATTTGATAGATAATTTAGATCCCCTATCACAAAGAGAGCTTTAAAATTTTCTTTATAAGGACTAAATAAGAGGAATACAATCACCAATAACCCCAAGATGAGTATACAACATGATAAAAATAAAACATAACAACCCCATCAATTTAAAACCACAAAATATCCCAAACCATCAACCAATTTTACCAAAATATCATTCGGATCAATGAGAAAAGTAAAAAAATAAGGAATGAGAGTGGAGAGAGACATTATAATTATCAATAAATGATCTATGGACTCAATGAACCAAATTCCAAAATTATAGGGATCTATGAATCCCATAATTTACTTGGAGTCTCTAAAGGGTTGAGAAAAAATATCAATGGAATGTAGGGTTTGGTGGGGATATAGAATTTACATGTAAATGAGGAAAAATAAAATAATAAGGCAACACCCTCACTAGAGATAATGGATTACAACTCAAGAAAAAACTATGGTTTGATGTAATGGATCAAACCATACTGAGGTTAGTCAAAGAAATGTATGAAAAACATGGTGATGTCCTTACTAAAAATTTTAGAATTCATAAGAAAGAATATGAAATAATTGAAATAACCACACTATAAAATTCAACCACAAAAAGAAGGCCTTTTTGCAACCAACCTCTTTGGTGTAGCTACCCTAAAATTTATATAACTATAAGAATCCATTCCGCACAACTCAAAGATGCATCCTATCTCTCCAAAACACAGCTATTCCAATAATGGATGAATTATAATACTCTAAATATATGATATTATACCATAGTATACCTCTCCATGATACAGACACCAAAATTAGATTGGAAAATATGCCTCCACAATATAAATTAGTCCATCATTTATATTTCAGATTCCACTCCTCCATTAAATACCCAAATCCCTTGGAACATCCTAGAACAACACTATCACATGAATAACACACTGTAATAGGATTGTAAATTCCCAAAATTTACATTAGTTTCTTCACAAAAAATCCACATCTTGAAGAATAAAAAATTATCATGTGAAAAGGGAATGGAATTGTTTATAACAACTACTCCATGATATACAACCCGTGGAACTCACTACAGCTAAAACACATCCACCAATTACAAAAATAGGGAAAATCCAATATTCCCAAAAAAACACCTCTAGGAACATCACTTCACCATTTCAAACCATCCAAATACCAGCTCACTTACTCAAAAACATATACAATATAATATCATCATATTAAAACCCTATTCTAAAAAATTTATCTCCTATTAAAAAAAATACCCCATGAACACGAATCATGGAAAACTGATATCATCATCCAAATATTTTTCACTTTTGGAAACACTGGCTCACCCGCAATATCTTAAAATGTTTAATAATAAGCATGAATATTTTTTTGGAAAGGGTTTTTACTGTATTCTAATATTGGAATAAATAACACACATAAAATACTATGGAAAAATCACATAGCATAAATTATTAACGACAAACAAATTATCATTAAAGAGAAATATAACCCAGAGATCCTAAAATAAACTCCAGGTTCTTGGTTCCCTTTTTATCTTACTCCCCCAAGTGATCTCCTATAGGACACCATGTATTCCATAGCACATAAACCTAGGGAAAACATTATCTATGTAGAATATTCTCTCGATGATGTTGGATCTCACATATACACTGCACATACATCCTATCATCCTTGATATCAGAATTAACCAAATCAATTTCTTGAGATTCACCATAATGATATTAAAAAATTTGAGTCATTTATAATAAATCACATATATATTTGATCTATTTTAGATGTGATTAAAAATAATCCAAATCCCTAACCTCCTCTAGCACTATAAGAGGGTCGACGAACCATGGATAAGGCCTACTCCATCTAGAAAAAATCTTCTTCCCCCAATAAAGGGATACCCATAAGAAAAGATGGTCATAATCATAAATCACTTAGGGTATCTATATTTGGTCAGTATAGGTATTTTTATTGTATATTTCAACCTTATCCCCTATCAAACCATCATGATTTTCTCAATCATGAACTTTACTACAATATGAACAAGAAATTATTCTTGTACAATTCCTCAAATAGATCAATGTACAAGGATGAGTGATAGATGTTGTCATTAGTGAACTTAGTTAAAGGCAGGTGACTTACACAGAATCTAATAAAATTAGAGACACTATCTCATGACATATACTATAATATTTAGATATATTTCTCTATCATCCCATCATTATGATAGTGAAAAGTTGTGGTTAGGTGTAATTGGGAGAAAATGTAAATTTTAATCTCATGTGGAACTAGAAAATTAAATGATGCTCCCAAATAGAGTGGATGGTCCTAGGACCACCCTAAATCCTAACCATACCATTCACATAATACTATTCTAGAACTTCCAGTACACTTGATTCATGGATTTAAAAAAGTGTGATTATTTCACAATTCAGTTCATTGTCTACCAATATAAATATATCCCTCACAATTTCAGGGGCATGACAATGGTGAATCCCTATAAATACCTCCCACCTATTCATAGTGAATCTAATATCTACACAAAAACTTCACAAAAATATCTTTCATCCCTTACCTATTGACAGACTAGATGCATCTCCAAAACCACTTCAATATACCACTTCATCTAAGGTCCCAAAAGTTTCCTCCTCAAGCCATAATTTATCTTATACACAACATGATGTACCACGAAGTGTAATATATTATACTCTTGGATACATACTTCTCACTTTACCAACATAACATTGAAAATATACATAAATAACATCTAGTTCTAACCACCCTTATACCATCCCATCTGAGTATCACTATGAACAACAAGGGAAGAAAACACTTATGCATATGAGTATCCAAACCAAGAATCATACACTACTTATATCAAGGATGATTACATTATAATTTGATAAACAAAAAAAACTGTCACTTATTTCCCCATTCCATGTTGGATCACTATAGTCTCATCTATACTATTCCTAACATCTAAAGTTTCCCAAACCACATCTCTTCATCACTTTCAACTAAGTACAAAAACAAGAACATTCCCATTTACAATCATGTAAGAGATCACAATAACACCATAAACCTCCATCGGGGAAAATTTAGATGCTACTGAAATAAAACATATTTTAGGCTCATATGGTGTATGAAAACCACAATGATTTATCTGATGATGTAATACCACAAAAAACATCAATGAAAACACAAACAATTCAATGTTCGGATTATGGGTATATTAGTTTTTCTTTTTGGGATATAAATACCTTTACTATAAAGTGTTAAATTATCTCTACTACATTAATATGAATCCTATACATTGGTAAGACATGTTACCAAAAACAATGAACATTACACCATCCTCATGAAATAAAATAAATGGGGCATTAATCAATATATTTTTTACATAACTAAATGCCACATATCACTGATCCTCCAATAAAATTTCCTCATTATTAATGGTCAAAACTATTAGTGAGGTTTCCAATAATGAAAAATAAGACAAAAATATAGACATATATTCCAAAAATATATATATGTGATCCTTTATAACATTCTTGGATCTTTCCTAAGAAAAAAATTCCTTAACCTTTATTATATCAATTATCCCATATAAATTCACCCATTGAATCAAGAACATACACATGGGTGATCAATCAGATCATCCTAGGAACATACCCTACTTGAGCTGAAGTAGAGGATGTTCCTATAACTATATCCAGAAGAATTATTCATAATATTCTCATAATTGTTCCACATATAATGATATACATACCACATTTCAGTATTTGAGAACCAACTAGATTCCATTTTCTGTTCGATCAGACCATTAATCATCAAATGTGACTAATTGTTCTTTACCATCAGTTGATATAAACTACAGGAGTCTATTTGTAATCTTATAATACTAGAATTATACTTGGAGAACAATATTGGATAACCCTATGGAGTAACTATAGGTTAGTTTCAAACCCTACACATTAGATCATCCACCTACAAACTCAATTTACGATACTCTATAGGCACCATTCATTTAGGATTCATCAAAATAAAACATATTCCTAAAAAAATATGTATCCAAAACATGAAGTCACATTGATTGGGTAGTTCCATAACATATCTTGAAAATCATTTAGGAACCACTCCACAACCCTAGGAACATCCCCTAATAAAGCATCCACTAAAATCTCTGCTAACTGATAATTAAGGTGTTCCATTTTCCTACCATCCCTATGATAACATTATTTTCTAATGAACACTAGTCCCTAGCACTCCAAATGAAAAATATGAAACTTACCCTTAGAATAATTCAATGAATTAATGAATGTGATACAAACAATCAATTCTTTCGATAACCTCTTATACTTGTATATAATGTAAGAAGAATTCCCCCATTAATCTATGCTTCCCCATTACCAGTCCACATCCATGACACACATCAAAAAAGGAAAACTGAACTCCACATATTGTTAATAAGACCCTAGGAATGGATAGTCTCTCTCTATCCATATCGAATGAATTGAAAAAACACATATAAAAAATGGGAGAGAAGCTCTTAAATTACACAAGACACAATTAAGGTTAGAAAATAAACTAACTATACCACATACTACCTGTAAATATATTAGAGTTGGAACATCCATATTTTTTATCTTCTAATGCCTATGTCATCTGCATATATACTAAAGCGACATATAGGCATGCTATGGCCTCGGTATCTGAATACATGATACAACGTGAGGCTTCCCTATTCCAACCCCATATGGCCTTATATTTTGAACATGTGATGAAAATTCATACTGATGAAACTACGTCATAGGAAAATAATTTTTCTGGTGAAAAGAAGAATGAATGCCAATAAAAAACTATCGTCACTGGCCAATAATACATTGAGTTTTTTGATGACTACGAAACCCATTATCATAACATGAAACTAGAAATCCCTTGGTTGGTTCTGAAGATCCACATACCCTAGATGTTTATTAATGGGTTGGCCGAGTTCAACTCCCAACTGGTCGGCCCCCCACAAGCTAGAACACTGAATATCTACAAATCATTGATATACTACCTCTAGAACCTCTTGTCAATGTTAATAATAAGAAACCCTATGATATCTCAGAACAATCAAATAATATTCTTGATAATATCCCTTATCTTAAGCACTTTATAATATGTAAAAAGCATAAATGGAGGGGCTAAATACGATATTTTTAAAAACAAAACCTCATTCAAAATCCACACTCTAGAATCCATATATTTCCAGGATCTGGTGGAAATTTAACAGATGTAGTTGAAAAATTATCCCAATCACTGTCACAATCCATCACCTCTAATGAAGTGTGAAAAAATCATTCCTCTTTTACTCCTTCACTATTTATTATAAGAATTATAAGAAAAAGTATTTCTGAATTTTATCCCATGAATCATATTTCTATTTTCGTCTCCATGAATTAGTGTCCCCCTATGAAACACAATTCTCTACAACTAACTAACTACCAATGGAAAAAACTCATATTGCGATAAAAATAGAGGGAAATAATTCACATCCACCCCCAAATATTTTTCTGTCTTCAAATCAGAGTCAATAGCCTCATACATCTCCATGATTACATACTAAAAGGATTTTTAGACACTCTTACATGCCTAATACCACCCTATTAAGTCGAATCTAAAACCATCAACCAGATCGGCCTACTGAACCACCGATTATTATCCTAGTCATCGATAATGACTATGCCCAATTCCTAAAAGCAAGGATAAACCCTTAGCATAATAGAATGGACTTTTATGAAGGATTATTTAATTAATTTAATTTTAATATCCCAATATCAGATAATTTATAAATGAATACAATGAAACATAATGCAAGAACCTCTCATTGTACCTTACCCATAATACATTTCCCAAAAACATGGTCACTCAATAATATCATATTACTTATATCAAATAATATTGGACCCTAAAATCTAATGTTCTATCTAATCACCAAATAACATGTCATGCACACTAATCAACTAGAACAGTTGTCCAACAATGCCATACAATCTGCATTGTTCTTAACTCCAAACTACATATTATCTATCACATAAAACCACTGATAAAACCCTTTCATGACCCATACTTCAAAAGGTACCTCTCATGGGATGAAAATGATGTAAGAGATATAATGACCCCCTAATTCCGACCTCTATTAGGATTAGGTAGGAAAATCAAAATAGCGGGTAAAATATTATATTTTGAAGGAACTACCCATATAAAAATATTATATCATGAGATATAATAAATCAATAACAAAAAAACACAAAAAAAATATAATTGTAATTATATAATGTCTAATATTGCACAAGAACTAAAAACAAATATAGATAAATGTATCTATGTAAATACCACAATTCCTATGTAAGTGAACCCAATATGCTCAAAAACCAAAGATATTAATTTATATCATTGTCCTTCAATCAATCCCGGAAACATGAAAAATACTTTATACACATATTATTGTAGTTAATTATATACTCTGTAGGAGAATTCTAAAGGTATAAAGGGCACATGTGAAAAAGGAATATTAATTCACCAGTCAATAAAAAATAAACTAACATTCACAAAACTGGTCAACTAACAAATCCAAACTACACCATTGAAAACAGACTGAATCATAAACTCTATATACTGAAATATAATTGAAAAAATAATATATAATATACACACCACAACCAATTCCACAATGATTTTCCACTCCATGAAATAATGTAAAACATCCCATGCTACCATCTCATACATAGATTTAACATCACATTTCCATACATCTCCACTCTACATCATGATGCATCCCTACGAAACCCGACCTATAATGGGATCTATCATCCGATTTTAGCATCTGTCATCATCACATCACATCCTCATCATCACATCAACTCCTCATCATTACCTTGAAAACCCATTGTATAACTAACGTTGTAGAGTATCATGAATGTAATAGAAATCAACATCATTATTTACTCCCAACACACATGACCACTACAACATATCAAATAATCCACATCACTTGGTAATATTCAACACTTTCCCATAATATAACTATGTATTCTACAACACCAAATTATATAAGTACAAGAAAATCCCTAACACTGAGCAATGTCACCATTGGGAAATCTTCAACACCAACCTATATTATCAATACTGGAAAATGGATTTCTGAGAAGTTGGGGTATCCATCTATCAGTATCACCACCAAACTAGATATTGGGGAAAAACACAGAACACAAAACACTTTGGAGTTGGAATGGTTATCCATATCACGTTGGGATCAAGTAGATATGAAAAAAAATAAAACAAAGATTTGTAGTATAGATCATCCAACCTATGGGTTAACATAAATTATAGTAACATACCATATGTCACCACCCCATCATTAGATGAAACATTTTCTAATCCCTACCAGCACTATCTACATGACATAACATGATCACCACACATTACTGCACATTTTCTATATACAATTCTGTTTTCTACTATTTTACTTATTTAATGAGTTTCAACATACTCCCATTTTATCCTATATCTCATTTTATGTTATTAAATCATATTAATTTTTCAATAAAATCATTTAAGGGAACTATCACACAACATTTTCATCAAATCATCATCTTTATTCACCAAACCATGTCTTTTAAGTTTTTTTGCATTTCAGTTCATTCAAGGGATTAGTAGGATTCTATGAAAACCATTCCACATAAAATATATTCTGTATTACATTCACCAATATCAAAACAAAACCTATACCAATATATCTATGCACAAACCAACAATCTCATCACAACAACCACACATCATTACTACAAAAAAAACATCATACATCACTTCCCATTATAACTATCCATAGCCTCACTTCCCAATAGATTTGACACCAAATTAGGTGACAACTAACACCGCATAAATCTTAATAGGGTTCACAAAACCATTGAAATTTTTCGAAAAAGATCATCATCACACAAATAAATATCCAATCATCCAAAATATTACATTGTTACATATTCCATATTAGATTTAATTACATTAAATAATTATTAATAATGTTTATTTTAACATAAATTCCATAATTCACTAGGCAAAAAATTTATTATACATTTATTTTCGCTTAGTCTATTATTTTAGAGAGTTCAAAATATAATCAGAAAAAGGGATTTATAATTATCAAAAATAAACCCAAACAAGGATCCAAATAACCATGATTTTTATAAAAGGAAATAAGCATGTATATTAAGATAACAAAATCCCAAAATAAGTGAAAAAATGAAACTAATCCACTATCACAGTAAATTTCTTATTTATAAAATTTTTATATCTTCTATAGATAATACATACTATACATCAAATGGAAAAAACGTCTTCAATTCCCAAAAATTTATATAATTTGGGTTAGTATGAGGTTCCACTATCTTAAATAGAACAATCCAATTATAGGTAAAATGATGTAACATGGAGAATATTGTTGCCATGAAATAGAAAGTGAGGTAACAAATTGATAAAACTAAGATAAAAAAACACCCATTAACATATAGCCATAACATCTCATAAACCATCCATATCTCCTCCAAACACCACCTATAAAAAAGGATCATGTGAATAACTAAGAAAGTATAGATGAGAAGAACCTTATTATTTTCAATAATTAATCCTAGGACTATAAGGATCAATTAACACAATGATAGTGTGTAAAGTATCCCTATAGTTCTTAGGAGTCACCCAAGGGATGAGGGAAAATACCCGAGGAAGGTAGGGTTTGATGGGAAATTGAGAATTATAGGAAAAATAGGAAACAATTTGACAATGACACAAAAAACCTAACCACAACAAAAGGTTGTTGACACATAAAAAATCTATGGAATGAAGAAAGATATCACACTATACTGCGGCTACAGAAATCGATATTTTTCCCACATGGTGATGTTTATGATGAAAATAAAAATAAAGTAGCAGAGGGACTACGTTTAATAAAAAACAATGGCACTAGGTAATTCAACCAGCAAGAAGAATGCCACACCATAATCTATATCTATTGAATTGATACCTAAAAATGAACATAACCATAAGAATCTATCCTCCAGAACTCCACACAACATCCTTTCCCTCCAATTTACAAAAAATCCATACATAACTGAACAAAAAAATCCACCTACATAATTTTACACCATATCTAACCTATCCAGAATATAGACACCATCTTTACTGCATAACATAATATTATATGCCATAAAAACATCAAATCTATGATCTCATCTAAATATCCAACATAAAATCCTAATCTACTTTAGAAAATCCCAGATCACCTAAATCACCAAAATTATATAAATTTAAGAGCTTGGAATGTAATGAAAATTACACTTATGGTACATTATTCTATCATCATACTTGATTTGAAATTTATAATTTAATGAAAAAATTTAAAATGATCATGGAAAAAATAATTCTTGATATGGTGAAGGGATTCATACATATTTTCAGGAATTAAATTTTTATGTAATAGAGATATGTTCATGTATGAAAATGAAGTATTTAATTAGTGTTGAATCATTAAGATGAGAAATTCATGGTTCAGAATTGAGTGAAATTATATTTTTGTCCCAGTTAGAACTCTTATTGGAAAAAAATGTGAAGCAGAATTTTTTTTTTGATCCTTTTAATATCTTGGTAATTAATGTTCTTCATGAATAAAGAATTATTAATGTGATTATAAGCATTATTAGGCATGTGGGGTTTTACTACTTCTTTCTTAAAAAATTTTCTAGGATTTATCAGCTTCTTATAAGCATTTTAATGAAATTCATACCTTTTTAATTTTATTATCCTTTTTGTTAATCCTTTACATATATGGGAAATATAGTTACATCATAGATTGCTAAATTTTTTTTGAGATTATATGCTATTCCAAAATTTTCACCATTAGAGTTTTCTTATAAATACGGCCTAATCTTATCTTTGAAAACCTTTATTTTACTAGTTGCATCCTCAATGATTCTAAAGAAAATTCAACAATAAATGAGAATGATTTTCTCCCAATAGAGTAGTATTTTTATAAATATGGGAATTATCTTATTCTTTCAATGGTTATTGTTTCTACTAACTATGAAGATTTCTGTATCCTATTAAACAAGTAGGATTCTATGGTAAGGATGATTCAGTTAATTCCCATACTCTAAGAGGTTTTCCCATCATCAAGGTTAAGAATGATTTTGTGAACATTTTAGTAGATTAACATCAATAATAGCTGATGTCTCATGTTGAGTAAGAAGGGAAGCATGATGTTCTGGATGAATTCCAAGATAAAAATCAATTTATGTTGAATCACATATTAATAATTGGGACATACATACAGATAATAATTTTTCCTCTATGATTTATACAACCATGTACCATTTCATGTCATAAACTAACATAGTTCAACATTATATTAGGAACCCAAACCAACTTGGGACATGTCCCAAGAGAAATTCTCAAAACTCTAGGTGAATAGAAAATTTACAGGGAGTCAATAAGAATATATGGGAATGATTACACCTAAATAAAAAATGAAATGATAACACAATTGAATATTCAACAAATGAAAAAAATATATGAAAATTATAATAATGATGATAGAAAAATAAAAAATTACTAGATATATATCACAAGAAGAATCCTAAAGTCTATGAAAAATGAGATAACAAAATAATTATTATAGAAAGAAAAGAGGGAAGAATCAACCAATATATCCTTACTTCTTCTAAAGCACCAACATTTCCTCCATCCATACACAGACAAAGAACCCAATGATCATCCACCTCATCTAAAAAACACAAGTGATGCCTAAATATATGATAGAAGTTTGGAATAAATCTCATTAGGATTCCACACATTAATTCAAGAATAACCTTTAATAATAAATATATATCATTCTAGATCACAAATAAAAATAGAAATTAGTTTTTTCAATTATTTAAAAAAATGTAACTGGTGAATTGTTTTCAAAATAATAAAAAAAATCATTTCTCAAATGATAAAGTCATATTATTTTTTGAAACTGTCATCATAAAAACATTCCAATATGAGGGACATTTTAAACAAAAAATACCTTAAAATATGATGTAGAGTATAGTATAAAAGGGATAGTATAAAAATGATTATATAAGAAAAGGAAATGTAAAACATAAAAAATAGTTTTCAAGGTATCCTCAGAGATAGTAGGAAATCCTAGTGAATAGCCATATGAGTACTAAATAATACCTATCTTAATAATAAAAACCATCTAAAACACATGATGTTTCCCTTACTAGCCTAACTGATGTGATTATAGTATTGCCATAACATAATCATTCTCAGGGACACTATATAGAGAGTGATAAAAACTACAATAACATGTGTACATAGAATTCCCACATAGAATCCTGCAATTACCCATAAATCAAAAATATACACAAGTAAATAATTAATTTCAAAAAGAAGATAAATATATCAATCCATTTATAAACATTCCACACATGTTGTGGGTGGGTCACCATGACCCAAATTCATTATATGCATTGATTACCATTCCATGTATATAGACATATATATACATGTGCTTCTTATTACCATAATTTCATTCATAATTCCATAAAAAATGGTAACATTGAAATTTACATATATAAAATGTCATATAAAAAAGTTATAACAGTTCCCATCATTAATGAGAACTGAGATATACTATGAATGAAATATTAATCATATATCCTATGGTCTAGATAAATTATACTAATGGGACAATAATGATATCTGACAATTAGGTGTTGGGGATGTTTACGCTTTGAAACCTATTCTCTAGAATTTCACTCGTGGTTATCTCAAGTATAAGAAATCATAGGGACTGAACTAAAACAGGAACACTCTATCTTCCATGTTTCATTGGTTGTTCCTATCTACGAACATGATTATTTGTCTATTGACATTAGATTGTTACCCTTGTGTACAATTTTATCACATACAATGATACATTAAAAAACACAAGAAAATGATGTTTTAGTGATGTATCTTATGTAGTGTTTATCCATAGTGCATTTTCATTATTTGAATAATCAATGTATATTTTTTAACATCCATGTTAAATAAGAAAAATTTGGTGGGCCTAGGTTGACCAGGATGGTAGTACCATCATTGAATACTTTTCAATGGTAAAACAATGAAATTATTTCTAGTATATCCATGATATATTTAAATCATCAAAATTATGGTGACACATGTATGAATCATACATTATAAGATATTGAGAGACAGACAAAATACAATATACATAATATTTTCATATGAGGTATTCATAACAATGAAATTTCTTATGTTATTAAGGGCCAGGATGGGTTTCTATGAAAATTTCCTTGGTCAATGATTTCGAGTAACAAATATCGATATAAGAACCTGGAGGGTCACACACTAAGTGTATCCACTAGTTCGAACTAGTCAGATGAATATGAGTTTAAGATGAAGATGGTGAAATATTTGTCTTCCAATGAACATATGAGTGTGATTAATCGAATTAAAAATAATTCAATTAAATAATCAATGTGAAGAATAATTATTATCAAATTTAACTCCAAAGTCAATAAAAAAAATTGTCGTAAGAGTTAATACAAGAAAATATAATTTTTTGAACAATCCAGATGCATTCATGGTTTCTTAAATTATTTTTGGTGATTATAGGCTGAGTTAAATGTTTTTATTTTACCATATAATATTTTAATTTATTAAAACTGTGTGATAAAATATTTTATATAGTTATTGAATGTTTAATTTATTCATAAGTGTGCATCAGTTCCTAAAAATATGTTTTCCATTTTACAAGGAACGAAGTTAACTTTTGGAATGTATAACATTGTTATAAAATCTAATTTTACACACTTGAATAATAATCTCTACCATTTATATGAATTTAGGTAGATAAAATCTCTACTTTTATCATCAAAATATCTTATAGAGAGATTCTGAATAAATAACAAGGTTATATCAGCCAAGATTTCTCGATCATGTCATTATTCTTCAAGCGATCGAAGAGACATTTTAAATTAAATAAATTCCCCACAATAGAAATCAGGAATTTTAGATTGATAATCCATAAGATATGATCCATTTTTGGATGATCTTCATGATTCCTATCATGTTCTGATTTGGGAATATAATCTTATGCCTTGTAAATCAAATCAATAATTTCAGATGAAGAAGGTACCATTTAAAGATTCATTTGATTTTATTTTTCCTTATTAAATTTATTTTATATGATCAATTGTGAAATATAGGAAATTGGTTTTTTTATTCAATTCAATTAACATAATGTGGACCCAAAATTTTGAAGGAATTTTTTTACTCAGTTTTTTACTTCTTGAGTATCCTTCAATACTTATGAAAGAGAACATAAAAATATTTGAATCGAAAATGGTGAAATATCAATTAAATTTTCTATAATTCAGAAAGTGGGATTCTACATGGAAAAAAATGATAGAATGAAAAAATGAGTATTTTTTGAATTATCGGAATGATAAAAGATCAAAGAGTTTTCAATTATAATATTCATCAATAATTAAAAGATAAATTTTTATTGCATATTAATGGCTATCAGTTTGATGAATTTTTAGTTGAATCATGATGAAATTACTTTTCATATTCTTAAAAGATAACAAAATCCAAAAATGGATGTCTGTAAAAAAACATGGATTTATGTGAATCATGGATTATTATCAAATAAAATTAATTAAAATTTCACATACAAGTTCGCATCCATTAAACAGATAAGAATACCTTAGAACCACCCCATTTATATGGAGTGCGTTGGATACAATTTACCCCACATCAATTAGGATGGTGTCGAAGTAAAATTGTATATGGAATATTAATATATATTAATATATAATATATATATAAAATATTAAATATATATATATATGTTTTATATGGATTCGTCAAATAGACATGGGTTGGACCGATATAGATTGAATCCAACCCATCATACCCATGAATCATATTAGTTATAACGACCCAACTCTTTATTACACACATTAACAAGATTCATTAAATAAAATATCAATTAATACTACTATGAGGATATATAAGTCTATTGTATTGGGAATTTAGGAACATTTCATGAAAACTTATGGCATAAAACACAACATCTTTATTGAAAACTTCTTTTACATGACCACATCATTGCTTCGTACTTAGCATGGAATTAGATAACCTGAGGACATAAATATGAAAATGTTGAGATATAAAGCTCATTAAGGGAGTAAAAAAGTCATAAAATAGAGAATAAAATACATTTTAGTCAA
The DNA here is from genome assembly GCA_963277665.1 of Viscum album. Lineage (NCBI taxonomy): Eukaryota > Viridiplantae > Streptophyta > Magnoliopsida > Santalales > Viscaceae > Viscum > Viscum album. The sequence continues at coordinate 613,946,734 of OY728162.1, forward strand.
TAGGAATATAAATTGAGCATAAGATAAAATGAACATAAAGGCATGACATAACATGATTATCGTAACACAGAGATGTGGAAACAACATTTAACATGATATTAGCATGATACAATGCTCATTAAACATGGATCATGAGTAAAACATCATTTAAATTGAATTTGAATGAGTAAATCATCATTTCAATTTGTGTATTGTGATACAATTCTTTACCCAATGCATTGGAGTGCTATCAGGGAACACTGATTTTAATCATTTCATTACATGCATTAGTGTCCCATATAGATAAAAAAAATGGATTCATTAAAAATCATAATTTATTCGATGAATAAGATATGTGGAATACATAAATTTAATTCCTCAATCAACAAGTAATTGTTCTCAATTTTTAATAACCTTGATTTTGAAATGGGTATTATATTAACTTTCACAATGATTTTGTCATGGGAAATATTGTTGTTACTTCAGCTGCATAATGATGTCATATAGAAATTCTAAAATGGGTTAATGAGAGATAAAGTGGTATGTTATAAATTATTAATGAAATGGACATCAAGGTGGTCATGTAACATAATATACAAACATAATTAATGGAATTTATATGAAAAATATTCAATAATTGCTTGAATGTATATGGGGAGAGAGAAATCCCATGGGGAATTTTGGCATGGTAATCTGTGTACATGAGAATAACTAATGATAGATAAACGTGTATCTAATAATTAGAAAAATATGTAGGGATTTATAGGATAGGTGATATATAATACCCCAACATTTTTAACTGAAAATAAAATGGCATTACAATATAAGGAAACATGGACATAAATATGAAAGGAAGGAAAGTGAGGATCCCTTACTTGGATGTGTGTGAATTAAAGATCTGGGTAGGGAGTTTTTGAGACGTGGAGAGCCTTGGGAGGATTATATAAGGAGGTGATAAGATTATGGATGTGCTCTATGGGTTTTTAGTAAATATTAATGACATATTTAGTGTGTTTATGTAGGAAAGCAGAGGGTATTCTTTAGTAATTAGATTTTGGAAACTACACATTAAACTATTGAAAACCACAAACCAACCCATGGTTTTTTCCAATGATTTTTTCCAACAAAGAGTGGAAAACTTATTTTATATGGCCAATGTACAAACTTATAAAAATATTAGGTTGTCTTGTGTGGAGGTGAGTCACACTCTCAAGGAAATAATTTAAAATGTTAAAATATTAAATAAGTCTTGGAGGGTCCACTAAGGCATTGTATAATTACTAAAAAATTATAAACACACAATATATTAAAGTTGAAAAATATACGGGATGAATATAATTTTTTTATTATTTTATTTCACAACTATTGGATCTTTATGATGTCATAAAACACATTATATATTTAAACAGTATTTAATTTTTACCCAAAAATTATATTATCTCAGAAAATTATGAAAAATTCACTATTAGATAATTTTGACATCTTTAATCCAAAAATAATATCCATTTTATTTAAATAATTTTCTAAATATTTGAAATTTCACTTTTAAAATAAAAAAGTACATTTATCAAAAATTCATGGGATTTGAAAAAAAATTCTTTTAAACCTTAATAAAAATTATAATGGTATTAATAAAAATTATACTATCATTTATATTTAATAAAAATTAATTTTGTACAAATATTTTTTAAAAATATAATTTAATTTAATAACCCGCTATTTTTTTAAAATATATTTCTTAATTGAATATTAACTAAAAATACTATTTTTACATAAAAACCATTTAAAGTTATAATAAAATTATTTTATATTATTTATTCTATAAAAACTCATGAAATTAATCATAGTGAAAGGTTCTTGTTACATAACCCCTTATAAAACCCGCATGAGACCTAAGGGTAAGTTATGCGATGGTAAAAGGCTCTTGGGGTGGCTGAGATAACATCTCTCTAGAGGTAATCCTTATTAACTTCCACATCTCCCATTGTAAATTCCATTCAATATTAAAATGTTGAATCTCCGATAGGGTTTGGTCAAGAGTGATGCTAGTGATACTACCTCCTTTCTGAGATATGATAAATGGGATTTGTATTGAGAAATTATACTGGATGAGCCTATTGCTTCCTTTTTATAAGTAAATTTGATTTGAAAAAGCATTATACTAGTACTAATCATGTGACCGCTGTTTAATGACTATATTAGAAACGAGAAGAATTGTTAACAATATTTTAAAATCCAAAAACATAAATCATTGGAAGTGAATATGTATTATATAACCATTTACCATAATAAGACATCTAAATATATGAAGCATAATTTTTTTTAATAAATGTTTGGGTCCTTTCAATCGTCCACCCCTAAAGAAATTTCACCCTCAAAAGTTCCTTTTCCAACACTAAAACACATAATTGTTACTCTACTTCATCACTTCCTCTGATTCCCATTTTTCTTCTTCAAACTTGTGGTTTCTCCAAAAGGATTTGATGAGGTGAATTGTTTAATTTCATCGTACTTTTTCTCTACTATATAATATCTTCACTGGGTTTTATTCATAATAGAGGTCATTCTCTAATTGTTCCACCTCTATATTGAGTACATGAGATGGGTTAGGTATGTAATTCTTCCAGAGTTATTCATTAAATTTATCATGTACATGAGATAGGTTCAGTGGGAGTGCTAGTTGATAGGCCACTAATCCAACGTGATCAAGGATCTCAAAAGGGATGATGTATATTAGACTAATTTATTCCATCTTCCCAAATCACATTACTCTTTTACATAATGATATTTAGAGGAATACCATGTGTTTAACATCAAACTATAGGTCTCATAAATGATTATCATTATATCTCATTCAAAAACTCTGAGAAGAATTAATGTGCTGCTGGATGGTCATAACATTCTCCACCATTTCATCGACCAATTATCGACCTAGCAATTTTCAATCCCCATCATCACCTCATCATGTCAGTGTTCTGCACTTCTTCCCATAATGCAATTACTAATGATCCATTTGCATGCATGATTTGAAATTTTTATTTTAATATAACTCAACCAGAGTAATATATTGATCTTATCCTTATATGAAGTCCATTGAGCATGTTCTCAACTTGTCCTCAAGTGATTGGATAGTCTTCTCAAATTGACCATCAGTTTGAGGATGATAATCTATGTTGATGTTCAGATCAGTATTTAGAATGTGTTGGAGACTCTTCCGGAACATAGAGGTGTATCTCAGCTCTCGATCAGATACAATCCATAGTGTTACTCCATAAATCCTTACCATTTCTCTAATGCATATATGTTCCAGTTGACACAATGTTAAATCCTCCTGAATTGTAATCAAGTGTGTATTCCATCAAAGATGATCCACAACAACCAAGATAACATTGTTTTATTTTTATGTCTTCATATGTATAGTGATAAAGTCTATGGAGATGTATTCTCATTTCTATGTTGGTATGGGTAATGGTGGCATCATCCCCTTCGATGTATTCGTCTCAACTGTCACTTGCTGACATGACATGAACTTTGATGTATACATAGAGATCTATTTCTTCATTTTATCCCACCAATAATGATCTTAGAGACCATGACATATCTATTTGTTTCTTGGTTGAATGAAGAAATTTGAACTACGTGCATTATCCAAAATTTCAATCATTAAATCTAGATAATATGGACAATGTAGTCTTGACCAAAATCTCACAATTCCTTCTATATGAAAATTGAAATCTACGGATTTCTCTTTTCTACAGTTTACACATTCTTCTAAATTCCCACATCATACTTTTGAGTATCTTTTTACCTTTCTAAAAGTGATGGTTCAGTAATCCTTTGTGGAAATAATGATGATGTTCCATCTTTATGATTCACATGTCCATCTTTATCAAATATAAGAAGATTGGATAATTCTCAATTCTAATCAACAATATAATCATGGGTTGATTTTTACTTAGAGCATTCACCACATTATTCAATTTTTCCATGTTGTAATTGTTTTGGAAGTCATAATATTTGATCATATCTAACCTTTTTTTGGAACATGTTATAATCTCTCTATTTGATTATATAGCTGACGCTTTTTTGATCCATGTATATTTCACAATTCTCCCCAAAGAGATAATGTATCAAATTTTTTAATGCGTTGATTACTATAGAAAACTCCAGGTCATGTGTTGGATAGTTTATCACATGAACATTCAATTGTCTTTAAGAATTGGTAATGGCATTGTCATTTTTCATCAAAACAAAACCCTTTCCCTTCATTTTAGAATCACTAAATTCAACAAAATATTCTCCAATTGCGGGTAATGTTAGAATGGGTGCATTGATAAGCCTCTATTTCAACTACTTGAAGCTATCATGTCATTCATCATACCAATAAATATTCACTCCCTTCTTGGTTAGCGTGGTAAGAGGGTCTGACAATCGTGATAAATTTCTCACAAATCGTTGATAATATTCATCTTACTCATGGAAGCTGTGGATATTCGTCACATATGTTGTCATCGACCATCCATCAATTTCATTTGTCTTCGAGGGATCCACATATATCCCATTTCGTAGGATGATATGACCCATGAATGAGACTTCCTTTAACTATAACTCACACTTTCTTTACATTATAGAGTGATTGTCCCTTTTTAATGACTCTAGTATAGTGCTTAGATGCTTCTCAGGCTCTTCCTTGGTTTTGGATTATATTATAACATCATCTATAAATATTACCACAAAAATCTCAAATTTATATCTAATGACTATATTAATCATGTCCATGATGATTTATAGAGAATTAGTGAGTTTGAAAAGAATTACTATGAATTCATAATGCCTTTACCTTGTAAGAAATGTAGCCTTGAGGGTATCATTATTCTTAACCCTTACTTGGTAATATCCTGACTGAAGATCCACATTGGGGATGTATTGTGCTCCATGTAGCTAATCAAACAAGTCATCAATTCATGGAAGATCATACTTGTTCTTTATCATGAATTTGTTGATCTGAAGATAATCAATGCAATGGTTCATTGACCCATCATTCTTCATGAAAAATAAGACCGGTACACCCCATGGTGAATCACTTGGGTGTATAAACCATTTATCTAGATTCTCCTATAGTTATTTCTTTATCTCCTCAATCTCAACAGCAACCATTCAACATGGATTCTTGTATATATAAAAATTCCTATATATACGATCAATCATGAATTCAACATCTCTTCTAAAGGATGACCAAGAAATTCATTGGGAAACTCTACAGTGAATTCTGTCACAATAGGGATTTCTTCAAGGATTGTTGCTTCCATAGAGTCAATCATCTGAGAAAAATAAACATGATTCAAGGAAATTAATATTTATTCATGATATGATGGTTCTAGAGAAGATCAATCCTCATATATTCACATGTATAGAATCAAGGGTTGATTCCCCATTTGGAGAGTGATTTTCCTATCACATAAATTAATGTTGTCTATATATTGGGAAATCCATTAAATGCCCAGAATTGCATCAAATTCCAACAGAGTGAGTATAACAAGGTTTTCCTGGAAGATCAATCCACAAATTATGATTGGGTAGGAGTTATATTCATGAGATGTAATTAATTCACCATTTTACATTATCACAAACATCTTTACTTCTGTGATTTGTGGTGGTGTTGGGACTGTTCTACTAAACATTCGGGATATAAAAGTATGTGATGAATTAGAATAAAAATGTATGCTCTATATTATTGAATGAACAACTAGTGTACCTATCACCACTTCATTTTCAGGGTTCACATGTGTAGTACTAATCGAAAATCTTCTCTCTTGCTACCTTGGAGGTTGTTGGTTGCCTCAAAAAATCGTTGACTTAGGGAACTGGTTTGCAAAGTTCCCAAGTTATTTTTAGTTGGAGAAAGGGCCAATGTGTTGAGGGTTGAACAGATCATTTATTTCCTCAGTCCTAGTAGTGGGTTTATATTCTTATCAATTTATTCCCTGGTTCCATTCTCTTCCACATCTAAAGCATTTCCTCGCCCCCTTGAGGAAATTATAGGGGTTCTACTTTCCTCACCTTTCACAAGTAGGATGCTGAAATTTCATAGCACCGTTTGATTTATCCACCAGGCTACCAGTATTATAGTCCACTTTACACTTCTTATCCCCATGATACCCCTATGATTATTTGAACAAAATTTCTACATTGAGGTAACATCATAAAATTTCCTCTTCGCTATCAAAGTCACAAATCATGAAGAATTTCCTTAGGCTCGGTTTTAGCCCACCACAGAAGTGGTAATACATGCATTTGGGGGTAATGAGAAATACAAGGGAATATTAGGAAATAATTTTGAATTTTTACTTGTATTCTCTGATGGATTTGTCATATTTTTGATGAAGTTAAGTAAGTACCATCCAATATTGAGTTGGAGGATTTGTAGAAAATATTTATCAAAAAATATTTTCTGGAAATCATTTCATTTCAACGCCTTGATCTCTTCCTCAGGCATCATATTTTTTTTTATAAATTTACACCATTGATATGCTTCAACATTCATAAGATAAGTATCTAGAGTAACATTCTCCTGTACATAACATTAAAGGATAGAGATGATATTTTCAGTGGAGTGGATTCATTGTTCACTAATTGAGGGATCAGATGATCTTTTAAAAGATTAAGGCCTTTATCTAATGAATCTCACGATTGTGTCTTGTTATTTTTTTGGGTGGGGGGGGGGTTGAATTTTCACTTCAACCATGTTTATATTCATAACATGAGTTAACTAGGAGAGTATCATGACAAATTTTTTGATTCTCGCTCTAATCAGATTTTGCATATCAGTAGAATTATCATCCCATTGATATTTACAATGGTTGTTTGTCTGAGTCCTCCTATTATCATCCATTAGATCAGACAAAAAGAAAGTTAAGGGTGACACATAATAGAGAATCCAGTGTAAAAAATGGAAAACTTATAAATTACATTTATTTCATTACGTTATGAATTAATATGATTCAATCTATGTTATACATGATATACATACCAATATATTTTTTAAGGGGAATTTTTTTATTTCCTTAATAATGGATCATATAATAAGTATATGGATTTACCAAATCATATCCCTAGAAAGTGTCATAAAAAAGAGTGTATCAAGGTCCCTTTTCATGCACTAGTTCTTGTTTTAGTGTAGCTCAATGCATTGTTTTCTGGTTTTACCCCAAGATACGTCTATGCCAGAGCCACATCTACCTGTTTCTATCCATACTATGAAGTAGTTTTTTGTTAAACCACTTACAGTAGAGTCAAAAAAATTTAGGTATGTTTTTATTATACATAGTATAATCCCTAAGGAATTCACTATGGATTTCTAAACCTATTCCCAAAAATAACTCAACCTATCATCTGTTACAAACTATAACATACATGATCATTATTACACACATTAACATGATTTATTACATAAAAATTTACTTAAGACACCTCTAAGGATAGAGAGTTATAGTATCTTGGAAAATTAGGTACATTACATGACAACTTATGACATAAAATTCAAAATCCTTATTGAAGACATCTTTTACGTGACCACAATATTCCTTCGTACTTAGCATTGCATGGGATAACCTGAGGACATACATTAGAAATGGGTGATCTATAAAGCCATGTAAGGGAGTAAGAAATGAATAACATGGAGAATAAAATACATGTTTGGAAATAGACATATCAATGTATAATAAGAGAAACATGGCATTAAGGCGTGAAATAGCATGATTATCAAAACATGGAGATGTGGAACAAACATTTAAATGATATTAGCATGAGCCCAGGATCATTGCACATAGAGCATGTGTTATCCCTAATTTCAATTGAATTATCTTGAGTAAACCATAATTACACATGGAGAATCGCGATACTATTCTTTACCCAATGGATTGGAATGCTCTCAGTGCACACCCATCATAGTCGTTTCATTTCATGCATAAGTGTGCCACATAGATCATACAACATGGATTCATTAAACATCATAATTTTTTCACAGAATATAAAATTATTAATAAATAATTATAAATCCAAAATCTAAAAGTACATGTGCATAATTTTGGATACCATTGATAGATAAAAGGGCATGATATTCAATTATTCAGTGATTTTGGCTTGGGAAATTTTGCTGTAACTTCGACTACATAACAACTTCAAATAGTAATTTTAAAATTGGTTGACGAGAGGGAAAGTGGTATATTATCATTTATAAATGAAGTGGATATTAAGGGGTTACATAACATAATATCCTAACATATGTAATTGAATTTAGATGCATAATATACAGGAATGTCTTCAATGTAAATGAGGAGTGAGAAACCCCTTATAGAAATTTTGGCAAGGTAACAGGTGTAATGGGAGGCATTAATGATAGATAAAGGGGACTCTCAACATTCAAACATAGGAATGGAATTATAGGGGAGGTCAGAAATCATACAAAAACATTTTTAATTGAAAATATAATGGCATAAAAATATAATGAATCTTTGACATAAATAAGGAAGGAAGGAAAGTGAAGATCTATTTCGTGGATGTGTGTGACTTCATGGTCTTGAGTAGGGGCTTCCTGAGATCGTGGGGCACCTTGGGAGGATTATAAAGAGAGGAGTTCTGTTTTGGTATGTTCTATAATGGTTTTTAGTGAAGCGGAATGATAGATTGAGTGGATTTATATAGGAAAAGAGAGGGAATTCTTTATTATTTATGTTTTGGATACAACACATTAAACTAGTCAAAACCACAAACAAACCCATGGTATTTCCAATGGTTTTTTCCAAACTATATTAATATACATTTTTTTATATGTCTAATGGGCTAAAATATTGAAATATTAGCCTTTCTTATGTGGAGGTGAGTCACACTCTCAAGGAAATCCTTTTAAAAGTTACAGTATTTTATAAGCCACGGATGGCCCACTAAGGCATTATAAAAATTAATCAAATAAATATAAATTCTCATTAATTTAAATCTAAAACATATATTGGTAGAATATACATTTTATTTTATGTTATTACAACACTATTGGGTCATTATGATGTTATAAAATACATTATATATTTAAATGGTATTTATTTTTTCCCAAAAATATGTCTATCTCAGAAAATTATGATAAATTCACCATTAGATAATTATGACATCAGAAATACCAAAATAATATTCATTTTATCTAAATAATTTTATAAATGTGTGAGTTTTCACTTTTAAAATAAAAACTGACATTTATAAAAAAATCATGGGTTTTGACAAAAACGAATTTCAAACCATAATAGTAATTAAAATTGTATTCCTTAAAATTATACGATCATTTATATTTAATAAATATTAATTAACTAATAATATTATATTAAAATATTATGTAATCGAAAAATCCATTAATTCATAAAAATAGATTTATTAATTGAATATTAACTAAAAATACTATTTGTGGTTTAAAAACCATTTACAAAGTATCTATAAAATGAATGTATATTATTTATTCTATACAAAACTAATGAACATAATCAGATTTATTGTGTATTTTTACATAACTCCTTATAACAACTACAAAATTTCTAAGGGTAAGGAGTGTGATGGTGATAGAATCTTGGGCGGCTCAGACAACATACCTCGGGTGGTAATCTCTATTAACATTCACTTCCCCCATAAGGGATTCTATTCATGATTAACATGTTGAATCTCGGAATGGGCTAGGTCAATATTGAATCCCTGTGATGCTACCTTATTTATGAGCTACAAAAAATGGGCTTCGTGTAGAGAAATTATTCTGGATGGGGTCATCATTTCCTTTATCTGGTTAAATTAGATCTTTTAAAGCCTTATATTTATACTAATAATGTGATCATTATTCAATGATAATATTTGAAACCGTAACAATTTTTAATGATATTTTAAAATCCATAAACATAAAACCATGGAATTACATAGGTTTTATATAACCATTTTACATAATAATACATTTAATTTGATAAAGAGTAAATTTCATTAATAAAATTTTGGGTCATTACATTAATGGACCTAAATTAACATCTAGAGATAATATTTACGTCTAAAAAACCCTAATAATTATAAAAACAAATCATAATTTAAATTTCTTGTTCATTAATAAAATAAAATTATTTATTGTGATGTCAGACATATCAAACATTAATTTAAATCATTTTAATTCATGTAAAAGCATAAAAAATACCAAGAGTTTAATTTCGGAATTTTTTTTGTATAAATTATATATTCAACATGAAGAATCCTGATCTAGGACTGACCCACAATGATTGGATTATTATATATTTAATTTTATTATTCTATTTATAATTTCAAATATAATATTTGTTTGATATTTAATATCTACACATCATCCATAATTTCCCAATTTTTATATAAGAATTTACATCATCATTTATATAAGAATAATTATTTTCTCACCACTATGTTCCTATCGCCATTGTGTGAGTACACATGGTAATGATCATATGAGTTTATAGAAAATTTGTTCATGTTGATAGATAATATAAACCAATCAGGTGAAGTACATGAGAGTTTTAGTTGTAATAATTGATGTCAGGTATTGACTTATCAAATTCCCTTTCTGTTTTTGGTAAATCTATTATTCTATCTATGGATTAACAATAGTTTACCACTTGTTATAATGTATTTATTTATTTATCTTATTGTATACATGGTTTTTTTATATTTTATATTTCTATTTATTATGCATGATCAAATAATATAGTAATTAAAAATAATTCATAGTTAAAATGAACATGTTTGATGAATGTTTTCTATTTTACCATTAGTAAATTTGTTATTGTGATCATATTAAACCATTATGTGAAAAATAAAAATGATTTAATTTGTGATATTAAAATACCAAATTCCTCATGGAAAACATTATGTCATTACATAACTTTCAACTCAATAATTTGAACACAAACGATTTTTTGAGGTTCTCATCATCCCATGTTATGGGTGCATTGTACTGTTAGGGATTTATTATGATTGTGGTGGGATTACTTAAATATCTTTTCTTGTAATATAGTATCGATATATATCATATTTCACCATTATATAAAAATCATTTGGGATTTAAATATAGTTATTTACAAGTGATAGGACTCGCCTCAGTAGATAATGGATCCTTTATTTAATGATGTTGGAATATAAAAATAATAATCTAGAATCTCAAAGTTATGGTGGAACAATAGATCAATATATTAACTTAGGTTTTAATATCCTTTCCTCTAGATTAATAAAATGACTATGTGTGAAGAATGTAGTAAATGAGGGATACTCAGATTTGATAAAATATTTTGAGAAATTAAGAATTAAAAATTAAAAATGTTCTATTAGTAATAATTATAATGTACTAAAATTTTAAATTTTATTATTATAGGTTAAATGGGAACTAATGAAAATTCAATTTCAATATGATTAATATTGGACAAAGATAATATATTGACCCACAATTACATCATTGAGTGGTACATGTGCTTGAAAATAGTACTTGACCAAGAGTGGAAGATTTATATTATTAACTCCCCACATCTAGTCAAGCCTCCACGTGAATTAAGAAAGGTGTATAATGATAAATATAAGAAGTATATGGGTGATATTTTAGATGATTAGTGCTTCAGGATATCATATAGGTCCAGTGAGATGCATAATATGAATGAAGAAAAATATTATTTCCACATGACTTTTTATATGTAAGAGTTATACCATGTGAAAGATTGATAAGAAAAGTTTTACATATCATGTTGTCTATAGCTGTAGGGTAGAAAAATGTAATTATTATGGAAATCATGTAATAAATATGATAAGTTACATTGAGAGACTTGATTCTTATGGTTTGAAACAAAACCATGAACTAGAATCTCATCTCATTATTACCACTTTCCCCATATATTTTCAATAGTCATCATTAATTGTATTATTAATAACATTGATAATTCACTCTTAAATTTGATGGATTTAGTTACCTAAGTTGATTCAAATACGAATAATTCCATCTCCCCATTCACTAATACTAACAAGTGAGGAATGTAAATGTTAATAAGTGAGAAAATACAATTATAATTATTAATGCCTCATACATTTTCAAATAAACTAATACACATCCCTTAATAAAAGGAAAAAATACATATTTAGAGTAATGAGAAGGATGTTGTCTCATTATATATGGAATGAAATTCAACTAGAATAATAATTGTATAGATAAGAAGAAAAAGAAATTTAATTATTCTTCTTCAGTTATATTTGATATTCAATTAAATATTCTTATTTATAGAATATGGGTATTGGATATATGACGTCCAGGGCTAGGATGCCACAGAATGGTGCCTCAATCCCGGATGGCCTCATGGAATCAAGCGTATCTCCTAGAACACCAGATGCAACTGACTAGAATCTAGGGATTATGGTGTGTCTTTGGGGACACTATTTCCTCATTTTTAGAGTGTTTCATAGGGTATATAGAATAACATATAAAGAAGGAATCATAATTAATTAGGTTCCAAAGTATATGAAAAAACAATAAATTACTGGACTAGTAATCCGCCATAGTGAAAGAAAATATAATCAATCAGAAATTGGATAATAATCAATAATAGTAAACATAATCATGTAAATAAGGATAATAATATATTTCATGAAACAATAAAGTATACAAACATTGATACAGGTAGAAGGAATAAGTACTATACAAGCTATAAAAATAAAAAACAAAAAGCTTAGAATCCATACCAGCATCCCAGGATTTTTCTTAGTCATCTGCTACCAGCTCCACCCAGGATCGTAAAAGTAGTGACACATCCATAATAGGATGTCTCCACTTCTCTACACAAGTAATCATCTAGTCTACCCATGTACCATTTTTGGCACATATAGAATGTCTGATAAACACCAAAGGACACCACAAATGATGTATATAAATTTAATCTGGTGTATATAATATGATAGTGTGTAGATATAATAATGAAATGTAAGAATAAAAAATTTAATTATATATCTTATAGTTCTTGAATAAAAACCTGGTTTGCAATGCCCACTTTGGTCCATGCTAGAATAACTCTAAAAGTATATGACAATCGTAATTTCTAGTATCACAAGAGTATTAATGGACTCAATGCCACGTTTCATGGTAATAAATGGGAATCCATGGATAAAATAACAATTATATTGGACTCCATTACTAAAATAATAGTGTCAGGATACCATACACAGTATCATAGAATAGGGGTTCCATTCCCATTATCGCAGAATAGGGTCACAATGCCCGTATAGTATCTCATGGGATGTCATTCCCATGTAATATCACAGGGGATTTCATCCTTATATAGTTACACATTTATATAAGGGTCTCCATACATGTATTGTTTCACATTTATAGAAGGGTCCTCATTCTTGTATTGATATAAGTTATTCAAGGGTCGTTATACCCATTTAATTATAATAAGTCTCTTCATTCCCATTTAATTATAATAAGGGTCATCATTCCCATTTAATTAATATACATGAGGTATTCCATTACCATTTGAATTTAATATGTATAAGTTTCATCATTACAAAATCCCATAAATAAAGAGGGTCACCATGCCCGCACATATATAGAAATAATTTCAATTGTCTTTAGTATAATCCATTACATAATTCATTATAGATTTACATTTAATAATGATAAGGAAATAACCATTATTCAATTTAATTATGTTTTGTGGGATAACCAGTCACCTCTAACCGATTCATTTCATTATACATTTTTAGGGAATGAGGCATTCTATTCCACTACATTTGTTGCAGATCAATATGATATGACCATTTAGAAGTAAGTATAAACACATCATTAGGTGTTTTGGGTGAAAATGATTGAAATATATTTTGGTATAAGGGTTAAACCCCAAATGGATTTATCACAGTAAGGTAGTAGGCCTTGATATGATTTGGGTTATATCAAGTAAACCAATTGAAGGAAATTCATGGAGATATAAGTGTACTGAATAATGAAAAATATTATTAAAAATCCAAACATGATGGACTTTTTCAACACCACCTAAATTGTGCTTGTACTATTATCCTCCTCTAGTATAGACACTTGATTTGGTCTAGATCAATAGAAAATATATGAATCGATCAACAACCTGATAATAGACTATAAAACCTGAACCTAGATAACTCAATCGAGATGAATAAAAAAGTAGAATAATGAAAAAGGAACATATTACATAGTGAGAGGAATCCAGTTAGATGAACAATGCTTTGATCAGATATCAGATGAATATTCAGGATCAAAATATTTCCAAGAGGTATTAATGGCATCTTATGGGAGAAATGAGAGAGGTCCTAATCGTAGGATATGAGAGAGAAGGTTAGGGTGAGGTTTAATTATAAATTTGAGGAAATTTTTTCAATTCACTATAAAAGTATAGGTACATTGTTTTACCACATGGTTGACCAAACCATGCATCAACCATGTGATATGCCTCTATGAGAAACTGAATACATGCCACATGGGTGTATGACCCTTATCATAATGTAATGGAAAATTGGGAAACAATTATTACACTTCTATCCATCCCTACATGGTTAGGGATTATTATGTGTCCTCCCCCAACATGGTTTATCATATGCATGTAACCAGTCTATTCCTTGCAATATATGGGTTCCAACATCTGTACAATCAGTAGGCACCAATGAATCATATGTGAGATTATTAGGCATTCATATTAAGTAAAAAATGAAATACACCAAATTGTAATGGATCCATACCAAGAATCAAGATAGGTATCTAACATGCATCCCCTCATAATGGAACTACCCCCCCCCCCCCCCCCCGAGATCACCATCCAAGGGAAGAGAAAAATCATCTATGAACAATTCTTTCCCCTGAGTATGTATGTCATCCTCTCACTCCCATGTATTCTAATATACCCAACTATGCTACCATACCTCAAATAGTAATTGGGTAAACAATCCTCATAGAACATTCATTATCCAGTCAACAATGTTTATAGGATACTCTTCAAAAGAAGTTTTTATATCTAAATCAACATCCATAGGAGAAAAAGTTTGATATGAGTCATCATGGTATCAGTGAACCAATGAGACATTGAGGATATAGTGCATGGTACCATACCAATGATGTTATAGAAGATGATAGGCTATGGTCTTAACTCTCTCCATGAACTCAACATGCATGAAAAATTATGGAGAAAATATCCATTTTTTCAATATCCGTCCATTTCCATGTTTTTATGATACCCATAATAATATGAAATTGCCTACATTGAAATAAAGAGTTCATCGATGGAGATAAACATATGAGATCTATTTAGATTGATAAGTTAATATCCACTTCTTGATCATACAACCAGGCTCCAAGGTTTCCTAATCAATGTGAAGACTAAGTATCACTATCTCTCCTACCTATAACCAACACATGGTTAAATGGTAGATCCATCCATATATGGCCTTATAGGGAATCCATTCGAATTGTAACATAATAACAATTATTTTAGGTGAAAGATTGAAGAGGAATATGATTCCCCCATGAACCACAAAATTAATGTATGTATACTTGAACGATGCCCTCTAGACATTGTATAGTCTATTCAGACTAACCATCAGTCTGAGGGAGAAGGAAATGCTCCGAAGAGCTGATGTACCCATAACCTTATACAAATCCTACCAGAATGACAAAGTAGAGAGATCACACCTAATTGAAATGATATTACTATAGAAACCTTGTAGCCGTATGATCTGAATTACATAAAATATTCAAATATTATCAATTGAGGATGTCTCCTAGATAGGAATGAATTCTGATACATTTTTTGGTCGATCCCCAACTACCGAAACTACGACGTTACCTCAAGGTGACCTAGGTAATGTAATGAAAATATCCATATCAATGTCTCCCTTTTCCATTATATTATCGGTAAACACTTGTAAAAAGCTACATGGTAACTTATATTTCACCTTCGCCTTTTGAAAACTATTAAAGAAAATAATAAAGTCTTATATATGACATTTCATCATTGGCCAACAATATTTTCAGTGACTATCATGATTTTTCTTGGAGATTCATGACTGTAAATCACACTATGAATCATGATACTCACACATCATCTCCAATACCATATTTTTTGTAAAACTTGATAAATGTATGTTTAATCAAAAAAATTTCATCATTAATAGTACAATCCAGAGGTGGGTCCTCACCAAGAATACTCTCTCGTAGAACTAAGCCCCCATGTTTTGAAAAGTACCTCATCTTCACCTTCTCCAAACGCGATGTGGGAATTACCAGAGATGGATGTATAGATTATAAATGGTATTCATTCACCTCGATCTTTATATAAGAAAATAGAGCCACAACGTTCCATTCTATACTATCCTCTGTAACTAGTTGTGTCTCAGTTCAATTGCTTAGAGAATCGAGATAAGAAATTAATTTTCTAAAAGTATATGAATGTTCTATGTTTAAAGAATATTGATATTAAAATCATTTTCTCAGATAGAGACTCAATTCAGACTATGTAAATATTTACCTTAGGTTCTTTTGTTTCGTATGCAATACAAAATACTCTTCAAACAGGTGATGCCTCCAAAAATATAGGGCCCATATAACATATTCAATATCATGTTCATGCATTGGGTAACTCAAATCATGATGCCACACCTACCACAAACCACACTCAAAAACACCATCTTCCTACTTTATAACAACTCCTATATCGATACATGATATGTCATATTTGAATTTATACCTCTTTCTTTAATATATAAGAATCAAGATCTACGCTGAAGTCAATATTCCTTTCAACTCCAATAATGATTCCTCAATGGATTTAGACCATATAAACTTCACATTTGTCTTAATAAAAACTCTATGATATGCTTCTAATCATAATAACACATTTATAAAATATGTGTCATAAACAATGTTCCATAAAAAACAATTTATATCAATGATTTTCTTGATATCCTCTTATGTAACCACATTTCTCCCCATATATTGGTCAATAGATACTCATGCCTCTAAAACAATATCACAGAGGAAGTGTTGCTAGTCTATCTCGAAATGACATTGACAAGGTATATAATATAGCTAGTTCTCACTTTGTGTATTCAAATTATGATCTCAATATGACTAGCATGGTCAAATTAAATTTGATAATTTTCTATGATTTCATATTGGAAGGCCTTCAAAAATAAATCTCAATAAGGATTCAAAAAACAATCATCAAAAACATGAAGATAGAAGGAATATTCGTATGATAGAATGAAATCAAAAGATACTCATATAAGCCTTACCAACTATAGATATCATTACTTGGAGTATCGAAATGCCTGACTTAAACCTGACTATAACCCATTATAAGGACAATATTTAGGAATATCCTCTCACCTCTGAGCTGGTCAAAGAAATATTCTATGAAAGTTATGTGATACTAGTGTTTCACTATAAGAAGATTCAATTTTTAGTAATTCACAAAATGGCCTAAAGGAATATTATTACTTCTTATAGAAAGGGGCCAGTGAACCCAAATGAGAAATACTAGGTTATATAAATACATTGGCCTCTAAACCCCATAACTACCTCATGAACTCCTCTAACTCAGTATTAGACATCCAATAAGGAGGAATGGAAACTAGTGCAAATCTAGAAACTAAATTGATAGTAATCACTACTTTTCTCCCAAGTGTTAGTCTTTAAAATTTATTAGGATGAAATTCCATGAATCGATCAACAACCAGAGGCAATCAATATTTTGTTGTCTTGGATAATTTAAGCAATATCTTGAAATCAAGGGGGTCACTCCACCTCACACCATATTCTATAGTATAGATCTATCATCTAATAAATCACACATACCATTATGGGAATATTTACTACCCCATTTTGACATAAATAATACCTTCTGACAATAACAATCCACATATACAAGATATGGGGCAGACCAGTCCACCCTTAGAATGAAATCAAATTCTGTCATCTCAAGGATTAAGAGGTCACAAGTAAAATGGTCAATGGATACCTCAAGAGGGAAGTCTATACACTATCTTATTATCTAATAACATATATCAAGAGACATATCAAGCATCATAACACCACAAGTTCAATCAATATGATGATCGAGGCTTTGAATGGTCAGAAAAAATTTGATGGAATTTTATCCATATAAGTGGAATAAAGAAAAAAATAGTATAGGATTATAAAATTTTACATACAATGGTATATAGATTTGAATCCATCTCCACTGGTCTAGGCTTCATAAAATAAGTATTTCCTAATCCACAACTCCATGCTACAACATGACTGCCTGGAGTAGTCCTACTCTATTGGTGCATAAAATCTGAAGCCCTGTTTCTACATCCACCACAACCTCCATTTACTAAATGTCAATTAGTAATCTAAATACATGCCTAGTG
This sequence comes from Viscum album, assembly GCA_963277665.1. Lineage (NCBI taxonomy): Eukaryota > Viridiplantae > Streptophyta > Magnoliopsida > Santalales > Viscaceae > Viscum > Viscum album. Next base: position 613,965,163 of record OY728162.1, read on the forward strand.
AGGTGTTGTTGATCCTTATCATGAAGTTGTATCTAGAATGGATACCCTCCCACTCAAAATCAATGTGAAGGTCCTCCTTAATCTCTAATGATGAATCAATAATTTATAGAATCAGAACTCAATATGATATATAAGACAGTGGAAATTATAATTACCATGTTCTCAATATTGGTTAAATAACACAAAACTATCATCGGGTTTCAATTGTTTAACTCTACTCATGTATGTAGTCTCAAATCATCACATCCAACCACCAGTCGAAGAACTACTCGGTCAATTTTTTGAACTACCCTGGCTCACACAATTCGCTTCACTCGTGATCTTCTCTATGATTAGGTAATATTTAACTATATCTGATATTGTATTAAACAAGAAAACATTCACCTAAAAATGAATAGGATAATTAATGCCATTCTAAAATCTTCTCACATTTTCTTTATCATCAACGGTAAAGATAGGCACAAAGTGATGCATCTCGGTAAAATGAGATGAATAGTCTATAAATGTCATCGAACAAGCAGTAGGTTCTTCAATTCACTAGACAAATTATCCTTCAATGTCATATAGAGAAAATAATCAAGTAATCGTGATTAAAAAACCATCCACATCACTTCTTAATACTGACTAGACTGATTTAGAATATACCACTAGTGTTTAGCAGATCCTTGAAGAATATAAGTATTTATTTCCACCCTCACCTTAGGAGGTGTGTCCAGATTATTGATTCCAGGAAAGACTATATGCATACATAATACTACACCTTGTGTTCCTCAATCCCATGAAAGCATGGGCTAATGAAAGTGATGATACTCCTGAGTCAACTCTTCTATATAAGGTGAAGAGTGTAAAGATCCCTATAATGACTGCATAAGATACACGAAATCTATTGGAAATAGAGAATCATTTCTCACATCAAAAATATGAATAGGTTCTGCATACATCACTACCAGAGGTATAACACATATATTAGGACCCACCAACTCTAGGGAAAATCGTCACTTCCCTCAGAGTGTACAACTAAAGGACATCATATTGTAATTTATATAAACAATTCACACACAAACCTCAGATAAATATTTATAATTACTCTATTCTCAGTTAAGAAATTGAATGGCTCAAAATCCTTTCTATGAATAGTCACACCCCTTTGAAAACTCAAAGTGTCAGGTATGGGTGATAGAAACATTGATATTGAACCATATAGATGCTACCGACCACCCACTGATAGTGATGGGAATACATAAATCTATTTGATCCTAAATTTAAATTTATTTTAAAATTAAAAATATTTATTACATTCCTCTTTAAATGGTTTAACAAATTGTTAAAAATTTCCAAAACATAAGGTCCCATGAACCATATAAACTGAAATTAGGTGAACACTTAATCCATACCACAAGATGTTCCATTCCTTGTGACCAAATTTCCATGACTCAATATTTAATTGTTTACATATTAGGGTGTCTACAATAGCCCAATGAGGAAAATTTTTATTAGGATGTTGAATTAGATATAAGAACTTACTATTTTTTCTCAATACACGACCTAGATTTTTAACCAAAAAATTCAGTTTATAATAGTCAAATCACTCATGTAAATCACAAACAAAGAAAATGACCCAACCCTCCTATATGGTATGGCATATTCATGGAATGTTAATAAACTAAAAGGATCATAATAGGGTATATTATTAATGATTACATTCCCTTATATCATCAGGATAAGGATAAACAATAAACATCAAATCTATCAATAAATAATATCAATATTCATCTGTGTCATCCAACTATGGATTCAATTCTTCTATTATAATAAAAATGAATAAAATATCAATTTCACCTCAAAATATTGGAATCTATCTGTACATGGGTAAGAAACTCCAAGAAAAAATCATATTACAAAATACCATATAATTCTAAATCAAATTTAAATTTTATCAAAATAATAAGGAATTAAAAGAAACAACATTGATAACAATTTATGACATCCCTAACAAGAATACTAGAGAATAGTTCCCTATGCCTGGTTGGCCACATGGACTCATGCGATCTAATTGAATTCTGGATTCTATGGACTAAAAGCTATTGGATAGGGTGTGTATACGCAGAGACTCTGCCCTTTTTAACATTATGTAGCACACTGGATGAAAATTAATAGATAAATTGTAGAAGAATAAATAACCATATGGCAGAATGGATTAATATAATATAAATTAATGGAATAGTAACCCAACATAGCAGAAGAAATTATAAACAACCAGTAACAAAATGATAAAAAATTAGTAAACTAAATCATTAAAGGATGTTTGATAATGTAATTAATGTTCCTAAAATGTATGAAAAATGCTCACAATAAGTAGGAAGCAGTTCCATACAAGCTATATGAAAAGAAGAAAATAAGGGAGAACTCTATCCTAGAATCCTGACATCCATCTTGTTCATCTTCTACATGCTCCATCATATATCATAAAAGTAATAAAATTTGGGTATGAGAACATTTCACCTAATATACATATAAAAGAATCTAGATTTATTGGGTATCATAGTTGACTAAAATAGTGATAAACTGAGTAGTCCATCACCAATGAATTCTATATATATCTGATCGTGTATATAATAAGGCAATGTGAAAATATAATAATTTAATGAGGGAATAACAAAAATTGAAAGTGACATCTCTAGTTCCCAAAAAGAAACCAGGATAACACCACCTGCTTTAGACTGTGCCGTAATAACTCTAAATATGTATAAAAGGTCATAATTCCTAGTATCACAATAGTACTAAGGGACACTATGCCCAATATCATATTATTAAATGAAACCCCATGTCTAGTATCACATTTATATGGGGCAACATGCCCAAAATGAAAAAATAGGTACAACATGCCCAATATTAAATTTCTATGATTTATTACATCTTATGATACACATAGGTAATTTTTATTTATAATATAAATAAAAATAAGATTACTCTATATGAAGCACCATCTTGTCTTACATTACATGCAACAATGTGTTTCCAAGAAACAACATTTCATTAATATAGTTATTTAAATATGGTAGTTTTAACATTGTGGGAAATCATATTTATATGAATAGTAATAAGTAATTTTGAAATATTATTTATAATGGTCATATAAAAAAAACATATTGGAAATAAAACATATAATTTTTGGTAATTTCTTTATATTATTGAAAATATTACTTTCTCAAATGATGTATTTTTTATCCTTATGTGAAATGTAATAATATTTTTCTAAGACACTTTTAGAAATTAAATTTGATAAATTAAGATTAATATTGTAATTTATTATTTTAAAATTATCATAGGGTTAAATTATAGAGGGTTTTTTGAAAAATTTCAGTTTGAATGAATAGTGAAATATTGAATTTTAATTCAAAAGTGATTTTTTGTCTAATTTATTAATACTGGAAAATTATAATTTAATTTGTTTTTTAGTTTAATAAGATCAATTTTAAATATATTCAACCAATTATAGGTAATTATTTCCAAATTTCACAATGAAATTGGATATAAAAATATTTGATACTTTTAAAAATATTTTTAAAAACCCACTATTGCGACACTCCCACATGATTAATATTAAATTATCTTAATCCACTTATTTCACTATATTTTAGAAAAATGTATTCCATATTTGGAGTCTTAATAATTTAAAATTGATAATAATGTAAACATATTTTTGACCAAAAATATTTGTGAATGTAATTAAAATTAATTACAATGATTAATGTACAAAAAAGATTACTCATTAGTGGTATTGCAATCTTAGGGAAAAAATATCCTCGACATGTATACAAATTCTATAGTATGAAAATATTTAGACTAATTATCCACTCTTATAAAATATATAAAATTATTATAGGAACATGATATAAGGGATACCTATCAATAGTGGTTACATATTCATATTTACAAGAATTCCACTCATCCACAACTATAAAAGGGAACTCACCCCATTACTTATTCAAACATCCTAATAAATTTTTCTTGTAAAACCCAATCCAAAATATACTAAAAAATTCCAAACTTAATCCTACAATCATATATATGGAAATATATCAAATCATGGTATTTATTTGGTGAAAAACAAAAAGAGTTACCCAAAAAAGAGGTCAGAACATTACATAATATATTTTGTATAATTTTCATTATACAAATGAAAAATAATCTTATTAGATGATAATATTTTATAATATGTTTCTCAAATATTATTATATGGTTTTATGATAATATTTTGACCGAAAATCAAAAACACTTCCATAAAATGGGAAACACATTTATCATTCCTATGTATGCCCGACTACCACCTCGCACACCAATAACACTCATTCCTCCATTACCACATATAATGGTTAGTAATAATGACTTTATTAATATTTTTATATTATATTTATGATTTATTTATTCTTTTTTAGTTATTAATAAAAACATAAATCTATTAATTCTATTTTGTGGGAATATGATAACATCATTTGTGTTTATGTTGACAACAACCTCCTCAAAGAGATGTGATTCCTTCATTATTTACATGGAATGTATAAATAATGGTGATAATATAAAAAATGATAAATATTAAATAAAAAATCTAATATAATTTTAATACATTTATCATTTTCTTTAATTTCATTAAATATGGTGTGGAATGGAAAAAACCGTTATGCATACATACGACCTACGATTTCAATGAATGGTGTATATCATTGGCTATTTCTATATTTTATTGATTATCCTGAATAAATTTATACTGAATATATATGATATTTATTTTATGGTTATAATTATTAATATTATGAAATAATGTTTTAATTAAGGTGACCAAATATGAAAAATCATAACACATGAAAAAAAAATTAAACTGTTTATTACCAGAAACATTACTTTAACATGGATATCCTAAGATATAGGTAATAAAATGTCATAAAAACCCATATATTATATCATATAAATGAATATGGTTTTGTGATGGATTTATATTAAACATATATTTATTATTCATGAGTTCTGAATGAGTATGATAAGAGTCGATATACAAAGTATGTGGAAATCTTGTCTCACTTTTATTTCTGCGATACTTATGCCTTAATCACAAATCATTTCATTTGTTATGTGTATATAATGACCATGAATTTACTATATGATCATTTTTATCAAATTCATTTTTTTTCAAAAAACAATTTAATAATATCTAATTCCTAGGGTATTATGGTTCAAATGTTACTAAAGTAGTAAGGTAGTTTTTTCCCAATTTGCCTTTATTTTGAAAAATGTTTTGTTATACACATATATTCTTTTATAAGGTGTATATAATAGCATTTGAAATTTTATATCTTTAATATCCCCTATTTTCTACTATTTTAAGTATAATGTAATGTCTTTTTATTACACATGATAATTGTTTAAAATTTAACAGTGTTGTAAGAGATTATTTTAATAATCACATGATTTACCAAGATTATTTATAGATATGATGCCATTGATGAATTGTTATGATCCCTCTATCATGAACACTCATTAATTTTATTTTTCATTATTTATTAAATATATATTCATGAATTACTACCATTTCTCCACACCCTTTTCTTAATATAAATATTAAAATGGTTTTAATATAATATGAGCTTATGTCACTCTTTGGTCAAAAATAATTTTTTTTTAAAAACAAATGTTTTAAAAAATGTTGTCAAAAATGTTTTTTAATATTATATATTAAATTAATATTCAATTAGAATTTATTATAAAAATTTTATATGATTTTCAAATCTCCCTGTATAAATTTTAAAATCTATTTTTAGATGAATGGTTTTCCAAAATGACTTGTGTTTTGAAAATAAATTTTCAAAGTTGAAGGGGTATTTACCTCATGAAATGTTATGAAAAGATCATTCCAAAATATTTTCCATCAAAAAATACATTGTTTAGTGTTACTCACAAATTCTTATGGAAATTATCAGAAGGTTCCATTAATATTATTTCATTTATTGTTTTATGTTTTGATGACATGATATTTATGGAACATGTTTCTCTTTCATGGTTTATATGATTCTGAAAACCACTTCCTTACATAGGTTATATGTTTATTGATAAAATTTATCTTTCATAGGCTATATTCTTATGAAACATTATAATTACATGGATTTTTATTTGATTTAATGATTATGAAACCTTTCTCTTTTCCATATGTTATGATATGATGACATGTTTATGATACTTATTATATTTCAGGGGTTAGGGCATGATTGTTTATGATATTTTGGCACACATATGTATGATTATATTATTAGATAGGTGGGACCAATATCTCCATACAATTAATTAGGTAATGATTTATATACCATTAGATAAAAATGAATTGAAGGGGGAGTGAAACCAGTTTAATAAAGAACATTAAATGCAATGATGGTATTGGGAGTAAACCATGACTACTATTGATAGTTTTGAGAGTGAACCCATTCCACTAATATGGCCTTATAAGTGATTCTTTGAATACTATAGAAATAATTTTATATACTTATTTGTCTACCAAAATTTCATGTCTTATTATTATATTATTTTTTCATTTCATATTCTTTTTATTACTTTACTATTCATATCTTAGGAAATTAAAATCATTATGCAATGATTCATGTTTAGGATATTTTATATGTAGTGTATGATATTATAATTTCATGATGATGTTCTCATGCCATTTTTATCATGTTTATTCATACATATTTCTTTTATTTACCATTTTTGAGCATCTAAAATTCCCCATTTTACGTTTCCTTTCCCCAGGTTATGAAAATATGTATTCTGTTTTATGTGTCTCTAAAGGTTTGTTGTCATGAATAATATTTTGGGTGATATTGTTTTTCACATATATATCGATATTTATGTTTTTATTTTTTTTGTAGAAACTAAAAAAGTATTGTCATTAGGCATCTCTTTCTGTAAGGTACTGTTTATTCTAGAAAAATTATGTAATTTTTACTTATGTTAAGAGAGGGTTGTTATTGTTGATATCAAATAAAATTTTTTCTTATAAATTTTAAAATATGATGATAAAATCATAGTGAGATCCTTAAGAAAATATGAAAATACTGCTCTTCATTACACAATAATACAAGATTTGTTAAATAAGATTACATTTAATACATCCTAGATGATTGATAATTCTATATTATTTTGGAATTAGTTATATTACAAATCATCGTTAAATAGGAAAAATAAATTTTCATTTTAAATCTTTATTAATAATATCACACCAAAAAACTACATTGGATAACCCAGTGACATAAATATGAAAGGGTTGAGCTGTTAATCCCATTATGGGAATAAACATGAAATAACATGTATAATGTAATAAATGTATGAAAATAGGCATATCAATGAGTAATAAAATTAATGATAGTCATAAACATGAATTGGAAGTCATAGTATATAATTATAATATAAAGGCAACATGGGAAATGTAAAAACATCATAAAAAACTACTTCCTAAACATAGGATCTAGATTTTTTTAATGGAACAATGATTTAAAAATTATCATAAAGTAATTAGGGTCACTCATTTTCCTAACATTTTATCTAATGAGACTAAAAATTACACAATTAATTGGAGCACTATATTATTTCGAGTGCACTGATCACTTTCATTTAATTCTCATGATTATGTGTTGCAAATTGATTATAAAACTTAGATTTATTCATTCTCATATTTTATTAAAAAATCACTTAAGGGGTAATAAGTACATGTAATTTCCATGTAAAAGTTCTATAAGTTTTTAATGGTGAACACAAATGATATAAAATTGGTATGATATTCAGTACATAATTTTTTGGGCCTGGAAAATCACGCAGAATTTTTTTGAAGCATAATAGGGTAACTTAAAAATTCATAAAATGGGTTCATAAGAGTGAAAGGGTTCTCATAAATATGATGATATAGTTACATAGAAATATAAATCCCAACATCAGGAATGGAAAATGGAAGGCATTAGATAATAAGGAAACCTGAATAAAGAAGATATGTTAAAGATCCCTCACATGATTGTGTGACACAAAATGTTTGGGAGGATATTCCTGAGATCTAGGGGAAACAAATGAGTAATTTAGAGAGGGTATATTAGATTAAGAACCTTATCCAATGATTTTATGAGAATATAAATTGGATCTTTAATGGGTGTATATTGGAAAATAGTTGGGATTAAATATTTATTTCTCAAATTTAGGTTTTGGAATCTATATAATACAATAACCAAAACCAAAAACCATCCCTGGGCTATTACACGTGTTTTATACCAAATTGGGATGGTTTAAATTAATTTTTTTACAAGGGTGAAACATAATAAAATAATTCTCTTTTTTTTGTCGAGGTGAGTCATAATCATTAAAAAATTATTTTAAAAACCTTAAAATATATTAATTGAATTGGAGGATTCATAAAGGATATATAAAATGAATAAAATATATAGAAATTAACATTATATTAAACGTAAAAAATATATTTTATCATGGATAACATTTATATTATTTATGAAATGTCTTATGGATCATTTTGATGTCATAATATAAAATGTATATTCATAAGGTGTATAATATTTACCGTAACATTCAACTATCATAAAATAATGAAAAACTAAAAATTGGATATTTTTGATATTATTATTCCAAAAAGAGTATTAATATTATCTAAATATTTTTTGAAATATTTTTATTTTCACATTTAAAAAAATTAATTGTCATTTTTTACAAAATATTGTTTTTTGACTCTAAGTGTTTTCACACCCTAAAAAAATTACAGTTTTCTTTATAAAAGTTTTATGATCATATATATTCACTAAATATTATTTAATAATAATATTTTATTAAAATAATATTTTTATAAAAAATCAATTAGTTAATTAAAATAAATTCCTTAATTGAAATTGAATAATAATTAGAGATACAATTTTTGGATTACTGTATAAAAATAATAATCATTTATAATGTAATGCTATCATGAAAAGATGGATATTATTCTATTTAAATTACAATTTAAATTTCCATATTATAATTGTTCTGATACAGATTTCTTTTATACAACAGAAAAATCCCTTTAGGGTGAGGTGCGCGATAGTGGGGCTTTCATGGGGTAGTTCAGTGTACAAGGTTTAGGTCACAATCGTGATGAGCTTGTAATTCTCCAATAAATGTTTTCAATCATGATTAATTTGTTAGATCCCAAATTTTTATTAGTCATTTGAATATCCTAGTGATGTTATCTCCCTCAGAAACTCCGATTAATGGGATATATAGGTTATGATCCTACATGTTGAGTTCATCACAAAATTTATCTATGACAATTGAATTTGTTATTAACCTATTTTTATACTAATCACGTGATCAATATTCAATGGCTATATTTTCAATAGTAATGATTATGAATAGTTATTTGTTATTTGAAATGTTATAATAAACCCAAATAATTTAACGTGTTCATATAACCATATTAAAAAACATGAAATTTATCTAAATCACATTGGAAATTTTAATTATAATAGTCCATTTCGTTAGAATAACCCCCTTCAATGATTTATCCCTTGAAATTTCCATTTCACATATCAAAAAATATGAGGATGGATTTGTTTCATCACTTCCTCTAGTTCGCACATTTAATCCTCAATCATGTGGTTTCTCCACAACACTTCAACCAAGTTCATTATCTAAATCCGTATAACAGTTATCTCTATGATATAATATCTTCGCAGGTTTCTCCTCATATGATAGATGATTCTAAAATGGTATCACCTAAGAATTGTCTACATGTGTGAGTTTTAATATGTATTTCCTCAAAAGTGATATATGGAATAAATAATTTATTTTATATAGGTTAGGTGGGTGTTATATTCTATATGACACTACTCTAATGGGATCATGTAAATTTAAGTAGACTATGTATCATGGACTAAGATTTACTTTATTCCTAAATATCATCACTTAATTCAATAGAGATATATGGAGTAATTCCATATCCCTAACATTAAACTCTACATCTCATAAATTATTTTCATCATAGATATTTGGTCAACTTCAGGTATCATTAATGTTATATTGAATCACCATGACCTTTTTTTCCATTTGCATGACCCTTTTAGGACCACACAATTTCTGTTCCCCAACTTCATCCAAATATAAAGGTTTTTCGACTCATCCCATATTGGGATTCATAAGTAGACATTTGGATTCTTATATGGATACTATTATTGAATGAGAAAACGATAAAAAGAAGTTGTTTGTCACATCCTCCTTTTAATTCAATTGGTAGTTCTCTAAACATGTCCTCACATTTCTAGAATGTTCGATAATATTGGCCATCATTTTGAGGGTGATAAACTATGCTGAAATTCAACTCAGTATTCCGATCATGTTGTAGAATTTGAAATGAATAGAGGTAATTCATGGAGTTTTATCAGATAAACATGATTGTGGTGTTCTATATAGCATCAACACTTATTTAATGTATATACTTTAATGTATTTTTAGTGAGGAAACCTATTCAATTTCAATGAAGTGGATAGTCTTTGTAAGATGATCCACCAAAAATCATGTATAAATATTCCCTCTTAGTGTATTCGTAAGGCAAGTGAAAATTTTCTTTTTGATTTTTTCCCATTTTTATATAGGAATGTGTAACGGTAGAAACATCCATCTGGATTTTATAATTTCCCTTTTCACTTACTGACATACAATAAATATTGATGTATATTCCATGATCTCCTTCTTTATATTTTCCCACTAATGTACTATTGGAGGTCTTGATACATCATTGTGTTTCATGTCTTGATGGAGAAGGTTGAGCTATGTGAATATACTAAATGATCATTCTATAACTAATGATTTTATGGTACACATAGTATTGACCCATATACCACATATATTTATTCATTAACATTGAATTATTTCGATTTACCATTTCATATATTTTCCATTTTCATGGGAATTCCCACATCGTCTCTTTGAGATACATTTACCCTCTATAGAAGGGATGGTTGAGAAATTATTTATGAATGGTTGGATTATGTTCCTTCCTTTATTAATCCCTTTTCAATCCTTTTCAGTTATAAGAAGATCATATACGCATCACTTCTCATCAATGATAAAATTGTGGGACCATTTTTACTTAGTCCATCTTCCACATTCTTTGATTTCATCGGATGGTAGTGAATTGAGTAATCATGATCCCTGATCAGGTCTAACCATAATCAACGGCACATATTCAACTTTATCTATGTGAATTTATACATATATAATTTGTGGTCTATATATATTTCACACTTATACCCAAAATGAAAATGTTTCCATATTTTCAAATATAATATCACTACATCCAACTCGAGATCATGCATTGGGTAGTTTTATTCATGAACATTCAAATGTCTTGAATCATATGCTATGAATTTTTCATTTTTCATTAACAGACATCCCAAACACTTCTTCAAAGTAATGCTGAGTACCATGAAAATTTCCCCAATTGTGGGTGGTGTGAGAATAAGTTAGATTATAAGAATATTTTTAATACCTTTTAAACACTCTTCACATTCACCATTCTAAGAAAACATTACCCTTTTCCATAATAACATGGTTATTTGATTGGGAAATCATGAAAAATTTCTCATAAATTGATAATAATAACTAGATAATCCATGGAATCTATGGATATATGTTATAAAGGATGGCCTTTCCATCCTTCAATTTCTATTTTTTGAACTGTCCACTGATATCTCATTTCACCTGATGATATTTCCCCAGAATGATACATCCTTCAACCCGAATTTACATTATATATATTGGCATAATGATTCTCCATTCACAATGTATGTTTTATATTTGTAAGATGATCATATCCTCCTCCTTGGTTTTGGAGAATATAATAATATAATTGTTAAATACTACCAAATATTTTTTAAGATAATCTATTATGACTCTATTTAGCATGTCCATGATGATTATTAGATAATTACTGAGTCTGAATGGAATTACAATTAACTTATATTGCCTGTACCATGAACAAAAAAGCAGTATTGGGTATATCCTCCTTCTTCACCTTAACATGGAAATATACTTACCATAAATCCTCCATGGAGAAGTATTCTTCTACACATAGTAGATTAAATAATTCATTAATCCTTGTAATAGGATAATAATTCTTTATCATGTTCTTATTGAGCTCACAAAAATCTATGAATAGAAAAATTGACCAATCCTTCTACGTGATGAAGAGGGTTGGTTATTTTAATAGTGAAGCACTTAGGCATATGGACGATTTATCCAGATTCTTTTAAAGTTTGTTCTTCAGCTCCTTAACATAAAAAATAGTCATTATATATATTGTCTAGTATAATAGACACACCCGTTGTATAAGGTCGATTAGAAGTTCCATCTCTCGACTAGGGGAAAGGCCAAGACATTCGTCAGGAAACAAATCAATATATTCCCTCACAATGGGAATTTGATCTAGGATTATATTTTACATAGGCACAATCATTTGTGCTGGATACTCTTGAACATAAGGAAATAATATCCTACTTGGGATGTTGATTATAAAGTAGATTCTTCTTCCTCCTAGAACTTGTATTGAAATTAAGGGCAATTCTCAATATGAATATTCATTTCATTCTCAAATTATTTTATGTTGGATATAAATAGGGAAAGGAAATACATTAATAGAATTTTATAAAATCCCACAAAAGGATTTATGATAAGGTTCTCTAGGATGTTAAGACCATAAATTTTTATTGTGAATGAGATATATACATGGAATGATATAATTTCCCCATTTTCTATTTTATCTAAAATATTTACTTCCATGATTTGTGGTTGTTTATCAATAGTTATAATAAATAAAAATGATATGATGGAATGACTAGAATAAAAATCAAAACGTAAATCCTCTATTACTGTATGAATAACTAGTGTACTTGTCAACACCTCATTTTTGGGATCCACCTCTGCAGATGTGATGGAAAAAAGATTTCCCACACTGCATTGGAGGTTGTTAGTTTTCTCCAAAAACCAACTGATTAGTGAATTGATATGAAAAGTTCCATGTATAATTTTAGTTGAATCATTGAAAAATTTAGTGTGTTTTTATTATAGAAATATACTCATCCAAGGAATTAGTGGGAATCTCCTGTCTTCATTCACATTCTTGGTTTCCTTCCTACACCGAAATCATTTACTTGTCCAACATAGGCAATAAAAAGGGGAGTTTTTTTCCACATTATTTACAAGTGAAAAGTTGAAATTTCATGTAACCATATATTTATCCATCATACCATCAGATTTAAACTCCACTTTCCACTTATTAGCCCAATTATTCCCTTGAGATTCTTTTATCTCCATTTTGATTTTGAGGGAACATCAGATAGTTTCCACATTGATATCAAAGTCTCATATCACAATAGATCTATGTAGACAAGGTTTTATCCCATAAAAGAAATGGTACACCTTAGATTCACGGGTAAATGACAAAGACATAAGTGTATCATGGAATTTTTTTGATGTTTACCTCATACTCTCCATTGTATTTGTCATCTTTTTCATGTGGTCAAGTAAGTCTGTTAGTAATTTAAGTCAGATGGTGAGAGGAAATATTTAATAAAAAATATATTCTGATATTCATTCCACACCATCACTTCGATCACATCCTCATTATTAATATTGTTAATCAATGACCAGCACTAATCAAATTCTCCCTCCATGTGATAAATATGGATTATATCCTTCTACTGTTCAGAACACTAAATGAAAGATAAGATCTTATCAGTGGAGTTGATCCATTATTCCATGACTAATGGATTAGATGGACCATTGAATTTCGAAGGCCATTTTACCACAAATGGATCAATGGGAGATTTGTTACTTTCAATGGCCATTTTTTTCACCTCCCGATCCATGTTTCTATTTAGAACATGAGTCAGCTGGTAGAGTATCATCATAATGTTTTTAATTCCCCCACCTATTGGGTGGGCATCTTATTGGGGCAGTCATCATAGTGACCACCAAATTGAATTTTTACCTAATTCCTCTTATTTTTATCCATTTGATATAATAATGGAAAATTAGGGATGAGTATAATAAAACTATTAATCATATAAACAATAATCCAATGAAATTAAAGGGAGAACATATAAATTATATATATTTCCTTAACATGTGAATTTATATTCTTCAATACATGATATCTATGATCTATTTCCTATAATATATTATTATGGGAATTATTTATTCATATAACAATGCTTAATAATGAGTATATAAATTTACCATAAAATATTCCCAAGGAGTGACAAAAAAGGTGTGTAGAAAGACTCATTGTAATTCCCTTGTTTTTGGTTGAGTCTAGCTCAACACAATGTTTTCGGGTTTTACCCCTATGTACATCTATTCCAAAGCCACATCCAGATCTATTACCCATATAGGGATGTATTATCATAATAAACTTATTATTATATAATGAAAAGTATATAGGTATATTTTCTTATACAGTCTTATTTGCATTTTCTATTGTTTTATATTCCAGATATCAAAAAACTATTCTTTTTGATTGATACCAACTATGAAAAATCTACTAGTTATTACACATTAATAAATTTTTTATTAGAAATAACCCACATAATAAAGGTAGAATTATCAGTATTTCCATTGCCTCTAGGAAATTGTTACTTTACATTAACACTTAATATAGAAAAAAAAAACATTATTGAAAACATCCTTTACATGATCGAACATAAAACTGCAAGGGATAACATGTGGACATCAATAAGACAATGGTGAGCTATAAATCAAAGTTATGGAATATAAAACAAATAACTAAATGAATTTAATAAATTATTTACAATAGTAATATTTATTGGGCATAAAATGAATTTGAATCGTAACTATTAATGATAATACATGATATATAATGATAACATAAAGGCAACATGGTAAATGTCGAAAAAACATAAAACACTAAATCATAATCACATTTCCCGGCAATGTTCCAAGAAATCGTAATAGAAGAAATACTATAAATGAATAATGTTCACTTGGAATCCCAACATTATGTATCATGACACTAAGAATTCCCCCAATGTATTGGAGTGCTGCATAATTTCGTGCACGCCCATCATATTCGTTTCATTTTAATTCTTATGTGTGCCACAAAGATCAAACAACTTGGATTCATTCATTATCATATTTTATTTAAAAATACAAGAGTGTAGAATACATACATGTATATACGAATTCAAATAATTATAATTGTATAAAGTTGAACACCCTTTATGGTAAATTGGTATTATATTCACTACACAATTGTTTTCGCATGGAATACTCGAGGTGAATGTTTGGAAACATAACGATGTTACTTACAAATTCATAAAATGGGTTGATGAGTTGGAAATTGGAATCTACTAATTTGGAAATAAAATGTGATGTAATATTAAAATTTTAGAACACAGAAAAATTATGTATTTCAAATATAAGCCAGAAGAAAACAACAAAACTTTAATAAATAAGAGAGGGTGATGATCCCTTGCATGAGTGTGTGAAACCAAATTCCTAAGAGGAGCTTCGTGAGAGATTGGGGCCCCATGGGAAGAAAATAGATAGGGGGTTATTGAGTATGTTCATTCTCCAAATATTTTTAGTTAATTGAAATGGGATCTTTGTAGGGTTTATATAAGAATATAATGTGGATTTCAATATTATTTCACAAATTTAGGTTTTGGACTATATTATAAAATATCCCAAACCACAACACTTAATGTGGGTGTTACCCCTGGTTTCTGAAAAATGGGAGTGTATATCATTATTTTATAATTCCAATGGATGATACTAATAAAATAAAACCATTCATTATTTGTAGATGAGTCATACTCTTAATGAATTGAATATAAAAACTTAAATTTTGTTAATGGTTTTGAGGGATTAATTAAGGCTTTTTAACATTAATAAAATAAATTTGGAATCACATTTATATAAATTTATAACAATTTATATTTATTTATACCAATTATAATATTTATTATATCAATTTTAGGATATTATGTTGTCATAATAGACAATGTATATTTATACATTATTTAAATTTTACCTGAAAGCATATCTATGATAGAAAATTATCAAAAATCCACTATTGGATGACTTAAATTTTCTAATTCCATAAATAATATACATATTATATAAATAATTTTCTTAATATTTTTATTTTTCTATATAAAAAAATATAGACATTAAATTATAAATACATGGTTTTTTAACAATATTTGTTTTCAAACCCTTAAAAAAATTACATTTGACTTCAGAAAAATTATATGATGATTTATATTTAATAAAAATTATTTAGTAATATTATATTATTAAAATATTATTTATTAAAATATATAGTTAATTATAAAAAATTAATATCCTAATTTAAATTGAATACAGAAAAATAAAATATTTATTTACTATATAAAAATCAAAATCATTTATAAAGTAACGATATGAAGAAAATAAAAACATTATTCTATTGAAAATAAAACATAAATATTCATATGTTTATAGTATTTATACATATCATGTTAATACACCTGTAAACTCCATAAGCATAATTTCCATGATGGTGGACTTTCAAGGGGTGGTTTGGCATACATGGTAGGGGTCATGATGTCGATGATCATGAAATTATTCCATAATTGGTTTTAATCATGCTTATGATGTTGGATAACATCATGGGCATGGTAATGGTATAAACACAATAAAAATATCTACCCTATATGATCTAATAAATGGGATTCATAGGTTCTGACCATACTGGTTGAGTCCATCACTTCCTTTTTCTATGATAATTGGATTTATTAAAATGATATATTTATACAAATAATGTAATCAATTTCATGTAACTATATTATCAATTATAATCATACTTAAATGACATTAAAATATGATAGGATATAATGAATCCAAAGTGTGAATGTGTTTTCGAAACCAAAATTACATAATAATACATTTAATTAAATCATTAGGTGAATTTTATTTATAATAGTTCAGGTTGATACAAAAAAATCAGTAAGGACAATTCTATGGATAAACCAAAGAATAGGAAAATGTCCAATAATTTTGGTAAAGGATGTACTGAATAGTTTCCATGAAATATATACAAGTTGAGAAATTAAAGTTGATTTTCCTGTTGAACAAATGCACATAGTGGTATCAACCATGAAAAAATTGTTTTGAGATAGACTAGATCAAGAACATGTTTATTAAAATGAACCTTGTTGCAATGATAGTTTCAATCTCTTGAGGGATATGATTTTTAAATTCAAAAAAAATTCATGAACCAAAATACATCACTACCAGGGGTATAACACGTAGCTTAGTACCCAGCAACTCTAGGGAAAATCATCACTTCCCTCACAGTGTACAATAAAAGGGCATCATATTGTAATTTATATACAAAATTCACACACACACCTCATATAAATATTTATAATTACACTATTATCAGTTAAAAAATTGAACTACTCAAAATCCTTTCTATGAATAGTCTCACCCCTTTGAAAACTCAATGAGTCAGGTATGGGTGATAAAAACATTGATATTGAACCATATAGATGCTAACGACCACCCACTAATAGTGATGGGACTACATAAATCTCTTTTATTTTAAATTTAAATTTATTTTGAAATTACATATATTTATTACATTCCACTTTAAATGGTTTAAAAATGGTAAAAAACTTTTAAAAAATAAGGTCCCATGCACCATATAAACTGAAATTAGGTGACCACTTAATCCATACCACATGTTGTTTCATTCCATGTGACCAGAGTTCCATGACTAAATATTCAATATTTAACATATAAGGGTGTCTAAAATATCCTAATGAGGAAACTAATTATTAGGTTGTCGTATGAGATATAAGAACTTGATATTTTTTCTCAATACATGGCCATGATTTTTAACCAAAAAATTCAGTTTATAATAGTCAAATCACTCATGTAAATCACATACAATGTAGATGACCCAATGCTCCTATATGGAATGGCATATTCTTGGAATTTTAATTACCTAAAAGTATCATAATATGGTATATTATTAAGGATTCATTTCCCTTATATCATCCAGATAAGTATAAAAGATAAACATCAAATCTATCAATAAATAATATCAATATTCATCTGTGTCATCCATCAATGGATTAAATTCATATATTAAAATAAAAATGAAGAAAATGT
This sequence comes from Viscum album, assembly GCA_963277665.1. NCBI lineage: Eukaryota > Viridiplantae > Streptophyta > Magnoliopsida > Santalales > Viscaceae > Viscum > Viscum album. Next base: position 613,983,409 of record OY728162.1, read on the forward strand.
CAATTTCCCCTCAAAAAATTGGAATCTATCGGTACATGGGTATGAAACTCCAAGGAAAAGCTTATTACAAAATCCCATATAATTCTAAATAAAATGTATACTTTATCAAAATAATAAGGAACTAAATGAAACACAATTGATACAAATTTCTGACATCCCTAACTAGAATACTAGAGAATAGTTCCCTAAGCCTGGTTGGCCACATGGCCTCTTGCATATCTCCTTGAATTCTGGATTTTTTGGACTAAAAGCTAGAGAATAGGGTGTGTATATGGAGAGACTATTCCCTTTTTACCGTTATGTAGCACATTGGATGAAAAATAATAGTTAAATTGTAGAAGAATAAATTACCATATGGAGGAATGGATTAATATAATATAAATTAATGGAATAGTAACCCATCATAGCAGAAGAAATTATAGACAACCAGTAACAATATGATAAAAAATAGTAAACCGAATCATTAATAGATGGTTGAAAATGTAAGTAATGTACCTAGAATATTTGAAAAATGCTCACAATAAGTAGTAAGCAGTGCCATACAAGCTATATGAAAAGACGAAAAGAATGGATAACTCTATCATAGAATCCTAACATCCATCTTAGTCATCTTTTACCTGCTCCATCATATGACATGAAAGTAATAAAATTTGGGTAAGAGAACATTTCCCCTAATCTACCCATAAATGTCTCTAGAATTATTTGGTACTATAGTTGACGAAAATAGTGATAAACTAAGTAGGAAATCACTGATAACTTCTATATATTTCAAGTTGTGTATGTAATAAGGCAATGTGAAATTTTAATAATGTAATGAGGGAATAAAAAAATTGAAAGTGTCATCTCTAGTTCCCAAAAGGAAACCAGGATAACACTACCTGCTTTAGCATGTGCCATAATAACTCTAAATATGTATAAAAGCTCATAATTCCTAGTATCACAATAGTATTAAGGGACATTATGCCCAATATCATAGTATTAATGGCAACCCCATGTCTAGTATCACATTTATATGGGACAATATGCCCAAAATGAAAAATGGGTACAACATTCCCAATATTAAATTTCTATGATTTAATACATCTTATGATACACATACATAATTTTTCTTTATAATATAAATAAAAATATGTATACTCTATATGCAACACCATCTTGTCTTCCATTACATGCAACAATGTCTTTCCATGAAACAACATTTCATTAATATAGTTATATAATTATGGTAGTTTTAACATAGTGGGAAATCATATTTATATGAATAGTAATAAGTAATTTTGAAATATTCTTTATAATGGTCATATAAAAATAAATCATATTGGAAATAGAACTTATAATTTTTGTTAATGTCTTTATATTAATGAAAATAATACTTTATCAAATTATGTATTTTTTATCCTTATGTGAAATGTAATAATATTATTCTATGACACTTTTAGAAATTAAATTTGATAAATTATGATTAATATTGTAATTTATTATATGAAAATTATCTTTGGGTTAAATTATTGAGGGTTTTTTTAAAAATTTCAGTTTGAATGAATAGTGAAATACTGAATTTTATTTCAAAAGTGATTTTTCGTCTAATTTATTAATATTAGAAAATTATAATTTAATTTTTTTAGTTTAATAAGATCAATTTTATATATATTCAACAATATAGATCATTATTACCAAATTTCAAAATTAAATTGGATATAAAAATATTTGAAACTTTTAAAAAATATATTTAAAAACCCACTATTACGACAAACCCACATGATTAATATTAAATTAATTTCATCCACTTGATTCAATGGATTTTAGAAAAATGTATTCCATATTTTGAGTCTTAATAATGTACAATTGATAACAATTTAAACATAGTTTTGACCAAAAATATTTGTGAATGTAATTAAAATTAATTACAACAATTAATGTACAAAAAAATTACTCATTAGTTATATCTCAATCTTACGGGATAAATAACCTCGACACGTATAAAAAGTATATAGTATGAATATATTTATACTAATTTACCACCCTTATAAAATATATAAAATTTTTATAGGAACATGATATAATGTATGCCTATCAATAGTGTTTACGTTTTCATATTTACAAGAATTCCACCAATCCTCAACTATAAAAGGGAACTCACCCCATAACTTTTTCAAACATTCTAAGCCATTTGAATTTTAAACCCCCATCAAAAATATCCTAAAAAACACCTACCTTATTCCTAAAATCATATATATAGAATTATATCCAATAATGGGATTTATTTGGGGAAAACCAAAAAGAGTTACCCAAAAAAGGGGTCACAACATTACATAAAATCTTATGTAAAATTTTCATTATACAAAAAAAAAAATCAACTTATTAGATGATAATATTTTATAATATGTATCTTAAATATTTCTTTATGGTTTTATGGTAATAGTTTGACCCAAAATCACAAACACTTCCATCAAATGGGAAACACATTCATCATTCCTATGTATGCCCGACTACCACCTCGCAAACCAATAACACTCATTCCTCCATTACCACATATAATGGTTGGTAATATTGACCTAATTAATATTTTTATATTATATTTATGATATATTTGTGCTTGTTTAGTTATTAACAAAAACATACCTCTATTAATTCTATTTTTTGGGAATATGAAAATATCATGTGTGTTTATGTGGACTACCGCCTACTCAAAGAGATGTGATTCATTCATGATTTACATGGAATGTATAAATAATGGTGATAATATAAAAAATGATAAATATTAAATAACAAATCTAATATAATTTTAATATATGTATCATTTACTTTAATTTCATTCAATATGGTGTGGAATGGAAACAACCTTTATGCATACACACAACCTACGATTTCAATGCATGGTTTATTTCATTGGATATTTCTATATTTTGTTGATTATCCTGAATTAATTTATACTGAATATATATGATATTTATTTTATGGTTATAATTATTAATATTCTGCAATCATGTTATAATTAAGGAGACCAAATATGAAAAATCATAACACATGAAAAAAATTAAACTGGTTCTTACCAGAAACATTACTTTAAAATGAATGTCTTAAGATACAGGTAATAAAAGGTCATAAAAACCATATACGATATCATATATATCAATATGGTTCTGTGATGGATTTATATTATACCTATATTTATTATTCATGAGTTCTCAAGGAGTATGATGAGAGTCGACATATAATGTATGTGGATTTCTAGTCTCACATTTATTTCTGCGAGACTTATACCTTATTCAACAATCATTTAATTTGTTTTCTGTATATAATGACCTTGAATTTACTACACGATCATTATTATCCTATTCATTTTTGTTTAAAGAAAAATTTAATGATATCTATTTCCTAGGGTTTTATGGATCAAATGTTACCAAAGTAGAAAGTTAGTTTTGTCCCAATTTGCCTTTATTTTGACAAATGTTTTGTTATACACATATCTTCTTTTATAAGGTGTATATACTAGAATTTGACATTTTATATCTATAATATCCCCCATTTCCTACTATTTTATGTTTAATTTAATTTCATTTTATTACACAGGAAGTATGTTTAAAATTTCACAGTGTGGTAAGAGATTATTTTAATAATCTCATCATTTACAAAGATTGATTATGGCTATGATCCCACTGATGAATTATTATGATCCCTCTATCATGAACACTCATTAATTTTATTTTTCATTGGTTATTAAATATATATTCATGAATTACTACCATTTATCCACACCCTTTTCTTAATATAAATATTGAAATTTTTTAATATAATATGAGATTCTTTCACTCTTTGGTCAAAATTATTTTTTTAACACAAAAACTTTTTAAAAAATATGGTAAAAATTGTTTTTAATATTATATATTATATTAATATTCAATTAGAATTTATTGTAAAAAATTTATATTATTTTCAAATCTCCCTGTATAAATTTTAAAATCTATTTTTAGATAAAAGTTTTTTCAAAATGTCTTGTGTTTTGAAAATAATTTTTCAAAGTTGAAGGGGTATTTACCTCATGAAATGTTATGATAAGATCATTCCAAAATATTTTCCATATAAAAATACATTGTTTAGTGTTACTCACGAAATATTATGGAAATTATCCAATGGTTCCATTAATATTATTTCATTTAAAGTTTTATGTTTTCATGACATGATGTATATGAAACCTGTTTCTCTTTCGTGGTTTATATGCTTATGAAAACCACATACTTACATAGGTTATATATTTATTAATAAAATTTATCTTTTATAGGTTATATTATAAGAAAAAATTATACTTTTTATGGGTTTTTATTTGATTTAATGATTATGAACCCCCTCTTTTTTCTATATGTTATGATATGATGACATGTTTATGATACTTATTATGTTTAATGGGTTAAGTCATGATTGTTTATGATATTTTGGCACACATATTTATGATTTTATTATTAGATATGTGGGACCCATATCTCCATACAATTAATTGGGTAATGATTTATATATCATGAGATAAAAATGAATTAATGGTGGAGTGAAACAAGTTTAATAAAGAATTATATCTGCAAAGATGGTATTGGGAGTAAACCATGACTACTAATGATTGTTTTGAGAGTGAACCCATTCCACTAATATTGCCTTATAAGTGATGAATTGAATACTATAGAAATAATTTTATATACTTATGTGTCTACCAAAATTTCATGTCTTATTATTCTATTATTTTTTCATTTCTTCTTCTTTTTATTCCTTTAATATTTATATCTTATAAAATTAAAGTCATTAATCCATGATTCATGTTTTGGATATTTTATATTTAGTGTATGATATTATAATGTCATGATGATGTTCTAATACACTTTTTATCATGTTTATTCATACATATTTACTTTATATTCCTTTATTGAGCATCTAAGATCCCCCATTTTACATTTCCTTTCCCCAGGTTATGAAAATATATATTCTGTTTGATGTGTCTCTAAAGTGTTCTAATCATGAATAATCTTGTGGGTGATAATGTTTTTCACTTATATATCGATATTTATGTTTTAAATTTTTTGGAGAAACTAAAAAAGTATTTTTATTAGGCATCTCTTTCTATAATGTACTATTTATTCCAGAAAAATTATGTAATTTTTACTTATGTTAAGAGAGGGTTTCAATTTTTGATACTAAAGAAAATATTTCCTTATAATTTTTAAACAATTATGATAAAATCATAGGGAGATAATTATGAAAATATGAAAATACTGCTCTTTATTACACAATAATACAAGATTTGTTAAATAAGATTACATTTAATACATCCAAGATGATAGATAATTCTAGTTTATTTTGGAATTAGTAATATTACAATTTATCTTTAAATAGGAAAAATACATTTTCATTGAAATATTTATTAACAATATCACACAAAAAACTTCATTTGATAACCCAGTGACATAAATATGAAAGGGTTGAGCTGTTAATCCCATTAAGGGAATAAACATGAAATAACATGTATAATGTAATAAATGTATAAAAATAGGCATATCAATGAGGAAAAAATTAATGATAATCATAAACACGAATGGGAAGTCAAAGTATATAATTATAATATAAAGGAAACATGGGAAATGTAAAAACAACATAAAACACTACTTCCTAAACATATGTTCTGGATAATTTTAATGGAAAATGATTCAAAAATTATCATAAAGATATTAGGTTCACTCACTTTCCTAAAATTTTATCTAATGAGACTAAAAATTACACAATTAATTGGAGCACTATATTATTTCGAGTGCACTGATCACTTTCATTTCATTCTCATGATTAAGTATTCCAAATTGATTATAAAACATAGATTTTTTCATCCCTATATTTAATTAAAAAATCACTTAACGTATAATAAGTACATGTAATTTCTAAGTAAAAGTAATATAAGTGTTTAATGGTGAACACACATGATATAAAATTTGTATGGTATTCACTACATAATTTTTTGGGCCTAGAAAATCATGCAGAATTATTTTGAAGCGTAATAGGGTCACTTTAAAATTCATAAACTGGGTTGATAAGAGTTAAATGGTTCTCATAAATGTGATGATATAGGGACATAGAGATATAAATCCCAACATCAGGAATTGAAAATTGAAGGCATTAGGTAATAAGGAAACATGAATAAAGAGGATATGTTAAGGATCCCTTACTTGAGTGTGTGACACCAAATGTCTGGGAAGATATTCTTGAGATCTAGGGGAAACATATGAGTACCTTAGAGAGGGTATATTAGAGTAAGGACGTTATAAAATGCTTTTCTGATAATATAAATAGGATCTTTAATGGGTGTATATTAGAAAATAGTTGGGATTAAATATTTATTTCTCAAATTTATGGTTTGGAACCTATATAATACAATAACGAAAACCACAAACCATCCCTTGGTTTTTACACATGTTTTATACCAAATTCGGGTGGTTTTAATTATTTTATTTTACAAGGGTAAAACATAATAAAATAATTCTCTTTTTTTGTCAAGGTGAGTCACAATCATTAAAAAATTATTTCAAAACATTAAAATATATTTATTTAATCGGAGGATTCATAAAGGATATATAAAATGAATAAAATAAATATAAAATTACATATCATTAAAGGGAAACAAATATTTTTTCATGGATAACATTTATATTATTTATTAAATGGTTTCTGGTTCATTTTGATGTCATAAAACACAATGTATATTTATAAGGTATATAATATTTATTGAAACATTCAGCTATCATAAAATAATGAAAAAAATAAAAATTGGACAATTTTGATATTATGATTCTAAAAAGAGTATTAATAGTATCTAAATATTTTTTGACATATTGTTTTCACATTTTAAAAAATTAATTGTCATTTTTAAGAAATGTTGGGTTTTTTGACTCTAAGAGTTTTCCCACCCTAATGAAAATTACAGTTTTCTTTATAAAAATTTTATGATCTTTTATATTCCCTAAAAATTATGTAATAATAATATTTTATTAAAATATTATTTATATAAAAACCCAATTAGTTAATTAATATAAATTCCTTAATTGAAATTGAATAATAATTAGAGATACGATTTTTGGATTACTATATAAAAATAATAATCATTTATAATGTAATGATAACATGAATAGATGGACATTATTTTGTTTAAAATACAATTTAAATTTCCATATTATAATTGTTCCGGTACATATTTCATTTATACACCAGCAAAATCCCTTTAGACTGAGGTGCGCGATAGTTGGGCTTTAATGGGGTAGTTCAGTGTAAAAGGTTTAAGTCAAGATCCTGATGAGCTTGAAATTCTCCAATATTTTTTTTTCAATAATGATTATTTTGTTAGATCCCAAATTTTTATTAGTCATTTGAATAACCTAGTGATGTTATATCCCTCAGAAACTCCAATTAATGGGATATATGGTATGATCCTACATGCTGAGTTCATCACACCCATTATCTATGTCAATTTGATTTGTTATTGACCTATATTTATACTAATCACGTGATCATTATTCAATGGATATATATTCATTAGTATTGATGATGAATGGTTATTATTTATTTGAAATGTTATAATAAACCCAAATAATTTAACGTGTTCATATAACTATATTTAAAACATGATATTTAACTAATTCACAAGGGAAATTTTAATTATAATAGTCCATGTCATTAGAATAACCCCCTTCAATGATTTATCCCTTGAAATTTACATTTCACATATCAAAAAATATGAGGATGGATTTGTTTCATCACTTCCTCTAGTTCCCATATTTAATCCTCAATCATGTGGTTTCTCCACAACACTTCCACCAAGTTCATTGTCTTAATCCGTATAACAGTTATCTCTATGATATAATATCTTCACAGGTTTCTCCGCATATGATATATGATTCTAAAATGGTATCACCAAAGAGTTGTCTACATGTGTGAGTTTTAATATGTATTTCCTCAAAAGTTATATATGGAATATATCTTTTATTTTATATAGGTTAGATGGGTGTTCTATTTGATATGACACTACTCTAATGGGATCATGTAAATCGAAGTAGTCTATGTATCATGGACTATGATTTCCTTTATTCCTAAATATCATCACTTAAATCTATTGAGATATATGGAGTAATTCCATGTCTCTAACAATATACTCTACATCTCATCGATGATTTGTGTCATAGATATTTGGTCAACTTCATGTATCATTAATGTTCTATTGAATCACCATGACCTTTTTGCCACTTGCATGACCCGTTTAGGACCATGCAATTTTTGTTCCCCATCTTCATCCAAATATAAAGTTTTTTCGACTCTTCCCATATTGGGATTCATAAGTAGACATTTGGATTCTTATGTGGATACTATTATTGAATGAGAAAATGATCAAAAGATGTTGTTTGTCACATCCTCCTTTTAATTCAATTGAGAGTTCTCTAAACATGTCCTCGCATTTAATGAATGATCGATCATATTGGCCATCAGTTTGAGGGTGATAAACTGTGCTGAAATTCAACTCAGTATTCCGAACATGTTGTAGAATCTTCCAAAACATATAGGTAATTCATAGAGTTTTATCAGATACACATGATTGTGGTGATCTATATAGCCTCAACACATCTTTAATGTATATACTTTAATGTATATTTAGTGAGGAAACCTATTGAATTTCAATGAAGTGGATAGTCTTTGTAAGATGATCCACCAAAAATCATGTATAAATATTCCCTCTTAGTGTATTCGTTAGACTAGTGAAAAAAATCTTTTTGATTTTTCCCATTTTTATATAGGAATGTGTAATGGTAGGAGCATCAATTTGGATTTTATACTTTCCCTTTTCAACTGACATACAATAAATATTGATGTATATTCCACAATCTCATTTTTTATATTTTCCTACAAATGTACTATTGGCGGTCTTGATACATCATTTTGTTTCATGGTTTCACAGAGAAGGTTAAGATATGTGAATAGACTAAATGATCCTTCTATAACTAATGATTTGATGGTACACATAGTATTGACCCATATACCACATATATTTCTTCATTAACATTGAATTATTTGGATTTACCATTTCATATATTTTCCATATTCTTGGGAATTCCCACATCGTCTCTTTTAGATACATTTAAACTCTATAGAAGGGATGGTTGAGAAATTACTTATGAATGGATGGATTATGTTCCTTCCTTTATTATTCCCTTGTCCATCCTTTTCAGTTATAATAAGATCATATACTCATCAATTCTCCTCAATGATAAAATTGTGGGACCATATTTACTTAGACCATGTTCCACATTATTTGATTTCCTAGGATGTTAGTGAATTGAGTAATCATGATCCCTGATCAGGTCTAACCATAATCAATGGTTAGTGTACTTGTCGCCACCTCATTTGTGGGATCCACCTCTGCAGTTGTGATGGAAAAACTTTTTCCCATACAGCATTGGAGGTTGTTGGTTGTCTGCAAAAACAAAATGATTAGTGAATTGATTTGAAAAGATGCATGTATAATTGTAGTTTAATCAATGAAAATTGCAATGAGTTTTGATTATAGAATTACAGTCATCCAAGGAATTAATGGGAATATCCTGTCGTTATTCGCATGATTGGATTCCTTCCTACACCGAAATAATTTACTTGCCCAACATAGGCAATAAAAATGGGTGTTTCGTTCTACATTATTTAAAATTGGGATGTTGAAATTTCATGTAACAATTATATTTATCCATCATACTACTGGAATTTACCTCTACTTTCCACTTATTAGCCCTATTATACCCTTGAGATTCTTTGATCTCCATTTTGATTTTGAGGGAACATCGGATAATTTCAATATTTATATCAAACTCTCATATAACAATACATCTACGTAGACAAGGTTGCATCCCATAAAAGAAGTGATACAGCTTAAATTCAAGGGTAATGACAAAGACATAAGTGTATCATGGAATTTTTTTGATGATTACCTCATACTCACCAGTAGATTTGTCATCTTTTTCATGTGGTCATGTAAGTCTGTTACTAATTTATGTCACATGGTGAGAGGAAATATTTAATAAAAATATTTTCTGAAATTCACTCCACACCATCCCTTCGATCACTTCCTCATTATTAATAGTGATAATCAATGACCAAAATTAATCATATTCTCCCACCATGTGATAAATAGGGATTATATACTTCTATTGTTAAGAACACTGAATGAATGATATGATCTTATCGGTGGAGTTGATCCATTATTCCATGACTAATGGATTAGATGGACCATTGAATTTCAAAGGCCATTGTACCGCAAAGGGATCAATGGGAGCATTGTTACATTCAATGGGGATTGTTTTCACCTCACGATCCATGTTTCTATTTAGAACCTAAGTCTGTTGGTAGAGTATCATCAACAAGTTTTTAATTCCTCTATCTATTGGGTTTGGCATCTAACTGGGGCAGTCATCATAGTGACCACCAAATTGAATTTTTACCTGATTCCTCCTATTTTTATCCATTTGATATAATAAAGGAAAATTAGGGATGAATATAATAAAACTATTTATCATATAAACAATAATCCAATATAATTAAAGGGAGAACAAATAAATTATATATATTTCCATAACATATGAATTTATATTCTTAAATACATATTATCCATGATCTATTTACAATAATACATTATTATGGGAATTCTTTTTTCATATAACAATGCTTAATAATGAGTATATAAATTTACAATAAAATATTCGCACGGAGTGACAAATAAGGTGTGTAGCAAGCCTCGTTGTAATTACCTAGTTTTTGGTTGAGTCTACCTCAACACAATTTTTTCAGGTTTTACCCCTATGTACATCTATGCCAAAGCCACATCTAGATCTAGTATCAATATCAGGATGTATTTTCTTAATAAACTTATTATTATACACTGAAAAAATCGGGATATTTTCTTATATAGTATTATTTTAATTCACTATTTTTTTATAATCTAGATATCAAAAAACTAATCTTTTTGATTGATACCAACTATGACAAATCTACTAATTATTACAAATTAATAAATTTTTTATTAGAAATAACCCACCTAATAAAAGTAGAATTATCAAGATTTCCATTTCCTCTAGGAATTTGATACATTACATTAAATCTTAATATAGAAAAAAACATTATAGAAAACATCTTTTACATGTTCACACTTAAAACTGCAAGGGATAACATATAGACATCAATAATACAGTGGTGAGCTATAAATCACAATTAGGGAATATAAAACAAATAACTAGATGAATTAAATAAATTATTTACTATAGTAATGTCTATGGGGCATAAAATGAATTAGAATCGTAACTATTAATGATAAGACATGATATATAATTATAACCTAAAGGCAACATGGTAAATGTTGAAACATCTTAAAACACTAAATCATAATCACAATTCACAGCTATGTTCCAAGACATGCTGATAGAAAAATTACTATAAATGAATAACGTTCACTTCCAATCCCAACATTATGTATCATGACACTAAACATTACCCAATGCATTGGAGTGCTGTATAATTTCGGGCGCACCCATCACATTCGTTTCGTTTCAATGTTTAAGTGTGCCAGAAAGATCAAACAACTTGGATTAATTCATCATCATATTTTATTTATCAATAAAAGAGTATAGAATACATACATGTATATCCGAATTCAAATAATTATAATTGTATAATGTTGAACACCCATGATGGGAAATTGGTATTATATTCACTACACAATTGTTTTCGCATGGAGTACTTGAGGTGAAAGTTTGTCAACATAATGATGTTACATACAAATTCATAAAATGGGTTTATGAGTTGGAAATTTGACTCTACTAATTTGGATATATAATGGGATGTAATATTAAAATTAGAGGACATATAAAAATTATTAGTTTCAAATATAAGGTAGAATAAAACAAAAAAACTTGAATAAATAAGAGAGGGTGATGATCCTTTGCATGAGTGTATGAAACCAAATTCCTAGGAGGAGCTTCCTGAGAGATAGGGTCCCCTTGGGAAGAAAGTAGATAGGGTATTATTAAGTATTTTCATTCTCCAAACATTTTTAGTTAAGTGAAATGGGATCTTTACTGGTATTATATAAAAAAAGAATGTGGATTTCATTATTATTTCTCAAATTTAGGTTTTGGACTATATAATAAAATATCCCAAACCACAGCACTTTTTGTGGGTGTTACCCATCGTTTTTGAAAAATGGGAGTGAATTTCTTTATTTTATAATTCCAATGGATGATCTTAATAAAATAATACCATTCATTATGTAGAGGTGAGTCATACTCCTAATGAAATGATTATAAAACCTTAAAATATGTTAATGGTTTTGAGGGATCAATTAAGGCTTTATAACATTATGAAAATATATTTAATATCACATTATTTTAAATTTAAAACAAATTTTTTTTCATTTATACCAATTATAATATTTATTATATCACTTTTTGATTATTATGTTGTCATAATAGACAATGTATATTTATATAGTATTTAACTTTTACCTGAAAACATAACTATCATAGAAAATTATCAAAAATCCATTATTGGTTGACTTAAATGTTCTAATTCCATAAATAATATACATATTATATAAATAATTTTCTAAATATGTTTATTTTCCCACATAAAAATAATTATATACATTTATTGATAAATTCATGGTTTTTTTACAATATTTGTTTTCAAACCCTTATAAAAATTACCTTTGACTTCATAAAAATTATATGATGATTTATATTTAATAAAAATTATTTAGTAATAATATATTATTAAAATATTATTTATTTACAAATATAGTTAATTCTAAAAAATTAATATCCTAATTTAAATTGAATACAAAAAAATAAAATATTTTTTTACTATATAAAAATTAAAATCATTTATAAAGTAACGATATTGCGAAAATACGAACATTATTCTATTGAAAATAAAACATAAATATTCATATGTTTATAGTATTTATACATGTCATGTTAATACACCAGTAAATTCCATAAGCATAATGTGCATGACGATGAGATTTTCAAGGGGTGGTTAGACGTACATGGTATGGGCCATGATGTCAATGATCAAGAAATTCTTCCATAATTGGTTTTAATCATGATTATGATGTTGGATCACATCATGGTCATGGTGATGGTAAAAACACAATGATAATATCTCACCTATATGATTTGATTAATGGGATTCATAGGTTCTGACCATTCTGGTGGAGTCCATCACTTTCTTTTTCTATGTTAATTGGATTTATTAAAATGATATATTTATAAAAATAATGTAATCAATTTTCTGTAACTATATTATCAATTGTAATCATACTTATATGACATTTAAATATGATAGGATATAATGAATTCCAAGTGTGAATGTGTTTTCGAAACAAAAATTACATAATAGTACATTTAATTAAATCATAAGCTGAATTTTATTTATAATAGTTCAGGTTGATACAAAAAAATTCAGTAAGGAAACTTTTATAGATAAACCAAAGTATAGGAAAATGTCCAATAATTTTGGTAAAGGATGGACTGAATGGTTTCAATGAAATATATACAAGTTGAGAAAATAAAGTGGATTTGGATCGTGAACAAATGCACATAGTGGTATAAACCATGAAAACATTGTTTTGAGATGTACTAGATCAAGAACATGTTTATGAAAAAGTACCTTGTGGAAATTCTAGTTTCAAACTCTTGAGGGATATGATTTTAAATTCACAAAATTTTCATGAACCAACATGATGTATTTAAATAGAAGTTGGATAAAAATGTACTCGTATAAATATAAGGGTTCATATTTTTAATAAGGATTCATAATTTTGGAATCCTATAAGAGGGTTTTAATGATTATGTGGTTCCCCACTATGATTATATTTTCATACTCTATGATTTTCATATTTAATATTTTTTTAGAACCTAGTAGAACCACATTAATGATGATTTTGATGATCAATGAAATGATTTCTCTCATGATCATACAAACTCTAATGAATATGGAATGAAAAATTACACTCCTATGCTCACATAACTTTATCAGTAAATAAATAACGATGGAATTCAAAAATAGAAAATGTGGTAAAAAAATTCTATTTAGTCCTTCACAAGGCAATACAACCTTCTTTCAGAGGGTCTTCTGATCCCTTTGTTTCTAAGCAATGGATTTGTACCCCTGAAATTATATTCTATATTATCTAGTGTAAAAAACATGATAAATTCATGTCGGATGTTTATCAGTTATAAGATGAAGAATACTAGAGGTAGGCTCTAATCAAGAATACAAGAATGTAAGATGAAATTGATTCCATGGATTGAGATGATTTCAATAACTTATTTTTCAATCATTACATTCTTCATATTATTCATTAAAATATAGATAAACAGTTCCTTGAGTTAAATAAAATGGATTATGAATTTATTTGTTCCCACTTGGAAGATTTCATAAGACATGCAATGTTCAAATTTGGTATTGTCTTCCAAACAGAATTTAAATTTGATATTTTTCACAGCCCCTTAAAACAATGTCGTTGAATGACATTAGCTATAAGAGACATTATTATAGATGTGTAAATGCTTATTTTTTAATTGAAGGATTAAATATAGGTTAGAGGTACATATCAATCTGATGTTTTGAACAAGAATACAAATTTTTTTTCCAATGAAAAAGCTATGGTCCATGGGGTAAATAATACAATGATTACTTTATGCTCTATTTTAAAGAAAAACTTTGGAGACAATGTTATTAAAGGATCTAAAAAATGTTTTAGTGTATATGGTAATGTCACCGGTCATTTAATTTCCATTGTGGTTGGGTGATGTTGGATAATAAATAAAATTGAGAGAATGATGCAGATAATGTAGCTCCATGATTCAGTGCTACATGTTAATAAAGAATGAGGTATATAATAACAATTTACCATAGTATAAGGTCGGCGATGATGATCAACGTCAACAACCTCTTTAGTTAGGTATAATGGAATATCTTCTGTGGTCCATGTTTCTTATAAGGGGTGTGATAATGACATGGTGAAAGGTACACTTACCATCCACTATAGAACGGAAATTGTATTATTTGATTATCGATCTACCCACTCTTTCATATTTAAAGATTTTTCCATGGGTATTATGATTCCACAAAAACTATTAAATATGTAATTCATAGTGAAACCCATAGGGGTACAATGATTACATCTCATTTTTTTTTATTTCTCCACAGGTAATGTATGTGGGAATGTACTTCCTATAAATCATTTCATTATTACACTATTTGAATGTTTTTTCTTTTTAGTAATGGATTGAAATTATCTTCATAAACCCCACATTAAATTTTTATTAAGGGAAGTTAAATATAAAATATAAAACCAACATATGATCATCCATAAATGTGATGATAAGTATGAACTCTCTATAGTGATTACATCTAGTGTATGGGAATTAATTCCCATTTAGAAGGGATGTTTTTCCCAAATGGTTGGGTAGAAAAAAATTAAATCATATGAAAATTGTTAAATAATTTTTTATTGTATTTATAGATGATTATCAAATCCTTTCACCAAAATGTGATGTTGAGTTCTAGATATAACTCATAACTAGATCCAAACTAATGTCAAATACTCCATATAGAATGTACCTAATTTATTTGTGTGAATCGAAGAATATATTCCATAAAATCATTGATAATGAATTCATTATGCCATGTGTTTCACCTTGGGGTGAAACTTTTATTTTTGTGAAAATGAAATGTGGATAAATCTGACTCTGCATTAATTATCAGTACTGGAACAATATCACAATCATGAAAAAATATCCTCATTCTTGGATTGATGACCAGTTTGATCAACTATTATGATCTCAAAACTTTTCCAAGATAGAACATTATTTTTTATATCACAAATTGTGGGTAAAAAGGAGGATAAACCTATGACTCCATTATTTATGTGGTATGGAAACATTGAATATATTGTGATTAATCATGGTTTACTAATGCTACTACTATCTTAACGAATTTTATGAATAGGGTTTTTAGATATTATATCATTCAGATTGTAGAAATATTTACAGATGATATTATTATATATTTAAAGAGTGAGAAAGATCAACATTACTAAATTATAATTAAAATACAGACCATATAAAAGGAGAAAATATATTAAATTTTTATAAACTGTGAATTTTTTTATGAAAAGGGTTTCATTTTTGGGTTATATAATCTCATGAGAGGCAATAAAAGTATATCCATTCAATATGAAGGTTAATGAATGTTGAAATAGACCAACCAAATAGACATTTATCCATAGTTTTCATGGTTTATAACTATTTTATTGATTAATTATGGATAATTTATCATTACTATATAATACTCTCATCTTGCTAACTCAAAAGGCTACCATGTTCCTCTGGACATATGAATGTGGTGAAAATTTCAAGGAACTGAAGGTATGGTATTTCTATGAACCTATGCTTATATTACCCTTAGTGGAGAATGGTTTGTAATCTATAATTAATTAACCAATAAGGTATTGGCATGTTTTCTTATGAATAATACCATGTTGATAACCTATTACTCGTGATAATTGAAGAATCGTGATAAAAATTAACCAACTAATGATTTGTAGTTAGTTGCAGTATTTTTTTGAGTTAAAAATATTAAGGCATTATCTTAATGAATAGATGTGTGATATATATAATGATCATAATATTCTATAATATATATTCACATAGATGTATTTGAACATTTTCTTGATAAGATGGTTAGAGCTGATAAAGGATTTTGACTGCCCAATATAGTACAACCATGGGAATGTGGACAAGGTGGATGAAGCATTGAGATGAATGGATCATGATTTCTTATCCATGATGTGTATAAAAACGATCCAATATTTTTAGATTGGAAAAGGATGGAACTTGAATTTATAAAGGAAGGGAAAACTATTATATTTCTCAATTGAATGTTCAACCCTCTATCCAACTGACGATTAAAGTGGTACATAAAGAAGATATCGAACTACAGAAAATAGATATAAATGTTCCAGAGTTTAACCTTTTCCATGATGAAGTGATAAGTTTCAAGAACTATATATGTGATCCATGTATCTTTCCTGATGAAGTATATACCTGACCCTTAACATGTATTGAACTCAGAGGCCATACTATTCGAAAATGATCATTCCTATGAGGAATAAAAAGTTGAAATTATACATCATACAATGAACATTATCAAAAATAAGACAACTCACCTAGTAAAATATTTGTGTATAAAAAATAGTTATATGATTCTACATTGTAACTTGAGGATATGATAATTCAGAAGTATCATAAATTTTTTCATCAGAATGACTGATATTGATGATGAAATTCATTTTAAGGGGGGTATAATGTAATACCAAGATTTATAATATTTTTTTCCAAATAAATTAAATTTAATTGATGATTTATGTTTAATTTTATATAAATTTAATCTTTCATTAAATGGTACACTAAGATAATAATTTATTACATGAAACACGGACATGGATTTCATTACATGCAATACAAAGTATCCATGAAAAAAACTTTTATTATTATATATTTATAAATGAGACAGATATAAAATAGGCATTGAAAATAGTAATAGAAATAGTAATAACTACATTTAAAATATTATTTATTCTTTCATTAAAATATTATACATAATGATAGTAAAATGTATAATTTTTGGTAATGACTTTATATATTTAAAAATATGATTTTCTCAAGTAAATTATTTTTATGTTCTTCTGGGAATAATAATAAAATTAATTTTATACAGTTTTTAAAATTTAATTTTATCGAATAAAATTTTTTATAAATCATAATGACCATTTTATCTTAGGGTGAAAATTTTGGATTTTTCTAAAATACATCATGTTTCTATAATTAGTAAGAAATCTGAATTTTATTTCCAAATTGATTTTTCATAAAAAAAATCCTATATTGATAAATTATATTTTAATTTAATTTAAATATTATTTATATAAATTTTACATAAATTAATATAATATCAGTCATTATAATCAATATCACATTTAAATTGGATATAAAATCATTCAAAACTATTTAATATTTTTTCATAAAACCCGTTGTCGCGACACATCTATGAGATTATTTTTAAATTAATTTTTTCCACATATATTATTATAATTTGGAAAAAATGATAAAATATTTTTAATAATAATATTTTCGTATTTATAACCACTTTAACCAAATTCTTGATCAATTTTTTTTATGTAAAAAAGATAATTACAGTGATAGGGTTATAACAATTTTTTTAATAGTTACACAGTAATTTAAGGTTCCAAATGACCTATAAAAATCTAAAAAATCCATTATTTGTAACTATTTACACCTATATTCCTCTTTAATTGAATATTTTAAATTATTGTTGATATATTATGTAAGGGAGACATAAAAATAGTGTTTCCCATTTTATATTTTAAATAAATCCACTCGTCCTCCATTATAAAAGGCCATTTATCTCCATCAATTAATCAAACCTGAAAATAAATTTTTAAAATAAAAATCATGACCATATCTCCTAAAAATATACCTTAATTCTTCATTGAAATCTCTCTTTGGGATGAAATCCAACCAAGTAATCCCTTTTGTGTAAATCATAATAAATTTTTCAAAGAAGACGTAACATCATTCCACAAATTATGTTGTATTCATTTCATACTCCGCCCATAATCTCTTCATATCAAATGATTATATAATAACAATATCATTATAATATAAAGATATGTATATTTTTTATGGTATTTACCTACACTCTCACACACATCCAAAAATTGGATACAAAATCATTGTTCTTCAGTATGTTGGTATACTGCCTCACGAACTTCTGTCCCCTATTCATCCATTACCACCTTTAATGGTTTTTTATCATGATGGAATTATATTTTTATTTTATATATATATGATATTTATTATATATTTATTATTTTGTTATTATTATTAAACAAATATCTTTATTCTTTCTATTTTTGGGAGAAAATGAAAACATAGTTTGTAGACATGTGGACTACCTCCACCCTAAAGCGATGTCATTCATTCACATTTTATATGGGATTTATATTTAAATTATTACATATAAATATATTATATATAATAAATAATAATGATACTTTAACTATAATATATTTAAAATTCACTTCATTCATTCAATACGATATGAAATAGAAATAGAGATCATGCATACGTATAACCTACAATATGTAAGAACAGTGTTATTTTTTTTATTTTATTGATTTTATTGAATACATTAATAACTAAAATATATAATTTTATGTCATGATTATAATTTTGGAGATAATTAAAACATGAAATAATTAAAATCACAAAAAATTTAACAAATCAAAATAGATGCAAAAAACAAATTCGTTATTAGCCGAAACCTAACTTTAACAAGGAAGGGCTAATAAAAATGTAATAAAAGGCATTAAGAAAATAACATAATGTATTATATAAATTAATATCAATCTATGATATATATATAATTAAACTATATTTATCATAAATAATTTTCTATTGATTACGTATATTATCAAGGCATAAGGTAAGGGATTCAGAGTCTCACATTTATTTTTGGGATACTTATCCATTATTCACCAAATGTTTATTTTGTGTTCTATATATACTTAAAATAATTTTAATATATGATAAATATACATATATTTATTGGTATATTTGTTCCCATTAAATTATTTATATTTCATGGGGTTTTAGGGTTAAAATGTTTCCAAATCACAAAGGTAGTTTTTTCTCAATTTTTTAACTATAAGACACATGTTTTGTTATGCACCAATATTCATTTACGATGTGTATATAATTCCATTTGAAATTTTATATTCTTAATGTGATCCTATTAATGATATTTTCTAATTCATGATATTTATTTTTCATACATGAGGTTTTCGATTCAACGTTACCATTATGGTAAGAGTTTATTACAACAATATCATCGTTTACTAGGATTTTTTAAGGTTATGATTCCATTGATGAATTATTCAGAAACAAATATCTATAAAAATAACATGTTTTAATTTAATATTTTTATTCATGATATCATCATTTATTTGTACTAGTTTTCACCATTTGGGACTTATGATAATTTAAAAAAATATTTTAAAAAATATAACCTTATTTTTCCCTTCGGTCATAAGTGTCTCTTATTGAAAAAAACATTTTTCCAAAAAAAATAGTCTTTCTTATGTGATATCTTAATATAAAATTATAAGAAAATAGATATTAATTTGTTTATGGTTTTCAAATATTCTATTTTTTGTTTTCCATGAAATTTTCATAGAAAAATGTTTTCAAAAATGAATTATGATTTAAAAAGTGTTTCTCAAAGTATAATGGATTTTTTCCCTAATAAAAGTTTTTGAATGATCATTAAAAATTATTTTCCATCTAGGATGAAATCCATTGGTGTTACTAGTCCATTTCTAGGTGAATGATCCAACAGTTTTATCCATATTCATTCTATGAAGGGGTTATGTATTGATGACATGATGTATGTGAAACCCATTTCTCTTTCACAAGTTATATACTTGTGGTACCTTATTTGTTTCATGGGTTTTATGTATTTTAAACCCATTTATCTTTCATGGGTTATGCTCTTATGAATATTTCTTCTTTTTATAGGTTATTCATTGATAAAATTATAATGAAATCTATTACTATTCCACAATTTTTGTTATGATGTCATGTTTATGATACCCATTTCATTTTATGGGTTATGCTATGGTTTTTAGGATCTTCTGGCTAACATATGTTTGATTTTATTATTAGATGGGTGGGAACTATATATCTATCTAATTAATTAGGTAATTATTTACATCTCATGATATATACATGTCTAGAACACGGATTGAACTTGATGTGATAATGTACTATGTCTGATAAGATAGTCTTTGGAGTGAACCATTACAGGTAAGATGATTTTTGGAGTTAACCCATTGCACTATGATATCCTTGAAAGAGATTCCTTAACAACTATTCTAATAATCAAAAATGATTATGGGTGAACAAAAATTCAATGAATTATTCCTATGTTATTATTTCATGGCTTAAGCACTTGATTCCCTTGTGATTCATGTCTTATGATTTTCCAAAATGTATTCCATGATTAATGTTAATTATCTCTGATATGTGGGTTGAGATATAATAATGTTAAGATCATGTTATTATACCCTTATACTCATGTATATGATTTCAAAACTCCATTTTTACCCTTACTGAGCATCTGAGCTCACAACTTTTTATGCTCCCGTCACTATGTTGTAAAGATATGTGTTCTGTATGATGTGTCTAATTAGGGTATGAGTAATAATGAAAATAGTAAGAGATAATGTAGCTCACTTATATAACAATTATTATTTTTCAATGTTTCAAATGGAACTAAAATAATGATATTTGAGTGTATTTTTTTTGTAATAATTTATATAATCTATAAAAAAATGTTATAATGTTAATGTATGTTAAGCGATGGTCACTATATGTTATGATAATATAGGGAAATTTAGAGTTTTACCCTATGGATTTTATGGTGAAACCAACAATTTATCTTAATTTATGATATTATATATTTTTTATAACCAATCTTTTTGTCTCATAATAAATTTCTTACCCTAGGTTTAATGTTTCGTGGAAATACATGCAATTTGAATTTTCACATAATATTTTATATATAATTAATTAAATAATAAATTATTTATTCATGTTTTTTCTTGTGGAATATATTAAATGGAGCTTCATATTATCTAACCATATATATAATTGATTGGGTAATGTGTGTTTTTTTCTTATGTAAGACATAATCTCATCGTGAAATCAGGGGATGGACTCAATCACCTTTTCTTTTCATTTTAGTTTTCCTCTTTCTTACTTTTTCCATTCCCCCTTCTTTTATCACATTTAAATTTTACTTTATATCAATTTATCATGTGAATTTAGGTCATGTGACTAAGAGATAAAATGGGATAGAATATGTAGACAGAGCAAGAGGCACATTCTGGGGAAACACTATAGAGTTGGATGTGGCATTGGTGGATGCATCTTGCTGATCAGATAATGAATAATTGGTGTTTTATGACCGATGGTATTCAAGATTCAATGTTATTCACCCAACCAACATATAAAAGTTTTCATAAGTTTTTAAATCCTTAATGGCTTGATAGGGACCCCATGGAGTGTTGATCTAGGTGTAAGATGGGGGAGATGGTATCTAGAATTTTGGGAAATTTTACGGGTTTTCCATTTGGGGAACAATGTGTACATGACATTTATTTTAGAGATAACATGTTATTTTTTATTCTAATTTAGGGATAATGGGGTTTTTTAATACATCATATTATAGTGGTCAATTTTGTGTAGTGGTGAATAGATTTGTGTCCGGGGAACATGCTCATATAGGGAACCTAGAAATATCCCATATGAGGTACATGTTTAATATCAATTTAATTTTATTATATTGAAAACTTTTAGGGTATATAAAAAGATATATGGCTGCGTATCTAGTGTTCGGTATAAACCATATACGAGGTGGTACACACTATTTAGTTCGACATTGCATAGATTTATTAGGGATAATGTATATAGGTTGGAATTCATGTGGGGTTACATTCCTTGTACAAGATTCATATGACTTTTCCATTGTGAAATTTTGTGTTGATTGAATAATGGAATAAGACAAGGGATGCAATTTTGAGTCACACACCATGAACATGAAGTACATTATGTTACATTCCATTCATTGGTGGGGCTAGAAAAATTTAATACTTGGAGTCAAAATTTTAGTTGTGAGTAGTCCATTATATGTTTTTTTCAATGATCTTGATTGTGGAATCATTTCAGATTATTGAGATTATATATATGGTGTTTTGGATTTATATATTATTTTATGAGGATTTAAATGAATTGAAAATTCAAAATATTCCATTAGGATGGGTTTTTAATTGTGATGCTTAAGAGAGTACTATGTATTTCTCAATAGCCATGGACTGTGGATATATGATAGGTGTTGTTGTAGTATCATATAGATGGATCCATGAAGTTTATATTGATCAGTATCTCTAGGGATATATTGTTATTTTTATAGTTATCTAGACCAGTTTATCAATATTATATAAATTGAGGATTAGATACTAGGTTTGAGTATTGAATATATTGGAGGACGGAGGTTGAGTTGATGCCATTAGATGTCACTTATAATCGGTTTTCATTGAGATTTTGATTTATTTATACAGGAATCTTTAGGATTCCCTTATTGGACAGTTTCTAATTAATTGACAAAGGGATTTCAAGGTCATTAATAAAATATCCCCATGTTATGGGGTGTGCCTTGGGTTCCCATTTGGGTGAGTTTCTACAAATAGAATGATTCCTTTTTGGGAATAAAAAAAGGTTTTAATGTTTTGGGGTTTCCCTGGGTAATATCCATTCTATGAATCTCGCATGTGATGTTTCCTTTGTGGTGTCCATGAGTACAATTGTGAACATATTTTTTCGAAATGTTTTCCTTTGGATGCTTGTTAGGTCTGTTATTTATCAAGTAATAATTTGAGGATATTAAGGGAAATTTGTTATATATCTACATTGGGAGTGACTCATTACCCAGATGATATATATTGACCCCTCATAGAGGGTCTTTCTATTCTTGTGGCCTTTGGGATGTTGGAATATTTTTTAACGAGCATAGCCTGAGAGCATAAGTTCAACATGCAGTCCCTTATTGGATGTATCCTTATGATGTGACCCAATGAACCATAGAATCCATCAGTTTTTCTTGTACCTATGGTAGATGGAAGAGATCCTTTGGTAGATGTTATCTAGATGTGGAAATCCAAGGGAATGAGAGAGGCATTGTAATTTGTTGTTTGAGAGTTGATCATTGATGTTATTTCAGCTATTTGGACTGTGGATTCAAGATTTAGATCATCTCATGTTTGGTGGGCCTTTATAAATGATGGTTGAGGAATTTTTATCTAAATATATTTTCCTGAGGAGGATATTCTCTAGATAACATTAATCTGGAATTGGACTTGTGTTTTATATAGTTCCCTCCACTATTGACTAGATGTGGTTAGAAGGGATTAGGAAACTAATGGAAAATTTGTATGAGTACACCCCATCTAGTATAGTATATTTCCTCGTTATAGGGTATATATAGATTCTATAGACATTTTTTGCACCATATACCATGGATTCATATAATTCCTTAAAAAATATTTGTGGATAAAAATATATCACATCCTCAGGGATATATGGATGGATCCCAAAGGTGGTTTATTTTTCATGTCTATGTATGATCTTGATTTATTCTGAATGGATTTATAGAAGTCGGTGTTTTTATGGAGTGTGGAACAGGTAATCTGTCTCTAGTATAGATCATTAAATTATATTCCTTGATCCTAGAAGATATTTTTCTCATGTGGACACTAATGGTTATGCCTTAGGTCCCCATCCATTCAGGCATCATAGAGATCTTATGTTGATCTAGCAAGCACTCTCGATGTTTTGCTGTAGAGCGAGCCTTGTGCAGTGAATACTTTATTTTGGTACAATGTTCGTTTAGATTTACCTATGATATTGGAATAGAAACCTTGGATTGAAAATTTCAATTTCCCCACACTTCCTTTTAATATCATTATTTCTCTTGTTTAAGATGTTATTATTTATCAAAACATCTAGAAAAATCATTTGTGTGTGTCCTTATTATGCTCGAAAAGTATCAATTCTTTATTGTTGGTGGCCAACTAATCTCTATTTATTTTACCCTATACATGCACTATAATGTAAACGAGACCATATGACTTCTTTTAGTTTAGGTAACTTTTGTCGTAGTTGATGGTGTAGAGGCTTATTGTTTCTTAATTGAGAATATCCACTCATGTTGAGTCTCATAATTAGGTTAGCATATCTTGAATTTCATAGTCATCATATATGTGGTTTATATTTATGTTTGAAATAGAGAACTCACTATTTAATTGGTGTTTTTTATTTATACATGTGTTTGGGGTAGTGGGTTATGACATGTTTTATATTTTCCTTTCTTTACGTTTTTATGACTATAAGGGGAATTCCATTTATTATATAGTGCTTCTACAATATATTTTTAAAATACAAAAATGTTTTTTCTTCTTTATTTTTTTGGGGTTTTCAAGTTTATTTTTAATAATATTTTAGGTTATGGTCTCCCAACTGTATCCTTTTGATCCTCACCTCAAGTTGGATACCTATTGTATTTGTGGAATTATTGTTGAGGCCTTATGGTGATCCAGATCAGGTAATGTGTCATTTATACCTATGTTGATTCATTTTAAAATGGAATCAAGGCTATCTAGTTTAATGATCTTGGTGATTCGGTATACTGGCGGTCCGATATTGTGTCATAACATGCGATGAACGTCCTACAGTTGTTTCATGAACACCTTTATGAATTGTAATTATAAATCTCTATAGAATATTATTGTTGTTTACATTTTTTATTTTTTAGTTGTGCAAATTATCCTTCATTGATGAACATGAATCTCTATATTTATATTTTATCCTTTTTTCATCTTAGCATAGAGTAATGACTTTATTTTTCTTGCATCATTTTCAACATATAGGATTCACATGAAATATGCCTATCTGGGGTGTATTTACTGATAATGATGGTTATGCATCTTATTTTATATCCCCCATACTCTATGGTGTATAAAAAATAGATCATTGGTGGAATTATACTCAACTGAATCACTTATATATATATATTTTCTTCTAATGACACGCTATGTAGATCTGGAGGTAACCAGTTTGTTGAGGAAAGAGATACAGTCACTTTATCATGGGATGTATAGCCATCCTTTTAGGCTGGTGTATGATCCATAATCCCTATTGGTCGCTTGGTAAGGGAATGTATTCCTTGTATATGAATGGATCAAGATGATGTTTCCCTAATATAGTAGTTTCTTGGAGTCCATAGGTCCTTGTTGTTTGGTAGGGAGTTGTTTTTGGAATGTGTTGGGTGTCAGGTTATACAGTGGGGCCAGTTTTCCTATTATCAATGATGGAATGGGTGGGCATGGCTATTTTTCCTTGAGGGGGGGGGGGGATCCTTGAGGTATACCTTCAGTAAGGAATGTCAATTCATGAGAAGAATTTGTGTTTGAGAAATTGTGTTATTAGAGTGATCATTATTTTATTGCAATGTTGGGAGGACAGTTTTGGATGGAATCTTATCCCTACTAATTATTTTTTGACCCTTGGGTAGTGTAGTGGGAGATTGGTTAGTCTCTTGTGGCTTTATATTGACAACTAAGTGGAGGGTGGTCTTGTGGTAGATCTCATATTGAATGAGAGTCCACTTTTTAAATAGGAGTTCCAATGCTTATATAGTTTATTGGATCAGACTTGTGTGATTATTTTGGTTTGTGATTTTCATCACATTTAGCATGTTCTTCTAGGAATAGACATGTATGAGTTTTATTCTTGTTCTGATTTTGATAATGAATAAAGAAGCCCTAATTATTTGGAAGACATGGTAGGATATTAGATGACACAAGCCTCGTTTGAAGGTTTGTTTTGAGAATGGCGGTTTCTATTATAGGTTTTCCAAGAATGAGAATGGATTCTCTTAGTTATTTTATTAGTTCTTCGGTGTGACTATTTCATCCATTTCTATGTATTGTGATTAGTTCTGAATATAGCATGGGTTATTCAGATTTTCATTTCGGCAGTAGACTGAAGGCACAATTACTATTTTGATGTGGATAATCAGTTCAGTCATGGGTGATTGTATACAATATTGGGGGAGTATTGTGGTTGTTTTGTGACTGATCATTGTATTATTGAGATAATATTGTCTACACAAGTTACATTATGAGATAATGGATTCTGGTTGACAACTGATTCTTCTTGAGGCTGAAAATCTTTTTTGGTGGGAATTTTATGATTCCCCATGTCATGAACGGGTTTAAAAATCAATGGAAACATAACCTTTTGTTCATAGAATAGTTTAATAGTAAAAAAAATTAACTTATAAGATGGACTCATATACATTTTTTGACCTCTCTTTTTGTCCTAGAATACGGGGTTTACATTGGGATTTGAGTTCGGATCAATTTTGAGATTCCAAAATTTTAATGGAATATTTAATATTTAATTATTTATATATTATTCTATTTTCATTTTTTGTTTGGTGATATCTATTAAACAGTGAGTCATATTGAAATCATATCTCCATAGAAGACTCTAGATTTTTTTTATTTCATCATAATTCATCTTTTCCTATTTCATTTCACTTTTTTCTTTTTTGATTTCCATGCATTCCCCTTGGGTATTTGTGGTCATGTGGATGAGAGTTGTAAAGGATGAGAAGGGGTAGAGGAAGGAGGAGGTGACACTTTAGGAGCAACTACCGGCCTATATTAAGCATCATATAATTCATATCAGTGATCTAAAATTGAACCATCATTGTTTTATGCCATTTAATAGGACGTAATTATTTTTTTCACCAAGGTCTCCATCGTTTATTTGTTATATGGTTTTAAATTCATGTATGTGTAGATAGGGACCACATGACTCTTGATTTAGTCTAATTGAGTGAGAATCTGTGGTTTTAGGCCATTTTTGGGGTTTTCTGTTTAGGAATACATGTGGACATGAAATTTAATTAATAGAACACAAAAAATTTGTTCATTTTTATTTATATAATATGTGGGTTTTTTATCACACACCGTATAGTGGATAACTCATGGTGTTTTGAGGGCACATGGCCTTATATGGAACACATCCCTATATCATGAAAACTATATGGTCATTGGCCATGTAATATTCTGGGAAAGACTATGTGTGGTAGTACATGACCTTTTACATGGGTGGTAACCCCATATGGGGTACAAAACAAGTATTTGGTGGTATACACATAGTAGTATAGATTTATACACACTGAATGGAGTAGTGGTATATTTGTATGTACATATGTGGGGTTATATTCCTTGTATCGGGTACACACACTATGTATATTGGGGATGTATAAAAAATTATCATGTGGAACATGAATAGGGAGGACATCTACGTTTACACATTGTGTACCTGAATTGCATGTCATGTAAATTTTCATCCTTGATGTGTTTTTTGACTATTTTTCACCTTGGAGTTATAAATAGACTTCTGAGTAGTGTATTTTGATTATTTTTACATGTATATCAAGATTTTGGAATCATATATACATTCATATTTCTTTTAGATAGTGTTTTTTGTTAAGATAAATTTAAAGGAGGATGTTTTTTGGTATTTTATTCCAAATACTTTAACAGGTTGTGTTGTGTTTTGTGGGGCCAATGCGAGGGTTGTGGACTCGTTAGTTGGATTGAATTGGGGATGTTAGGTTTTTTTTCTAAGGATCCATCATATAGATCCCATATGGTTGGATATATCATTATCTCTAAGGAGATCATGGTTTGTCCTTGGTTATATGGAGAGGTTTCTCAAGGTTATAGCAGTTGAGGTATATATCATATGATTAAGAATCAATGTTGTTGGATCCTTCCATTTGGGTTAATGTTGTGGGATGGTTGTTATTTTTATGTGCAATTGAGTTAGTTATATTATTATGAGGGACTCTGGATGATGAATTTTGTATTTATTTCCTATCATGTGATCAGAAAATTCCATGGTTAGCAACTGAGGATACCCTTGTGACATGTTTCGATTTTGAATTCCCTCATGGTAAATTTGGTAACAATGAATGTGTTTGTTATTGTGATGGAAAGATGAGGATTTATTATTTTGTAATATCCACAAGGTTTCAATTTTCTTATGGATCTGTCATGGGGTCATTCTTTTTAGTTTCTCATGAGGTCTATTGGGAATTCCCTTGTAGGTGTGATTTGATTTTTGGTACAATTTTGATGACATACTAATTGATGATCAATTAGAAGAAATTGAGGTTCATTTGATATATTTATACATTGGGTGATATCTCTTCCCTAGACGAGCAAGAAGAAACCATTATATTATTTCTTTCTCTTGATGTTTTCTATAGGAAATTTGAGGATTTTTGATAGGAAAGACCTAAGAGAGTGGGTGCAGAAAGGATTACCTTGTTTGAATGTTCGTTATGTTGTGCCCCTTGGAAGAGTGTAAGCCCCAAGTTTATTTGGTCCCAGGGGTTTTCCATGGAGACACCATGGTATATTTTCCTAGATGAGGATATTTAGGTGACTCTGATATGCCTTGTTCTTTGCTGGTTAAAATTTTATCAGAAATTCATGTGCTATTGTTTTCATTGAGGGTATGATAATTGGATCATGCCGCATTCGGTTTTTAATTGGTAGTGATGTTTGAGGTATTTTATACTCATGAATATGGGATAGTGAGGATACCCATGGGATATCATGGAATAATCATTGGTCCAAAAATTGATTAGTTTGTCTCCTCTATTTAATAGATATGGTTAGATGTGTTTAGGGAGTTAATTGATGTTCTAGATATGGGAACCCCCACTAGTTGTATATGTTCCCTTTATAGAGAAAATATATATTTATACATATATCTAACATTGATTTTTTTCACTTATAACACCATGTATGCTTAGAACTCATCATTTTGTGTACAACACTCAAAATTTGGTGCATCTGTCTTGTCCAGGTAGACAGACCCTATTTTTGGTGTATCAATCATGTTTATGATTGGTCCAGATTCATTATTTAAGACATTAAATAAATGAAAATTTCTATAGAGTGTGGAGTTGGGACTTTTATCTTATTCCAAAAAAGTTTATTGGAGTCCTAAATCCTAATAGATTCACATTGTCAAGTGGACACCTTTGGTTATGACTCAGAGACTAATACAGATGCCTTGAATTTAGACATCATGGACCTCCTTTGTAGGCCCATAGTGTGTGTCTGGTATTATATGTTGGGGTGAGACACAATTTTTAATCCATTGGTGTGGACTATAGTGGGGTAATATTTACCTTAGGTTTCAAAATAGAACCCCTAGTTTGCTGTATTGTTAGTTATTCTAGCTCCCTTTCTATGTCGTTATTTATTTTCAACGAACTTTTACTAGATTTAATCATGTATGGACTTATTATGTCTATGTGTAATTTACCATACCATATATTATGAGTTCCACATTTGGGATTTCCTACTATTATTAAATTCTAAACCCATTTATGTGTACCTCAATTTGTTAGTATAATTGAGGTTAGATTTCATGTTTAAGAACATGTTGTGCGATGGATGGGGTCAAGAAATAGTGTTTCATGATCATGTTCAGCCACTCTTATAGAGGCTTAGGATCATGTTGGTAATGGTTTAGAATCATAGAGACCAAGAATTTGGATTATAAACTAGTTGGAATTAGAGCCTAATGTATTTAGTTTCAGTTTTTTATTTTATAGTTGTGATCATCCTAGTGGGTGTTAAAATGATCTTTGTTTTTTAATTCATGGATTTTATATGACTCTGTGATGAATTACGTTTATTATAGCATAATTTTTAGTAAATTTATTTATTATTAAAAAATTTATGTTTATCCATTTGGATGTATTGGTTGTTTGTGATTTTATTTTTCATTCTAGTTTGAGGTTTTATCTCCCCCACGGTAATATTTTGACCCTCACTAATTTTCTATTACCTCCAGCATTTAGGGATACATGCTTGAGACATTTTGTTGAACCATATTGGTAGAAATGTTATGCTGAAGCATGATGGACTATTGAAAACTACAATTTATGACACAGTCCCAAATATCAAATGTTGAATAATTAACAATCATGATCCCTTTAATAACCACTACATCAGAAACCAAAGATGAGTCTAATGAGATCATCCAAAAAAGGTGATACCCAATATTCAATGATAATATTAGAATAAATAGTGTTGTAGAATCATCAAATGATTGAATCAGGTAGTGAGAGACATAAAATTCAAAACAAATCCCAAAAAAGGAACACCCCAACCATCACTATATAATAATCAATAAAAGAACTATTTACAGACTATTCATTGTCTCTACATGCCTATTTATAATGAAATACGATCATAGAAAACTAAACTAATATGAATGTGGTATGGTGGATGTGGGATAAATAATTAACAATTAAATTAGAATCAATGTCTCCCAAAAAGGGGAATAAGATGGCTTAAATAAGAGACATACCATTAGGTCAATTATATCACATCTCCCCACCATATTATGATTATTTCGAAACCCATATCTTTAATGATTATATATGCATGTAAGGCATAATGGAACCCAAGGAATCAGTAAAATTGGAGCATAATGAAAAACAAAGACATATATAAATAATTACTAATATCCTCTATAAGAATATACATTTAAAATATAATCACAAAATTTTTCCACAAGCATCATCCCAAATGATTACACCACATAATGAAAATAAAAACTGAAACACATGACTATATTGTGCCAATGAAAAAATATAAATGATTTGAGGGGAAGGATCATAAAATAAATTCTTCATCACCATAAGGTTTATTGGAATATAACATTGAATCATTAGAAGTGGTGGATTAGGATCCACCCAAATTATGATTGAAAACTCATCCTAAACAGTAATGATGACCTAGATGATAACATATATTTCATTCCATATGATCTTTAAAAAAATAATACTTCTTATTCCCCACCTTCCCCCACTTGTGATACTTTAAAAACATAATCCCAAAGGATTATTCTATGAAAAATATGTATATTCTCTTGATACCACTACTAAAATCCTTTAACATGGATTTCTACACCGTTCATTTGGGGGAGATTCTCCTAAGAATCCTAGTAATGGGTTGAACACTAATCTCCTTATGAGATCCTTCCAATCTATCTATAATTATCAACTAACATTTCACTATGTCACCACATGTATTGATGCTAATATGAAAAAATAATAGAAACTAATAGAATCTTTTATTAAGGTAGTAAAAATTAGTTGAAGAGATTCAAAAATCTCAATTCAAGATAACTTTTCCTTGAAAAGATAATTCAATTTCTACACAAATTAGGAATCTAGATTCTTAAGGAATAAGGAAGGATTGAAAAAATGGAATTCCCAAAAAAAATATGATGTCTTGATTGGAAGAGAGGGACCACTGATCCCCCTGATTAGATTGTAATAAGAGATAATCTAATATCATATTTGATCAACTGGGGTATTATCATGTGGTGTCACATCACAAAAACCCCTAACAATTGCATCAAAACTAGATGGTGGATCACCCTGTAAATAAGAAGTAATGAACTCACTCAAAATATAAAATAATTTGAAACATAAAATCACATAAACAGATCAATATCCCAAATTTAAAAGAACACAATAAACACTCTCCCAAAATCAAAAAAGAAACATTCAACGAAAGAAAACCCAAAAATATAAAATAAATCATCAAAATAATAATCATGCATGAAAATATTATGGTACCCAAAAAAATATATCTTTTATAAAAATTTATCTTATTGTACCATTATTGAAAATAAATTTTATATTGATGATATGTTTAAGAAATTATAGATTTATCATTGAGGTTCTACAAAACTACAGCAATATATACATTTATAGACTTATATAGACACCTATATACGCATATAATCATGTACATACCCTAAAAATATGCATGAAAATATAAATGTGTTAACACTAATAAAAAATTCCTTATATCAGGAAAATTAAAAAGGGCCTATTTTATTTATTCTATTAAATAATATTATTGATGTTAAAACAACTCTTTATCGTATAATTTATTTTATAAATCACTATTTCATTTAAAATTCAATATTATGAAGAATGTTTCAATATTCTATGGAATTTTCATTATATTTTCTAATAATACATGGTTTTTATATTAGATATAAAACTTGGATACATCTAATATTTCTTTAGAAACACAAAAAATCAATCATTATTAGCCTAAAATAATAAAAGGGATGAAATAAAACAACCCAAATATAAAATAATAAAAATCAAAATGAAATTAATGAAATAATATTATGGATAGTTTGGCCACATGATTTGGAAGACAATGAACCTACCATATTACGATGATGACTAGTTAATAGAGTGAGATGCATGAAACATTCATGGTATTCCAAACACTTCACCCTCTAAATCACTCAAAAAATATAATCCAAACATTTTGTCCATAAAAATAACCCAAAAATTCCCAATTCCAATAACAAATAAGGAGATAAATTACAAAATATAGATATTTTATGATAATGAAGTTTAGATTTATGAAAATCTAATCCTAGACCACCCTTATAACTCATGAGACCTCTGAAATAGTTGGTTATCAAGAACCTAATGACGATAAACTACTGGAATTCTAATGTTATTATATAATATCTATTGGACATACCAAAATATCACGGGAGTATCAAGAAAATAATCCTTCATAAGATAGATAGATATATGTTAACATTTTTTCATGAAACAACCACAGTCAACCCCATACCTCGCACCAATGATGTACTGGTAAATATTCTAAGATGTATTCATGATCATTTCATGTTAGTGAAAATTATTATAGAATAAATGAGATCTATTAGGAGTGATTTATTATTAAAGTAAATTGAAATTTGAAATAAGAAAAATATTCCATAGATGTCATACAAATCCATAAAACATATATACAAGAAAAAGGAAAACAATATCTATATACAATGAACTAAATGAATCCTAAAATTACAAGACAACCAAGATGAAATTATAAATAATAATGTAATGAAAAAGGTGAATCCCCAACCTATATCACCTAATATCATGTGGATCACATTCACCAGCTAACATCCATAAACAATCCAAGAATCCTAGGATATTTCACTATATCTCAAGGGTACCTACAAAGATCATAAAGTTGAAAAGTGTGAGATTTACAACCAACAATGTCACCTCCAATATATCCAATAATTTATATAAATAATAGATCAATATCATGTTAGGTTGAAAATAAAAATACAATTTATGTTATTTTTTTTCAAGACATGTAATATATTAATATCTTTCAAAAGAAATATGTTATCCTTTATAACATGTGAATTAAAATTTTTTATTAAAAATATAAATATAACATCCTTTCCAAGAGGAGGGACATATAAAAAACACTATCTTTATAAAATGATGAGAAAGGGGAGTATGATATAAATGGTATAGTAAAAAATAGGTTATAATGAAAAGTAGACTATAACACATAAAAATAGATTAAATTGGAACCTAGGAGATACTAGGAAATTCCTAGAAAATTATATTTGAGTGCTAAACAAAACTATAAGTGGATAACCAAAACCTTCAATAACACCTGGTGTTGTCCTCATTGGACTATCCTAGGGCATACCAGAAAGTTATACTAAAATATATCTCAAGGAGACTAGCAAAATATTGATCAAAACTAGTGAGAAATGTGTACCTAATCATCCCACATAGAAACCTGGGGTTAGAAATGAATCTCACATACATGCGATTAAAGTATTAATTTCATAATAAATTTAAAAATATTAAACCATTTATAAATAACCCTCACACATACCTTCAACAACAAAATAAGAAACATCCCCAATTCTACCAAGAGAAAAAAAGAAACTCATATTACCATTTTACCGTGAATCAACACATGGAAATATAAATAATAGCTTTTTTTAATAAATCATGTTGAATTATTGAAAGAGTTAACAAATATTATAATAGATTTCATGGTTCTAAATGGGCCTTCTAAGTCCTTGTTTATAAACAGTGAATTAAAACTTGTTTTGAATATCAGTGATACATTAATGATTTGATAGACCATTTTAATGATCCATTTATTCATTTATACTAAGAACTATTAAAGCATTGAATTAAAAATAATTTAAACACACAAAAATCAATTTGAAACCCTATGTGGATTTAAATAAATTGAATGTTAACAACCCTACATTGATGGAAAACTACTATTTATAAATGATATCATTTCTAAAACATATGAAACCTTTATATAAAATCAAAATAAATAAATTTTATAAAATTAAATAGAAATAAATGCGTCTCTACTACCATGGATACTTTGAATTTTTAATACAGTGGTGTTATTTTACCTGACAAGAGTTAAGAGGTATTAGTGAACCAAGAAGAAAACAGAAACCAAAAAGAGCTAAGTACATATCAATCCAAGACAGAAACGGGACATTGGATCATACAATGTTTTGAAATAAAGGTAGTAAATTATATAAAAATAATAAAGGGAGAGTCTATTAGTTGATAAATTAAATAATCCACCATAAACAAAAAATAAATTTCGATAATTCACAATGGGAGAGAATGAAATTGGAGGGGAGGACCCCTATGGGTTGTGAACACATAATCGTAGGGGAAGGGAGGGGATTTTGGTAAAACATAAAAGAGAGGAGAAGTTTTTTTTTAAAATTTTAATGAACCTAGGAATTTATAACAAATTTTCCACATAATTTAGAAAATAGTGTACCAACAATGTGTTCTCTATTAGGATTCAAGAGCACTATGCATGAAAATTCCTCATAGTTAGAGAAACCATGTACCAACTATGTGATTATTATATGTGAAGAATACAATACCTATCACATGGTATCCCCACTGTTAGTATGAAAAATGAAAAATATCTATAACGAATGATTTTTACCTCTTGAAAATATAAAAATTCAATGAAATAACTATAAATATGAATCAGAATCAAAAGGGACTATAATATAATGAGAAGATAGATTTATCCATAGTGAGAGTGTGATATAAAAAATGTTTTTTGGAAAAAAAACCCATCACTTTTATAGGTAAAACTATTCATTTTAGGAATTGTTTAAATTAAAATAAATAATGTTTTAGTAAATGAAGAATAAATTCCAAGAATGATGTAATTTTTCGACTCATACCTAATAGTATGAAATCAAGGACATGACCACATAGTGGAAACGATTACTTAAAGTGGTTTATTTTTCTTATAAATAACTAGGACAATAGATAGTTATTTTAATTATATGATTGATTCCAAAGTATAGATAAAATCAAAATCCTAAAATAAATGATGCAATTCCCAATTAACTAGTATTAGGGGATCAATGTGTTGTTTATACATATCAATGGAATCATCCCAATCTCATTTTATAACACATCTATTTTTCTATTTGTGAATGACATATAAAAATTGGTGGATGATGAGGCTATAATTATCAATACGTCCATTGTTGTGATATATCTTTTGTAGAATAATAGTATTTCAAGGTTAAAAATACCATGATTACAAATAAGGGGTTTGGACCCCCAAATCCACAACCACATGACTAGGGTGTGATGGGGAAATATGAAATTTTATATGACACTATAACCCATTATAACAAAGAAAAATGTGTTAATGTTTTATTATAAAACTAAAAGATATAAAAATTATGGAAAAATATTTAATTTTAGTAAAAAAAATGTTTATAAAAACTCAATGATGAAATTTTGGCCTAATGAACTTAGTTTAAAAATTAATTTATATAACCCAATTTCATATTTTGTATATAAATAAATTTCATCACCTAGATAAACATGAACATTAAAAATTATAATTTATTAATAATATGAAAATGGATGCACATAATGACGATGAATGAAAGAATTTGTAGTTGGAAGAGTTGTATGAGTCAACATGAGATTCTTATAAATAAATGGGTAGACAAAACACTTCCATTAATGACACATAATTATATAAAATGATTCTCATGGAGACCAAATAAATTTTTTAAAATCAAAACTAATATTTTTTTTTGGTAAGATTAGGTTGTAGTGGTTTACACCATTTAAAGTAATCATTGATTTTTCACAAAGAGTAGTTGAATTATTAAGAGATATCTAAGATCCCTATAATGATAAAAAAATTATTCATTTCTATATATTGAAAAATTCCAAGAGATTTTACTTTTATCAATGATTTTTTAATAAGAATGATGAGTGGTATTTTTAGACTTAAAAGGTAAATTAATGGATTATTAATAGCTAACCTAGGTATGTTTTTATGTCAATTTACAAGTTTATTAGAGATTTTTAGTTGTTTCAATTAAGTTTAAAACATCAGATACCACCCATACTACATTTATCAAATCCATATGTGTTGTACATCTAGGTTGAATGGAATTTTTAGTGCCTATTCTATGACATGGAATGAATATGGATACCATGTTATGAGTCACTTCGAGTGATTTCAATTTTTAGTGTAAGGGTTATCAATTCCCCTGAAGGATGAAAAGAAATATCACTTATAATGGAAAAATTATTTAATAAAGGAATCATTCCATTATACATGGCAACAAAATTGATGTACATAACTGAAGATTTTGATCATGACATGGTTTAATTGTCATACAGTATAAAACATCCTATGAAATATCAAGAATTGATGTATTATAATATCCTTCATCAATCATGTATTCAATTAGTCAAAATATGGTGTTATATTTCCAAATCATCCACCTAATTTATCAGAATTTTTTTAATGATTTTCATGGAGAATATTTTCACTACGACATAGTAGATTTGGGGTGTATGAAAAAAATAGGCAGTAAAAATATGTTCACCTAGAAAAACTATTACATCAATTTTTACCCATATCAATGATGATTCATAATTTTTCACCTCCCCATAACATCAACGGTACCCCTTACTAAACGTACATATTTCGTATGGTCCATTAATTAATTTTTGCACCCTCCCCTGCCCCAAATAATTCCCCATATTTTTTCCTAACTATATAATTCTTCTCATCTATGGATTCACCCATTCATTATTTTTTGTTCCAACATATATAATTGTTCCCACACACATAACATGGAATTAAAATTCTTTTTTAAACAATCAATTCCATAAATATATCAATATTATGGATTTATTGAATAATTCAATGCCCAAAACGCCTATAACCAAACATTCTACCTAATAAAACCTAATTTACTCAATGAATTGAGTGATACAATCCATTTATTATTGACATAAACCCTCCATGGACCCCGCATTTTAAACTCATTTTATCCATCATCATATTTTTCATCACATTCCTCCATGGAGGTGGATGTACTCCCGCAGTACATGCACCCTTACATCCAATTTTTCAAAAAAAACCGTATGTATAGACTTATAATGATATAAAAAAATAACATCAGGATGAATAATACCATAGAAATTGAATTTATATAAATCATCCATATTGAGCTGGATTTTTTGGAATCCCTTCTATCCAATCACATAGAGAACATACTAAATGTAAGGGAAGATACTATTAATGAATTTTTGTAGACTTTCTTAGTACATTTTTCCCTAAACATATATATATGAACATTATAGTATGTATGGATCCAATGAGCGTGTTTGTGAGTTAGGAATGGATGATGTAAATATGTAGAACATGAATTTAGTTATAGTTAAAGAATAAAATTGGAAGGAAAAAATGGTGGAATAGAAGAATAGGGAATGTCTAAAACATGTTTTATGTTCCAAGGAGGAAATTTTTGAAGAAGCCTTCCAAATAAATGATTCGAAGGAGGATATCAAAAACATATATGATGGAATGATTCGTTTTACCATTAAATAAGAGAAAAGGGTGTGTACCAACAAATATGAACAAATTTTATATAAAGGATTTTAAAAAAAGATAAATGGGGAGGATTACATATAGGCCAGGGGAAATATGGATGATCACCTTGACGACCTTCAAAATAATGAATCAGTTATGTAGGTTACCACTATTTATTGGGGGAGATATTAGGTAGTTGGTTGTAATATTATTTTTATTTCTTATATATACTTTTTGAGATCAATTGGTGGTTAAAAAATTTGTTTTGGACATGTTTTGGTTTCTTATATTTTCTTAAAAAGTTTCATTAAAATAAAAATCGGAATTTTCAGTCATTGGTTGATAGCCTTCCATAAAAAATATCACTGAAATATTCAAAGATAAAAATATTGAGAAAAAATGGAAACCATATTTTAATATTGGTAACTCTTATTTTGTGAACCCATGAATTGTAGGAAATATAAATATTGATGGTTTCAATAAATGGATATTGTATGAAGTATCCCTTTTAGTGAGTATAATTTTTAATATAATATTTTGTGATTTAGAATATTCATCATTCATCTTAAAACCTATAATTATAATTTACACATCATGGTAAACCTACCAATAGCCTTTAAATATTTATCAACTATATGAAATGTCATCATGATTCTTGTGGTGAAATTTTTAAGTGGTGATGTAGATTGATGGAAAGCTTGTGAATATACTGATTTCCCCTAATATTACAAATAAATCATAGTTAAAGTTATCAATAGTGATATGTGTATTTATGTTGGGCTGGTTGATCAAAATATATGATAGAAAGTTTAAGAAAAAGATGAAATTTAATGATTAATTTAAATAATATTTATGGAGATGTTTTATGGTAATGAATTACTAATATATGTTCAGAAAAAGTTGTTTAAATTTAATGAGTTTTTTAATAAATTTTTCTATTACTATTATGAGACCATTTTTTTAATATCTATTATACACTGAGATATATGTTGAGAAAATTTTTATTTTTGTAAACTAAATATTTATTTTTTATGGAGGTTGATAAATTTAAATCATGTATATGTTTTTACATATAATTCATAATTATTGTTTTCTTAATACCTCCTAATCAAGTTAAATTCTAATATATTTTTGAATTATTATTACAATAAATGGATTTTTATACATGATGAAACTATAAAGAATTTATAGTGTCTCCCATCATGACTTGTGGATAATGGTGAACTAATGAAACATGGGATCTTTTTATGTTTTTTGGACGAATTCACAGGGTCGATTTATAATATAACCACAGAGATAAACCATGAAGGAGAATTCATATAGATATATTTAGTTATAATAGGTGATATTCGTTCTATAATAGATAATATCACCCCATTTACCAAAAATCTATAATTGTCTATTTCTAGATAAATTCATAAGGTTCCCATAGGACTTCATAAGGTTCATGGAAAAAACACTCATATGATACATTCATAATAAGACCAATTCTACCATACATTTTTGATCTAGAGAATAATTAAAGAATAAATTATCTCATATAATCATTTAATGATCTAAAACATGATTTTCAAGGTAGATTCAATGATTGAATGGGGAAGGCACTCATTACCTTGGATGGAATCTATTCACACTATGATAAATCTAAAAAGTCAGGGTAAAAATTCCATATGTTTTAGGAATTGAAAGGGTTAATCTACAACAACACTATTCACACCATGACAAATATTTTCTATATAAAGGATGTGATGGAATTATATATGGGGAGATACTCCATTTCATTGTATTTTATACTTGTTTTACTTTTTTAATGTTTTTGTTCATTTCTCACTACTAATGATCTACTTTTGTAATATTCATTTTTATTTCAAGTATGCTCTACTTTTCTATTGATATACTTTATAACTCAATAATTCTTTTCAAATAGATATCATAAGATGAATTTTACAAATATAATAGATCTATTATCTACCATTAGAGGCTAGTAACATAAGGGGAGTGGGATAAATAGAATATGGTTTGCATGAAAGTGTATTAATATTCCCATTCATTAAATGTTGTGTGAATTATGTGTTATTTATGTTCATAATTATATTTTATCCATTCACATGAATAAGATCTAGTGGAATATGAATATTTTAAATCCATTATAATTGTGAATTTTTTTCTATAAGAAGTAGTTTTTATTCTTCTTCTTCATTAAGAGCTGAGCATAATAAATAGACACACAATGGATTTATTTAACCAATAGATTAACGTACGATTAGAAATATTAAAAAAATTAACATAAAATATTATTAATCCTATGATTAATTTTCATCCAATTACGTTTATAGATCAATGAATGAGAAAGTTCACAAATTAAGGAAACTGTTACTAAAAATGTATTATAAAAATCAATATTTAATCAATAGTTTTTTATTGTAAGGAATTTAATATATTTTATCCAAAGAAAGTTATTTAGATATCGAATCAGCTATATCTATAAATTCACAATTCCACATATTTATGGGAGAAATTGATCTTTTGTTACACTACACC
Source organism: Viscum album (assembly GCA_963277665.1). Lineage (NCBI taxonomy): Eukaryota > Viridiplantae > Streptophyta > Magnoliopsida > Santalales > Viscaceae > Viscum > Viscum album. The sequence continues at coordinate 614,024,582 of OY728162.1, forward strand.
CTTATAGTTAGTAAATGATGAAGTGTTATTTTAAATTCGAAACATTCAATAGTTTTAAAAGATGTAATGATACTCTATGTTCTATTATCTGCCAAAATAAATAATCCACAATGTATATTTAATTTTAAGGGGTGTCTTTGTGATCTTATATTGGCCTATAGGGGGTGATAGGATCCTTCCCCATTAACTGGTTTCTCACCCTACTATCTTCTAATATATAATATTATTAAAACTTGTACCAAGATCAACTCACATTAGTCTTTTTTTCTCCCTCTATTATTGGATACTGAGAGAACTATTTATATTGAAAACCTAGATGATCTGATTCCCCAGTTGTATCACTACCTTTGTAAGGGTTTCTAGTTTAATGTTTTACCATGAAAGTTCCCTTTAAACCACATACCCTGATGTTATTATTTGATAACACCGCATAAGGCTTGGATGATATCCATGAATATAAGTATTCACATGATATCCAAGTACAATAATTTAGGAAAGTTACTATAATATTGAAATGTGTATATTCATTGATCATTATTTACAATAGATACTCCACCACTATAAGACATTTCTCCCACTTATGATCTATATATTTAATATGGATGTATCACTAAAAACAACCAAAATTGAGAGGGAATTGATATCATTTATAGATATAAAATTTATATAAAAATAAATAAATTATATCAAAATGAAATTCCTCATATTGAAAATATATAATCATATATCATATACTAGTCATTGTCTAGGGCCGTTACATCCAAGAACCCCCCAAAAGTAAAATGTCTATTATATTTTAAATAAAAACATCAGCATGTTGAAATATAATATGATTGGATATAAGTTTTAAAAAAATTAAAGTACTAGTCTTTTGGGGTTCTCATACACTAATCTCAACACCATTAATTTTTTTTATCTAATTCATATGTGTTAATATATAATAGATAATATATATCTATTTATCCACATGGTTAAAAAACATGACAAGCCCAATGGTCTAGTTATGATTAATTTTATATCACCTTATGTTATTATAGTGATCAACTAAGAATAATCCAAAAGTTCAAGAGGTCTTCCTATTGTGAATCTAAATATATATCATTAAGTTCTATGAGGCTGGATAATCATCATGCTATATCATGAACATTCTCATCAATGTTCTGATACTGATGTCAATTCCTGGGTGGGTCTACCTTTTCACAACATTCATGGCCTCCTTTATTAATAATTATGAAAAATAGTTTTTTCATTAAACATATCCTAATAAAACCTAGAGTTGGATAAATTCACTATATATCTCATCAATGATATATCCCTCCTTGATATTATACATCCCCCCTAACAAAATTACAACCTCTCTATCTGATGGGTAAAATTAAATAATATGTTGGAAAAAATTACTAAAAATGCTGGGAATAAATTTCATATTCAATTGATATCTAGATGGATTAATTTATTTCTATACTCTTGAGATGATGTTCACAGTGATTGTGCATATTCATTTCCAAATATTACATCATTATATATTATTTGAATTGGGATATTTTGGAATGGTCATCTACTGTGTTCATTCCTTTATTCCAATCAAAAACATTTTGATGGTTGATGAAGGTGTAAAAGTTTTTCTTATTCTCTTTCATCTGCTTTTGACTGGTCGAGCCTTAGTTCATATACAATATGATATATGATACACCCATAAATGCTTCCTAAATTTGTTTTCCATTCATTTAGATATTTTCCTTATCTAAACATGAATAGAGAGAGAACCAATATTTTGGAATATAGTGGCTTTTCCAAGTGATTCCATTATCTATCAAATTTATATGTCCATATAGTAGTAGAAATTCAGATTAAAGGTAGTTTTTTTGGTCCTTTAATAGAGTTTATTAAAAGATCCATCATATCTGGTTGTACCTATTGAACATTCCCCATCTAAATGCCCTCAAGAAACTCTTCGATATGCGATTCCATGAATTTATCAGGAATCTAATTTTCATATCATGTGGTTTATTATTAATTATTATATTGATAGTTATGAAAAAGATTTTACACAATATGAAAATAAGAGACAAGAAAAAAAATTTAGATCAAGTAGACATGAGAACTATAAGGTGAATATTTCAGTAAGTAGTAATTTTAATGCATATTATGATCCATAGGTTTTCATGAAAATGAGAAAATAATTTGGTTATTATACTAAATCTGTCATACCTAGTACTAATTGGATACAATAGAAAAGGAATTTTATTTCATTGAATGTGAATCTACAGAAAATATAATGTGGATCCTAAAATATTAAACCTTTTCAACAATGTATCATGATGAGGCGGTACCTCATATTTATATATGGACACCATGACCACCCCTTGGACAACATCAGTTCCTTATATAATCATAGGAATGTTTCAAAAAGACTAATAGCGAACCCATTACATAGTTTGCCTATGACCAAATAGGCATCAAAACATATGTACATGACCGCATTCGACCAAAATTTTCAGTAAGTACATTTATTACTTATAATTTTATTCTTCTTATTAAAATTGGGTATAATAGTGATGTATATTAGAGGGGTGGATTTTTTGGTACTTAAAAATTATAATGTTGGATGTTTTTGAAAAATATAGAAATAAAATTATCAATTTGACATGAAATTTGAACCTAAGAACCCATTTAGTGAATTATATTCTTTTTCTAGAGCCAAACAATTAGTTCCCATATACACAAATATAAAATTCTTTGTTCCATCAACATAGTTTTTTTCCTTATTTTTAGTTTTTGAAATATCACCTACTATATTCCTTCTCCATGGAAATGAAATCTATTCTTATTCACTTAATTTTCACATACCGTGTTCAAAAAATTATTCACCCAAATTGGATACCTAGATGTTCAACTCCCTTTTTCCATGAAAGGACCTCTAAGGCTCACATTATATGGATTGAATTATGTAATGACTTAATCCCTAGATATCCAAATTTCCCCTTATATTATTTTCAAAACAAAATCTAGAAGAATGAAACAAAGGGGAGGGGTGTCAATGTCTTTCAATTTCTCCACAACTGATGAATTTGAATGATCCAATGTTTTTTCAGGTAACCATAAAATATATGGTAAATGTACCCTTTTAAAGGGCTATTTATGAAATTATTGAATAATTATATAGTTTCTTGGTATTAAAATATAATTGTGTACCCAAATATTATAGCTTATACCAATGTTACTATTCGCATAGGTCCCCCACCATTGGTTCCACCAAACATCCAATTCTTTTACATTATTGATTAGACGTATACTTCCCCAAAATTATTTCTATCTACTTTTTTATGTTATTCATACATGATTATTCACCCAATAGTTTCATATAATATTATCCCTATGATCCAATTAAATAAATTCATGGTGGTTATTACATCATATACCAAAGAGAAGTTACCATCCTTCATAAGGTTTATATGGGTTCCATATTCACCCAGATTTAAAAATTGGGTTCCATTCATACAATATAAATCCACCATGGAAAATTGTGACCTATTAAACATAGAATCCCTTAAGTCCATTATAGCACTCTAAAACCATGTTCAAACCATTTAAAATCCTACTACACCAACACCTCCACTAAGGACACTCAATTTAATTGAGTGGTTCATCTTTAATATCTATGTGGTACTTTTCATTCACTTATTCCATTGATAATGGAAATCAAATGTTATTTAATATATAACACCCTCATCTTACTCACTTACCAATAACATCCATTAAATAATGTATATCATGTATTTATTTTATATCAATGATCCATTTGGTTTGTATAATATTAGAGCTTGTACAATCCCAATACCCTCATCATGATAGTTGTAAAATAGTTTATATACCATTAAAACATCTGATTAGACTTCCTTTGTACAACTAATGAACTAGTTACAATAACTAGACCTCTAGTCTAATTCAATCCTCAACCTTTCCCTACTAGTTTATAAAACACATACATCAAATCATCCTTCTTCCCGACATAGTTACCAAAAAAACAAGTGATGAATAAAAAAGGGCCTCTAACCTTGTGTAATTCCCAAAAAAACTAGTTTAAATAGTATAGAAGGATAATCAAGAAATTGTTTCTCATGTGTATGTCATATATCACACTATTGATTGGAATTAATGAATAATAGTCTATTTTTTATGACATTAAATTTCTTAGAATAGGTCATAGTTGAAGGATCTTTAACTACATGACACATATGATTTATTCAAATAACCATAAACATAAATAAATATAGGGTATAGTTACTTCAAGATAATATACCTTATACCATGGTTTTAGTTACATAAATACAATAGAAATGTAATCTTCCATTGTTTCATTACTATAAAAAATGAACTATGATGATTCTTGTAATATTACTATAAAAGGAATGATGTTCCACATGAATGGTACAAAACATCATGTGTCATGAATCCATTCATAGATGTATAATGGATGCATTTTTCTCTAGAAAACCCAAACATCAAATTACCTACTACCTCGTGGGATAGAGATAAATTTCAATGTTCCCAATGCATTACATTAATCTTGTATTAGTAATCATATAACGATCGATAAGATTTGTAAACTATCAAACATATATATAGAGAACTTATCATATATATAATTGGATCATGAATGTATTGTTTCAATTGATCATATTTACTACATTGTTAATTGAAATTTATACTAGTAAAAATTTAATGAATACATATTAAAACTACAAGAGATTCCTTAATTAGACAAAAAGCTCATTCATGTGATTTTATGACCTCCATTATTCTAAAATTCAACGGAGAACACCCTATGTGATATTTACATATATTTATTGTCAACTTCTTTTAGAATTATAGACCAAAGTAATATTTTAATGGAATGTGTTAAATACAATAAAAAATATTTATTCATTTCGTAAAATGGTGAATGAGAGAAAGATATGTTTTCTTCATAACAAGTTTGAGGGCATAAATATGAGTCTAAATAAAAGAAATGGTTTATTCCTATAAATATTTACATTTAATGGATTTTTTTGATAAATACAATATAAGATAAAAGACATTGAAATTGGTATGTCGATTTATTGATTTTTTCTACCACTGTATAATTAAAAGGTATTATCCCTTGATGAAATTAATCTTATAAAATATTTTCTTACATATATACATAGTAAATTGGCTACATAAAAGATGGGGGTGATTATAGGTACCAAAATGACCCAATAAGAACTAAAATACACTTTTAATCCATGGATCATCATATGTTTCATGATTCTGAAATCAATAAATATGATATTATTGATAATTTATTTTATATTTTTTTAATTATGTTTGAGAAATATAAAAAATGCTTCAGTTTTATAATATTATTATCTTGTAATAAGGTAGAAATGTAGGTCATATTACTATGATATTTTCCATGAATATGTATTTGAATATTGAAGGAAAATATACAAAGATATAATTAATGAAATATCCCATATAATGAACATAAAAAAAGTAAATAAGAAAAGGGAACACTTTTCAATGAAATGTTATTGAATTTAATGTAGGAGATGATTTTACTAAAGTTATCATGAAGAAAATTAAAACTATATTTTTAGTAGTCATTGATAATTTTAATATTATTAAAATGGAGTAATTAAAATTAGATTTACATTTGAGTGATCATCTAGAAGGATAATTTGATATCAAGTAGGATTTCGATATATCACATAATGAAATTGTATAATAAAGAAAACATTACTGGAATATTTTTGGAATTATGATATAATCCTTAAATTTTATTAATGGCCATGTATAAAAAATTAATTTTCTATAGAAAAACATGTGAGAACATGAAAATAACAAACTAAAACTAGAATATGTGGTGATTTATTGATAAAAAAGGAATGATCCATCTATGTTCATTAATTACTATATAATATATAAAATGATAAAATTGAGGTTGATAAAAAGATAATTAATTTTTTCCATTAAGAACAAATATGGAGTCTAAAATTAAATCACATTGTTTATATAAAATGTTTTAGTTGGTAAGATTCTCATATAAAGAGAAAAGTTTAAGAGTATAATAACTCATAAAAATATGACTTCGGTGTGAAAATATATTTTATCTATATATTATAATTTCTGGAAGAAATTAATTTAAATTAATTTTCATTGGATAATTTATTGAACAAAAAATAGGAGTATTTATTGAGTAATTGAATAATTCCAAAAGTGTGAATTGATGAATTCCAATCATTATAAAAGTTCTTCAGTCATTTTAGTGAATTCAATGTCTTCATTAGGTATCTAGAGGCAACATTGGTGAAGTGACAGATGAAAATCAATATTGATAGGTTATGGAATAAACCAAAATACCATGATTTTATAGATATATCCTATAAATATATGGTTTGGGTTACTTGATGGGGGATGTTAATTATTTCATCACATTGTATTAACTATATATTTTTGTTATTTTTTCTATTTAGAAATGAACCAGGTAGAGAATTTTTAACTTTCTGAGAATTTATTGTGTTCTTCATTCATGTTTTAGAGTTTAATATTGTGTATGAACTATTTTGAACCATTTAAATACCAATTGTTAGGATCATTTATTTCTTCTATTTGAGTAGTTCTATTTAGAGAGTCAGTATGGAGTTTTCATGTTGAGATACATTTTTTGGATTGGGTAAGATTATTCTCAATATGGATTCATTGAGTAATGGTTCCATGTATTTCATAAAATACTAAAAACTTATTCTATATTTTATGTTTAATATTTTTTGGGTCATATTAATCAATATAAAAAGTGGGTTTATATCTCTATGTTTTGTTTTATGATTCTTGGAAGATATATTTTAGAGATATTAAAAATGTGGTGTTTCCAATAAATTGTAATATTCTATTTCAATGGGACTTTATGAATATGTTTGTAATGTATTAGAATAGGGTAATGTGTATCTAGAAGTTTTTGAGATGTTTAATTTCATATTCTCGATGATGATTCTAGAAAATTATTTATTCTAGAGAGAACACAATTTTCTATTGATGGGGGTATACCCTAAAATAAATAAAAAAGATTAGTGGGAAGGGCTCAAACATAAGGAACATGAGGATATATTGATGATGCTACAATAGAATATAGCCTTCAGCATCCATGTGGTAAATAAAACCATAAATAATTTTTACATTAATCTAATTTATTTGTATCAAACTGTATTGAATAATGTTTTCCAAAATCATTTATTATTGAACTATAATAAAGAAAATTGAAGGATATGGGAATAATATTTTAATGACATTACCAATATTTGATGTATATTGGAACATACTGATGTGAGTTAATCAATAATCAGATAGATATTGATCATTCAATAATAAAATATTGAATAATGGGATGTGATGGTTATCATGGTGAGAGAATATATCCGAATGAATGGAATAATGTTTTAGGAGATCTAGGTCCATAATGTGAATAAGGAGATATATAAAAAGGAATTCCAAGATTTTATCAAGAATATAATCAGTTTAAAAAAATGGGGTTTACTACTCAGAGTAATATCCAACATAATTATAATTCTAACTACATAAAACAAATTGGTTGTGGGAAATTTAATGAAACTATTGATACAATTAAATAGAACCATAAAAATAAGGGGAATTTTTTGAAGGATTTTTTTAGAAAAAATATTAAATAATGTCAATTACTCTTTTATTATATCTAAAAAATATTGTGAGAATAAATATATATATTTTATTATATATGTTTTATAAATTTTATAGTCCTAGATAATTTATTTTTGGAAATAATTTCACATAATTGTTTAGAAAGGATTTAAAAAAATATCTGGATGCTTCGACAAGGCTAACATAATAGGTAGTGAATTGAAAAATATATTTGTTATTACTGATGTGGATTCAGGGATGATTAATATATGTATAATGAAGTTATTGTTTGTTAATATAACCCTAATATGTTATTTTAACATATTCCCACTAATTCAAATATATGGTATTTATTTCTATAGATAAAAATTATATTGTGTTTGGAAAATAACCCATGGATTCATGGATGTTTCATGTGTTTTTAATGATTAAATATTTAACTTCATAGCGAATGAAAAATGAGAAATTCATGACAAAGGAATAGCATCCAAATATGGGAATTTCTGTTGTGGATGTAAGGGGAATAATTATTAGAAATGTTTGAGGATATTGGATGTGAGAGTAAAATTGAAACATGATAATGTTGATTGTCAGACATTCATGAATTGTAGCCTTGATCTATATAGGAAGGTGCAATTTTTCTAATTGGGTACGAAACTAATGAATTTGAATCTCACTTTCATTCATAAATATGTATGGGGAACACTAATAGTTCCATATCATGGATGGTTGATACACTACATCACATTCATTAATGATGTCACATATAAGGTGTGGGAGTTTATTTATAAAAATTAAAAGGTGTATTCAAAATAATAATTAATTGGAGATCAGTGGTGGATAATAAGACTTAAATGTTGTTGAAATTATTATAGTGTAATAGTTATTGTGGATACAGAGAAAAGTTTTCTAATTGTCTATTAGAATAAATTAATCACATTGAAGATGGATATATACTAGACATTTGAGTATTATCATGTTACAGAATGGATGAATCAAACATTTAATGGGAGATCCATAATCATAAATGTACATTTTTATCATGAAATTTTGTTTTGGGAAGATTTAGTTAACAATATGATATATCACGCCAAATAGAGTCATTTGGAACTGATGGGTGATGCACTTCAAGAAGATATTTGGATTTAATGGATTCTAAGTAGTGATCCAACATTGTTATACACATATATAATATCTTTTATATAAAAATATTCATATAATTACACACACACATGAATTATGGTCATAATGGTTTAATACCATTTGATACTATGTATTGATTCTTCTTATTTGAATAATGATCATTAATGTTTCCCACAATGATATTCCCGTTTTATACTCTGCATAGGCATAAGATACAAAAATACACCTTAACCTAGAGAATGGAAACAAATAAAATAGTGAGCTCATATTATATATAATGTTAAAAGAAAGAATATTTATAAACATAAAATGATTTAAGTGTAAGAGAACATGAGAATAATAATTGAAAGCAAATCCATTAATATCAAAAATAAATATCTCGAATCCTAGAATTAATATTTTTAGTTTATAAGACATGAATCCTATAGAAATTTATGAAAAATATACACAAGAGAATTAAAATGACATAATACAAGGATTTTTTTATAAACATAATCATATAAAATTTATTTCATAGTATTCAAGGATCACTTTCAAAATTTTAATAGTATAATTTGTTTACTCCGAAAACCTTCATAGTATTCAAAGTTCACCCCTAATACTAACATATTTGAAGAAGTTCTTTGCTGAACTGGTTTGGCACCCTATTATAGTTTGGTTTATCTATTTATATATTAGTAGTTACCCAATTTAATGGAGGCATATATTGGACCCACCCATATATGTTTATAACATAACCATGATCATTGGAATTAATGTAACCACTGTCATATATTGAATATAATACATATGTATACCATAAATCCTAAACCATTAATCATATCAAAACCAATGAAAGGAAATGGGTTAAATAACTACTTTATAATGAAATAAAATGTGTAAAATAAACTGGTTTCATTATCATTTCATCATTTTCTCAAAACAGTACCTAGAGAAAAAATAATTGGGTTTTATAAGATTATATATTATAGTATAACCCATGGAAGTGAAAGGGGGATTGAATATATATTTTCATAAAAAACACAATTTTGAAAAGGATTAATAATTTTATACTTGTATAATATCCCCAATAAATCATATGTAATATAAAAGCATTTCATCTTAAAGGACTATTGATTTTGAAAAAAAATCACTTAGGAACATTTCTTGAAGAAAATATATATTATTTTAAAATCACCATTCATAAAATTATAAATTCCATTTAATACAGTAGAAATAATATTCATTCCAAATAAATTTTAAAAATTATAAATTAATGTTCAAGTAAATTAATGGTTTTATTGTTGGTAAATTTCAATTCATGCCGTATACATTAAAACAATGAATTCTTTTATATTTTTTTGGAAATTTCCATATTGGATTTTATTTTAAAATAAGAAGATTGTAGTAAATGAAATTTAAATAGGTTAAAATTTGTGAAAAATGAAATTAATAAATATTTTTTTATATTCTAGAAACATTTAGTTCATAATTTTTATGAAAACATGGTTTTAGGAGAGAAAAGGGTTTTTGACCAAATAGTGATATAATGATTACTTTTGTTAAAAAAAATTATTTTGATCTTTTGATTATATAAATTGAGGAAAATGATGGAAAACATGTACTCTCATCACATAACTGTTGTATTATATCATTTATGATGTTATTAAGAGATAGAACATAATATGTCACCATCAAAAACATAATCATTAATAATCAGGATAAATAATGAGATAGGGTCATAACACCATTTCCATTCTGGTAACATTTAATCGTAAGCCCCATAAAATAAATAATATAAAGAAAAAAATATATCATTTATATAAGGAAAAATATGATATAAAATGTCAATTAAGATTTATATAAAACTCATAAAATATGATTGGTGTATAACACAACATATCGCTTAAAGAAGGAAAATTGAGACTTAAACACCTTACTACTTTATTAATATTTGTAATTGTAATAATACATAAAAAATAAATTAAAAATGATATATAAATATCTAAGTCATAATAGATTCTTGATATAACATTTAAATGGGTTATTATATAAACCAAAAAAATAAATTAGAGGTGAATTTGTATATGAATCAAAAATAAACGAGAGGCTAGAAATATGTTACCATAAGTATTGACATCTTTCAAAAAAATTAAGAGCTACTTAATAATAAATATAAATTTATTATAGATATTATTGATCTATAATAATATGTATCTTACTATATCTGATTTAATTTTTACATTATTTCCTTTTTCTCAATAACTCCCTCTTAAAATCATGTTTTCCGTCCATAACTCCATTTTAAAGAATGTTTTGATTTTTTATTTTAATTAGCCTGAAATTGACAATGAATCCATAATGTAAATAATCTTAATAATTATATAAATATAAAATATATTTATTATATATTTATATATAGTAATACATATAATATTGATATACAAAATAAAATACATCATTCATGGTGATTGGAACATTTACGTGCACATTAATGTTATTTACAATTTATTAATAGATTAAAATAATAAAAGGTAAATAATATATTAATATTAATGAAGGATTTCTTAATATATATATATATATCACATATTTTTATTTAATCATATCTTTATTACGTTTCATATAAATCATACATAAAAATAAATCACATCATTTCATGAAGCGTTAGTCTGCCGCATACAAGAGCGATGTCATCATATTCACATTGAATGGAGATTTGGAAGGTATATTTGATATAATAATTCTAAAATTATATATATATTACCTATATATATATTTTTAATCTATTATTATTACCATCTATGTAAAATAGAACATAAAATAATATAACATTGGTTCATGATATCATAGTTCATCATCCACATAATTAACATTTTTAAAAACTAAGGGGTATTGATGTAGGAAGGAAAAAGTGGTTCTACAATTTCATAGTTACAATAATATCAGAAATAAATTTTATTAATATTATATATATCAATATATCAATACATTAATGTTGGTGATGAAAATGAATAACATCATATCATGAGGTGGTAGACCACAATTCACACGAGCGATGATTTATTATCTCAATTTATAGAAGTGTAGGTGGGTTTTTGTCATGAAAATAACAAAAAATGTATAATTATGTAGTATAGTGAGTATATTATATATATTTTTAATAATAATTTTAGTAGGTTTTGGAAGATATAGAAAAACACTCATATAGGGATGTTATTACATCATCAAAAAACATTATTTGGTTTTTATCCAAATTCTTAGTAGGTGGGAATTAAGAAATAACTAATGAATTTATGAGGAGATAAGGTAATTAATAGAGTTATTTTAAAGGTTTTGGTGGAACCAATGGGTTCTAAAAGTCTATGAATGAGTGGTGAGTGGGAAAATTTTAATAAGTGTGATGAGTAATACACTTGTAAATAATGAAAATTAAAATATGTAGCATTTTTTTCACTGAAAAAAGAATCCAAAATGATCCATTCAAGAAAATATAATATATAACGTCAAAATATGGCCATAGAATGGGTTATTTACACCTTTTATTTCATCTTAACTGTTATCTATTTTGTCTAAGACCTTTGTAAACCCATTCTTAAATTAACCTATGTAATTAATTTTTACAATATTTTACTATTCATTATGGAAAAAAATTAACATTAAATTATTATATCATATAAATTTTTATAATTTAAAATAAGGAATAAAATATTTAAAAATTATTTTATAAAATTGGAAATTTGTAATTTAAAATTAAACCTGCATGTGCGATGAGAAAGATGTTTTCAAAGGAGAAAATAAATAAACAGTTAAATTATTATTATATCAAAATTATATTTCAAAATAGATTAAAATTACATAAATTATATTTATAGATATATACTGAACCAATTTTATGTTTTAAATTAAATTAATATATTTTTTAAAATTTTAAATTTTATAAAAGAAATTCAATTTCTTAATAAAAACAAATATTTTTCTTAATTCATATAAAAATTTATTGTTTATGAAAATTATTAACAATTTACTTTAATATAATATTCACATGATGATATCAATGAATATATTTTTTTTAAAAATAATATTCCCAATATTTTAATATAAAAAATAATTTTAAAAAAATTCTCAAAAAAAGAAATTTGTTTTCAGACAAATAGTATTATTAATGCTAAAATTTGATTTATTATTTTCTAATGTCTAGAAAACACATAAAAAGATTGTTAAAAAATTTATTGAAAATAAATTATATATATTTCAACAAAATTATTAACCAAAATTGGTTTGTTTACTCCTTTGATGTAGAATGTGCATTTGTCCATAAAAATTTGTTTATCTAAAAAATAGTTCCCTTATTTTATAATATTTTTAAATTTTATTTCTAATTAATTGGTCACAAAAAAATTAATTTCATATACATAGGTAAAAAATAAATTCTTATAATTTATATTATCCTATTTTTACCATCAACTAAAGGGATATATGATTTCTATCATATTAAATAATAATATTTTAATATTATTCCATATTTTGTTTTAACTCGGTGTTACATGTAATTCAAGATAAAAACGTTGTTTATTTTGATAAACGGTAAACATGATGTCCTATGCATGAAAATATATCAAAAATATTAAAATTAATGGAAGAAATATTTTAAAACATCTTCTCGTGTTACATACTACCCCCTTTAATAAGGTGCATCCTCATAATTTGAACTTGTGATCAGAAAATAATGATTTATCTATTGAGGAAACCATTGTTTAAAACTCAATATCATAAAAGGGGTTTAAAAAATATCATATTATAAATAGAGAATGAGATTTCATAAGTTCATCAGGAATAAAACATGTTATGTTTCTAAATATAATAACATAGTTAAGAAGTGAATATTTGGACATGAATGAAAACAATAATTTACAAATAATTATAGGGAGTGGCCGAGATCAATGATGAAAATAAAGAGAATTATCATGTGAAAAATTAGAAGAAAAAAACCCTAAACCAAAAAGGTGTGAAAATTTCAATGATATCCTAAAAAATGATGGTTATAGTATAAAATTGTATTTCAAGATTCACAACCTTAAGTCAAAAACAGTTCCTGATAAGATACACTAATTGTATTGCATTCCATTTCATAAGAACAATGTCTTTCTTTGGTTTTTCCTTGATCGACTTCAACATTATCTCTTTCTACATTAAATGAAGATGAAATTATTATGCCTGAAGCACTAGTTGATCCCTAGATCAATAATATAATCATAATTCATTGATCTTATCTAACGTTATAATCAATATAAAATGGTTAGGAAAAGTTATCCAATATATATAATTGTTTATTTGGTGACGTAATAAATTAATATTCAATACATGACCCATAGGTCAACATAAACCATACTATTATGGTTAAATAAAATGAGCTTTCTAAGATTGATAATTTATAAAGTAGGTGACTAATTTTTTCAATATAAACCTAAATGTAATTCCACAAATATCAACAAGTATATCATAATGTGTCTCATAACAAATATTTGAGTACCTTGGACATATATTCTCTTGTATCATTATAAGCTCAATAATTACAAGAAAACATCAATAAAATCATACAAAATTCCTAATTCATTAAATAAAACCCCATATAATTGAAATGATGAATAATTAAAACAAATTTATGAACTCCATCAATAGTAACATAAATTACATTTTCTATAAGTAAATAATTAGTTCCATGTTCATAAATAATATCCAATTTTTTATATTCATACCAAACATCTATTCATCCAAACTAAACACCATTTTCCATAGATTAGGAACATATTATTCTATATATTCCATTAATAAAAATATAACATTTCAATTAAATATATTTTCTAGGACATCAATAGCATTTAACATATTCTAAAATATTTTTAAAGAAAAACTATTGGGGAACAATCCAATTATGTTTCATGATTCTAATATCAAAAATACCAGATATAAAAATATAATTCATTAAATCCAAATAAATATGAGCATCAATCACTTGACATTCATTATATACAATTATCCCAGATTCTTTATATTATTCCATTAATCTTTTTACATTTTATATTTTATTTGTATTCATGTCATCACCAGTATTATAACCATTTATCATAGAACCTTGATGATTACCTTCATCAATTTCTCTTTTGGACATTCATTTTTATAATTATTATACATAATTAATTTTAATCATTCAATCATCAATGATATCATAGGGAAGCTATTATTCCCATAAATTTCATTATCCAATCATTTCATTTTCCTCCTATGAATACATGTATGGTGTCCTTATTTCCTTCACTCAAAACAAATTCTTATTCCTTAAATACATTCCAAAGAGTGATACATCCAACATTCAAGACGTATAGAAAACTAAATATTATTTTCTCCATGGATTCCACCACTCAAACTCTAAAAAAATGATATCCATATCTTAATTGATGAGTTTGAGTATTGTATAATATTAATGATGTCATTAATATGTCATGATAAATTATTTGGAATAATAATAATATAATTCACTATAGTAGTCAACTCATTTGGTTTCTCAGAAACACATTTTTAATAACATTCAAGGTTTATCCAGTTACATATAGCTTTGTCCATTGACTAAAACCAAAAATCATATTTTTAGTTTAAATGATTATAGAGGGTGGCCACAGAATCATGAAAGATCACTTATATGATATTTATTTCTTAAAAAATGATTTTAAACATACAACCCCATAGGCATAACCAAGGTTATTAATAGTAATTGTTTAAATCCTTCATGATGGTTTGTGAAATGATCATGAATTTAATAAGCATATCCACAATGAGTTTCAATCCATTTGTTAAGGATGACCAATTTTATTGCACTATGGGATAATCTAGTACATCCAAGTGGGAGCATTTCAATGGTATTACCCCTAGGGACCTCTATTCTAGATCCATATCCACTTGAAGTATGTAGTCAGGTCTGTAATTTATTAGAAACCATTATCTTTATAAATTACCACAATTCTAGGACATTTTATTATAATTTGACTCATACATGGAGTTATATAATGTCATTTCCCTAGACATATCTAAATACATATCCCATGAGATGTCATTGAAATGTTTTTCATCTTAATTTTTAGAGGATTACTAAACAATTGTTCTAATAAAAATTGTCGAGGCCCAGTCATTTCACACATAGATGTTACATCTTTTAGATAAATATTCATTACATTACACCATCAAAATGATGATGATCCAAATTCATTAGTTCATTTGGAGACTATATTGAAAATACTCCTATCTGGGAAAGATCCTCCATGTTTCCCTTAGTGATCTCCCCTTTTAGTACTCTTCAAAGACATAAACTACATAAAACCATACATTAGATATAGTGAAAAAGAAACATAATAAAGGGTGACATCATTTTCTCAGTAATGGTAAAAAAGAAAAATATGTTAAAGTGACAAGAGTTTAAGGGTATTATAAAATGATTATAACATATTAAAATTACACCCTTCATATCAAATATCAAAATCTTAAATCATGTTATAAATATTGTATTCCCATAAGACATGAATAATATGAGAAAAAATGAAAAAAAGGAATGATAACATAACATTAAAATAAAACATAGAATTCTTGCATTAAAATATTCATAGAAAATATTTTTTAGCATTTTTAAGTATAATTTAATTAACTATAACAGTGTAATGGATTCACTCCTCAATATAGCATAGTAGTTAAGTTTCAATCCAAAGAATATTATTGTTGAAAAATTATATTACTAAACATGGATCACACCACTCTTTTGTCTAATTTATATCATTATATTTAAATATTTATCTAATGTATTATGGGAGACATATGACCCACACATTTTTTGTTATAACATAACAACCATACTTTGTTATCATGTAACCACCCACTTTTTTTAACAGAACCACTCTCACATTATGTAAATCATTCATATGTGTACAACAATTTTAAAAAAAATTCATCATATGAGAACCCATGAAATAAAATGGGTTTCAAATAAATATATTCATATTAAATATTATGGAAATGAAATCAGATTAGTAATCATTTTATACAATCATCAAAGCATTACTTGTTCAAAGAGAAGAATGTTTCAAAACAATTCTTCACGGTATAACCCATGGAAGATAAATACGTTTCATAAACATAATATTCTAAATAACATAAAGCATTTTATGAACGAATAAATATTTTTATCCTTGGATGATATACCCAGTAATGATTAAGTATCATAAAAGGATATAATATTATTTTTAAATATAAATAAATTGGATCTTTTGTTGAGGAACATATTCTTTCATTGAAAATAATAATTTAAAATTTTAAAAATTTATAAGATATCAGTGAAGTAATTTTATTAAAAAATAACATTGAAAACATATAAAGGAATATTTTGTGAATGTATTGTCCTTTTAGTCAATAAATTGTCATTCCCGTGGTACACATTAAAATAATTATTCCATTAAACATTTTTGTAAACACCAAAGGGGGAATATTTAGAAAAATTAACGACTAAAAATTTCAAAACATTTTTTCAAAATTCATAAATGTTTAAAAATTACTTTAATAAACCATTTATATAAAATTTAGAACAAATTTTAAAAAATGTTTTTTATAAAACCACATTTTTAAAGATAAATGATTTTACACTGAAGAGAGATATAAGGAATTGTTTCATAAAAATCACTTTTGAATGCTTGAGAAAATAAAAACGGGAGAAGATGGTGAAAATTTATTATTAATTTATTAATTGATGATAGTAAATTTCGCTAATTTTATGATAGGTAGATCATAATATTCCTACACGAGATTCCCAATTATCAACAATCCTGATATACATTAGGACTATATAATAAACCCATTACCACTTTGGTAAATTTTATTTGTCATCCCCATGAAATAATAATATTTAATGAAACCTAATATATAATTAATATATGGATATTCATGAAATAATATTTCTAAAGGTATTTAGATAAACCACATTAAAAAATATAGGTGCATAACACAACACAGGTCTCAATAAAAGAAAATTGAGAAAAAAATAATTTACCTATTTTGTAAAATAATGAATCACATGAACCAATAAATAATAACATAAAATGAAAAAATAAATATCCTGAAATGAATTAAATATATTATATAACATTTAAAAGAGTCATTATATACCCAAAAAACAATTGTGTGGTTAATTTTGATATGTTGCTTGAAAATAAATGTGAGACAAGAAATCACTAAAATTAAGTCTTGATTACCTATATATGCATTCAAAAATTCAGTATAATAAATATAATAATATTATAAAAATATTTTTAAACCATATAAATAAGTATCATAAAATATATGATTTATTATTTACCTTTTATTACCAATTTAAGAATAATTCCTTATTAAAATCCAATTTTTAGTTTATAACATCTTCTTTTTTGTGTATGTTTTTAGGTAACCAAATATTGATCATGATTAAATATTATCCATATTGTTAACCATGATATAAATATTATATATATTCATTGTATATTTATATTGATTAATAAATAAAATTTATAGACAGATTATGATATATAACATTCATAGTGACGGTTGGCCATACATACACATTAACGTTGTTAGAACCCCCTCCCAGCAAATTTTACAAATCATTGGATTGAGAAAAGAGAAGAGAGATCGTTTAAATTGAGTTTCACCTCTATTAGGACTTGGATTTGCGACCACAACGGAGTAATAAACACGCAAATGGGATGCATTTCCCTCTAAAAGAACTCTTGTGAATGTGAGAGATAATATATACACTGATCGACAACAGATTTAACGCCAATATAAAAGAAAATTCAATGTTATCATATGTAATGTCATGAAAAAATACTATAAGAAAAAATAAACTCAATGTACCAAAATAAATGTAAGGATGGTAGTGACCAAGAAGACCAAATCGATCCTACTAAACACCATGCTATTAGAAACCTTCCTGATCTCTAACCAACTCTAACT
Source organism: Viscum album (assembly GCA_963277665.1). Taxonomy (NCBI): domain Eukaryota; kingdom Viridiplantae; phylum Streptophyta; class Magnoliopsida; order Santalales; family Viscaceae; genus Viscum; species Viscum album. The sequence goes on from OY728162.1 coordinate 614,043,404, forward strand.
AACCTAATGAATAGTTTAGATATATAATAGGTGATTATAATAGTATACTCAATAGGATCCTCCCCAAATCATATTTTGGAAAAATAAGGAAATAATGATAAAGAACAATGAACAACAAGTGAAATAAATAGATTTTCTAAATAGGTATACCAATTTCACAACCTCACCATGGCTCTCTCACCATGCATCACATAAAATATCATTCAATATAATAAATAATATCCAGGGTAAAATGCTAGTACTTCACTACTGGTTTTCCTCTTTCCCCCAACATCACATGTATGCGGCATATCTATCCAAATATTGTAGCCTGCAAACACCTTGGTGTTAAAAAAACATTCACCTCATGCACCAAAAAATACGAACATGTAACAAATAGTAACAAGTATGTTTCTAAGATCCTTCATAGACTATAAAATGTATATTATACATCAAGCCATAACACCCCATATAGTCAGTAAGGAACATAAAGGAATCACATACTATACATGTTATGCCTATATTAGTCCTTATGAAACAATATATAGAATATTTGTGTGTAAAATATCCACAATCCATTACATCCATCTACAAACATATTAGTAGAAAAATAACCATTGTTCTTACTAGAACAAGTAACTAAAACGATAAGAGGGTAGGGAAAAGGGGGTATCCTTCCATCAATCCTCCCTTTTGGATGTTTGGGAAAACACCCCTAGGGAACAGAATCCATAATTCTTTAGTTTCCCCAACTAAAGAGGTGGAATAACATAAAAACAAAAAATATTTATGATATAATAATTCTCACAACAACACTAAGGGAATAACATAGTCATAGATTCTACTGCAACAATTTTCTCTTCGAATTCCAAAAACCACAGCTAAGATGAGATATCCTACTAGTACACAACAATTTAAAGAGATACAAGATGTTATTTTATTAATTTTTCATAAATTATACTTTTCTCTAATTAAAAAAATCATTAGTTAACCATTATCATTTTCCACATTACATTACACTAGAATTGAAATAAACTTATATACCCTATAGGGTTAAGTAATTGATCCCATAGATTCTCAAAATTATAAACATTTAAATGCGTCCAAAATAGATGAAAACCCATGATTTAAGAATTTATGTTTTTAACAACATTACTTTCCATATTGAATGGCACTATAAGAAAGCATCTTATGGTAGAAAATAATGTATAGAACCAAGAACATCCATCTGCATCAAGAAGTGGTGATTGGAAATAAGATAAAAAACCAACCTATCAATCGAAAAATCAAAAGAATAAATAAATATTCCATATTCTATATCAATGGGTCATCCTTGTTTAAACCTGTTCCATTATCTTCGGTGACCTTTGTGTCACCAACATGCATTTCCTGAGGCATCCCAGCATCACTAGCATAAACTATTTCCCCAACAACTAGGACTCCCACCCCCACATACCACAAAATCACTACTGGATCATTCATCCTAGGCTCACATCACATCAGAAACTCCCTTACCCAAAAACAACAACATCCCTTATTGAACAACCATCCCAGGATCACATCACAACACAAGAAGTAAGAAAGAAACACTGAAACCATTATCTTGGTCTTAAAATTGGGAACTCATCATTCACACACAATGAGATCTCATGGATACAATAAACAAGTAACATGGTATTTATAGGGAAACATGATAATCATTTCATTCAATGGAATTATCTTTTATCAGAAATCTATCTCTTATTTCATCTTGAATTAACATATTCATTATTTATAGGTTCTAAATATGGGAAATCTACGCAGAAAGCTATCACAATCTATAATAATTTGATATAAGAATTGATTTAACATTCAACTAATTCTTTTATCAATATCAATCATAATAATTCATGTTTATTAAACAATTAAATTAAACACTCATAGATGCATCAATTTTATTATCATCATATTACAGTTACAACAAGACACATTAAACATTACACTTTTATCATTGTTCCAATTAATAAACTGATAATTATGGTTTGAATTATTTACCAAATTTCAATCAATTCCAACATGCTAATACAAGAATTGAATGTATACCACACTATTTATAATATCAAGAGGCAAACCATTATCATGATTCAAAACAAAAACATCTACATCTAGTCAATAACAATTATTTAATCTAGTTCAAGAAGTTTTTTGGTTATTTTCCTAGAAATCCAAAGGCTCAAATATTTTATATCTACAATTAAAAATAAATTAATATATAATTAAAAAATTCCTTACATCAATAGGGTGTCAAAATTCTTCGAAAAAGAACAGACTAATGAAGCAGATCCATATGTCGTCTTTTATAAGAACTTATCTACCCGAGGATTTCATGGCATAACTATGAAAACAAACAACCAAAAAACACTCTTAGAATCATGGATATCAAGTGACACCTGATGGAAAAGTGTAACAAGAGGAAATGGATGAATGAAACTACAAGAAAAAATATAGAACATAATTTGTATTAAATACATATCATTATAGGTCAAGGAAGAGATGATAGAGATCAATCCCCAATAATGGAATCCACAAAATATAAAATAGGGGAGTTCTTGGTCACATAGAATGAGTGGGAGAGTCAATGAACATGTAGGATTATAAATAACCCGAGTTGCAAAAAATGCTTTAAACAAAACTATAGTGGGGAATTACATAATGTGTAATCACCATTTTCATCATGTAATCCTCATGGTTCAGTTTTTACTAGATAATGAATCAACAATTCTTTTTTATTTAACCCCAAAAACATACCTATCTTGAACTTGACTTAAAAGCATAAAATTATTACATGATGTGTAATTCTTCTTATTTCTATAAATTCACTACCAATATCCTCTGGGTATATTTAGATTCTCTTCTAAGAACCAATTCCTTCAAAAAAAATTCAATGGGTCGATCAATAAAGATTTGTACCATTACAGTAGATAACTATCAAAACATTCTCATCCTAAAGAATAAAAAACCAACACATAGAATAATTAGAAAGGGTTTATCTGAAAAAACACCTTGTGAGATACACATCATAGATATCATCACAACATAATCTCAACTACATCACCAAAGAACATGGTCTACGACACGCTAAGTTGATGAACGACTCATTGAATCTTCTCCACGTATAATAGGAGAGTAGACTCATCCTACAATAGGATCCTAAACAAATAAAGCATATGTAATACCCAAATTATGTTTACATATTATATAAATAGATTAAGAATCTCCAAGCCACAATATAAATCAATCTCAAAAACCAAAAAATTTCTACAACCACAGAATGATCAATATTACATGGGAATAGATAAACATAAATAACTCATGGTAATAAGAGTGTATATGTGACCCACATTCCAAGGTACTCTCCTCAATGACACCATATGGCACAAGACCTAAACAAATGGGATAACACACCCATGAAATACCTTCCTTAGTAGCCTAGGATCACTACATGTTTCTTTTCAAAGGCCTTATAATTTTCAACATCAACCTCACCCTAATCAATGATGTGCGAGTTTTCGTAAAGATAACAACATATTTGTGACTTGCGAAAAACATAATGTATCTGAATCATCTAGGGGGGATGTTAAATTTGATATTCCACCTTTAAATTATGAGAAAACATCATGAAAGGCCGAAAAATATAGGGAGACATATTACTACAATGTCCCAACCTTCGATGCCCATGTTAGATAATCTCCATTATGAATTCATAATACCCAATGTTGAACTCTAGAGGTCTCATCATATGATTCTCATAGGATCCCTAATGATCCTTCACTGCATTCATCCTCTTTCAATCATGGAATGAATAATATTTTTGTAAGGATAATATACTATGGGAATATTCCTCATTCACAAAACACCATAATCTATGCCATAGGACAGCAATATGTCCATTAGAGTGTGGATGGTCTACTCATTCTGATCGTCATTTAGAAAATGAATAGTAGTGTTATGGCATAACTAAGAACCAAATTCATGATGGATACCTCTCCGTAAAATATATTTAAAAAATGATCTTGATTATTAATGTTCATCCTTGGGACCCCATGGAGCCTCACCACCTCCTCTATATACTTCCTTAAAAAATTATCAATTGGGCTTGACTCCTTGGTCACTATAGAGTGTTCATATTTCATCAAATGATAAACTAAAACCCATATACACTCATAGTCTCTAAGTAATCTAGGTATACTGGAATCAATTTCAATCGATATTTCCTACCACTTCCACTGAGTATCATATAATGTATAAAGGAAACCACCAGGAATACGGTGCTCGACCTTCACATTCTGGTAGACCATACATCAAGACACGAACCCTACTAAAACATCCATCAAACCAGGAAACCAGAAATTACCACTCATGTATTGATATATGTTTTTCATTCCATGATATACCATTATAATTGATCGATATAAATATCTAATAACTAACTCACACATCGCTAAAGAAATGAAAAAAATTCCCAAAAACAACACTCATTGTTGTTCATCCTCAGACTAATAATCTGGGGCCTCTCCCCAAATAACTCATTCTCTCGAAACATTCACCTCAGGATCCACCAATTGGGACACCTATGTATGTAACAATAGATGACTACACCATAATCTAAAAAACAAAACATCTTCCCCTCCAACTTTTACCATATATACATGTAATGCTGAAATTTATTTAGCCACTCTCTAATAATCACATTATTCCCATACTACATCACTCTGTGAATTATTTATTTATGAATAAAATACAATATTACCATTTCAAAGTTTATAATAGTTCCCATTTTTTTAATACTATAGGAACTCCATTCACTGTTGCTTTAACAATATCAAGTTACATTTGGAGAAATCATTCCTTAGGATCTTATGATCGGTGAAGACAAAAAATGCTTGTTGATGAGGTAATTTGTCAACAAAATAAAGGGAAACACGACCAATTCCAAAATTATATCATGGGTGAAATTATAATTCTCATGGGTACATAAACACTGAGACCCATAGGAATGAAATGATACCTATTTCATGAAAACACATCCAAAATGAAGATGTGAAGTATCATAGATAACATCAAACTAAACTCTTTATTATGAAAGGCAATGAACTGGAGCACTGACAAAATACTCCTTTAGATAATCAAATTCAATTTGACAATGATCATTCCTTAGGAATAGCTAATCCAGTATGGTCAATACAATCATTGAAGTCACAAACCCTAGATAAATTGGATACAAACCTCCAATAATATCATATAAGTTCAAGGAAACTTCACTCATATGCCACTGTATTGGGGACATCCCAAGACAAAAATTCATATATCTTCGATTGATTAACTACTAACCTTTACTAAGATACACCATTCTCCACGAAATGGTCTTCTAGATCCCAAAAACCACACATCATCCAATTCCCAAACATCTTATCACAATGATGAACTCCACAAACTACACAAAAATTCTATGCATGATCCTCCTTAGATAAGGATTACAAATGGATTTCTTCAATGAAAAACACCATGTACATATCTAGGAACACAAGGAACACAACATTAATTAACCCCATGAACACAAGTAGATAAACTTTAACACCGATTGACATCACCAAAAACATGTAATTCCCATGATGATAATGTAAATCAGTATTCAAGATATCATCATCATTTACCTGCATCTAATGTTATCCTGACCACAAATAGATCTTTTAAAAAAAAATTACCCTAGGGTTGATATAATAAATCATAAATCAATAGAATATGATAAATTTTATTCCCTTTCACTTGGTTAAAATTACATTAATCGACAAACAACCACAAACATCTATCACCCTTCTTTACGAACAAAACTAGTACACCATATAGTTACCCACATTTCCTAGAAAAATAAATTGTATAAAGCCATCGATCTATATATATATTTGCCAAAAATAATAAGGTGCCACTATATATAGATACATCGAGATAGGAGGCAAGCAATGCAATAGTTTTATTCTAATGATGATCTATCATTGATGGGTTAACACTACAACATATTCTGGAGGGATGTTATGGTACTCCTCCATGACCTTGGGAAGTTCCAACTACTAATCCTCCAATGTAATTAATACATACTCATCCCTCAAGAATTTTAAGAAAGGTACATTTCTATGACTCATCTAAGGGTATCACTCACCATGAAACACTACTGGATATCCATTATCATCGAAGAACATAACTTACGTCCTAAAATAATCCATGATATTCAAAAACAAATAAAACCAATCCATGTTGAGGACAGATTCATATGGTTGTATCTGAATTCCTATTAAATCCACCCAAGAGTGGTTCTACCATAAAACTAGCTCACAGTCTCAACATATATCAAAAAAGTGAGATCGACCTCCAAAAAGTCAGGTCAACATCCAAGGAATAGAACATATATTTATATGATGTCTCAAAACATTAGAAACAACAAGTAATATGAATGATTTTTTCATTCTAGATAAAAAAAATAATTCAACCATTTATTAAATAAGTAAGGTGTACATCAAAATTTCAAGGTCTCCTAGAACTAGAACTGCTAACGCATGAATCTTACCATTACCTGCTACACAACGTCATTGACCATGTTGAAGACCTTATCCACAAAAACGTTCTAGTCTCTAAGAAAGGGGTTCATCATCAAAATTTCTTATACCTATCCCATCTAATCTATACTGATCCAAAAGTAGAGAAACCTATAGCTACTACCTAAGCTATCACTAGTGAAATGAAGGAAGTCGAAGCAGATCAGCTGGTGTACACTGACTACTCAGAATGTTCAGGATCCCTCGTTGTTGAAGACCTCAACCTCCAAAAGAAAAAACATGCATCTAATATGTTATCACCTGTATGAGACCCAATTCCCCATAGATAAATGATATGTTGCAGTTTTTAACCTACCCCAACTAATCAAAATTTCTTATGGTGTGAAAAAATGGAACCCTAGAACACATCTATAATTCATGAGCAATCCTAAAGACACCCCTCTCAATATGATCTATGCCAAGATACATTCCTACTGATGACTTTTGATCTTGAACGCACATCATGATATATATTCAATATAAATGGGGAGAGCCAGTGTTGTATCTCTAGATGATAATTCTAATATAAATTCATCACCCTCACCTCCTCAACTGGTAATTTGTCTAAATCATACCATAGAATGTTCCTAAAATGGACAATTAACTCTCATGAACTAGATATACCCTGCTGAAGGGTAAGAATCTCCTGGTGACTGGATACCTTCATAGTTGAAGAATGAAACTCAGATCTAATGTGGTCTCAGAACTAATCTCATTAGACCGTCGACTACTGAAAAAAATTATGAACAAGAAACAACACTGCCACTCTACCCCAGGCAGCGTCAAGATTGATATAATACCTAGTCCTCCTTTGAAGCGTATATTTCTGTAAAGTATTTATTAAATTCATCCAACAAGTCTTCTATGACTACATCTAAAATGGATCAATTATTCCTATATAGACTCTATTTCATAAACACAAGGAGTCATCCTCCATGTCTCATTATCATCAACCTATACAACGTGGTGATCTGCTGGTGCAACCTACTGAACATATTCTATATGAAACATACAAGGACATCAACCTGAATCCATTCTGGAAAATGAAAATAATGTTTAGTTCTCCTAACCATGGAATATTAAATCCCTTAAGATTAATTAATTTGTTTCTTCTATGCTTTTTAATTAAATTTATCTTATTATTAATCTATCAAAACACACGAATGAATAATATTGATGCATGATCCGTTCCTAGGTCTCTACCCTACAACAAAATCACCTAATTTAGTAATATTCATAATATAAAATATATGTTCATCAGATTATCATAGGCCCTAAATACCAATGACCAAGCCAGTATCCCATGTTTACACCAGCTGCTAAACATTTCTAGTTTTATTACCTTTCTATCCCATACAACCTCACATAAGCCTAAATCTAAACTCCATCCATTCCTTAAATCAGGGAATGAATTCCACTCATTCATGAACCTCTCCCTAAAATATATACCCCCCATGTTAGAATATTGGAGAAGAGAGATATTGACACATGAGTCCCACCTCTAACATAACTTGGGTTGGAGACTTGAAATGGTGTTATAATATACATGACGATGGGAAGCATTACCCTCTAAGAGAACACATCAAAAAGAGAGATTTAATTATAATACCAATGAACTTATGTTGAAAACCCTATAAAAAATAATTACATAGGTTCACGTATATATTGTAATTCATGATCTAATTCTTCTGAAAGTAAACTGAAATTATAAAAAAAATATAAGGTCGTTAGTGACAACAAATCCCAAACAGATCCTACTATAATCTATGAAATATCTAACCTACGTAATCATTAAACTTCTCAAACGGACATAAATAATATTGTTTATATATATTATGTATGTATAATAGCATACTCAAAAAAATCCTCCCTGGAGAATCTCATGCACATGTAAGGAATGCAAGATAAATAAAAATTAACAACAAGTTAATCTAAATTTTCACCTAAAAGATTATGATATGGTCCCCACCTCACCGTTTATACTATCACCTAGTATCTCATACAAGATAATACAATATAATAATGAATATAAATGGTAACCCAAAAATATTTTCCCATGGGTTTAAAACATTTCCTCAATATCACACATCCTAAGCCTATCTCTCCAAAAATCTATCCCACAAAAACCTTGGTGAAGCACCACAACATGCACCACATGCAACACAGCACTAAATTCAAGTAATAAAAAGAAAATATGTAGTTTTTGGGATCCATCAAATCCTATACAAAGTGTATCATACATAGGGTATCATACCTCAATCTATCAGGCCCACACACTGAGTAGGGAACCTGAAGATATCAAAACATATACTTTTTTTACCTATGGTAGTCTATAGGAATCTATATCCCACAAATATGTGCATGAAATAACGAAAAAACATTACAACTCTGTTAAAATATAAATGGGGAATACTAACCACCATGAATACCATCAATTGTAACTAACATGTTATAATAGAAGTACAAAAGGGGGTATTCAACTAGCTATCATCTCACTGGGATGTTGGGAAAAACACCCCCATGGCTCCAAATTATAGGTTTGTTAGTTTCCTTAACTGGAAGTGTGGTTTAGTGTATAAAAAAAAGTACATCATTAAATATATCTCACAACCAAAATATGGGCCTAACCTAGCCTTAGACTCAACTACATCCCACGTCTATCATACTCCCAACTCCCACAACTAATACTAGATATCCTATAAGAACACTACCATTCAAAAAGATTTACTATTTTAGTTTATTTATTTTCAATCAGTTTCATTTTACAATAAGTAGTTATAAAAAATTAATTAAAATTATTCAGTTTCCACATTACATTACACTAGAATTATGAAAAATATTATATTCCCTCGGGGAACAAATAAACGAGTCCACAATTCTTCATAATTTTAACATCAAAACTGAATACTACAAAACTCTAACCGAATGTGTTAAACATGTATTCATTTACTGACAAGATTAATTTCCATATAACTAGAAACTCTTGGAAAACAAACTAAGATACCAAATAAGGTATACAACCAAGAACATCAATCTTCCTTAGGTAGTGTTGAATGGAAAAAAGATAATCAAACAAGATGTCCATCTGCCAAAAAATAGTTTCAATGAATCATTCAACTTCTATATCAGTGGGTAAGACCAACATCATCCTCTTTCCTCATCCCCGGTGTCCTCCTCGAGACCCACATGCATATCCTAATGCATCATATCATCACTAGCATCAAATGATTCCATAAAAATAGGGACGCCCCTCCCCAAATACCACTACATCCCTCTAGGATTATGTATCCCAGACTCACATCACATTCGGGCCTCTGTACCCCACATTCCACAAATACCCTATATGTAAATATTTCCCAGGATCACATCACATAAAAATAAATAATAAAATACATAGAAACCGGTCTCTGGGTCCTAAAAAAATTATTCATCCTTCACACACAATGATCTCTCATGACTCCAAGTTACATTTCACACAACCTTTATAATAATACATGAAATTCATTCCCTTAAAATAAATTATCTTTTATCCCAAGACCAATCCAAATTCTATAATGAATTAAAATATTCGTTATTTATAGGTTCCAATTATAGGAAACATGGGGAGAAAGCTACCACATGCTATTAAAAATTAATTATAAATGGCATCAATTGTTTTATCAGTTAGCATCATCATTCTTATGGTTCACTAAAAAGTCAATAAAACATGTACACATTCATCTATGTTATTATCATAAAATTTCAATAAAAAAATTATATTAATCATTCCCCTTTTATCATTTTGCAAATTAATTGTGAAATAATTTGGGCTTTACAATATTTTTCAAATTTACATAAAAAAAAGCTGAAAATCCAAATGAGGCATAGATATCAAAAGATGTATAAAAAATTGGTAATCCATTATTAATTTATAAAAAACCCAACAATGTGATCAATACCAATTCCATGATCTAGATAATTTAATTAGTAATATGATTTCATTATTATCAAATGTATAAATCATGATAGATCTATGATTTCACATAAATAAAAAGATAATAAATGAATCATATACCTCAAAATAAGGGAAATAATAATTTCAAGAGAATGTACCAACACTGTAGATCTTGATCATCTCTCCTGAAATAATTTCACCCACATGAGGACTCACCTCTACAAACCTGCCAACAAACAACCAATAAAACTTCATTAGAAATTGGGAGATAAAGTGCCATCACATGTAAAATATTAATATGAGGATAAAATCAAGGAAAACATATTAATGATGTTATATCATACCTTTTATTAATTATGTATCTCTACATATCAATGGATGGATGATATTGATTGATACCCTACAAAGGAATCCCCCAAACATTGATGAGGGGCTGTTGGGTCACCAAGAATGAGAAAGGGAGACACTATAGTTGTAGGGTTTTTTATCACCCAAGTGGAAACAAATTCTTGAAATAGAACTGAATTATGGAATTATAGGATTTTTAATCCTTTTTCCCATATTTTAATTCTTTTAGTTAATTTTGTTTCAAACAATTCATCCCCACTTTTTTTTATTTCACCCAAAAAACTTATACATCATGAAATAGAATTACACGACGTGAAATTATTACACAACTTGTTATTATTAATATTTCATAAAATTTACATTCAAACTCTTCTTGGATTCCCCTGAGAAACATCTGAGCACCTCAGTCTTTGATAGCATGCAAAGGGTCGATCCACACAGTTGTGGCCCTTACCAACAACATTTCTTTTTTCATGATTGAATGTGAAAAAGAAAGGTAAATAAAATATAACCATTAAAAAATCATTTTTATATCATATATATATGTATATATCACATAAGTTTATATTGCAATATACATATTATCTTTCATGTAAAGAATACATGATGAACGAATCGTAACACTTTATGAGGCTGTTGTTTGATGTACACCTGAGCAACATTATCGTATTCCCACAAATTGGTATGTAAGGAGTTATATGTGATATCATAATTAAAAATATTAAATATGTTAAAAATAATATATATATATATATAATATTATTAGTACAATCCATCTAATGTAGAAATTATTAACACCTTACATCAGTTCACAACGTAGTTGTTCTCTATACACATTTGTGGCATTATTATTTTCCAAATATTTTGGAGGTAAAAGGAAGTAGTGGTATTATAGTTTAATAGGCATAATGATGCAATAATAATAATACATAAACATTAAATCTATCTATATATATAGTCATGGTTGTTGGTGATGGAAAACGAATAACATCGGTTCTTGTGGTAGTATTCTAGTGTACACACGAGTGATGATTTCAAATCTTATCTGATGGAATTAAAGACGGTTATAGGTCATGAATATTTCATAGAAATATATTAGTATATTTTATATAATAGTTTCATTATGTAATCAATTTATAATATTAATTGATGAAGGTTGATGAATGAATTTTATACAATACTCAATTATAAACATCTACAATTCATCAAAAAATTTATAATGATTTTCACAAAAAACCATCCATGGTTCTACTTATAAAAAACAGAAATTTAGAATGACATTATACAAGTAAGTAATTGATCTAATATGGTCTTGGTGCAATAAATTGGTCTTTAATATGTCAATTGGGGAGGATATGGGGAGGCATTTTATATGCGATGTGTGTGACACACAATTACTACATGATAATAAAATGGTTTCCCATGTTTTTCACATTCAAAAGGTCTATAAAATAAGAGATTATAGATAATATATTTTTCAAGTCCTATATATAAATATATCATTAAAATGGCCGGTGGACTTGTTTTGAGTCATTTTTAACCATTATATTTTTAGTTTAACCCCCAACAAAACCATTATTAGCTTAACTATGATAACTTATTTTTACATTTTTTACAATTCATTATGGAAAAAAATTATGTTTAAATTGTCAAATAATATAAATTATGTTGAATAAAAATATGGAAAGAAATATTTCAAATTCCATTCATAGATATGGAATAAATTAATCTAATAACAATCTGATAGACGTGATGAGAAAGTATTTTTTCAATGAGAGAATGTTCAAAATATTAAAAAGTTTTTATATACAAATTCAATCCCATCTAGATTAAAAATAATTAAATTTGATTAATATATAAATAATTTAATTTATTTTAACATTTAATAAAATATTAAAATAATTTTGATGGGTTTTATTTTTTAAAAATATTTAACTATCCAAAAAAATACATTACTTTTCATTATTCATTGAAAAATTTACATATTTACAATTTAATCAAAAATTCAATGACATATATTTTTTTCATTTTGATATAAAAATATACGAGTAAATTATCCAATAAATTTAATAAAAGTAAGAAATAATTAATTTTAATGTAAGTATGCAAATGGAAAAAAAACTTTATTTTAGAAAAATAGAGTTGGTCAGTAAAATTTTTTTTTATTAATATATATTTCCTAGAAAATACATAAGATCAATGATAAAATTTCAATGAAATTAAAATATATAAATATAATTGAAATGATTCAAAAAAAAACACAGTTGTTTAATATATTGGTGTAAATAAAATTTTTCATAAATGTGTGTTTTTTCCAAAAAAAAAGAATTTATTTCCTTTCAAATATATTTTATTATAATTTATAATTAATTAGTCACAAAATATTTAATTTTGTATTCCTGTTTAAGAAATATATTATAATAAATTATTTAATCCTATTCAAACACATCATTCCAATGGATAGGTTATAATTATCATATTCAATAATATTATTTGAATAGTATTAAATGTTTCGTTTAAACACAATGTTTTTGGTAATGCAAGTTGAAAATAGTGTTGTGTGTGAATCAAGGTAAAATATGTGTTATGTTTATTAAAAAATTCCAAATGATTACATTTACATGGAATCAATATTTTACAGAATCATTATGATGTAAATATTGGATTTTTATATTCAATTTATTTTTGATGTATTACATGAATCCATCTCAATGCTAGTGAAATGCTAAAGAATTATGGTAAATGTAGAAAATGATTCATTATTTGGTACAATGATAAAAACATTAGATTCATGCATTGTGATAATATTCAACTAATTTTTATTATAATAATATATTTATTATTAATATGGAGACCATATGGGAGGTTCAATCATGGTGAAAGGTGATTATGGGAGAAGAGAATCTATTAAACACATCAAAGATTATTTGCACGGATTTTTTGTGGATGTTATAAATTTAGGGATATTTCTAGTTTAAAAGGTAACTAAAATTTATATAATGAATTATGTTAGATAGAAATCATATTTACCAATTCGTTATGAAATATAATTCTATAGGAATTTGGAATCATAGGGTATCATTTTGAAAACATAGAGTCTAAAAGGATTTGATTCTAGGGTGGTGAGGTGATCTACCAAGGATATGTGAGTAGGAACATTTTTTAAATCCAAAATCCAAAATCTCTATTATTTATATTTTTGATTCCCCACAAACCATGGGTATTTAAAAAGAATGGGGGACTCGAAATTGTGAGAGTTATTATTAAAGTAGGAGATAGAATCCATACAAATTTTTGGAATTTGGGGTGTAAATAAATTATCAGTGGTGGATTAATTCATTTGTGAGAAAATGTTTTTACAAATTGAAAGAATAATTGGATGGTATGAAGTGGTACTCAATGTGGCTGAATGTGAAGTTATTTTAACAAATGGATGTAATATATTTTAGTGAGAACATTCTATTGTTTTTTTAAAAATTCTATAATTTACTAAATTATTATTTTTGTACAAATTAAGGAATGTTTTTTGAGTATTTTCATATTAAGAAAAATTTATTTTATGCGAATTTGGAGGAATTTTACTACATAGAAAAGATTGAAGTTCTTTTTTGTAAATTTAATGGAGGGTACGGGTTATAAAATTGAATTTATTTTTTATGGGATGATTCATGAATTAAAATAGATTAATATATTTTTTTGTCAATATATATAAGAACACATGTTCATACAGTGCAAAGTAGTTAATTTTTTCTATGAGGTGGTTTTTAGTGTATGAGATTGAACCTTATAAATCTCTACATGGAAAAAAGTATTTTAACATAAATGATGAAAGGTAAAATAGAGTATATTAAAGGTAAATTAGATTAGATGAAGATTTATTTTCAAAAATTTCAATGATGGAGGATTTTAGATCCATTAAATGTATGGTGGGAATATGTGATGGATGTTTCTTGACAACCAAAATTTTTTTATCTCATTTGTAACGAAATTATATGTTCTTGGTAATATTTGAAGTTTGTATATATAACACCATATTTATCCACTTGTAAAGAACATTATGTTTTCCAATGAGAAGGAACTATAAATAAAAGATAAATAATCATTCAATGAGAGGGTGTCATATATATGATAAGTAATAAGAATAATGTTTTCCATGATTTTTATGATTCCTGAAATATGATATACTATGTGTGTAGTTAGTATCTTCATTGAGAATCCTAGTAATGAAAAGTAGGAATCATTAATGCGGATCTTATAGTATCATAAGGGATATATATACATGGGTCTCTATTTTAGAATGGATGATCTATAACAACATATTATGGGTTTTTTCTTTTGGATATAATTATATTCATGAAATTGTACCATTGGATTTTCGTTTAGTTTCTCAAGAAAAAATTGATTTTTATATCATAAATTCGACTTATTCTTTAACTATCAAGTAAAAATATTAAATACATTGAAATTGTTGATGTGGGTATGGATTATATTTGAATGATAGGTTTTTTAGGAAGAATAAATAAGAATATTATAAGAATTATATTCTATGGAAGTCATAGAATGAAATTACTTGTGAATAAACTATTATTCACTTGAGGATGAAATACATTCCATTGATATCTGTCTTAATATTGGAAATTGTGAAGGATGGGGATTTGAGGATATAAAAGGATAATGGGAGTAATATTTTTATAATCATGTTGAATAATGTCTTAGTCTAATAATTTTTAGGGTAAAAATGTGAATCTATGGTATTTGGATGACCAGTGGTCAAAAGATCATGGATACCAAAGTTGATCATTTGAAAAATATGTTTGTTTGATGTGAGAATGTACATAGGGGGAATCCTTGAAAATTTATTCTATCCTAGGTTATTATTAATATTTGATTTAAAATATCAATTTGATATCTATAGTAATTTCTTGATGGATTGATTCTAAAGATATGATTAGGTAACCATTCAGTGGATATAGAGTGTGACAAATGTGACATAAAACTCTTGAATGTTACTAATATCAAACCAATATATTACCCTTTGATAACTCCTTGATCTCCATGTGATGGATACTAGCACTGTAATAACCCTCGCTCCAATAATATAGAGCTAGTTTTTACTGCATTACATTATCCTGAGATACAAGTGACTAGATTGTAGAGAATAAAAAAAAATTAGTCTAAGAAGACTATAAACATAATTAATTTCTATATTACATTGTCATCATTATAAAATAACATTATAGTGTTTTTAAAAATTAAGTTATTCACTTTATTATATACCTGAATTTATTCATCAATCAATTAATGGTACACTGGGGATATGAAATAAAATAAAAGAGTGAGCTCTGGTGTCAAATAAAGGGAATCATACACTAGAATATTTCATAGATTTAAAAGGAATAATATTATTATAGAGTGATTAAATAATAAATGTTTTGAATAATCAATAAAATGATCATACAATATATCCATAAATAAGATAAAAATATAAATAGTCAGACAACAAACTTTTATTGCTTTTATAGAGAAATAACGCATAATTTCTGACATCAGAACCTTATCATTAATTCTTCTAACCTCTACATCATAATTGTACTCTGAATGCCAAATTTCAGGTAATTTACTCTCAAGTCCCTATTTCACAAACATCATTATAATACCATGCTGGCCCTATGTGATAGAAATGTAATTAATAGGGAAAGAATACAAAAAAATATAAAAAATTATTTGGTTGCATGAGACCCAACAATACATCAAGGGGTTTATAATTTCATGCCCCACATGTCACATTTTTATGTTCATTAATCCACCATATAAATGAAATGAAAAATTATTCAATACTTAATAAAAATTTGATAGTAAAAAACGCACATCTATATTTCTATAACAAATATACAAGATACTAATTATTTTTTTAGTAAATTCATGAAATAACATAATCATAATCCATCTAGATAACTAAGGAGGTAAATATCATTAATTTATATCACTTGTGGAATTTATGATACATTAAAAGATATTGGTATAGAATAAAAACACACTTATAAGAGTATTTTAGAAAATTAATTTTATAAAAAATGATAAATAACTATTACATTTTTATACACTTTTTAGAGAGTATATTATTACTTAAAGGGATTGAAAATTTATTTGAAAATTCATAAAAACAAATAAAGGAAATTTTTTTATTAAAAAAATTACGTTTTTGGGAAAATGTGTTAGTACAAAAAATGATTAAAAGAATATTACATCAACATTAATATAATAAATTTCATGTAAATAGAAAATGAATTCAAGCATGTCCTGGGTTTTCATTAATTCTTCGAGGGATCGATGTTTAGATCATATTATTTCCTAGATGAATACTAACTTCTAAAACTTATATGAAAATAATTGTGTGGTAAATCCCACAATGAATATGGAAGAACTGTAATTATTTATGAAATAATTGGTAGGTACTTTTAATCTTGTCAACAAATTATAGAATAGCACTAAAATAAATTAACTAAACATAAAATGACTGAAACTAAACATAAAAACTTCTTAAACTAAATTACAAAGAACATATAAAATAGAGTATATTTAAAGGTATTGTTACCCTAATTCAATTGTAATTCAACCCCACACATGAATTTTAATGAATTAGTTTTCATAAGGATATAAAGATTAACTAGTTCTATATCTAAGTGAAAACTAATTATTCCTAGGTTGGTTGATCCTTCATTAAGGAAATATACAATCAAACTAAAATCATTATATGTCATATTTTGATTGATATAAAATGATGAGATGTATCTTACTCCCTGAATCCATTATATTACATTTGGTATCATGGACTAATCCTAACCACACTGACAAAGTAATTATGAGAAATGATTTAGGTTAATATCAACATAATACAATTAATATTATGAATTCCTAAGAGATCAAGAATGTCAGCAATATTTAGTTCTCATTCCATTGAACCAATTCCACCATCTATATTATTATTAACCCTTCTTGGTTAATATATTGTATTCCATGAGATAATTTAGAATAAGAGAAGAGGGAATACAAATTATAACTACAATTTTTATGTTGAATGATGATCAAAATATTACATGAATTTCACTAAAAATAAATATAATTCATACATCGTTTCAATAATAAAAACAATAATTAAAATGAATCCCATCTCGAAACACCTTGTAAATGAAAATCCTCCTCTCTACTCTTAATTAAAAATTTTTACTTAAACCCCATAAAATACCGATACATTACTTATTATCTTATCTAATCTTCTATTTTTAGTGTTTTTACTTATTTGATTCTTCCCCACACTCTTTGGGGAAAAATTAATCCATTGGATACGTCCCCCAATTAGTCCATGTATTCATAAAAAATAAAAATGATACACATAAAAAATTGAATTTTAAATTATTAATATATTTTTTTCATGGAGATCATACCGCATGGACAAAGAAAACATGGTATAATAATTCTTTCAAGATATCTAAAATTTAAAAAAAAGTATATGGACAACAAAAGAGATGGAACATTAGTATAGTGAGCTCAGTCATTGAGATCCAAATGTTATAGATTTCTTATCCTCCCTCAAATATTGTATTTAATTGTTCTTTTCATGATCCTTATCCATGAAACAAATTCATTTTCATAATATTCTATGACATGAATATAGATATGGTAGATAGTCTATAATCATATATTTTTCATGTTAATGAAAACTGCATCATAGAAAATTATCTAGGGAACACAACCTAAACATTTAATCGACCACAATACCTATTCAGACATACATGAATAAAATTATCTATAATATCGGTACTCATCTATTCCATAGTATCTATATTAAGACATATTGATATATCCTTCTTATTTAAATAACATCATAGTAAAATCATCACATTTAAATTATCCTCATACAATCAATTTGATTAAAATTTCCAAAATATATTAATTGGTTGCAATAGATTCTCAAAAATCTTTTTCAACCTTGATATATAGGAAGATACAATACAAGAAGAAAATACATAATGAATCTCATCTTCATTTAACCATTTATATGAATTCATATTATAGTATAATTCCTCAAATATAATTCATATTTTATTCATTAAAATCATTACACGACTTTTAAACAAAACCTCTTACCCTGACATATATATATATTTGAAAACATATAACCCTGTTATTCACACATACATTACATGGAAATCAATAAAACCTCTAATCATTTTTCCAAAAAAACCCTCAACATTCATGATATCTTCCATAATAGTTGAAAACATATACGCAGAAGTCTCAATATTCCCCATTTAATAAGCCCTGAGAAGACCTTCAAGCATCGTATCCCTTCAAAATCACATTATGGAGTTCAATATTAGTAATCTTCTACAGTAGGACATATGATGTTTTACCCTTTTGTAACTCTCCAACACATACCCAAATTAGATACCATCAACATATACCCTTACAAAACCTTAAACTCCCTTATGTGAACCCTTCCTTCATATTAGATATCGGAAAGACATCTAGATGTGATGTAATTGATTCATGATCTCAACGGGAAATGAAGATGAATATACTACATCCTTTCACTTTCAACAATCATAAATAATCTATTTTGAAGAAATATATATCATTTAGGGTGTATATCATTTTCACTCTCAGTCAAATCATTATATTATGGAATTTATATCTCTTATAAGTAATCTAGACACTTTTATAGACATCTAATTTTTGGGGTTTTCAGTAGACTCATCTTATTTTCAAATAAAAACAATGAGAACATCAGAAAAAAGATTTGGAATTATATTGTTCCAATAAAAAATAAAACAATTTTAGTTCAAACCAAATTGTATTTATGTTAATAAAATTGATCAATAATATATATATATATATATATATATATATATATCAAAATCATCAATGTCACAAGTTACATTTAAAAATAAATTCCATAAAGATTTCTAGAATTATTTTCAATACATTATTTAAAAGTACAGGTCACTAAATATGGGCTTTTGTTATTAAATAAAGGTTAATTCCACAAAATCGTTGTGGAATATAAAACACATGAACATGAATAATATTTCAAAATGTCAATGTTGTAACACATATTGTTAAACCAATAATTAATCTTTATTTCAAAAATAATTATAGATAAATATGAATTTTTTAAGAAAACATAATTTTTTGGACTTCAAAATATTACAATATAACTTTTGGTTGAGTAATAATATAGATATGGGGGAAAATAATTATCAATAAAAATACCAGACTAGGAAAGAAACACTTACATATTTAGTAACATTTTAATCATAATACCTTAAATAAGAAAACCTTAGAGGGAAAAATATTTAACATAAATAATAAATTAATCTCAAATAATTTAAAATGATAAGTATATAAAATTTATATTTACATAATATATTACACATTTCAAATATGTGAATGTGAGATTTAAAAACATTACCTTTTAATACATAAATTCAAGAAAGCTCTTTCAACATCTATATAATAAACATAAAAATATTAATCACATATTTTATAAACAAATTAAAATTTATTAATATTATTATTCTAAAATTATAATAAATATATACACATTTACTAGTTACATATTTTTTATTTTCATAATCAAATGTTAGTAATGTTGTATGTTTAATAGTTGAATTGTAATGTAGATGTCAGAAAAAATTTCATTAATAATGAGCTAGTCATACATATAATGGAATTGGTTCTAAAATAATTTATTTTCATTAATTTATTCGGAATTATTTTTAATATATGGAAACTATTTACATCGTTTATGAGAATATAATTCATGATGATATTGTTTTGGGTAATTTTCAAATATATACATGTTACATCATAAGGATAATTAATTAATGTATTATACTTCTAGAACAATATTGGTGAAATTTATTACTAATTAATCTTATATATATTTACATAATAATTTTATTATACATTAAATTAATTTGGTGACTAAAACGTAACACATAGAATATAGAGGTTGTAGTACACATGTTCACATGAGTGACATTTTCATTTTTGAGGAGATTGAAATAAGGGAAGATGGATAATACATAATATATTTTGGATCATAATTAGGTCATATATATCCTATTTAGTCATAATATATATTCATATAAACATACATTTAACGATGTTAAGAAAAATAAAATATATCATTCAATGAGACAGTGGTCTTCTTGTATGCAGATGTTCCATCTCCAAGTATAAAATGGTTGGTATGAGTGTATAAAATTAATATGGAAAAAACATAATAAAAAATGATTCTAAAAATTATAATTCTCTAGTAATTATATTGTGGTATTAATAAATATTTTTTTGTAATAAAATAAGAATGAAAATAATAAAAATTAAAATATGTTGATTATGTGTTTTTACTTTTCTCCTCTAGATTAGACATTGTGCCTTCTTAAATTGCCTTTTTGGTTTAACAAAAAAATATTGAACTCAGGAAAGAGATAAGGTAATGGTTTTTGGTATTGTTTTTCTCATCCAATGGGATTTAAAAGTAATGATAATTTAGGAGGTGATGGAATCCATTTATAAGTTAGTGGGGTGTCACTTTTTTAAATATTTATAATTTAACATTATAGACCTGTAACTTTTTAAGGAATGTGTATCCAAAAGTGTAAAATAATTGATTTTTCCAACCATTGGTTAAGTCATATATCAACTACACAAATAAGATGTGTGTTTTGTGTTATTTAGGATTTTTCCCTTGGATTTTTGTTTTCTACCATAATTTAAAATAATAATGGTAAATTATATTTATAACTCAGTAACGTATTTGTATACCTAAAACCAATGTTAACCTTATTAAATAATATTTTTATTTTTTCACTAAATTTGAAAAAAAAAATCAATTGCTATAGGAGTTAAAAATTATTTTGAATATTAAAACAATTTTATTATTTTATGTTTTAGAGTTATGTGACTTTAAAAATAATCTACAACTCAATATTAACATTAACATACTTTATTAATTATATGTATCAAAAACTAGATCTTTTTGAATAATAAATCACAATATAGTATTTATGATGTTAATAGTGGTTCATAAAATCAATATAAAATATAAAATATTTTTTTAATCAAAAAACATATATTTGTTGTATCTAAATTTATTCATAAACTGTAAATTAATAATTTGATATTGATGATGACACAAAAGTGTACATTTTTTAATTTTTTTTCAATATTAACCCAAATGTCAAAATTTATAGAAGAAATACCAAAAAAATTACCCCTATAAAATTTTGAAAATTTTAATGAAAAACGAATTCATTTACAGAATATTCAATATCAAATATTTTTATATATGGATTCTAAAAAAATTAAAAATATAAATAAACATTGTTTTTATTAAAAAAGGACCATTTATTTCATATGTGTTATTAATCTTATTTTATAAAATTTATCCATAAAAATATGTGTTAATATATAATTTATTAATTTGTAACATTTTATTATAAATTTTTATATAAATTTTTAATTTAATTTATTAAAAAATAATTTTAGAATATATTTTAAAAAACAATTCATTATGAAATATAATTACTAAATATAAGTTTATTATATGTAATCAATACATTTTTATAAAACCCAAATCCATTAAAACATATATATCTAGTCCAAATACACTAATATTCAATAACTAACATAAAAATCCAAACATGCAACCTTAATGAATAGTGTCTTTCGAAACATGGATACACACACAATTGGTTCATAAGTGATTTATATCATATCCCACACTGTAATTTATAACTAAAACCCTTATTAGAAATATAATACATAATATGTGTCATCATAAGCATATGAAAGGAAAAATAAAAAATGGTGAGCTCAAATGTTTAGTAAGGGTCAATAAGAGAGATATCAACATAACATGAACATAAGGGTATTGAAACATTAGAATAATATTTTAAAATCATACAATTCATTTCATATTGCATAATCATGAGTCATGGAATAAATCATACTAGTTCACATGAAATTAGTCACAATGGAGATGAAATTTCGCAATAAAAGAATAATATTTAAAAAGGGAATATATTTGTTTCTGTCACATAAGAAATGAAAATAATTTCAATAGAAGTAAAGGATAATTTTGAAAATTTTAACAGTGTAGTCAGATCACTACCTAAACCATCACTGTAGTCAAGGATCACGTCCAAAACTAAAATATTGGAAGATTTCCCATTTAGAACCAGCATCAGTGCCCATACTAATCCTATTTATATCGTGTGATTTTAGGATTTACACAATTAATTGGATGGAGATATAGGTCCCACCCATTACATAATCCCTACATTTGGGTTTTATAATATCTTAAAACATTCATAATAATAGAACTCATGAAATGAAATGGATTTAATAAAAAATTTATCATGACGTATCTTATAGAAAACAAATTGGTTTAATAAGAATTTTCAAATTTCAATATATCAATGATCCTAGAAAATGAATGAGTTTTATAATCATTTTTTCATTTTTTCAAAGAATAACAATTAGAAAAGGATCTTGTTTCAAAATCATTGCATCAATTATTATTACATAACTATGGTAAAGAATAAAGATTCATAAACATGTTGTTATCACTATCATAAACTAACAAGAGCAAGGATAAGGATGTTATCATTTGATTGTATCCCAGTAAAACATATTTAATATAAATATATGTATTATTATATTGAAAATTATTATGAATGAACACTTGGAGAATTTATTTATAAAAATAAAAATTCAATTTGAGAAAATTTATTTAAAATAAAATAATTTACCAAAAAATAATGATAAAATTTTCTTTGAATAAATATTTTCAATATTTTAACGTATTGTTAAAATCATTGAGATTTCATGGTGGAAAAATATACCATTCATTTTTGGTTCATTTAAATGATGATTCCTTACATATTTTCATCAAAATTTTAAAAACCAATTATTCTAAAAAAATATTTCATTTAAACCATTTATAAATTAAAAAATTGACAGATATTTCATTAAGAAATAATGAAGTTATTATTAAATACTTTTTCAAAAAAAAATTAGATAGCATAGACCTGGCAGTGAAATTATTTTCTTTTAATGGAGGAAAAAAAGTAGTTTTTTATTAAAAAATGGTATTTCGATATCTTGATTATATAAGGAGGTTAAAATGAAGGTTAAACATGTATTGTCTAATTATAAAAATATGAGAATAAAATAAATGAGTTCTTATAGGGAAATATCTGATGACATAATCATCAGAAGAAAAATCATAACCTTTCCCATTAAATAATGAGATTACAATATGAAACATATACAACATATTTAATATTTGAATAGTAATCTGGAAGAAATAAATAAAACAATATAGATTTATAAATTACATTATTTTTAATTAGAAAAATGATCAAATTCATTCTTTTGTAGAATATATACCACTGAAAAGTAACTAATTTTGAATATGAAATAAATGTGACAAAAATAAAATTGATATGAAAATATTGTTACTGATTTATAACATTAAAATCATATGCCCAATGAAATAATAAAATTAAATAAAATTTTAATTTTCATGTTAATAAATTAATTACTTATATAAAATGTTTAAGGGTTTTATATACATATCATTAAATAATATATGTTAATAACTTAACATATCCCTATAATAAGACAATTTGAGATTAAATTACCATACATCATGTATTTACAATATTCCAAAAAAATTTAACCTCCTATATAATAAATATTGGTTATTTATCATAAAATTATAGAACCATAATCATATATATATTAACATGTATGATTTAATTATTAGTTATTTTTACTAGTTTCTTAGAAATGTACTTTTAAAATCAAGTGTTAGGTAATAACATCATGATTATTCATTTGTGCATTCATTTAGTTTTTTTGGTCCTTTTAATTAGAGCATTTTTCTATAATATATAAAATATATACCATGACATAAATATCATATATAATAATTGTAATTTTTTATTATAAAAACTTAATTCTATAGATAAAAATGAATTACTATCTTTACAGGGATGGTAGGTTGTTCGTATGCAAGAATATTTCTTCCATTTTCTCAATAGAATGACTGAAATAATGGTAAATAGTATTGAAAATTTACAGATTAATTTTTGTTTTATATAAATCATATATATTCATTTAATATATATTTATTACCAAACATTCCAAAATAAAATGAAAAATGAATCAAAACACTTTATGGAGGGGGTAGTCCAAAAATACACATGATTGATGTATTCATTTTCTAAAGAAGTAGATGTTAAATAGATAGATAGGATATAATAATTACATTTTTTAATATATGTCATAATTAAAAAATATAAACCATAAATAAATAATTATCTCTATCCACAATATGTGGTAATGAAAAATCAATTACATTGATATGTGGGGCGACATTCAATCATACACACATTCAAGGGTTATATTTCCAATTTGATTGAGGAAGAGTCTGATATAGGTTATTAAATTAACAAAAAAAATCTTATAACATGGTAGATATTGATGTAATTTTACTATTATATTTTAATAATATTTTATGTATTTTGAAGATGAAATAAATAAAAGACACTCCATTAAGAACAATGCCTCTTATTCAGACAACCTCTATATATTTGCACTAAAAAAATTCATAAGAGGGTTTCCTAATAAATATAAGGAATATTATAACTGGTTATGGAATTAAGGAAGTGATTTGGGTATTTATTGGATAATCCAAAATAAATTCTAAGTGTAAAGTGTAGAGTAACATGAGATCTCTTTTATATGTGGGCTAGAGGACACACATGGATGTTTTTAAAATAAAAATTCATAAACCTATTTTAAAATATAAAAATGTACAAAAATAGACTATTAACAATCTATAGATGATATAAGGTCTATATATGGCCATGGAATAAGTTTTTTTACTAGTTTTTATGTCATTTTATCCCTTAAATTTTGGTTTATCCCCTAATAAAATAACATAGAACATAAACATTGTAATTTATTGTTACTATTTTTACCATTAGTTATGAACATAAATTAAGATAAAATTATAATTCAAAATTTATATTTATGATTGGAAATATTTAATTTTATTTTTAATATAAAATTATAAAAAATTGTAGCAAATAATATAAAAATAAACCCATAATGTTGTTGAAAAAATTATTTTAAAAAGTAATTTGTTTCATGAGTATAAAAGGGTTTAATATAAAAATTTAATATAAAACTGATTAAAATGAATAGAATTGGATAAAATCAGATATTATATAACAAATATTAATTTTAAATCATTCATAAATGAAAATAGAAGTTGTAAATTATATAAACAAATTTTTTTAAGAAAAATTACATTTTCACAATATTCATTAAAATTTTGTATTTTCAGAAAAATACCAAAAAATAACCCTAATATAATTTTTTAATTATGATTACAAAATTATTTTTTAAAAGGTATTTTCTAAATGTGGCAACAATTATAATTTTTATTTTCCCATATAGTGAAATAAAATTATTTTTTAGAAAAGATATTTTTGAAACATATAAACACATTACTAAAAATTATGTACCTTTTATAAATGTATTGTATTTTAATGACACCATTATACATATTTTTAAAAATTATTTTATTATTATTAACACATCCAAGTGTAATATCTAGGATAGAAAAATAATTTTTAAACAAAACATTAAAAGATTATTGGGGTTCTATAAAACTCAATGTTTATTCTAACAGAAGATATCAATTAAATTTAATATATTTGAAAAATGTATTTCATAAAATAAATGGGTGTGACATTATAACCCTGATAAAAATAATTTCTACCTCAAAATTAGATCACATTAATTCAAAAAAGTGATGATACTTCTACATCATCGTATCTACTATTTCCCATATATCTTTCTCAAGTGGGAGGGTCCACCCAAAAACATTAACTAGGCTAGAGGACTTAATTTGTAAAACCATTACTCTATGATCCAGAATATCGATTATTTATTATTTAAGGGTTAGATTATAATACATTAGAATAAAAAATAATTTTAGTACTTGTGAAGGATTAGTTATGTACTTCCTCATGTGAGATACATGGAACATATGTTGGACTTGGGAGTTGATAGATGGAAGTAAAATGTGATAAACCACCATCCGTACTTGATAATGAATATAGAAAGGGTAAAAATACATAGGGATCAATCTTTCTTTATTCCTGAATATCATAACCTTATTCCATGGGTAAATTCATTGGAAATCATTCTCACTAAATTCGAATTCCTAAAGTCAATTTCCAACATAACTTTCCTATCAACATTAATAATCTTTGACATGATATGGAATTCATATGAATTTCTCATCCATTTAATCATCTAGATTAGACCCCAATTGAATTAATACTCCAAATTCATCCCGGAACATTGGATTTCGACACATATTTCCATAGAAAGATTCATAAGGATCCATCAGAATGTTTGACTAAAAGATATTTTTGTTTGAAAATATAATTAGAGGAATTTATTTATTCCAACTAAAATTTCAATCCATAAAAATATAACTTAACATATCATCATGTTTTTGAAACATCTTATCAGTTTTATTATATTTAGATGGTTGATACATAGTTTTTAAGCACAAATTTGTATCCAGAACATATAAAATCATTTGTCAGAACATTGACGTAGACCATATTTTCAGATAATATACAATAGAATATAGTACACTATGAAACATCAACACTTACATATTGTATATCCTAGAAATTTGATACAAATAGAAATATGATCATATATTGATTAAGTGTTATTACTTCATATTGAAGTCAACTATAACCCACATACCATTACAACCTTTATATATTTCTAGGATTCCAATAAAAAATTCCATGTGATGCCTTCCCATTTCCAATATGGTATGATTAAATTTTTTAACATATATTTAGATTGTGGTCTCGAGTGGTAAATTTTATAATATATAAATCATTTATATATCTACTTTTTTGTATAACTCTACATTCTTTAACAAATTTTATACTATTGGAAATATATATACATCATTTTACTTCTACGATGAAAAGATAATGAAGAAATGTGATCTTACAATAATAGCTCCTTCATCAAATCTAGAATTTATGAAGCACATGTGTGGTTCTTGATCCTTATAATTCTATGAAAATAAAGGATGGACCATGGATCACTTAACTACATAATCTACCAATCTACATCTTCCTTATACACCCCATTAATCATATCATAGTTATATGGTTGAAAATTTATCTACTAAAAGATATTATCATACACATTCATTTATTATTTACAGATCTGTCTTATAAAAATATTGAAAAATTTGAACAATTTTTATCAACATCAAAGATTATCTTTCATTATCTTTTTAATTCAAATCACTGATAAACATGTTCACATTGCCATGGTGGTACTATATTTAATAGTCATAATATTAAATCATCTCTGACAATATTTTGTGTAATATTTTAAAAATTATTCTAATTAAATATATAAAATTATATTTTATGACTAGTATATATATCCCACATCTATTTATATAGATAAATAATCCATTGTTTATGGAAACAAATAACCATAAGTAACTCTAAATCATCCATTGTGTAAATTTATTCATTAATCATTAATTATCAAATGGAATAAGATATCATCGTATCATTTTTCATGAGGATAAATACGATTACATTATTTGATATATAACTATATATAATAAATATTTCTCAAGGATATGTTAATATAATTATAGAGGAATTGATGAACCCTTTATTTAGTCCCCTGAAACTTTCCTCACATTCATATATCAAAAAAAATTCTCCCTTCCATGTTAACTTGGGGAGTAGAGAAAATAATCATGAGAAATAATCCACAAAAAATCGAAAATATCAATCAAAACCAATAAAAACTCTAATCATAGTCATAGTGGATGGAATACTCTAATGCTTAATAACATATATCATTGACAGATCCACATATATATTATCTCTTCAGATTATATGACAAATCACTGAAACATCTTGTATTCAAAATTTTCAATTTTTAATTTTTTCATATAGTTTCCCATTCCATAGGGTCTTAATAAATATTTTAAAGTTATTTTCATTTTCATCCACGACATTTTAATAAAGAACAATATGTTCAATAAATACTAAAACACAATAATTATTGCACTCTATAATGACACTATTAATTACATCTATGGAGGTAGTGGGGGAATTAGTAAGGACAAATGGAATATCAATACAATAATAGTTTCCAAAAATCGTGGAGAATGTTTCCTTTTGTATATCATATTAATTATTCCTCAATTTATGATATCTACAATGAATGTCAATTATGTAATGTTATTTACATCAAGGTATTTTATAAATTTTTTTATCAATTTGTGGTAGGTAGTTCTTTATTTGGATTTTATTTATATCCCGATGATCAATTTATAGTTTAATTAATAAATATAATTATAATTAAATATTAGTTTCAACCAAAGGTGATAAACATGGAAAAATGAATCCCGTTTCAAGATTCCCCTATAGTTTCTTCATAAATTCATGAACCACAATATAGTCCATTCTATAGAGAGTGTTTTTAAATATATGTGGCACTCAGTATAAGTTTTATTGAGAACTGAACATCATTATTCAATGGAGTACTATGAAACTCTTTTGGAAGATATTAATAAACAAATGAATAGTAATTATATGATTTATTTTTTGTTTTCACTTAACCATATATGATAAACACCAATTTATAATGTGAATCAGGACCCATACAATGGGTGTGATTTCCATTAGAAGTTTTAATATGTGATCACAGTAAAATAAGATCATAGTTTAGTACTGAATATCAAATATGAAATTGCTTCATCATCAATTAATGTGATTTTTAGGTTGTTATGTCCAATCTATAATATTTGTAACATAATAATCAACATGTGGGAGAATTATGATATTTTTTAAAATAATATTCCCAAACACATCAACTAGTGATAAATCATTGTCTTGCGATTCAATCATCATACCATTAAGGGTTTTCAATACTAATATAGAATCTAATAATTGGTTATAGGAATAAAAATACATATATTGTAACACCCCGAGCTTCCACGATACGCTTCTCATTCAATAATGCAATAGCTTGCATTGTACGCAACTTCGAGTTCTAAAACATCGCGACTAATCAAAGTAGCCGTTATGAATAGTAATAACCACTCTTTAAAATTATAGAAATTTTATATTTCAAAATGGACTTCATTTTTGTATTTGTAATATCGAAATTATCCTATGTTGAATTTTTGGTATTTTTCTGACAACTTCTAATTTTTTATGAATAGTGAAAATTACTTAAAAACATCTTTTTTAATCAAAATAATTTATAGTGATAAATTATTCTATTTAGTGGTTTTAAAGTATAATTAGAATATATTTTTACCATTTTATAAAATGGTGGTCATTACAATTAATTTAACGTTGAAATTGGATATAAACAGTTGCCAATCTTTTGATATAAATTGTTTCTTAAAAACACGATATTTGTTGTGACAGTGGGAATTAATTATAAAATTAATTAATGAAACTTATATGTTTGTAATTTTGTAAAAAATACATCATTTTTGAATTCGGAATATCAATTATAGCTTAGGGTGAAATTTTGGCATTGTTCTGAAAAACATCAATTTTTGATTAATAGTGAAACCACTAAGTGGTAGTTAAATAACTGATTTTCCGTTTAAATGAAATATTACCACTTCTGTAATTTGATTTTCAAAAATCCGACATACATGGTTGTCATTAGGATGTAAAATGTGGTTAAATTGAATTAAAATAATTTTTTGGTGAATAGTAATTTTTAAGTTCTTAATCGCGATTAGAGATAATTAGTGTAGTTTAAGGTTAAAATAATGATTTAATAATATGAGATGAGATTTAAACATGTCCTACCCTCATTGGATGTGCCATGTCCCACCATGAAAATCCATGGGTCAACTTGGGGACCCCATGGAGCCACTTTAGTTGGAAAATGACATAAATACCATTTATTTAATGTTAAAGTAAAAAATGACACAAACATGAAATGTTTTACTAAAACAATTTTAATATGGGGTTATACAAGTCATAATTTTTACTATAAATATTAATTGGAAAGCTAAAAAGAGTTCCTACATCATAGTATTTTTTTTAAATTTTTATACATTAAATAAATTAAATTATTTATGACATCATTATGATGCAGCGATGACCTCATTATTTAACGATTTTAATAAAATGAAAAGATAATGTACAATCCAAGTCTTACACTTGTCCAAAGACTATTGTATGGGTATATTTCAAACCCTTTTCACCTTATCCACGAATTATATAAGTGTGGGACCTTTAGAATCCGAAAAGCATTGTATATTAATGTAAAATTTCCTTACTTTCCAAAAGTGACCCTCGTATCCTCTTATAAAAGATCTCCACCTCTACCACCTCATTCACACTTTAGAGCCATTTGGCACGGCCAGCCTCTTCTCAAATACTCTCCCAACTTCCCCCTATTACTCCTAGAAGCCTCACTTTGGGCATAACTCTTCCCAAGGAGGCCTTTGGCTCAAATCAAAAAGAGTTACCCGATTTTGAGGTAATGTCTTCTATAATGTTGTTTTGTGTTATTTTTCTTCTCCAACCCCCTAAAATCTTTTTATTAATTTCTTTTGTATCAACACCAGTATCCTCAATATACTAGGATGTTGTTATAAGAAGTATTCGAGCTACACTTACACACACATACATCTAATGGTTAAAGAACATACGGTTTCTGTGGATGGCGAATTTCTGCCTCACGAAACGATGATTGTTCAACACTCATATAACACCTTCAAAGGTTTCCATTAAGATGTCACTATATTTATATATGATATATAATATGTTTATGTTTTACTTGTGCTTCTGTATTTTTCATTTATGGCATACTTTATGATTTCCATTATGGGTAAAATGCGATAATTTCATTTTAGGAAGTGCGGACTACCGCCCCCTCAAAGTGATTTGAATCGTTAATGCCATATGTGGGATGTATAAAGGAAGGAGTAAATGGTATTATACACTATATTATAATGGAATTATATTATACATTTATATCATTATGATTTAATTTCATTAAATACGAAATAGAAATGAAAGTAGTGTTCATGCGTACGTACGACTTACCGTCTCCATGAACGGTGCATTTCATTTCTTACCTCTAAATGTTACATAATATTATAAATGAATTTATATACTGGATATATATGATATATATGACTTCTAAATCATGAATATAATTCTGGAGATAATGGATATTCTACCACATAAACAACTTGTAATTATAAGAAGTTTATTGTTGACTCAAGTACCAAAGATCGACAAAACAACCGTTATTAACTTAAATAATTACATAATGTTCATATCATTGTAATAAGTGATATAAAATGGATAATGAAATTGAAAATGGTTCTTAATAAGGTATATATTAACTCTAGTTTATTATTCAGGAGGTTAAAAAACGGTTGAGTTATGTCAGAGACGAGGTAAGGGAACTTCTTAACCCAATTTCTATTCTTTGGGTTAATCTCCTACTTTCAAATTATGTCATGATATTATTATGTTCTATCTTGTATTTTTACATTATATATGTGTACTTATAGTGAATACACATAATAGACCTACTTTATAAAAAATGATCTTTTTAAGGACTTCGTCTCAATCCCCTTTCATTGAGGCATATTTGGTTTTATACACAACTTTCTTTTATACGGTGTGTAAACCCCTTTGACTTTTACCTTTTTTCAAAAGGAATCTTTTTTATACAAAGCGTTTTGCTAAACGAAAAAAGTGAATGTTTTTCTTTCCGTACTTATGCGGCGACAATGACATCTCCGCCGCCGTGACCATTATTTGAGTTTCGGCTTCCTCTACAAGCCATCATTTTTTTAATGAAAAATAAATACAAAGTTTTAACGTTATTTTATTTTGGTATTGAAAATGGTTTTGAAAGCGTTTTTATTATATAAATGTGTTGTATTGATATCTTTTGATTGAAATGTGGAAATGTTATGTATCCATTATGCATGTTTTATGTGATACGATTATGTTATGGTTTATGATATGTTTAAACCTATTCATATGAGGAATGTATTGGACTTAATAATTGACGGGTGGAGCCCGCTATAGCTCCTCGATGCATCGGTAGGTCTCATGAGACAACTAGATGTGGAATTGGCAGAGGCCCTTTCCCAATTTGATTTATGGTTTTGGCCGAGGCCTTAATCATTTTAGACGTCTCGGCCGAGGACTTGACAAAATGTTTCAGAATGTATGGCATTATACATTCCATCATTATGAAAGTGGTTATTGATATTTCATGTGATTATTTGACCAGTAGAATATCCATGTGAATAATTAAATGGCATTATCTCATTTTACTTTTGCCATGTTATGTTGAAGTTCATGTTTAAAAGGCTTTTGTTTTAATTATACATTGCCTTAAATGTTAATGTTTATTTATGAAAGCTTCTGCATTATTTTTATCCTTACTGAGCATCTGAGCTCACCCCTTTCAATGTTTTAATATTTTCTAGGATGTGAAGAAGTATTTTTTGAATGACCTGTAGGGATTTTCAGAAGAGGATATGAGTGTGGTCTATGGAGACTTTGTTATTTTAGTTTTTTCACTTTATGATGTAATGTAACATTTATGAATGTATCTAGTGTTTCTAAGGCTACTAAACTAATCGGCCTTTCGAGACTTGATCTTTTGTGATCATGCCAATGTTAATAAGTAATGCACCGACTTTGGGTAGCCGGGGTCAGGGCGTTATAGTTGGTATCATAGGCAGTTTATTACTAACCTTGGAAGCTAGATTTAGATAAACTCTAATTAGAGCAGATAGCCTGAAGATAGACTTTGATGATTAGTATAGAAGAACTTCCTAGAATTTTGGTATTTTAGAGATTTTGTGAGTTTTCGAGGCAATACATCCCTGTCTGGATATGATCAGGTAGAGGCGGCTCTGGCACATATGTACCTAGGGGTAAAACCCGAAAACACCGCTTTGAGACAGACTCGAACGGGAACTGGTGCATGACAACGGGCCTTGCTGCACTCTTGGTTACGACACTCCCGGGGGATATGCTTAGGATAATTATCGTTTTCTTTACAAACCACTATGAAGGGTTATGAGTATATACTTCCTCAAAGAAAACTTTTTTTTGATTATGGATTATATCCCTAAATAGTTCAATTAGTGTTAAGTGTCTTACAAGTATGGAATTATGTATTATGATTCATAAACTAATCTAGTTTATGCCATTGTTTAGAAATGGCGCCAAGTGGAAGGAATAAAAACTGTATCAATGCATGCACTCCATGTAGGGATTTCCCTCCTGCTCAAGATAATTATTGTGGTGTTGGAGATACAACTGGTGCTGATCAACTTATTACCATACTGGGACAACTCACTCAGGTTATGAATAATAACCTTACTCGTATGGAGCACCCTGATCCGCAATGTGGAGGATCAATGTTAGACCGCTTCATGAGGCAACAAACGCCAACATTTAATGGGGGTACAAATCCATTAGTAGCTGAGCAATGGATAAACTGCGTAGATAAAATATTCCATGCCTTGGGGAGTAGCGAAAGGGAGAAGGTTATCATGGAAGTTTACCGCCTCACTGGAGATGCCGATCAATGGTGGTCATTGATTCAAAATACAAAGTAAGATGGAGAAGTATCAAGTATGGAATAGATAGAGTTCAATGATCTTTTCTTAGAAAAATTCTTTCCACATGACCATCGAGCAGATATGGAAAGGCAATTTCTGAGTCTGAGGCAGATGGAGGATGAGAATGTCGCAAAGTATGAGGCTAACTTTACAAGGTTAGCGAGGCATACTGCATATTATATACGTAAACCAAGAAGTAATATTGATCGTTTCTTTGATGGGTTAAAATCATTTCTCCATCGAGCTTTAGTATCACAATCCTTCTCATCGTATGAAGATATTGTCTCGTGTGCTATCAAGACAGAAAATGAATTCTCTAAATCTTATGACAAAAAATTAAAGCAAGAGAATAAGAGAACGGTGGAAAAAGAGATAGATAAAGGGAAAAAGGGAAATAAGGATTTTCCATTATGTGATAATTGTGGGAAGAATCACCCTGGTACTTGCCTAAAAGGATTGGGAGTTTGTTATAAATGTGGGGAAAAAGGTCACCAGGTGCACGATTGCAAGGGAATGAAAGAGGCTATCAATGTTGAATGCTACAATTGTAGGGAAATGGGGAATTATGCAAATGAATGTCCTAAGTGTCAGGGAAAACTTACCTCAGAAAAGGCCAAGGGATCAAGGACAATCTTATGTTGTTACTACAGTTGAAGTAGAATAACTAATGTATTGGTGCTTTTGGACTCATGGATTATATTCTGGTTATTAGAATAATGTGATATATATATATAAGGATTGTACTGTAGTACTTGTTGATTTCAGTAAGGTTTTAATATGATGAAGGTAATCATATTTTTAGTATGTGACAAAAAGAGAAACTTTAATTTGTTTGGGGAATCTGATAAATTGATTTTGGAATTAAGAGACCTTTTAGAGAAAGTCTGGACAGAGGTATTGTGGATAACTATAATGGTTGGAGTGGATTAAGTTGATCATTGGATAGTATTGTTTAAGGGTAAAAAATTTATGAAGATTATTTTTGGAATATTATAATACTATAGTTTTAGGAAAAGGACAACCTGTAGGGTGGGGCATAACCCGTCGCATCGGACAAAGCTGCAGGAATCAAACCCACAACCATAGTGCGACATGCCTTTATTTCCTACCACTAGCCTACAGGAAGTCCCAGGTTATTACAAAATAATTTTACTAATCTAAATGGTATGTTTTAACATTTGTAACCTTATACAATTAGGATAAGTATAATATTTTTGAGTTCTATTATCTTTTGAGTGAATGAGTTGAAGGTTGAAA
The DNA here is from genome assembly GCA_963277665.1 of Viscum album. Classification (NCBI taxonomy): domain Eukaryota; kingdom Viridiplantae; phylum Streptophyta; class Magnoliopsida; order Santalales; family Viscaceae; genus Viscum; species Viscum album. The sequence goes on from OY728162.1 coordinate 614,079,339, forward strand.
CTATAATTGTAAAGCATAAATATATATACCTATCTCTTATTCAATGAATAAATTAATTCTTAATCTTTAGTAAAGGGATATTAAAACAAAAAATGTGTTATCCTAATACCTAATGTCGTGTTGAACTGATGATATTTTAAATCAACATAGATTGAAGGCTTTGAGGCCCTCAATTTGACAGTTGATTGTGATTGATGACCTCAATAACACCCTATAAATATTTACGTTTTTCCTCCAATTATATGTCTCTAATTTCCACCAATGTTCTCCTAATCGAGATCATAATTGGGTGGTGACTTTTTCATTTCCCTTTCCCTCTTCTTAAGGATAAATTTTATTAATCTTATTTCTGATGTGGGTGTTCCACAAAGGTATATTTTCTTTTCAACCATTTATTTTCAAAGAAAAATTTCAAATTTTGAGGACGCAATTTATTGAAGTAGGGGAGAATGTAACACCCCGAGCATCCACGATACGCTTCTCATTCAATAATTTAATAGCTTGTATTGTACGCAACTTCGAGTTCTAAAACACCGTGACTAATCAAAGTAGCCGTTATGAATAGTAATAACCACTTTTTAAAATTATATAAATTTTATATTTCAAAATGGACTTCATTTTTGTATTCGTAATATCGAAATCAGCCTATGTTGAATTTTTGGTATTTTTCTGAGAACTTCTAATTTTTTATGAATAGTGAAAATTACTTAAAAAAAACTTTTTTAATCAAAATAATTTATAGTGATAAATTATATTATTTAGTGGTTTTAAATTAAAATTAAAATATATTTTTACCATTTTATCCAATGGTGGTCATTAGAATTAATTTAACATTGAAATTCGACATAAAAATTGCCAATATTTTGATATAAACTGTTTCTTAAAAACACGCTATTTGTTGTGATAACAAGAATTAATTATATAATTAATTAATGAAACTTATATGTTTGGAATTTTGTAAAATAGACATCATTTTTGAATTCAGAATATCAATTATAGCTTAGGATGAAATTTTGGCATTGTTCTGAAAAACTTCAATTTTTGATGAATAGTAAAACCACTAAGTGGTAGTTAAATAACAGATTTTTCGTTTAAATGAAATATTACCACTTCTGTGATTTGATTTTCAAAAATCCGACATACATGGTTGTCATTAGGAAGTAAAATGTGGTTCAATGGAATTAAAATAATTTTTTGGTGAATAGTAACTTTTAAGTTCTTAATTGCGATTAGAGGTAATTAGTGCAGTTTAAGGTAAAAATAATGTTTTAATAATATGAGATGACATTGACACATGTCCTAACCTCATTGGATGTTCCATGGCCGACCAATACAATCAATGGGTCAACTTAGGGACCCCATGGATCCACTTTAGTTGGAAAATGACATAAATACCTTTTATTTAATGTTAAAGTAAAAAATGACACAAACATGAAATATTTTACTAAAAAAATTTTTACATGGGGTTATACAAGTCAAATTTTAGACTATAAATATTCCTTCGAAATATAAAAATAATTCCTACATCATAGTATTTTTTTTAAAAAAATTTAGACATTAAATAAATTAAATTAATTATGACATCATTATGATGCAGTGATGACCTCATTATTTAACGATTTTAATAAAATGAAAAGATAATGTACAATCCAAGGATTAAACTTGTCCAAAGACTATTGGATGGGTATATTTAGAACCCTTATAACCTTATCCACTAATTATATAAGTGTGGGACCTTTATAATCGGAAAAGCATTGTATAATAATGTAAACATTCCTTACTTTCCAAGAGTGCCCCTCCTCTCCTCTTATAAAAGGTCCCCTCCTCTACCACCTCATTCACACTTTCAATCCATTTGGCTCGGCCTAACTCTGCCCAAATACTCTCCCAACTTCCACCTCTTACTCCTAGAAGCCTCACTTTGGGCAGAACTCTTTCCAAGGAAGCCTTTGGCTCAAATCAAAAAGAGCTACCCGATTTTGAGGTAATGTCTTCTCTAATGTTGTTTTGTTTTATTTTTATTCTCCAACCCTCTAAACTCTTTTTATTCATTTCTTTTGTAACAAAAACAGTATCCTCAATATACTAGGATGTTTTTATAAGAAGGATTCGAGCTACACTTACACACACCTACATCTAATGGTTGAAGAACATACGGTTTCCGTGGATGGCGAATTTCTGCCTCACGAAACGATGATTGTTCAACACTCATATAACACCTTCAAAGGTGTCCATTAAGATGTCACTATATTTATATATGATATATAATATGTATATGTTATACTTATGATTCTGGATATCTCATTTATGGCATAATTTATGATTTCCATTATGGGTAAAACGAGATAATTTCATTTTAGGAAGTGCGGACTACCGCCCCCTCAAAGTGATTTGAATCGTTAATGCCATTTGTGGGATGTATAAAGGATGGAGTAAATGGTATTATACACTATATTATACTGGAATTATATTATATATTTATATCATTATGATTTCATTCTATAAAATACGAAATAAAAATGAAAGTAGCGTTCATTCGTACGTACGGCTTACCGTCTCAATGAACGGTGCATTTCATTTCTTACCTCTAAATGTTATGTAATATTATAAATGAATGTATATACTGTATATATATGATATATATGACATCTAAATCATGAATATAATTATGGAGATAATGGATATTCTACCACATAAACAAATTGTAATTATAAGAAGTTTATTGTTGACACAAGTACCAATGATCGACAAAACGACCGTTATTAACTTAAATAATTACATAATGTTCATATCATTGTAATAAGTGATATAAAAAGGACAATGAAATTGAAAATGGTTCTTAATAAGGTATATATTAACTCTAGTTTATTATTCAGGAGGTTAATGAACGGTTGAGTCAAGTCAGACACGGGGTAAGGGAACTTCTTAACCCAATTTCTATTCTTTGGGTTATCCTCCTACTTTCATATTATGTCATGATATTATTATGTCATATCTTGTATTTTTACATTATTTATGTGTACATATAGTGAATACACATAATAGACCTACTATATAAAAAATGATATTTTTAAGGACTTCATCTCAATCCCCTTTCATTGAGGCATATTTGGTTTTATACACAACTTTCTTTCATACAGTGTGTAAACCCCTTTGACTTTTACGTTTATTCAAAAGGAAACTTTTTTATACGAAGCGTTTTGCTAAACGAAAAAAGGGAATGTTTTTCATTATGTACTTATGCGGCGACAACGACTTCTCTGCCACCGTGACCATTATTTGAGTTTCGTCTTCCTCTACAAGCATTCATTTTTTTAATGAAAAATAAATACAATGATTTAACTTTCATTTATTTTGGTATTGAATATGGTTTTGAAAGCGTTTTTATTATATCAATGTGTTGTATTGATATCTTGTGATTGAAATGGGGAAATGTTATGTTTCCTTTATGCATGTTTTATGTGATACGATTATGTTATGGTTTATGATATGTTTAAACCTATTCATATGAGGAATGTATTGGACTTAATAAGTGATGGGTGGAGCCCGCTATACCTCCTCGATGCATCGGTAGGTCTCATGAGACAACTAGACATGGAATTGGCTGAGGCACATTCCCAATTTGATTTATGGTTTTGGCCGAGGCCTTATTCATTTTAGACGTCTCGGCCGAGGCCTTGAAAAAATGTTTCAGAATGTCTGGAATTTTACATTCCATCATTATGAAAGTGGTTATTGATATTGCATGTGATTATTCGACCAGTAGAATATCCATGTGAATAAGTAAATGACATTTTCTCATTTTAATTTTTTCATATTATGTTGAAGTTCATGTTTAAAAGTATTTTGTTTTAATTATACATTGCCTTAAATGTTAATGTTTATTTATGAAATCTTCCGCAATATTGTTATCCTTACTGAGCATCTGAGCTCACCCCTTTCAATGTTTTAATATTTTCCAGGATGTGAAGAAGAATTTTATGAATGACCTGTAGGGATTTTCAGAAGAGGATATGAGTGTGGTCTATGAAGACTTTGTTATTGTAATTTTTCACTTTATTATGTAATGTAACATTTATGAATGTATCTAGTGTTTCCAAGGCTACTAAACTAATCGGCCTTTTGAGACTTGATCTTTTGTGATCATGCCAATGTTACGAAGTAATGCACCGACTCTGGGTAGCTGGGTTCGGGGCGTTACAGTTGGTATCAGAGGCAGTTTAGTACTAACCATGGAAGCTAGATTTAGATAAACTCTGATTAGAGCACATAGCCCGAAGATAGACTTTGAGGATTAGTATAGAATAACTTCCTAGAATTTTAGTATTATAGAGATTTTGTGAGTTTTCCGAGAAATACATCCATGTCTGGATACGAGCAGGTAGAGGCGGCTCTGGCACAGATGTACCTAGGGGTAAAACCCGAAAACACCGCTTTGAGCTAGACTTGAACGGAAATTTGTGCACGACAATGGGCCTTGCTGCACTCTTGGTTACGACATTCCCGGGGGATATGCTTAGGATAATTCTCGTTTTCTTTACAAACCACTATGAAGGGTTATGAGTATATACTTCCTCAAAGAATTTTTTTTATGATTATGGATTATATCCCTAAATAGTTCAGTTAGTGTTAAGTGTTTTACAAGTATGGAATTATGTATTATGATTCATAAACTAATCTAGTTTATGCCATTTTTTAGAAATGGCACGAAGTGGAAGGAATAAAAACTGTATCAATGCACGCACTCCGTGTAGGGATTTCCCTCCTGCTCAAGATTATTATTTTGGAGTTGGAGATACAACTGGTGCTGATCAACTTATTACCATACTGGGACAACTCACTCAGGTTATGAATAATAACCTTACTCGTATGGAGTACCCTTATCCACAACATGGAGGATCAATGTTAGACCGCTTCATGAGGCAACAACTGCCAACATTTAATGGGGGTAAAAATCCATTAGTAGCTGAGCAATGGATAAACTTCTTAGAAAAAATATTCCATGCCTTGGGGAGTAGCGAAAGGGAGAAGGTTATCATGGAAGTTTAACGCCTCACTGGAGATGCCGATCAATGGTGGTCATTGATTCAAAATAAAAAGGAAGATGAAGAAGTATCATGTATGGAATGGATAGAGTTCAAAGATATTTTCTTAGAAAAATACTTTCCACATGACCATCGAGCAGATATGGAATGGAAATTTCTGATTCTGAGGTAGAAGGAGGATGAGAATGTCGCAAAGTATGAGGCTAACTTTACAAGGTTAGTGAGGCATGTTGCAGATTATATACATAACCCAAGAAGTAATATTGATCGTTTCTTTGATGGGTTAAAACCATTTCTCCGTCGAGCTTTAGTATCACAATCCTTCTCATCATATGAAGATATTGTCTCGTGTGCTATCAAGACAGAAAATGAATTCTCTAAATCTTATGACAATAAAGTAAAGCAAGAGAATAAGAGAACGGTGGAACAAGAGATAGATAAAGGGAAAAAGGGAAAGAAGGATTTTCTATTATGTGATAATTGTGGGAAGAATCACCCCAGTACTTGCCTAAAAGGAATGGGAGTTTTTTATAAATGTGGGGAAAAAGGTCACCAGGCGCGTGATTGCAAGGGAAAGAAAGAGGCTATAAATGATGAATGCTACAATGGTAGGGAAATGGGGCCTTATGAAAATGAATGTACTAAGCGTCAGGGAAACTTACCTCAGAAAAGGCCAAGGGATCAAGGACAATCTTATGCTGATACTATAGTTGAAGCAGAATAACTAATGTATTGGTGCTTTTGGACTCATGGATTATATTCTGGTTATTAGCATAATGTGATATATATATATAATGATTGTACTATAGTACTATTTGATTTCAGTAAGGTTTTAATATGATTAAGGTAATCATATTTTTAGTATGTGACAAAAAGAGAAACATTAATTTGTTTGGGGAATCTGATAAATTGATTTTGGAATTAAGAGACCTTTTAGAGAAAGTCTGGACAGAGGTATTGTGGATAACTATAATGGTTGGAGTGGATTAAGTTTATCATTGGATAGTATTATTTAAGGGTAAAAAATTTATGAAGATTATTTTTGGAATATTATAATACTATAGTTTTAGGAAAAGGACAACCTGCAGGGTGGGGCATAACCCGTCGCGTCGGACAAAGCTGCAGGAATCGAATCCATAACCATAGTGTGACATGCCTTTATTTCCTACCACTAGCCTACAGGAAGTCCCTAGTTATTACAAAATAATTTTACTAATCTAAATGGTATGTGTTAACATTTGGAACCTTATACAATTAGGATAAGTATAATATTTTTGAGTTCAATTAACTTTTGAGTGAAAGATGAGTTGAAGGTTGAAACTCTAATTGTCAAACATAAATATATATATACCTATCTCCTATTCAATGAATAAATTAATTCTTAAACTTTAGTAAAGGTATATTAGAACAAAAAATGTGTTATCCTAATACCTTATGTCTTGTTGAACTGATGATATTTTAAATCAACATAGATTGAAGGCTTTGAGGCCCTCAATTTGACAGTTGATTGTGATTGATGAGCTCAATCACTCCCTATAAATATTTACATTTTCCTCCAATTATATGTCTCCAATTGCCACCAATTTTCTCCTAATCGAGATCATAATTGGGTGGTGACTTTGTCATTTCCCTTTCCCTCTTATTAAGGTTAATTTTATTAATCTTATTTCCGATGTGGGTTTTCCACAAAGGTATTTTCTCTTTTCATCCTTTTATTTTCAAAGAAAAATTTCAAATTGCGAGGATGCAATTTATTGAAGGAGGGGTTAATGTAACACCCCGAGCTTCCACGATACGCTTCTCATTCAATAATGCAATACCTTGCATTGTACGCAACTTCGAGTTCTAAAACACCACGACTAATCAAAGTAGCCGTTATGAATAGTAATAACCACTTTTTAAAATTATAGAAATTTTATATTTCAAAATGGACTTCATTTTTGTATTCGTAATATCGAAATTAGCCTATGTTGAATTTTTGGTATTTTTCTGAGAACTTCTAATTTTTTATGAATAGTAAAAATTACTTAAAAACAACTTTTTTAATCAAAATAATTTATAGTGATAAATTATACTATTTAGTGGTTTTAAAGTATAATTAGAATATATTTTTATAATTTTATCCAATGGTGGTCATTAGAATTAATTTAACATTGAAATTGTACATAAACAATTGCCAATCTTTTGATATAAATTGTTTCTTAAAAACACGCTATTTGATGTGACAGCGGGAATTAATTATAAAATTAATTAATGAAACTTATATGTTTGGAATTTTTTAAAATAGAAATAATTTTTGAATTCGGAATATCAATTATAGCTTAGGGTGAAGTTTTGGCATTGTTCTGAAAAACTTCAATTTTTGATGAACAGTGAAACCACTAAGTGGTAGTTAAATAACTGATTTTTCATTTAAATGAAATATTACCACTTCTATGATTTGATTTTCAAAAATCCTACATACATGGTTGTCATTAGGAAGTAAAATGTGGTTCAATGGAATTAAAATAATTATTTGGTAAATAGTAACTTTTAAGTTCTTAATCGAGATTAGAGGTACTTAGTGTAGTTTAAGGTAAAAATAATGTTATAATAATCTCAGATGATCTTGACACATGTCCTACCCTCATTGGATGTGCCATGGCCGACCATGAAAATCCATGGGTCAACTTGGGGACCCCATGGAGCCACTTTAGTTGGAAAATGACATAAATACCTTTTATTTAATGTTAAAGTAAAAAATGACACAAACATGAAATGTTTAACTAAAACAATTTTTACATGGGGTTCTACAAGTCATATTTTTAGACATTATATAAATTAAATTATTTATGACATCATTATGATGCATCGATGGCCTCATTATTTAACGATTTTAATAAAATGAAAAGATAATGTACAATCCAAGGCATACACTTGTCCAAAGACTATTGGATGGGTAGATTTCGAACCCTTATCACCTTATCCACGAATTATATATGTTTGGGACCTTTAGAATCCGAAAATCATTGTATAGTAATGTAAAATTTCCTTACCTTCCAAGAGTGCCCCTCCTCTCCTCTTATAAAAGGTCCCCACCTCTACCACCTCATTCACACTTTCAATACATTTGGCTCGGCCAACCTCTACCCAAATACTCTCCCAACTTCCCCCTCTTACTCCTAGAAGCCTCACTCTGGGCATAACTCTTCCCAAGGAAGCCTTTGGCTCAAATCAAAAAGAGTTACCTGATTTTGAGTTAATGTCTTCTCTAATGTTGTTTTGTTTTATTTTTCTTCTCCAACCCACTAAACTCTTTTTATTCATTTATTTTGTAACGACCCCAGTATCCTCAATATACTAGGATGTTGTTATAAGAATTATTCGAGCTACACATACACACACCTACATCTAATGGTTAAAGAACATACGGTTTCTATGGATGGAGAATTTCTGCCTCACGAAACGATGATTGTTCAACACTCATATAACACCTTCAAAGGTGGCCATTAAGATGTCAATATATATATATATGATATATAAAATGTTTATTTTTTACATATGCTTCTGGATTTCTCATTTATGGCATACTTTATGATTTCCATTATGGGTAAAACGCGATAATTTTATTTTAGGAAGTGCGAACTACCGCCCCCTCAAAGTTATTTGAATCGTTAATGACATATGTGGGATGTATAAAGGATGGAGTAAATGGTATTATACACTATATTATACTGGAATTATATTATACATTTATATCATTATGATCTCATTCCATTAAATACGAAATATAAATGAATGTTGCGTTCATGCGTACGTACGGCTTACCGTCTCCATGAACGGTGCATTTCATTTCGTACCTCTAAATGTTACGTAATATTATAAATGAATGTATATACTGGATATATATGATATATATGACATCTAAATCATGAATATAATTCTGGAGATAATGGATATTCTACCACATAAACAACTTGTAATTATAAGAAGATTATTGTAGACTCAAGTACCAAAGATCGACAAAACGGCCATTATTAACTTCAATAATTACATAATGTTCATTTCATTGTAATATGTGATATAAAAAGGATAATGAAATTGAAAATGGTTCTTAATAAGGTATATATTAACTCTAGTTTGTTATTTAGGAGGTTAAAGAACGGTTGAGTCAAGTCAGACACGAGGTAAGGGAACTTCTTAACCCAATTTCTATTCTTTCGGTTAATCTCCTACTTTCAGATTATGTCATGATATTATTATGTCCAATATTGTATTTTTACATTATTTATGTGTACATTTAGTGAATACACATAATAGACCTACTTTATAATAAAAATGATCTTTTTTAAGGACTTCGTCTCAATCCCCTTTAATTGAGGCATATTTGGTTTTATACACAACTTTCTTTTATACGGTGTGTAAACCCCTTTGACTTTTACGTTTATTCAAAAGGAATCTTTTTTATACGAAGCGTTTTGCTAAACGAGAAAAGGGAATGTTTTTCTTTCCGTACTTATGTGGTGACAACGACTTCTCCGCCGCCGTGACCATTATTTGAGTTTCGGCTTCCTCTACAAGCCATCATTTATTTTAATGAAAAATAAATACAAAGTTTTAACTTTCTTTTATTTTGGTATTGAAAATGGTTTTGAAAGAGTTTTTATTATATCAATGTGTTGTATTGATATCTTGTGATTGAAATATGGAAATGTTATGTTTCCTTTATGCATGTTTTATGTGATACGATTATGTTATGGTTTATGATATGTTTAAACCTATTCATATGAGGAATGTATTGGACTTAGTAAGTGACGGGTGGAGCCTGTTATAGCTCCTCGATGCATCGGTAGGTCTCATGAGACAACTAGACGTGGAATTGGCCGAGGCCCTTTCCCAATTTGATTTATGTTTTGGCCGAGGCCTTAATCATTTTAGACGTCTTGGACGAGGCCTTGACAAAATGTTTCAGAATGTCTGGAATTATACATTCCATCATTATGAAAGTTATTATTTATATTGCATGTGATTATTAAACCAGTATAATATCCATGTGAATAAGTAAATGGAATTATCTAATTTTACATTTGCCATAATATATTGAAGTTCATGATTAAAAGGATTTTGTTTTAATTATACATTTCCTTAAATGTTAATGTTTATTTATGAAAGCTTCTGCAATATTGTTATCCTTACTGAGCATCTGAGCTCACCCCTTTCAATGTTTTAATATTTTCCATGATGTGAAGAAGTATTTTATGAATGACCTATAGGGATTGTCAGAAGAGGATATGAGTGTGGTCTATAGAGACTTTGTTATTGTAGTTTTTCACTTTATGATTTAATGTAACATTTATGAATGTATCTAGTGTTTCCAAGGCTACTAAATTAATCGGCCTTTCGAGACTTGATCTTTTGTGATCATGTCAATGTTACGAAGTAATGCACCGACTCTGGGTTTCTGGGGTTGGGGCGTTACATATATACATCTCTAGATATGAGGAAATTTATAATACAAATATCAAGAAATATAATTATCTATTTGAACAAAGCTGACAGCACCCCAAATTTATTATTATACCATAAATCACTTTAAAATCCCAAAATGTTTAGCATAATAATAAAATAGATTTAATTAGCGTGAATAATCAGGGAAAAACCTCCAAATGATTTCTAAATAATATAATCAACATGATGGATCTTAATTATAGTTTGAAATTTTAATATATATCATCAAGGAGTGTAAAACTAGGTGTGCAGTAAGGTTCATTGCCACACACTCGGTGACAGCGGAGTCCAGCCCAGTTCGCCCATTTTAGAGTTTTTACCCCAAGGTACATCGGTTTCAGACCCATATTCACTTGTGGTATTTAAATAATAATTCAATTTATTTGAATCCAATCACTATATCCTTCACCAAAATTAGTGGTATTTTTTGAATACTTTGACATATACTTTAAAAGGTCCTAATAAATATCCATAGTTGTCTCACTTATGTTTTATCATCTTAGTTACTAATTGATAAATAAAACCCTTCCTAATACCAACTATATCAAAATAAACTTTTCATATATAGATATCAAATAATAATATTTTATTATCCAATAAATTACATAATGTTGCAAGCTATAATATTTTTGGTATAGTTCCTTTGAAAATATAGATATAAAACGTATAATTCATAAGTGATATATATCATCTACCACACATTTTATCATAACATTCTATCTTCTAAGAGATATCTTAGATACTTCATCTCTTCATGACATACGGAAAGATAATATAAGAAATGGCAAGACTATATGCTTTGTAAGTGTGGACAAGAGAGATATAAAAATAACATTACTATAATTTTTTGACAACATGAAAATAACATTTGGGAACCCTGACTTTTATAACATATATGATATAATTGGGAAATGTTATAAATATTGACAGTTCATTAGAAAATAATCATAAAGTAATAAAATTTAATGAGCTATCAAAGTGTTACATTGGAACATGGTAAAGATAGGTGGTATACACATTAGCATAAAAAATAATTTCAAAAATATCAAAGGATTATATCCAAAAAAATCATTGGGGAATGGGTTCACTCCCTATATCCTCATAGTAGTCAAGGCTCACTCTCGTGAAAATAATTTTGGAAAATGACCCTTACTAATCTAGGTTCACTAAAAGTTCTATTAATGTTTATCTTATGATTTATCAATATTTAAAAAATTAATTAGAGTGAGATATTGGTCCCACCTATAACATAATACATACATTTTTTTTGCCAAAAAATCATAAATTATTCTTCATATCATAACCAATGAAAAGAAATTGGTTTCAGGAAAACATTATCATAAAATAACCCATTTAAATGGAACGTGTTCAATATATATTTATTTATTTCTCATTGTATAACCTGTGTAAAGTGAATGTGTATCATACTAAATTCATCATATAATAATATAATAACTAATGATAAGGAATGGGTTTCTTAATCATTTTTTCAATTTATTTTATCATAACTGTGGAATATAAATGTATTTCCATAATATATTTTCATAATAATCATAAACCATCTAGAGAAAGGATATGGAATGTAGCATTTAATCATATCCATATACCAATTATGTAACACCAAAAGACATCATCTTCTATGTAAAATGAATTAGAAATAACACTTTGAATATATCATGAAGAAAATAAGTTTCCCACATTGAAAACACTTATTTAAAATCATATTTTTACAAAATTTATGAAATATATTTCATTAAAAATAACCATAGAATCATTTAATTATAAAATTATATCATTTATCTATAATAATAGAATAAAATACTATTCATGTCATATATGATAAAAAGAATATTTTATTCACATTTTTGGTAAAAAATCAAAACAACCCTAAATAGAGAATGAGATGATGATTCCATTTAAACCATATTATAGAAAATAAGACATGGATATAAATATTCATAAACAATAATTTTATAATTTGATTTTATATCTAAAAAACATATATATAAATCATCAACATGAAATCAAATGAATTTTGGACTCATGAGATAAATAATGTGGTTTTTAATTAAAAAAATCATTTAGTCTCATGAGTACTTAATGTATGGAAAATACAATGAAAACAAAAATTATCCAAATATAAATAGTGTATAAAAAATAAATGATTTTTTTGATGGATATATAATAAAATATCATCATCAGATGTGTAATCACAAACTATCACATTAAACTATGATATTGTATGTTAAAACCTTTACCTCTTTGGTAATGATTAAATACTAATATCCATAAAATAAATAAAATTATTGGGATAATTAAATATCCTTTATTTTAAAAATAATTATCATAAAATACATACTTTGGAATATTATACCACACATAAATAAAAAATGGTGAATATGGCATGTGTCCTATGAAAATAAAAGTGAGACGAAATGACCTTAATGATTTTTTTATTTTTATTAATAAGACTCAAGAAAGAATAAATTTAATAAAAACCTTAATATTATGAGAATAAATAATCACATGATATAACATATTAAATTGGAGGTGTTCATGTAACATAAAATATGATATGATCATAACATTGTATATTTCTTAAAGAAGAAAATTTGAAAAAAAAATCTCTTACCCCAAGTGTTAACATTATTTGTACATATTTGAAATATATATATATATAATATATGTTTATAATAAATATATTAAATACAGATAATAATATATATTATACCATATATTATTTAATTTTTAACTTTTTTTATCTATTTATAATGAAATATGCCTTAAAATCATGTTTCAGTTAATAACGAGTTAAATTTTATATATGTTTTGGTTTGGAATATTCAGCCTTATTACTTTGATCATGGTTCCATTATCTCAAAAATAGTAACGTTTAAATAAATACCATATATTTTAATTATACATTTATTTATAGTAATAAAATATTCTTATAGAGAGTAAATAAAAATAACTGTTCATGGAGATGGAAGGTGATACGTATGCATGAGTGATGATTCCATTTTATCGACAGACAAAATGAAAGAAGTTCAATTCAAAATTAACCATTACAAAATTATATTATATAATATATATCATATATATTAATTTTATAAATAATTATTAATATAATTTTCAAAATAAAATTACAAAAGTATGACATCGCTTCGTGGAGGTAGCAATCCACATGTATTCATGAGAGATGTTATCGTTTTCCTACAAATTAGAAGCTTAAATGGGAGATGTTGTATTAAAATTTCAGGATTATAAAAATGATTTAAATATAATATATCAATTTCAAATCCATCATCTTCTCCAACCATGATGGGTAGTTATGGAAACAAAACAACAATGATTCGGGAGACGGTAGTCCAATGTACACACGATAGCTAATTTTATAATCCATTTAATGGAAGAGAATATGTATATTGGTTATTCCATTTACATAATAAGATATTATTATATATAAGATACATATACTACTATATTATCATAGATGAATATTATTTTATGTTTAAGGAATATGAAATAATCCTAAAATGCTCAATTATGAGTGATACCACTTCTTCATACAACCTTATAAGGTTTTCACAAAAATCATTATTAAGTGGGTTTAATAATAAAACTATGGACTATAGGACTTGGGTATGTAAATAATTAAGGTATTTTTTTGCTATATCATAAACCAAAAGTATTTGAAATTGTAAATTTAAAACAAGAGGGTGTTTTCTATAATAAATCACAGAGAGTATACACTTTGAATTTTACAAAATTTAAAGTTGTACCGACATAGAAAATATGATAGAATGAAATAAATGAATCATTGTATATAAATATAAGGTAAAGGTTCAGAGTATTTCTATCTACATAGATTTGGACAAGTTTTTATGTGATTATATCCCTTATCCTCCAATGGCCAGAAGGCCTTCATTTTTTATTGATTTTTGATAATCCACCTTTGAAGGGGTTAGGTGTAACCCTTACAACGCCCGTAGGCGTAAGCATTACATGGACCATAGGCCTTACAGTAATACATTGCCGTAGGCTTAAAACATTACATACACCCCAGACTAACTACTTGTAACTACTCCTCCCCAGCATCTTCATCGTGAAATCATCTCTCCACCTTCGCATGGCTGTACGTCTATGCTTTCTCGTGCATGCACAGGCTTGTCCTGATGGTAGGTGACATACCCTCTCATTCTTGAAATCTGTTTAGCATCCACTATGGTGAATGATCCTTGCTCCTCCTCCTTCTGAAGCTTGTTCCTTTAAAGTAGTCTTACCCTTAACCGTAGTAATTAATTTAACTATGTGAACCTTTTAATATAAATAAAAAGTAAGATTAAAATATTGTATAATATAATTTATATGGAATAAAAATATGGAATCTATTTTTAAAAATTCAATTAACAGAAGTGGTTGAATTTATTTTACAATAAATCCATCATACATGATGAAGAAACGATTTACCAAACAAAATGTTTTTGTGAGTATGGATTGTTTTGACATAAAATTTCAAAATTAAATTGCATAAAATGAAATAAATTTGATTATTTCTAATATATATGGAAAAAATAGAATATAAAAAATATTATAAAAAATTAACTATTAAAAACATTAATATTAATTGTATTTTCTAATAAAAATATTTATTTTACATTATATTCAGAAAATGAAAACATTTCTAAAATCTCAAAAATTCTATCAATGATAATATTATCATGTTTATTGAGAAATTGTAGTTCATTTTTGACAAATTCATTTTTATAAATGTCGACAATAATAATTATTTTTTAAAAAATGAAAAATAAATTCAAAAAATATTATTTTCAAAGAATATAAATACATTAATAATAATTAAATTAAATTTTCAATTTATTCATTCATTTATCAACATTATAATTATTTTTTAAAATGTGTCTAATTTTATTCATAGCACTATGTTTAATGTCTATGTTATAATGGTATTTTGTCGATAATAAATTTAATATTATATTATGGTTCATTAAAACATTGTGTACATAATGAATGATACCAGAGAAATAAAAAAAATTGAAAAAAGATATATATCACAAAATCATAGGGTTTTAAAATTTTTTAAGTTGACTTTTTTATTTATTTTTTAAATTATTTTTTAAAAAGTAAATTTTATTGAAATTTGAAATTTATAACTTAAATACAATATCAATAAATTTATTTCAATAATATATTTGTTTGTATCTTCCTACTATATACCCAAAAATACCATGAAGACCATCACATAAGAACTAAGGGTAAAATTGTAACACCCCAGGTAAATAAAGAGTATGACATTTTCATATTTATCCATATTTGTGAATAAAATGTAAATATTACTTAAAAGGGGACGCTATGCATGATGGCATACCCAATACACAACAATGTGTTTATTGGGAATCTTACTTTGCATTCTAATAATAAAATAATATTATTTTAAATAGTAGTTAACGCCTAGCCGTTGTAATTGCAGGAATGAACAAAACTAACTAAAAATGATTATATATGTTTGTAAAATATTTTTAATTTTTACAATAAATTTTAGAGGATTATAAATGCGAATGAATCCAATTTTATGCGTAAACATTGTAATATTCTTTAAAAGGTCGATTAACCGCCTTTTGAAGGTGAACCTCTATTAAATCCACTTTTTGAAAATTTTATGTGTTATATTTGACAAAATAAAATTATTATTTAGAATCGGGACATCAAAATTTACTTTGTGTACATTTTTGGTATTTTTCCGAAAAAGTTCAATTTTTAATGAATACTGAAAAATGTGGTATTTTAATTCAAAAACTCTTTTTAATCTAATTTATTTATATGATTAGATTATATTTTTAATTGTTTTTAAAGTTAAATTAGAATATATTTTTACCATTTACTCTAATAGTGTTCGTTGGAATTAATTTCACTTTGAAATCGGACTTAAACTAGTGTCAATCTTTTGATACATTTTGTTTCATAAAAACACGCTATTTGTTTTTACAGCGGGAATTAATTTATAAATTAATTAATGCAAATTATATGTTTTTAATTTTGTAAAATAGAGATCATTTTTGAATTTGGAATATCAAATATAGATTAGGGTGAACTTTTGATAATTTTCTGAAAAACTTCAATTTTTGATGAATAGTGAAACCACTAAGTGTTACTTATAAAAACTAATTTTATGTTTAAATGAAATTATTCCATCATTGTGTTTTGAATTTAAAAAATCTAACATACATGGTTTTAATTAAGAAGTAAAATGTGGCTCAATGGGATTAAAATAATTTTATGGTGAATAGTAACTTATTAAGTTTTTAATCGCGATTAGAGGTAATTAGTGTAGTTTAACGTAAGAATAATGTTTTAATAAAATTAAATGACATAGACACATGTCCTACCATCATTGGATGTGTCATTCCCGACCATGAAAATCCATGGGTCAACTTGTGGACCCCATGGAGCCACTTTGGTTGCAAAATGACATAAATACCTTTTTATTTAATGTTAAAATAAAAATGACACAAACATGAAATGTTTTACTAAAACAATTTTTACATGAGGTTATACAAGTCAGATTTTTTACTATAAATAGTAATTGGGAAGCTAAAAATATTTCCTACATCATAGTATTTCTTTTTATAATTTTTAGACATTAAATAAATTAAATTATTTATGACATCATGATGATGCAGTGATGACCTCATTATTTAACGACTTAAATAAAATGAAATGATAATGTAAACTCTAAGACCTACACATCTTAAAAACCTATTGGATGGGTGGATTTCGAACCCTTATCACCTTATCCTCAAAACACATCAATGTGTGACCATTAAAATCCGAAACTCATTATAAATTAAAGAATCATTTCTTTTCTTTCCAAGAGTGCCCCTCCCCTCCTATTATAAAAGGCCCCCAACCCTACCTCCTTACCCACACTCCCAAAGCCTTTGGCTCGGCCAAACCCTAAGCATTTTGTCTCTCCAAATACCTCTATAACTCTTTTAAGCCTCACTTTGGGTAGACGTCTTCCCAAGGAAGCCTTTGAGTTCAAACCAAAGGGAGTTACCCGATTTTAAGGTAATGTCTTCACTTGTGTCCTTTTATTTTATTTTGCTTCTCCAACACCCTAAATGCTTTTTATTCTTTTCTTTTGTAAAAAATACAGTATCTTCAATATACAAGGATGTTTTTATTAGAATTATTCTAGCTACACTAACACACACCTTCGTCTAATGGTTAAAGAACATATTGTTTCTGTGGTTGGCGGTTTTCTGCCTCACGAAATGATGATTCTTCAATATTCTTTTAATACCTTTAAAGGTGTCCATTATGATGTCACTGTATTATATATATGAGATATATGCTATTTATGTTTACTCTATGTTTCTGTATTTTATATTTAAACCATACCTTTATTCTTCTCATGTTGTGTAAATGTGATAATTTCATATGAGGAAGTGCGGACTACCGCCCCCTCAAGTGACGTGACTCGTACATGCAATACATGGAATGTATAAAGAATGGAATTAATGAACATATGTGACCTATATAACATATATATTATACTGGAATTATAATATATATATATATATATATATATATTATTTATTTTCAATTCAATTGATATGAAAAAGAAACAAATGAAAGTAGCGTTCATGCGTACGTACGGCCTACCGTCTCCATGAACGTTGCTTTTCGTTTTTTATCTCCAAATGATATCGAATAGTATAAAATGAATATGTACTGTATATATATGATATATATGATATATACATCATTATTATAACTCTGGATAGAATGGATACATAAACAACTTGTAATTATAAAGAGCATATTTTGACTAAAGTACCAATGATCGTTTAAAGGACCATTATTAACTAAAATAATTACATAATGTTCATGACATGGTAATAAGTGATATAAAAAGAATAATGACCTTGAAAAATGTTCTTAAGGAAGTATAAATGAACTCATTTATATTATTCAGGAGATTAAAGAACGATCGAGTCAAGTCGGACCTGAGGTCAAGGATCCTACTCCTCTCTTTCTTTTTTAGTAGACCCTTTTATGTCATTCCTTTTAAGATAATATTTCTTGTTATTGGGATGTTATTTTGTATTAATATTACTGTAACTTCTTTGTTCATATGATTTTAGACCCTATTTTCCTCTCATCAATCCATTTTGGAAGTTTTAAGTGGCGTTGTTAGTCTGCCGAGTTTTCGTAAGGGATTTTTCATCTCACTTTTATTCTCGTGAGATTTATGCTACATTTGCGACAATTTCCATTGAGTGGTGTATGTACTACCCATTATTATAAACTTTGTGTAGTATAATTTCATTTATGGGTATTCATATCTTTATTTTATGACCCTTCTTTCATGGGGTGTACGTTTTGAAAGTTGCCCAAATCGGTAAGGGAACCTTTCACCCTCCTCTTTTTAAAAGACATATCTTGTTTTGTCTTTTAATTTACGTATTTTTATGTTGGGATATGTTATTTTATATCCTTATTGATGTAAATTTTATGTCCAAGTGATGAGATTCCATTTTTATCTCTCATCAACTCATTTTCTGAATTTTGAAGTGATGCCGTTAGACTGTCGAATTTTACCAAGGGAACTTTTTAACCCAATTTCGATTTCTTTGGGTTCAACATGTTTTTATTGAATATGTCATCTTTTGAATATGTGTGAATGAAATTTTATTGTTTTATACAAAATATCCACTTATATTGGGTGTATTTATATTTGTCACACATAATTTTGAGATTAATTTATCCTTAATTTAAGGATACCTCCTTTATAAGGGATTTCCTCACATTTGATATTTCTATTGAGACTTCATTGTTTTTATAAACCAATTAACTCTTATATGGTGTATATACTGTCCTTTGGATTATTATATCATGAATCCACTTATTCTCATGATATTATAAATTTCTGACTGAATTTTATTCCTCAATTATTGTATTCAAGTGTCATTAATTTTGATAAAACCCCTTTAACCAAAATATCGCTTTAAATGTTTTTAATATTTGTTCTTATTAATATCCATGTTTTCAAAATGGTTTTAAGGATTTATCTCTATGGATATTAATGGTTTAAAATTTTAAAAGCTTCAAAGAGGTATGGGACACTTTGATTCAAAATTCTCTTTATTAAATGTTTTAAATGGTTTTGAAAATGGTTTTTTTTAATGGATTCATTATTTCAATATCCTAAAATGATATATTGTGATTGAAATGTGGAAATGTTATGTTTCCTTTATGCATGTTTTATGTGATACATTTATGTTATGGTTCTTGGGCATTGTTATTAAAATGGGTGGTTCTATGATAAACTAAGGGCGGGTTAGCCCGATATAGATTGTCAACACATTGGGTAATTCGAAGGAGTGAAACCTTAAGGTTTCTCCGAAGAGATTGAGGGAATATACTATGGTCAGATTTCCAAACATAACCAAGAGGGTTACTCCCTACGTAAGAATGTTATGAATGCCTCAAGTTACCTTTATGTCTTATTATTTCTATGGTTTATTCATGATTTGATGAGGTATGTTAAAGTGCTTATGTTTTATGGGTAAAGAATGATTTCACTCTTATGTATATATGAACTTATGTTTCCTTTCCATATTTTTATAACCCATACTGAGCTTTATATTCTCATCACAGGTGTTTTTGAAAAGTTTTTCACATTTCAAGGGAAAGGTACATGATATGATGATAGTGTCAATGAAGTGTCAAGAATGAGTCCATGTTTTATTTTAAATATGTTTCCATTGATGGGAAAAATGAATACTATCTTTATGTAACCACTTTGTTTATATGTGGAATGTAATGCAAGTTTTATGTTTTAATTCTCTAAAATTCTAAACATGAATAGATCCTTAATGTGTAATCTTGTATTAACTCAATATTAAGTAAGGTTTAAGGTTGGGGCCTTATAGTTGGTATCAAAGGGAGCTTTAGACAACTTTAGGGATTATGAGTTTTTGTTAGACACATGATTAGTCCCTATATCTATTATTTCGGTTAAATCCTTGTTTTATAACTTTTTTTCAGGTCAAGTAAAGTCGGTTACGAATGGAAGGAGAAGGATATCAAACAACATTCCTATCTCTTCCTGATGACATGCTTGAAATAATTATTGCAAAGTCATGTTCGGATGATTTTGGAACTTTTTATAGCATACAATTCACTTGCAAGCTGTTTTTTGAGATATCAAACACCTCCACTATACCTCGTTATCATCGTGGATCAAGGGTTGTTTTTAGATAAATAATATTTTCACAATATTCTAATATTTTCAAGAAAGGTAAATATTATCAAGGTATTTTCAAATATTTTACCTTATCACAAGAATTTTAAGCATATTATGATTTTAAAAATGTTGCTGAGGAAGGAGACCCTTGCGCAACCTATTTATATTTGATTTTAAAAGATAGTCTCTCAACACATACTTATGGTATTTTAAAAGGACCAATAATAGAAAGTTTCAACTCAAATTCTGTCTGACTATTTTATAGAAATCATGTTTTTTCAGATGTTTTGGAATTATATGTCATACATGGTTATTTTCCAAAACTATTTTTCTGTGAACACCCATATGTCCCATGTTGTACAAGGTGTATTTGGATGGACGAAAAAAATGATTTTGAAGGATCCATAAATCATTGTTGTAATGTCTGAGACTTCGACCTGCATGAGCAAGATGGCAATGAAATCGAGTGGACGCCATGATCAATGTATGATGTTATTCATTTTGGGAATCATTTTTTTTATCTTATGGTGGTGAAATAAGACTTCAAGAATTAAGAAGTTGAGATCATAACGAATTTGGATAAATATGAGAGGTATAAGGAAACTATTGAGGTTAAAACATGTTAGGGTTATTTTTGGAGTTTTATAAATAGGAAAACACGCAGACCATGTGACAACCTGTCGCATTGGACAAAGCTGTCGGAATCGAACCCACAACCAAAGTGAAACTGGTATTTATCGCCTACCAATGGAATACGTGATGTCCCTGGATAGTTTGACTAATTCTTTTTAGTTAGATGATTTTATGAATTAAGAGTAAGTTTTTTTTGGGTTATCTATGGAAATTTATTAACCTATCATAGAGGAAATGTGATTAGGTTAATTACTTTTCAATGCTAGACATTAGGAGAAACTAATGTTGTTTGGAGATAAATGTTACGATTTTACTTGGAAGACTATGTGACTAAATCCTTCAAATATTTGGGTTTCAATCTTAGTTTGGTTTACTTTGAAGAATTTAATGGACAAATTTTTTATCGGATGGTCCTCGTTGAACTTTGGGTTTTGTTGGACGAATTTTGGAGATTAAGCATAGATTTTATTTTTAAAGGGTTATCCTTTTCTGGATTATCTGATCTTGTACTATCCTTTTTGGTTATGGTTTGGGTTAAATCCTAAAGACATGGGAAGTATACTGTTCTCTTTGGTGGATTAGGTGATTCTCTAGAAGTTGATTATAGTACTATTAATGTGAACAAGTCTTCCTAAATACTCGTCTTTTAGAGAAAATATGAGTTTCTGTAAGGAATCTAATAAAAGTTGAAAGTCAACATGATAAGTGGTTATGTTTCCTTATGAATAAATTTCTCAATAAAAAGTAACTTAAAACAAAAATGTTGTCTATTAGATTTTCCTATTGGGGAATCGAATACCGTTTAACCCATCACAAGTTTTTGATTTTCTTGTGGTTAAATTTCTCCTAGACATGTTTACTATCACTCTCCATCAGAACATGACCATTTGTTTTTTCCTCCATGTCCATACTTGGAATCTTAGTATGGGTTAACTCGGGTGACCTTTGCACTTATCTTTATTTATTTTAATGTGATTGTTTTACCGACTCTTGTTTCGATGTGGGATGTTCAAGGATGTTTCCAAACTCAATTTTAAAATTGCGAGGACATAATTCCCAAAAGGGGGGAAGGATGTAACACCCCAGGTAAATAAAGAGTATGACATTTTCATATTTATCCATATTTGTGAATAAAATATTAATATTACTTAAAAGGGGACGCTATGCACGATGGCGTACGCAATACGCAACAATGGGTTTCTTGGGAATCTTGTTTTGTACTATAATAATAAAATAATATTATTTTAAATAGTAGTTAACGACGAGACGTTCTAATGGCAGGAATGAATAGAACTAACTAAAATATGATTATATATGTTTGTAAGATATTTTTACTTTTTACAATAAATGATAGAGGATTATAAATGCGAATGAATCCAATTTGAAGCGTAAACATTCTAATATTCTTTAAAAGTTCGATTAACCGCCTTTTGAAGGGAAAAAACCTCTTTTGCATCCACTTTTTGATAATTTTATGTGTTATATTTTACAAAATAAAATTATTCATTAGAATCGGGACATCAAAATTTACTTTGTGTAAATTTTTGGTATTTTCCTGAAAAAAAGTTCAATTTATAATGAATAGTGAAAATGTTGTATTTTAATTAAGAACCACTTTTTAATCTAATTTATTTATATGATTAAATTATCTTTTGAATTGGTTTTCAAGTGAAATTAGAATATTTTATTACCATTTAATCCAATCGTGTTTGTTGGAATTAATTTCACTTTGAAATCGGACTTAAACTAGTGTCAATCTTTTGATACATTTTGTTTCCTAACAACATGCTATTTGTTTTGACAGCGGGAATTAATTATTAAATTAATTAATTCAACTTATATGTTTTGAATTTTATAAAGTAGACATCATTTTTGAATTCGGGATATCAAATATAGCTTAGGGTGAAATTTGGTAATTTTCTGAAAAACGTCAATTTTTGATGAATAGTGAAACCACTAAGTGGTAATTATAAAAACTGATTTTCCAGTAAAATGAAAATTTTCCATCATTTTGTTTTGAATTTCAAAAATCCGACATGCATGGTTATCATTAAGAAGTAAAATGTGGTTCAATGGGATTAAAATAAATTTGTGGGGAATAGTAACTTATTATGTTTTTAATCGCGATTAGAGGTAATTAGTGTAGTTTAATGTAAGAATTATATTTTAATAAAATTAAATGACCTATACACATGTCCTACCCCCTTTTGATGTATCATGGCCGACCAAGACAATACATGGGTCAACTTGGGGACCCCATGGAGCCACTTAGGTTGGAAAATGACATAAATATCTTTTTATTTAATGTTATAAAAAAAATGACACAAACCTGAGATGGTTTACTAAAACAATTTTCACATGAGGTTATACTAGTCAGATCTTTGACTATAAATATTCATTGTATAGATAAAAATATTTCCTACATCATAGTATTTTTTTTATAATTTTTAGACATTAAATAAATTAAATTATTTATGACATCATGATGATGCAGCGATGACCTCATTATTTAACGATTTAAATAAAATGGAATGATAATGTAAAATCTAAGACCTACACATGTCAAAAACCGATTCGATGGGTGGAATTCGAACCCTTATAACCTTATACTCGAAACAAATTAATTTGGTACCATGAAAATCCAAAACTCATTCTAAAATAAAGTAACATTTCTTTGCTTTCCAAGAGTGCCCCTCCCCTCCTCTTATAAAAGGTCCCCACCCTTACCTCCTTAACCACACTCCCAAAGCCTTTGGATCGGCCAACCCCTGCCCATTTTGTCTCTCCAAATCCCTCTCTATCTCCTTGAATCATCACTTTGGGAAGAAGTCATCCCAAGGAAGCCTTTGAGCTCAAACCAAAGGGAGTTACCTGATTTTAAGGTAATGACTTCACTTGTGTCCTTTTGTTTTATTTTGCTTCTCCAACCACCTAAACTCTTATTATTATTTTATTTTGTAATAAATCCAGTATCTTCAATATACTAGGATTTTTTTATAAGAAGGATTAGAGCTACACTTACACACACCTTCTTATAATGGTTAAAGAACATACTGTTTTTGTGGTTGGCGATTTTCTGCATCACGAAATGATGATTTTTCAATATTCTTTTAACACCTTTAAAGGTGGACATTATGATGTCACTGTATTTGATATATGATATATGTTGTATTTATTTTTACTATATGCTTCTGTATTTTATATTTAAACCATACCTTTATTCTTCTCATGTTGTGTAAATGCGATAATTTCATATGAGGAAGTGTGGACTATCGCCCCCTCAAGTGATGTGACTCGTACATGCAATACATGGAATTTATAAAGAATGAAATTAATGAATATATGTGACCTATATAAAATATATATTATACTGGAATTATAATATATATATATTTATCATTTATTTTTAATTACATTGATATGAAAAAGAAAAAAATAAAAGTAGCGTTCATGCGTACGTACGACCTACCGTCTCCATGAATAGTGCTTTTTGTTTTTTATCTCCAAATGATATGGAATAGTATAATATGAATATGTACTGGATATATATGATATATATGATATATACATATTGATTATAACTCTGGATATAATGGATACATGAACAAATGGTAATTATAAAGAGCATATTTTGACTCAAGTACCAATGATCGTTTAAACGACCGTTATTAACTAAAATAATTACACAATGTTCATGACATGGTAATAAGTGATATAAAAGGAATAATGAACTTGAAAAAGGTTCTTAAGGAATTATAAATTAACTCAAGTTTATTATTCAGGAGATTAAAGAATGATCGAGTCATGTCGGACCCGAGGTAATGGATCATACTCCTCTCTTTCTTTTTAAGTACACCCTTTTATGTCATTCCTTTTAAGCCCATATTTCTTGTTATTGGGATGTTATTTTATAATAATATTACTGTATGTTTTATGTTCATATGATGAGATACCCTATTTTCCTCTAAGAAATCCATTTTGGAAGTTTTAAGTGGCGTCGTTAGACTGCCGAGTTTTCGTAAGGGATTTTTCATCTCACTTTTATTCCCGTGAGATTTATGCTACATTTTCCACAATTTCATTGAGTGGTTTATGTACTGCCCCTTATTATAAACTCTGTGTAGTATAATTTCATTTATGGGTATTCACATATTCATTGTATGACCCTTCTTTCATGGGGTGTACGTTTTGAAAGTTGCCCAAATCGGTAAGGGAACCTTTCACCCTCCTCTTTTTAAAAGACATCTCTTATTATGTCTTTTAATTTACATCTTTTTATGTTGGGATGTGTTCTTTTATATCCTTATTGATGTAAATATTATGTACAAGTGATGAGATTCCCTTGTAATCTCTCATCAACTTATTTTCGTAATTTTGAAGTGATGTCGTTAGGCTGTCGAATTTTACCATGGGAACTTCTTAACCCAATTTCGATTTCTTTGGGTTCAACATGTAGTTATTAAATATGTCATATTTTGAATATGTGTGAATGACCTTTCATTGTTTTACACTTAATATCCACTTATATTTGGTGTATTTATATTTGTCACACATAATTTTGAGATTTATTTATCCTTAATTTAAGGATACCTTCTTTATAAGGGATTTCATCACATTTGACATTTCTATTGAGACTTCATTGTTATTAAGCACCAATTCACTGTTATATGGTGTATATACTATCCTTTGGAATATTATATCATGAATCCATTAATTCTCATTATATTATAAATTTCTGACTAAATTTTATTCCTCAATTATTGTATTCAAGTGTCTCTAATTCTGGAAAAACCCCTTTAACCAAAATATCACTTTAAATGTTTTAAATATTTGTTCTTATTAATATCAATGTTTTCAAAATGGTTTTAAGGATTTATTAATATGGATATTAATGGTTTAAAATTTTAAAATCTTCAAGGTGGTATGGGACACTTTGATTCAAAAATCTTTTTATTAAATATTTTAAATGGTTTTCAAAATGGTTTTTTTGAATGGATTCATTATTTCAATATCCTAAAATGATATATTGTGATTGAAATGTGGAAATTTTAGGTTTCCTTTATGCATGTTTTATGTTATACATTTATGTTATGGTTCATTGGAATTGTTATGAAAATTGGTGGTTCCGTGATAAACTAAGGGCTGGTGAGCCCGATATAGCTCTCCAATGCATTGGGTAACACGAAGGAGTGAAACATTAAGGTTTCTCCGAAGAGATTTAGGGAATATAATGTGGTGGGTATTCCAAATGTAACCAATAAGGTTACTCCCTATGTAATAATGTTATGAATGCCCGAAGTTACCTTTATGTATTATGATTTCTATGGTTTATTCATGATTTGATGAGGTATGTTAAAGTTCTTATGTTTTGTGGGTAAAGTATGATTTAATTCTTATGTATATATGAACTTATGTTTCCTTTCCATATTTTTATAACCCATACTGAGATTCTTATGCTCATCCTAAGTTTTTTTGAATTTTTTTTCACAGGTCACGAGAAAGGTATCTGATATGGTGATAGTGTCAAGGAAGTGTCATGAATGAATCCATATTTTATTTTAAATATGTTTCCATTGATGGGTAAAATTAATACTATCTTCATGTAACCACTTTGTTTATATGTGGAATGTAATGCATGTTTTCTCTTCTAATTCTCTAAAAAACTAAACCTGAAAAGATCCTCAATGTGTAATCTTGTATTAACTCAAGATTAAGTAAGGTTTACGGCTGGGGTCTTATAAAAATAACTAACAAAGGATTTGAAATGTTGGAATTAAACAAGAATAGATCTATTTTTTATTTAAATAATGATGAGTGTTTCTCAAAATATATTTTTCCCAATCTCTATTTGTTAGTGTATAACATTGTCTTATTATTAGAAGAACCCTAATGAGTCCACCACTCTTCCAATATTATTAAAATATCACTACATGAATCCATTTATACTATTTTATCTATGGATTTCATAAATTAGTTACTTATATTTATACTATTTTATTCAATGAATATGTTAATATAGTCATATTTTATTATAAATTGGTTCATTTTTCATTCAATTATGCATGAAAACCTTGATATTATTGATTTTAATTATTATAATGTTTTAGGTTTTACAAGCATTGTAGCTTTATGTGCTCATGTTTTGGAGTTATTTACCCACTTGTTTCTAATATTGAAGGAATTAACCAAATAATGGAACGATTAAGAAAATTAGTGTAATTATACGATGTATATAGAAACAAGAATTATATGTAAAATATAATTTATAATGGAGAATAACCTGACATTACAATTTGACCATGCATGCACACATAAAAAAACCAATCAGTTATATTTAATTTTCACAGATCTCTATATCCCACAGTAGTTGAGTGATGCCATCATGAATTGGTCATATATCTCTAGCTCCAACACTAGTAGAACTCAACATGAATAAACCATGATTTATAAAACAATGACTCAAAAATCAATCGGATCTTATGATACCTCTAACAATAAACATAAAGTTTTATGTTCACTATATTGGACATGTAAGGTGAGAGAATAACTTAATTTTGAGGAAACTACCATGGTTAGAACACATAAGAAGTACTCTATAGTGGGTTCTTTAAATCATTATACTGATTAAATAAATTTAACAAAAATTAATTTTTCAGAAAATATTGAGAAAACCATCAAACACTTGCACACTTGTAACTAAAAAATGAATAAAATATCTATCATATAAAAATTACTTATATTTAGAGTATCCATACCAAAAAATACATAAATTTAGCAATATTAGGATATACTAAAATAAATTATAGTTTTGAGGTAGGTAAATAATATATATCAACACTTCCAATATAGTGGTTGGGAACTCTTACAACCCACCTCACAATGATGTACATATAGATTAAGGGTTTATGATTTATTCATTGGAAGGGGGGTGCATACACATTGTGTGGCTCTCAACAGTCCCATAGATTATGGGAGGGGGCATAAAAATCCAAGGAATTGGAATCATATCTCATCATAACTCTATATATCATGTTATTCCTAAAAACTAATTAATATGAAAAGAATATATACATATACATGTTTATGACCTAACTGACAGACTCATTAACTAAAAAAACTATAACTCTTTAAAAAACATTAAAATAAGAACAATATTTTTTTTCCTTTCATAGAAGGACATAATCAATCTTCAATAATAATCACATCGTTACAACTAACACAATAAAAAATTAAATAGTACATCTGTTATCATCTTCTAATGTTTCTACAATACCATACAACATATTCACATTTCACAAAATTAAACCATAATTTTATATTGTCTATGAAAAAAATTATCATTTTCCATCAAGTATATAAGAGTTAATAAAAATATAATATATATTATGGAATAAAATTTTCATTATATTACATTAAAAATAGGATAAACCAATTCACATATTAATATAAAGGGTAATATAGAGCTTCATAAAAAGATTCAAACAAGGTTCCCTCAAAATATGGGTTGGTAACCAGTTTATATTAGTTGGTTACTATTTGTTAACATGAACTATGTATTAGTTAGAAAACATACATGCCCAATGTATCTACGGTAAATAGTAATTTTTTTTAAATTATTCAGTTTAAAAATTTATTTAATTCACATCTCACTTCATTTTTGGGTTTTCATACATTGAAATTACAAAATGTAATATATATTTTCTATTTTTGACATTACCAAAGGAGCTAACTATAACATTATAATATAGGAATATAATAGTATAAAATTTATAATTCAATGGATGTTTTATTAAAAAATCATTAGGTAAAATAAATTTTTATTATAAAATAAATAATATAATTAGATATTTTTGTAAAATATATTATTAAAGGATATTAAAATAAATATGTAAAGATTCAAAATATTATGTATTATTAGAATAGTCTTTACCACTTGAGATTAATGATGCCATCATGTAACCATTAATATAACTATTTTCTGATTTTATTCTTTGGTTGTGTGTTTTAAATTATTAGGTTGGATTAAAAATTAATTCCCTTATGAATATATTAAGACATTATGTACAATAGGGGAAATATTCAAATTTGGTGTATACATAATTCACATTCTTCAATATTTATTCTATGTCACATAAAAATTTACAAATACATTATAATCCTAAAAGGATTACTGTGGAAAACTATAACATACCAAGTAGGTAATGAATAATGGATATTTTTATCTATGTCTGTTAGTGAATTAGATAGGGTTTTAGAGGCTTAAAATGAGAATAAATCCAATCTTAAGCATAAAATACGCTAATATTTTTAAAAGATTGTTTTACTGCCTTTTGATGGAAAACCATTATTAAATATATCTTTTGACAATTTTATAAGCTATGTTTTTCAAAATAAACTTATTATTTATTATTGGGACATCAAAATTTACTTTGTGTGAATTTTTGGTATTATTTCCGATAAAGTCATTTTTAATGAATAGTGAAAAATATTGTATTTTAGTTCAAAACCTCTTTTTAATATAGTTTATTTATATGATTAAATTATCTTTTTAATTGTTTTTGAAGTGAAATTAGAACATATTTTTACCATTTAATACAATGGTGGTCATTGGAATCAATTTAACTTTGAAATTGGACTTAAACTGGTGTCAATCTTTTGATACTTATTGTTCAATAAAAGCATGCTATTTGTCATGACAATGGGAATTAATTATTAAATTAATTAATGTAACATATATGGTTTGAATTTTGTAAAATAGACATCATTTTTGAATTTCTAATATCAAATATTTCTTAGGGTGATGTTTTGTTATTTTTCTGAGAAACATCAATTTTTTATGAATAGTGAAACCACTAAGTGGTAGTTAAAGAAACTGTTTTTTCGCTTAAATGAAACTTTTCCACTTCTGTGATTTGATATTCAAAAATCTGACATACATGGTTGTAATTAATAAGTAAAATGTGGTTCAATGAGATTAAAATAATTTTTTGGTGAATAGTAACTTTTAAGTTCTTCATAGCGATTAGAGGTAATTAGTTTAGTTTCAGGTAAAAATAATGTTTTAACAATATGAGATGAGCATGCCACATGTCCTAACGTTATTGGATGTGTCATGGCTGACCAATAAAATCCATGGGTCATCTTTGGGACCCCATAGAGCCACTTTGGTTGGGAAATGACATAAATAACTTTTTATATAATGTGAAAATTAAAATGACACAAACATGAGTTATTTTACTAAAACAATTTTTAAATGGGGTCATACAAGTCAGATTTTTTACTATAAATATTAATTAGAAATCTAATATGATTTCCAACATCATTATTGTTTTTTTGTAATTTTTAGTCATTAAATAAATTAAATTATTTGTGACATCATGATGATGCAGCGATTACCTCATTAATAAAGGATTTAAATAAAATGAAGAGATAATGTAAAATCTATGACCTAAAAATGTACAAAACCTATTGGATGGGTGGATTTTGAACCCTTATCACCGTACCCTCGAATTATATCAATGTGGGACCTTTTGAATCTGAAACTCATTTTAAAATAAAGTATCATTTCTTTACTTTCCAAGAGTGCCCCTCCTCTCCTCTTATAAAAGGCCCCCAC
This sequence comes from Viscum album, assembly GCA_963277665.1. Lineage (NCBI taxonomy): Eukaryota > Viridiplantae > Streptophyta > Magnoliopsida > Santalales > Viscaceae > Viscum > Viscum album. The sequence goes on from OY728162.1 coordinate 614,110,390, forward strand.
CACTACCTCCTTACCCACACATCCAAAGCCATTGGCTCGGCCAAACACTGCCCATTTTGTCTCTCCACTTCCCACTCTTACTCCTTGAGGCCTCACTTTGGGAAGAAGTCTTCCCAAGGAAGCCTTTGAGCTCAAACCAAAGGGAGTTACCCGATTTTAAGGTAATGTCTTCAATTGTGTTCTTTTGTTTTATTTTGCTTCTCCAACCCCCTAAACTCTTTTTATTCATTTATTTTGTAACAACACCAGTATATTCCAAATACTATAATGTTTTTATAAGACGGACTCGAGCTACACTTACACATACCTACATCTAATGGTTAAGGAACATACTTTTTTCGTGGATGGTGAATTTCTGCCTCCTGAAACGATGATTATTCAACATTATTTTAACACCTTCAAAGGTGGCCATTAAGATGAAACTATATTTTTATATGATATATAATATTTTTATGTTTTCCTTATTCTTCTTTATTTTTCATTTTTTTCATACCTTTATTGTTTCCCTTATGGGTAAACGCGGTATCTTCATTTAAAGAAGTGTGGACTACCGCCCCTCAAAGTGATTTGATTCGTTACTACCATATGTGGGACGTATAAAGGATGGAGTTATGATATTATATGTGATATTACACTAGAATTATAATATACCTTTATATAATTATGATTCCATTTCATAAAATACGAAATAGAAATGGAAGCAGCGTTCATGCGTATGTACGGCTTACCGTCTCCATGAAAGGTTCATTTCATTTCTTACCTCTAAATGTTATGTAATATTATAAATGCATAAATTTACTGGATATATATGATATATATGATATCTATATCATGAATACCATTCTAGATATAATAGATACACGAACAACTTGTAATTACAAAGGGTTTATTTTTGAGTCAAGTACCAATGATCATTAAAACGGAAATTATTAACTTAAATAATTACATAGTGTTAATGACATAGAAATAAGTGATATGAAAGGAATAATGAAATTGAAAAAGGTTCTTAAACAAGTAGAAATTAACTCAAGTTTATTATTCAGGAGATTAAAGAATGATCGAGCGAAGTCGGACCCGAGGTATGGGACTTCGTCTCAATCTCCTTTCATTGATGCATATTTTGTTTTATACACAACCTTCTTTTATATAGTTTATAAACCCCTTTGAATTTTATGTTTATTGAAAAGGAATATTTTTTATATGAAGCGTTTACTAAACGACAAAAGGGAATGATTTTGTCGTACGTATGCGGTGACAATGACTTCTCCACCGCCGTGACCATTATTTGAGTTTCGGCTTCCTCTACAAGCAATACCTTCTTTTAAAAGAAAAATAAATACCATGTTTTACTTTTATTTTATTTTGTTATAGAAAATGGTTTTCATAGTGTTTTTATATCAATGTGTTGTATTGATATCTTCTGATTGAAAGGTGGAAATGTTATGTTTCCTTTATGCAAGTTTTATGTGATACGATTATGTTGTGGTTCTTGGGGATTATTATGAAGACGGGTGGTTCCGTGATAAACTAACGTCGGGTGAGCCCGATATAGCTCTCCAATGCATTGGGTAATGGGAAGGAGTGAAATGTTAATGTTTCTCCAAAGAGATTTAGGGAATATACTGTGATGGGTATTCCAAACGTAACCAAGAGGGTTACTCACCACATAAGAATGTTATGAATGCCTCAAGTTACCTTTATGTCTTGTTATTTCTATGATATATTCATGATTTGATGAGATATGTTAATGTTCTTAGGTTTTATGGGTAAAGTATGATTTCATTGTTATGTATATATGTACTCATGTTACCTTTCCATATTTTTATATCCCTTATTGAAATTTTTATGCTCATCCCATGTTTTTGAAATATTTTTCACAGGTCAAGGGAAAGGTACATGATATGATAGTGTCAAGGAAGTGTCAAGGAAGTGTGAAGGAAGAATCAATGTTTTATTTTAAATATGTTTCCATTGATGGGAAAAATTAAAACTATCATTTATGTAACCAATTTGTTTAATTGTGGTAGGTAATGCATGTTTTATTATCTAATTCTCTAAAACTCTAACCCTGAAATGATCCTCAAGGTAATCTTGTAATAACTCAAGATTAAGTAATGTTTAAGTTTGGGGCCTTATAGTTGGTATCAAAGGTCGGTTTAGATAACCTTAGGAGTTAGAATTCTATTAAATGATTATCCAAAAATATATATTTTTTGAAATGATAGAGCATTTTAGATTACCATGTTGCTTTATCTAAGACATGTTTGTTCAGAATGGTTTTCCGCAGAGGAAACAGGGAAGCAGTGCTAGGAAGGCATACAGAAGGAAATAACCTTCCGAATCAGCATCCTGAGATGGTCGGAATTGGAATGGAACAGTTCATTGCAGTAATGGCATAGTTGACTCAAGCGATAAATGGTGGTGGTATCCATGCACGAGATCAGCTAGATTAACCGCAGAGGAACATGTCAGTGGTGGAGCATTTCAGTAGGCAACATCCAACATCATTCAGAGGATCATCTGACCCTGTGTTGGCTGAGGGGTGGATTAAAGCACTGGAGAAGATTTTTGATGTCATGGGGTGTTTAGACAATCAAAATGTTACTCTTGTTATTTACTGTTTGGAGGGTGAAGCAGATCAGTGTTGGTCGATGGTTAAAAATATCAGGGACGGAGATGAGATTGATGCTCTTGACTGGGATGAATTCAAAGGTATGTTTCTTGAGAAGTATTTTCCTAAGGCTGTTCGACTTAGGATGGAAAACAATTCTTGGAACTGAGGCAAGAGGAAGACTCAGTGGATGCCTATGAAGAAAGTTTCACTCGATTGGCAAGGTATGCTCCCAATTTTATCTGAGACCTTGATAGTAAAATCAATCGTTTTTACTCAGGATTAAAACCAAAATATCGAAGGGCATTAGCTTATCATGAGTTTAAACATTATAAAAATCTTTTTAGATGTGCTGAGAAGGTGGAAATGGAGTTTCTGATGATCAAGTGTTCTATAACAACTTGTAGTAGAAGAGACCGAGGTGGAAGGAGAAAGGAAAGAATTCTTCAAAAAGGTCTGACAGTCAGAAAACTAAGTTCCTAGTTTGTGATAAATGTGGTAAAAGGCATGCTGGGGAATGACTTCTGAATTCTGGAAAGTGCTACTGATGTGGTAAGATGGGACATAAGGCTCATGATTGCACTGAAAAAGATCATGGTGATGGTAAGTCCAAATTTGTTTTACAGTTGGAGAAATGTTTTATGTGAAATGAGACGGGTCTCCATGGAAACGAGTGTCCGACAAAGAGCTTGAGTGATGGGAAGCAGTTAGACTACAAGCAGAAAGGGGTGGTGAAATCATTTGCAACTAATTCAGTAGATGTCGGGCCATCAAATGAAGTTGTTTCAGGTACTTTGTTTTTTCAGATTACGCCAGTGTGTTGTTTCATTCGGGGTCCACACATTCATTCATATCTGAAACCTTTTCTAATAAAATGGGAATACCATATCAAGAAAGGACTCCTGAACTTGTGGTAAAAACACATGGGGGAAATCTTGAGGCAAAAAGAATTTATAAGAATCTTCCTATCCTTATATGTGGAAAGAACCTACTTTCAATCCTTATTGTTCTACCTCTAGTAGAGTTTGATGTTATCCTGGGTATGGATTGGCTCTCTATATACCATTCTAAGACTGAATGTAGAGCTAAAGAAGTTTCTTTTCAGAAAGACTTTCAGTTTGTGTACAATAATGAACCCTTACTGTTTATAACTTATCAAGAGGCCGAGATACTTGTAAAAGATGGAAATTAGTGTTACATTGCACATATTGTTGAAAATAAGGGGACTGCTCAAATTAATGATGTGCTAGTGGTAAATGAGTATCCTGATGTTTTTCCTGATTAGTTTCCTGGAATAATACCAGATCGGGAAGTTGAATTTACTGTTTACTTAGTTCCTGATTCTAATCCAATTTCAAAACACCCTTATCGAATGTCTCAAATTGAACTTTTAGAGTTGAAGGAGAAATTTCAAGATTTATTAGAGAAAGGTTTCATTCGACCTAGCACATCACCATGTGCTTCTCATGTTTTATCTGTTAAAAATACAGATGGTTCTATGAGACATTTCATTGATTATAGATCCTTGAATAACATCACTGTTAAGAACAAATATCCTTTTCCTCATATCAATGATTTGTTTGATCAGCTCCAGGGATCTCAGTTTTTTTTTCAAAGATTGACAAGAGATCGGGGTACCATCAGCTGAAGGTAAAGGAAGAAGATGTTCCAAAGGCTGCGTTTCGTAAAAGATATGGCCATTATGAATTTTTAGTAATGCCTTTTGGGCTAACCAATGCTCCTTCTATATTCATGGACTTAATGAATATAATTTAACATGAGTTCTTGGATAATTTTGTGGTGGTTTTCATTGATGATATTTTGGTGTTTTCTAAAAGTAAAGAGGAGCATGAATGACATTTAAGGTTCATTTTGAAAACCTTAAATGAAAATAAATTGTATGGGAAATTCAGCAAGTGTGTGTTTTGGTTACAACAAATTTCGTTCCTTGGTCACATTGTTTCTAAAGATGGGATAACTATTGATCCTGCAAAAACAAAGGTTGTTGAAGAATGGCCAAGACCTACAAATGTAACAGATATTCGTCGGTTCCTTGGTTTGGCATTCTATTACCGAAGGTTTGTTAGACATTTTTCACGGTTATCTAGTCCAATGACTAAACTAACTTGAAAGGGTGTTAAGTTTATACGGACAAAAGAATGTGATGATTATTTTCAGGAACTGAAAAGAAGATTGGTGAATGCTCCAGTTTTGGCACTACCTTCCAGGAATGGGGAGTTTGTTATCTATAGTGATTCTTCATTGAAATGACTTGGATGTGTCCTAATGAAGAATGATCATGTAATTGCTTATGCTTCACAACATTTGAAAACTCATGAGGTAAATTACCCTACACATGATTTGGAATTAGATGTTGTTGTTTTCGCTTTAAAATTTTTGAGGCATCATTTGTATAGAGTAAAGTGTGAAATATATACCGATCACAAATGTTTAAAGTATATATTCACTCAGAAAGAATTTAACTTGAGACAGAGGAGATGTCTAGAATTAATCAAGGATTATGATTGTACAATTCATTACCATCCGAGAAAAGCAAATAAAGTGGCACATGATTTGAGTCTAAAAAGTAATGCTTCATTAGCAATGTTGCGTTTGGAAAGTGATCCTTTGGTTAAGGATTGATGAACTTTTGCATATAAGTAGTTGGTGCAGGATGTTCTTCTATTTTGTTTCAGGTATCAGTGAAATCTTCTCTATCAGACAAAATCATGCAAGCACAAAAGAAAGATAGCGAGTTGCAGAAAATGGTAGAGCTGGTTCAGAAAGGTAAGTTTCATGAATTCAACATTGATAATGATTGCGTTTTGAGATTTGGGAAGAGATTGTGTGTGCCTTGTGAGTCACAGTTGAATAGAGAGTTGTTATGTGAAGCTCATAGTTCTCCATTTTCAGTTCATCCTAGTAGTACTAAGATGTACAGAGATCTACGGGAGTATTACTGGTGGGATGGAATGAAAAGAGATATTGCGGATTTTACTGTGAAGTGTTTGACATGTCAACAGGTTAAATCAGAGCGACAGTTACCGAAAGAGATGCTTCGGCCCTTACAAGTGCAAGAGTGGAAATGGGAGAATATAACCATGGACATTGTTGTGGGATTACCGAAGACCCCTCGAGGTAATAATTCAATCTGGGTTATTATTGATCGCTTGACTAAATATGCTCATTTCCTTTCTATACGAGATACTTTTTCCCTAGATCAACGTTCTCGTTTGTATCTTAAAGAGATAGTCAGGTTACATATAGTTCCTCTCTCCATTGTATCTGACCGTGATCCTAGGTTCACTTCTAACTTTTGGAAAGGCCTTAAGAAGTCGTTGGGTACTGAATTAAATTTTAGTACAGCTTTTCATCATCAATCAGACGGGCAGTCAGAACGAACAATTCATACTTTGCAAGATATGCTACATGCTTGTTCGATGGATTATCAGGGAAGTTGGGACCAACATCATTCTTTGTTTGAGTTTTCTTATAATAACATTTTTCATTCCAGTATACAGATGACACCATTTGAGGCATTATATGGGAAGCGGTGTCGAACTCCAACTTTTTAGGATGAAGTGGGTGAAAGAAAGCTGATGGGACCAAAATTGGTATAAGAGTTGGCAGAAATAGTTCAGCTGATACAGAAACACATGAGAACAGCTCAGAGTAGGCAGAAGAGTTATGCAGACAATAGGAGGAAGTATTTATCTTTTGAGGTAGGTGATCCTGTTTTTCTCAAAGTCTCACCATGGAAAAGTGTGATGCGATTTGGTAAGAAATGAAAGCTGAGTCCAAGGTTCGTTGGACCATATGAAATTATAGAGAGAGTTGGATCAGTTTCATACCGGGTGGCTTTACCTCCGAGTTTATCTCAGGTACACAATGTTTTTCATGTTTCGATGCTGAGAAAGTACAGGCTAGATCCATCTCAAGTTTTTAGTCCAGACGTAGTTTAGCTGGAAGAGAACCTATCTTATGAGGAACAACCAGTCCAGATTCTTGACCACAGGGAGCAAGAGTTACGGAATAAGTTGATTAATCAGGTAAAGGTTTTGTGGAAAAACCACATGATGGAAGAGAAAACATGGGAATCTGAAAATTCAATGAGGGATAAGTACCCCCATTTATTCGATAAGCAAATAAATTACGGGGATGCAATTTTCTAAAGGGGGGAAGGATGTAACATCCCAAGTAAGTAATGAATAATATATATTTTTATCTATGTATATTAGTGAATTATATATGGTTTTGGAGGCTTAAAATAAGAATAAATCCAATCTTAAGCATGGAATACACTAATATTGTTAAAAGATTGTTTTAGTGCCTTTTGATGGAAAACCAATTTTAAATCATTCATTTGACAATTTTATAAGATATGTTTTTCAAAATAAACTTATTCTTTGTGATTGGGACATCAATATTTACTTTGTGTGAATTTTTTGAATGTTTTCCGATAAAGTTCATTTTTTAATGAATAGTTGAAAATGCTGTATTTTAATTCAAAAACTTTTTTTAATATAATTTATTTATTTGATTAGATTATATATTTAATTGGTTTTTAAGTTAAATTAGAATTTATTTTTACCATTTAATCCAATGGTGGTCATTGTAATTAATTTCACTTTGAAATTGGACTTAAACTGGTGTCAATCTTTTGATACTTATTGTTTCATAAAAACACGCTATTAGTCATGACAGCGGGAATTAATTATTAAATTAATTACTGTTACTTATATGATTTTAATTTTATAAAATAGAAATAATTTTTGAATTCAGAATATCAAATATAGCTTAGGGTGAAGTTTTGGTATTTTTATGAGAATCTTCAATTTTTGATGAATAGTGAAACCACTAAGTGGTAGTTACAGAAACTGATTTTTCTATTAAATGAAACTTTTCCACTTATGTGATTTGATTTTTAAAAATCCTATATACATGGTTTTCATTAATAAGTAAAATGTGGTTCAATGAGATTAAAATAATTTTTTTTGTGAATAATAACTTTTACGTTGTTAATCGCGATTAGAGGTAATTAGTGTAGTTTAAGGTAAAAATAATGTTTTCATAATATGTGATGAGGTTGAAAAATGTCCTAACCATATTGGATGTGTCATGGCCGACCATGAAAATCCATGGGTCAACTTGGGGACCCCATGGAGCCACTTTCATTGGGAAATGACATAAATAACTTTTTATTTAATGTTAAAATTAAAATGACACAAACAATAGTTTTTTTACTAAAACAATTTTTAAATGGGGTTATACAAGTCATTTTTTTACTATAAATATTCATTAGAAATCTAAAAAGATTTACTACATCATTATATTTTGTTTTTAATTTTTAGACATTAAATAAATTAAATTATATATGACATCATGATGATGTAGCGATTACCTCATTAATAGAGGATTTAAATAAAATGAAAAGATAATGTAAAATATATGACCAACACATGTCCAAAACCTAATGTATGGGTGGATTTAGAACCCTTATCACCTTACCCTCGAATTATATCGATATGGGACCTTTTGAATCTGAAAATCATTTTAATATAATGTAACATTTCTTTACTTTCCAAGAGTGCCCCTCCTCTCTTCTTCTAAAAGGCCCCCACCTCTACCTCCTTACCAACAATTCCAATGCCTTTGGCTCGGCCAACCCCTGCCTATTTTGTCTCTCCACTTCCCTCTATTACTCCTTGAAGCCTCACATTGGGCAGAAGTCTTCCCAAGGAATCCTTTGAGCTCAAACCAAAGGGAGTTACCCGATTTTAAGGTAATGTCCTCAATTGTGTTATTTTGTTTTATTTTGCTTCTACAACCCTCTAAACTCTTTTTATTCATTTATTTTGTAACAAAAACAGTATCTTACATATACTAGGATGTTTTTATAAGATAGATTCGAGCAACACTTACACACACCTACATCTAATGGTTAAAGAACATACTGTTTCCGTGGATGGAGAATTTCTGCCTCCCGAAATGATGATTGTTCAAAATTATTTTAACACCTTAAAAGGTGTCCATTAAGATGACACTATATTTATATATGATATATAATATGTTTATCTTTTCCTTAAGCTTCTATATTTTTTTTGGGCATACCTTTATGGTTTCCATTATGGGTAAACGTGATATCTTCATTTAAGGAAGTGTGGACTACCGCCCCCTCAAAGTGATTTGATTCGTTAATACCATATGTGGGAAGTATAAAGGACGGAGTTATGATATTATATATGATATTACACTGTAATTATAATTTACCTTTATATAATTATGATTTTATTTCATAAAATAAGAAATAGAAATGGAAGCAGCGTTCATGCTTACGTACGGCTTATCGTCTCCATGAACGGTGCATTTCATTTCTTACCTCTAAATGTTATGTAATATTATAAATTCATGCATTTACTGGATATATATGATATATATGATATCTAAATCATTAATACTATTCTGAATATAATTGATACATGAACAAATTGTAATTATAAAGGGTTTATTTTTGTCTCAAGTACCAATGATCGTTAAAACGACCGTTATTAACTTAAATAATTACATAGTGTTCATGACATGGCAATAAGTGATATAAATGGAATAATGAGCTTGAAAAGGGTTCTTAAACAAGTATAAATTAACTCAAGTTTATTATTCAGGAGATTAAAGAACGACCGAGTCATGTCAGACCCGAGGTACGGGACTTCGTCTCAATCTCCTTTCATTGAGGAATATTTTGTTTTATACACAACCTTGTTTTATACAGTGTATAAACCCATTTGACTTTTACATTTATTCAAAAGGAATATTTTTTATATGAATAATTTACTAAACTAAAAAAGGTAATGTTTTTGTCGTACATATGAGGCGATAACAACTTCTCCACCGCTGTGACATTTATTTGAGTTTCGGCTTCCTCCACAAGTCATACCTTCTTTTAAAAAAAATAAATACCATGTTTTACATTTCTTTGATTTTGGTATTGAAAATGGTTTTCATAATGTTTTTATATCAATTTGTTGTATTGATATATTGTGATTGAAAGGTGGAAATGTTATGTTTCCTTTATGCATGTTTTATGTAATACGATTATGTTGTGGTTTTGGGAATTATTATGAAGACGCATGGTTTCGTGATAAAATAAGGGCAGGTGAGCCCGATATAGCTCTCCAATGCATTGGGTAACGCGAAGGTGTGAAACATTAAGGTTTCTCCGAAGATATTTAGGGAATATACTGTGATGGGTATTCCAAACGTAACTAAGAGGGGTACTCCCTACGTAAGAATGTTATGAATGCCTCAAGTTACCTTTATGTCTTATGATTTCTAGGATTTATTCATTATTTGATGAGGTATGTTAAAGTGCTTATGTTTTATGGGTAAAGTATGATTTCATTCTTATGTATATATGAACTCATGTTTCCTTTCCATATTTTTATATCCCTTACTGAGCTTTTTATGCTCATCCCAAGTTTTTGAAATGTTTTTCACAGGTCAAGAGAAAGGTACATGATATGATAGTGTTAAGGAAGTGTCAAGGAAGAATCCATGTTTTATTTTAAATACGTTTCCATTGATGGGAAAAATTAATACTATCTTTTATGTAACCACTTTGTTTAAATGTGGAATTTAATGCATGTTTTATGATCTAATTCTGTAAAACTCTAAACCTGAAAAGATTCTCAAGGTGTAATCTTGTAATAACTCAAGATTAAGTAATGTATAAGGCTAGGGCCTTATAAAAACTATTAAACCACCAAATGAGTTTAACCAACTTATATATATGATATAGGGTAACATCTATTAAGTAAATTTATTCACACTTTTTTTCATCGAAAATAAACATTCCTAGCCACATTTGAAAGTTAGAAACATATAAAACCATGTCAAATATATAATATCCAAACCATTATGAATAATAAAGAATAATAATTTGAATAATTTTATACATTATGAATATAAAAAACTATAAAATTTAGGGGTGAAATTAACATGAACCACTTATGACCAAAAAATTATTCCCATTTTCAAACTACTGGATTTATATCAAAACATTTAACCAGGTTTTAAAAACAAAAAATAATAATTTATCAATTCCATTAATGTAATATAAGGTGAAAACATGTAAAATTTATATTAATTTACAAAAACGTTATTCACTATTAATATAAATTTGTATTATTAGAATAAATTCAGGTTTTTATTTATTAGTTAAATAAAATTAGTTTTCAATGATTCCAAATTATTTCATAATTGATTTCATATGGAATAGAATCACTTCCAATGAGATATCCATGACATGGACTAATGAAACCCCCTAACAACATAAAATTAGACCATAAAAACACAATCCATCATCATTTACGTGATAACAACCATATATTCAAAATATGATGTTTAATATTAAAATGAAACAAAATGATAAACATTGTGGATAAATTAAAAAATGATGGTAACTATTAATCACTAAAAAACCTAATTAAAATGGAACTTAGAAGCCCTAAATTATGATATTTAATCAGGAACTCATAAAATAAAATAACTCATAAAATGTACTAAATCAATAAAATATGAATCCTTTATTAAAACCATTATCCAGTTCAAATATAACTAAATAAAAAAAGAGAGGTAGAGATTCAAAGAGATTTCACCATGATTTTTTTGAATCCCTATTTAATGAATCATTTGATTGAAGGGAATAATAGGAAAGGTGAAGAAGATATAATAATGGGAAGTATAAAAGGTGTTAAATTAATTTTTTGTATAAACAACAATTAAAAACACAACATAAAGGTGAAATAAGGGAGATCTAGGAGTTCTATGAAATGAAAAGGGAGAGGGGAAAAGTTTTTTAGGATATAATTATAATAATGTAGAGGGAAAATAAATTTTTTAAAAATTGATGAAATAAAAAATAATAGTTTAAATGGGAAACTTGTCTTCGGACTACTGGTTACCCCCTATAAGACCATCTAGTATCTAGGGATATACCAAAAGAAGCCACATCTCATCGAATTAAAAATGGTACCTGATACCCCACATCGGCTACTGAACACTACCAATAGTCTTAAGATGGGGTTTTCTTCCACCGAAAGACCACTTGAACCCCTTAAACATCATAAAAAACACATTTCACATCCTAAAACAACTTTAATATCATACCAATACTTCAATATATTTGACCCCATATACATATTACCAAATATAGTGCTAAAAACATAATATTAATATAAAACAATTAATACCATCTCATGTTAACCCATATTGACCTTTTATAATTACACCATGAAAGAAATTTTTGATTTACTTTAAATTATGACACTTTTCTATGACAATTCAATTAGTTAATTAATAACAATGTATACATAATAATAATCATCTATTTTCCACTCTAATGGAATTTTTCTTATTGTAAAGTTATTTTGTTATTCTATAATATGATATCAAATATTTCCCAAAAAACACAATGAATGATAAAATTCTAGATATATCATGTGAAATAATATTATTTAAATCCATAGTAAATGGAAACATAATAGAAGCTGATCACAAAATCTTATTATATGAAAGAATATAGATTCATATAATATTAATATATAAGGGATAGACTATTTTAAAAGTTCAATAATAATTAAATATTCCATATAATAAATAATAAAATCATTAGGTATATTAAAGGAAAAATATGTAAATAATAACATGGTACACAATAAACAATTTTATATTGATAAAATACATAATTATAAACCACATTATTATTAAGACAAGACACGATGACCATTTCTATGACCCCTCATACCAAGAAATCATGATTCTATATCCATTTCTCTTGCCTAGATATCGTGACCATACTATCAAGAATTTTTTCCATCATATCATGATATTACATTAAATGATACATGTCAAAAATATAATAACTAAATAGGAATGGAATATAGAAAAGACCCATTCTAGTATTTTTTATGAGACCTACGAATTATTCGAGGTGATATATAATTATGGGGCCCACTTGTCACAAACACATGTCCAATTTATTCCCCAATTTTTAAATGAAAAATAAAATTTACCCTCAATATAACTTTACTATAAATAATGTTATATGTTTAAACAATTAATAATTAATATTACTATTTCTCCAAAACATAATTTATCTCTCTGAGAAGTCAATAGTATTTCGTATTGAACTAGAAACTATACAAATTGTAAACATTTTCCATAGAAAAAATTAGTTATCATTTTTGGGAAATCCATGAATATTATTCTAGTAAAATAAGGTTCAAAAATAATATAGTGTAATTGGTATACTACTATGATAGTACTATAAATGAAATAGAATACATCGAGAATAATAAAAAAATAATAATATGATCGAGGAAGATAATTTTAATATAATTATGGAATTTGATAGAGGATATAACAATGACTAACTGAGATGATTCATTATGAAAATATTAGGTCTAAAATATAAATAAGTATTGGATTAAATATAAAAAAAATCTTTTGAAAAGTAGGGTTGTATGTAAAGGAATGAATTTTTATAATTATTGAGGAAAATGGAAGTAAATAATTTTAAAGAACTCTTATATATTTTCATTATAATTAAATATATTATCATATTAAAAAAACCTTTTCAAATTGGGTAATTTTTTTAAAAAATTATATTTTCTATATTATATAAAAAAAATTTATTTAAAATAATTTAATTTTTTAAGATAATATAGAGTAGATTATAAAAATAGTATTAAATAAAATGAAACCCCATTTACAATGATTTTGATAAAATAATAACCTTTTGTTTTAAAAACTTTATTCAATAATTGGAATTGATATTATGTTTTAAAAAAATAATATATAGAAAGGATTAGAAAAAATATAATGTTCATGGTGGTTGGAAAATCCATTCATGTGGGAAATTTTTAAAATTGTTTCTTTACAAACATTTATAATTGAAGTAAAAAAACTTTTTTTTGAATGTATTAAAAAAAATTCCAGTCAAAAAAATTTCTTTTAGAAATTAAATTTAAATATAATTTTAAATTATTAAATAATTATTGTATGTAAAATAATATCATTGAAGAAAAATGATGAATGTGGGTATGAAAGATAATGTTTCATGAAAAAAATTATGAATTTATTCTTCTATCATGAAAAACAATATTATTGTGTATCAAGGTCTCAAATAGATGATAAATTATAATAAAAAATTTAAACAGAAGAAATTACATAATTAGAAAAAATTATTTTAGGTTTTGGTTATTAAATAAATAATAACTCCCCACAATAAATGAAAAATGAATAGTCTTAGAAAAAGTGAGATTTAAAAATAAATAGTTCTGACTTTGGTAACATTTTTATATAAATAAATAAAATATTTAACAAGACATGGTTTTATAACTCAAATAAATTACAAAAAATATTTTTTCAAAACATTTTAAACTGGTATTATTTATACTATATTAAATAAGCCATGGAGAAAAACATGAAACATATCTCCAGAAATCAAAATTGAGAACAATAACCCTTGTAGATCTTATTACACTTTAATAAAATCATCATGAAAGTGGTAACCTAAAATTGAACATTAATTTAATTGATTAAATAGATGATTGTGAATTAATATTTCAATTTGTTAACATAAACAACATGTAATATAAATAGGTTCATAATTCAAAAAATTTCTCAATGAAGGAAATTTTAGATCAGAAACCATTACCTTAAATTTTCCTTTTTTAGAAACATTATAAATACCTTTATAGTAAATATATATTTATAACTATTCTATAAGTCACAATTAATTATATTTATATATTTTTATATAATTTATTCATAGCTTCATTAACCCAATTACTAATAATTCACTATAAATATAAATTATTAATTTGTTAACGGTTTTGTTTCAAATAAATTTTTTTGTTTGGAGAATCTAATTATTTCACCATGTCCATTATTTCATCACCATTTAAATTATAATAATTTTATATATGTCATATTTATCCTATTAAACTATTTATAAACCCATCCATGTCTGGTTTTCAATAAAATTATCATGCTTCATTAATTGAGGATGTTGTACACACACACACATGAGAGGTGTTTTAATTTCTATAATAGATGATATAGATATAACATAGTCCTTATGGACACATTATATAATAATTATAAGGTTAATTATATCATATTTATTCATTAAATTAATTCTTATGATGATCTGTGAGAGGTGGTGATGACAAACAAATTATATCACTTTGTGTGGGCTGTATTCAACAGGTATACGTGGGTGACTTCTCGATTTTCCAAAAGATCGGGGAAAAAAGGTTGATAATTTTTTATATTTTAAAATAATAAATATGATGTAATTATTATTATTTTTTTAATTCCTTCTTTTTTAACATCATTTGGAAATAGTGATGAAAAAATGCATCTCTATATGTAGAAGGTAGTAAGAACGTACAAATGAGAGATTATTCGATTTCCCATTACAAGTGGAGGAGGTAGAAATATGTGTATTGAAAAAACAATAATATTTTTTATATTAAATATATAGATTTAATTATATTATAATGTATATAATCTATTTTCTAACAGTATTAGAAGTAAAAAACATGAATTGGTCCAGTTGAGTCTCACACCTCCACCTTGGATATCTTTATTTTGGTTACATATTAAGCCATCTAGGATTGTAATTTTAGTTAGACCAGGACCTCTATGACCAGGATAATGGTTTTGGGAGTATATTAGGGTATAAAATTTTTATGATAAGGGTGCTTCGTTTTCATTACATGTGAAGAGATGATTTTCCATTTTTATGTGAGTGGAGTGGAACCTTAATATATATTAGATTTTTTTAATATAATAAATTCTTTTCACTTGGAAATTAGAACATATTTTATTCAAATTCAATGAGTGGATAATTAAAGGTTGATTTAATCATTGAAGATGATACCTAAGAACGTTTTGAAGATATTTGAGGCTATATCTCTATGTTTAACCCTCACATTAACACTTTTATCTTTTACCACATGGAAATATATTAAGTATGGACACTTTTCATTATGATTAAAAATTAAATTAATATAATAAAAAATTAAAAAATTTATAATAATTAATATAGAATCTATTTTCTTTTACTAAATTGAAAAATATTGAACAAATTAATTTTAATAATTTCTAGAAAATATAAATGGAAAACGTTTTCTCAAAATTAACTTATTATACTTATAAATAGATTTATAAAAAAACCCTTAATAATTTTGGTTTCCATAGAATTAATTGGATTGTGATTAATATAATGGAACTAATTTTACTTTATTTCCAAAATAATACTAATGGATTCCTTGTGAATACTTGATTAAAATAGAGGAACTGAAATAGTATTTATTTTTATTTAAGAATTATTTTGATTTAAAAAATGTCAAAAGTAGTTTTTTATTTTCAGAATTATAATTTTAAATGAATTAGGTTACAAAAAATATATATTAATTTGTTAATTTTTTTTATAATATTTAATGTCATTATTATATCGTGATAATGTCATTAAAGTTAATGTATTAATAATAATTTTATTTCACTAATCAAGCATGAGTCAACTATTTTAAATAAATAAAAAAATCTATGATATGATTATTTTGATATTATTAATAAAAAATAATATTCAATTAATTGTTTTCAAATTTTGGTTATCATAAAATTTTCATTTAAATTAAAATATAAAATATAAAATAAACATTCCTTTATAGAAAAATAAAAATATTGAACATTAAGTGATAATAATATTATTTTATATAAATTTATGATTAATTGAATGATTTTTATATGTTTATAATTTTAATTCCTTGAAAACGCAATAATATATTAAATTACAAAACACTTTTAAAAGAATTATTTCATAATGACCACATTTAGCATTCAATGATTTAAATAAAACCACAATAATTATTTAATTTTTAATCAATGATATTATTTAGTAAATAAAAATTAATACCATTTAAATTTCATATTTGATAAATGTATTTCTTTTACAAATGTATTATTACAATTTGTCATCACTCATTTTAGTTTGGTGCTTTTTGTGAGGTAAGATATCAAACATAGTATTATTTTACCAAGAATTATATAATTAAATTTAGGGTTATTGTGTTATCCCTACCTTAAAAAATTATAATCGTGATTATTTTAATTTTTAATTACAAAAATGTATTTATAAATATTAATAATAAATTATTAGAAATATTTTATAATGATAATATATTTCTAATTCACTTTTAAAAAACCAAGATTTTTTAATTTGGATAAATTTAATAGAATGTATGGATTATTGTATGACATAGACTTAAGAATTTGATTCCAATAGAATACTATTATAGTGTTGTGGTATCTCATGTATATGACTTCATATATTTATCTACCCCTTTTTTGATTTAATAAATTATTTTACCACTATGATAGATAATTTGATAAAATAGTCTTACTTTAATTATTTCATATACCTAAAAACAATTACAACCCTTACATAGGATTCATGTATTTTTCCAAATCTACTTTCTATCATAATGTAATCGATGAATTACAATGATGAATTTATAATGTAGGAAGAACTAAGATTAACTATAAAATGATCATAAAATCCACATAAGTAATTATGTGTTTTTATTCTTATATCTAGATATTGATCAATACCAAAATAGATAAAACATGTATAGATTAAACATCATATGATTAAGCCATCATATGAAGAAATAATGTATTAATCTCAAAAACCTAAATAATTTTTTCAAAAGTTAATCTTAATGAATTCTATAATTAACTATACATAAAATTAAAGAGAATATGCTTGAAAAAAGAAAATCCCAAAAAATAAACAATACTTGATCAAATATTCTTCCAAATTCTGCTTAACATTTAACCAAAACAACATTAATTACTCATATTAAAAACAAGAAAATGAAATATCCATAGTCATATATTTACTAAAATATTAAATTTTCCCCCAAAATACCCCAAGTCCCTATAACATAAAACTGAAAAAATTCATATATTCATCCAAAAATATTTCTCAATATTGATTGCATGAATAATATCACCAAATACACAATAAGAAACATATTCCATAACTAATAACTTCGGTAAACATTTCCCTAAATTATTTTTTAATAATCCTACATATTAAATCTTAATGGATACATATACATTCATAAAAATATTATAACCTAATTTCACCCCATATAAATATAATTTGAAGGACATAATTCAAATACTTACAAAATAGTTATCATTACCAAGAAATTGTCGCTAAAAAAATATCTTCTTAAACAACCACGACACTAAATCACATACTAATCTTAAATGTTATATTATACATAATTAAATGTTCTTATAAATGTCACCAAAATATTGTAAATTCAATGAAATTTTTTAAAATGATACTTTAAATGTTATATTCATCACTAATAATCAACATATTCTTATAACTCGTAAATTATCCTCAATATAAAAACTCATTCTCTATAAATTTATCTTAAAAAACCATTATATATACTATATTATATTAGTCCAATAACCCTATATATGGTGCTAAATGTATAATATCTTCATATTTTCTTTGATAACAACTCATGTGACCCTATTTGGACATTTTATAATTTCAACAGTATTTTAATGTTCTACACACTTATAGTCCCAAAAAAATTATATTCAATTATTTAGAGTATTATGGTAAAAATATACCTAAAAAACTCAGGTGTTTCCCCTTCAGTAGACATATTTATAATTAAACCCAAATATTATTATTCAATAATATTCCTTCAACGTTTTAAATAATGTTTTACAGGAATGATACCCTTATATATATAACATATTCATTACTCTAATACATAAATTTGGGATATTAATATATTAGAAATAGGTAGTTTGAACAATCAATAATGAAATATTTACAATAGAATCTACTCAAAATACACATAGAATTCACTATATAAAAGTATGAATAATAAACTAATATTAAATATAATCATCAATATGATAATGAAATATATACAACTGTAATAATGTAAATAATAACAAGTACAATAATAACTATCTTCACAATGATGGATGATAGAATGACAGATATCTTAATTCATGATTGAAAATAAAATGATCTTATCTTCAACAATTCATTATAATATTTATTTTAATATATCATGGTCTCCAATCAGGAAATCATTATCATACTATAATGGTATTTTGATAATACATCAAGTTCTTACTACAAAGGCCTCATCCTATGAGATCATACATAAATTAATAAATACTATTCTAAATACATATGAAAATTTTCCTCATGTAACCTACTAAGGAAACAAGTGGATATAAATCCTAGGCCTCACTAATCACATAAACATGTCTAACAAATTTCCTCATATATTTAATGAACAATATAATTAATCAACAATATTCCATATCAATCAAAATATTTCAATATTTATTAAAGTAATGTGGAATAATAATATTTTCCAAAAAAAAATAATCATCATACCTCATTAGTAAATAATAATCCATAATGAACTATAAGGTATACATATTTTCATTAATTTCACAAGTCTATAAATGTCTTATTTTTCTAGGAAAACAATCATAATATAATTTATGTAATATAAGATGTTGAAAGAAATTAGGGATATTGGTATATGAAAAAATCAATAGTAGAAATTTTTTATAATAAAACCAATATATTAATGAAAAAATAATTAAAGGATCAACATAATATAAAAATAATGTTGGAGGTTGATGTATAAGATAACTATAATGAACAATGCATATTATTTAAAAAAGAAATTTGGTGCAAAAAAAATTATTAATGGATGAAATAAGACCTGCAATTCTTAAAAAATGATGGTTTTTATGTAAAAGAATGTATGTTGAGATTTAGATAGGTATATTAAAGTGATTTATTGAAAAATTAATTTCCTAACATTTTGCTAAAAATGATGTTATAAAACCACTTGAAGAAAACATATCAACTGTTCTCAAAAATTGTTTCAAACTATTATTTATAAAATGGTTTATAAAAAATGAATCTTGGAAATAAACTATGATTTTTAAGGAAACATTGGACGAAATATATAAATATTACTAAATAAAATAAATCCCCCTTTTTAATGATTTTGAAAAAATATTATAATTATGATTAGAAAATTACCTAGAATAAAAGGAATATATAATACTTTCAGAAACCATCAAAAATAGATAGTAGAGTATAAATATTGAAGAATGTTCATTGTGTCTGAAAAATATGATTATGTTGACATTTTTTAAATATATCTTCTTTTTCACAATTTTATAATGAAATTAAAAAAATCACCTTTTCAGAAATCATAAAAGTGTTCCTTTTAAAATATTTGAATAGAAACTCAATGTTAACATAATTTGACATTAGTTAAATATTAATGTTTAGAAATGAGAATAATGAAAAAAATAAAGAATATGGACATGTGTAACACCCCAACCTGAGCCAATATGTCTGTGAGAAAGAGTAACATGACCTCATGTGCACCTCCTCATACAAAAAAGCATCTAACTAGTTGGGAGTGTCTGAAGTTTATCATAGGCGCGAATATACCCTTTGTATAAATCCTTGTAAAAATAATCTAAATAAATCATAAGTTATGAAATTATAAAAAGTAGTGGAAAATTATATAAAATGAAAAATATGTTAAAAAATAGTCACCCATCATGATATGAAAATCAATGTTATATATAGGAATGATGACAAAAATTTATTAAAAATAGTCCAGAGTGTGTCATGGCATCAACTATGGTTGCCAAACACTATCTCCTCATGTTCATGTAATAGGTACCTTAACCGTCATTGGATCCCTGGTCACAAAATCTATATGCGCCCCAAGAGTCCCATTCATGATGTGAGTAAAAAACCCAGTAGAAAAACAACAATGATTCCTTATCATATATAAAATTATATATAACAATCTATATTCTGAAGTAATTAAATATAAAATAATCATAAAACCACACAATTTTTGGGTCATAAAACACTAACCAATACACTATAAACCCTTACCCTTTAATTCATCATCATTATGATAGTAAAAATTCGTAGTTATGTAAACCATATAACAACTATAAGGATAACACCAAAATCCCCCTTGATGGTTGTTATAATTACGAACACCAATGATATCACTCTGACAGTGGTGATTGTTTTGACCTCCACACACCCTACACAGATGGTATTATTTATCGGGAAAACCACTAACTTCACCATGATGGTGATCAGTACCATTTTAGTGATGGTAATCTCAACCCTATTTGTTTATATAAATGTATAACACATTACACTTGCTTGTAATTTCCCAAAATCAGTCATTAGTTTTAGGATTATAATCCCATGAAGTGTCCTCTCCTACATCACTATTAATGTATATGATCCAAAAACTACCTTCAAATAATCCATATTCTGTATCCACCACTATTTCATCACTCGTCCCCATCCATGGGGCCATCGAACTACAATAGAGAAACTTATTCATTCCGACAATTGATGTGAGGTTTTATTAAAAATGAAATACCACATGCAATATATATTATAGAATAGAAAAATATTTCATATAAAGACTAGTTCATAAAAGGATACAAATTATCACAATATAATATAAGAAGAAATATCTCAATAGATACTAACACACCCACATGAAGGAACATAATGACAACAGATTTTCAATTTTAAAAAACTTGTCATGAAAATGTCATATAAATATAAATTCATGCTAAGGAACTAACTAAATAAATCATTTTTATGAAGTACATAAATTTTTTCCCTATTTTCAACACCAAATATAAGTATTCATATTAGTATATTCAAACCACTCACACCATACTCTTTGATGAAATTCCAAATATCATATTTCTATCGAAAAAAAATTTATACGATAAAATTTCCCCCTCTATGATAATCCATGATAAAAAAGGTAATTAATTTTTATTATTCTTAATAATTATCAATTTTAATCATTTCATAATTCCTAATAATTTCACTAAATAACATTAGAAATATAATATAATAATATATAAATAAAATAAGAAGAATATAATAATATAGAAACAAACCTAGTTTTATTATTTTTTAAAATATTGACCAATGAACTGAGGAGAGAGTGTGTGGGTTCTACAACACGTGTAACACTGAGAGGGAACTTCATTTTTTAGGAATACATTACATAGGTTAGATATAAGATCTATGGAATTCGCAGGTAGAATATTATATCTAAAAAAAGAGCAACATGAATTTGTTTTTTTAATGGGAATACACATATATGATCATTATAATAGAACAATAAAAAATAATATTTATTTTTTTCTATTAAGATATTATTCATTTCACGGTTTTTAAAACCTTCAAAAAATATTTAAACCATTTGGTGGGTCAATTCATAAATTCCACTCAAATTTAGGCATTTAAATTCATGAATACATGTTATCGGGTTTAACTAGGAAGATAAAAAGATAAAAAATAGGGATACATGAGACTTTTCAATAAAAAGGATATATATTTAAGGGTAAAATTGTTTCAACCCTACACAACTCATGATTTTCTAGTGAGGTTATTGGTTTATCCTTACACATATTATAGAAATTAGGGTCTTCCTTACTAAACCCTATCTACACTTACAAAATGACTAGATGAACATTATGTAACCTCAGAAAAATCCAAAATAACTTCACAAAACTCTTGAGGTACCTTTATACATCCTTTGAAACCATGGGGAAACCCTAGGATGTGTATGGAAATTTGGAAATACCCTTATAAAATCATTGAATAAAAGTATTTTCATTACAAAATATTTATAATTGATGTGTTACCATTACAGAACTATTAAAATATAGCCTATATTTTTCTATCGAACGTTTAACAAAATATAGGGCCACATTCACATATATTATTAAAATTTATTTTTAAAAAATATTAATTATTCATTTAAATGATATAGAAACTATATACAAAATGGGTTTTAAGAACATCCTAAAATATGAATGTTACAATTTCCCCCTCTAACAAAATATTTTCCTGAAGAGATATCCCCACTGATCTTACTCATAAAAAATTAGACCATGAGCTGGAACATCAAACTCTCATTCCCAAATTTCCACCAGGATATATCCATCGTTTTATAGAATCCTACAAATTGGTACTATCTCCAATGAAGAAATTTCATAATCTAGACTATATTTTTTTACCGAGTGCTCTATATATAATGAATTATGCTCTATAAAAACAAAATAAATGCCAATATAATGAATAGGATTGGGTATATACTCCCAAACCATACACACATGAAACAAATTTTCCATACCTATGTATTGATAAGGATGATCCTAATGGCACACCACTTCCCCAAGTAACTTATTGATATCTAGGGGACTAATATAAATCTGAAATAGCTTCTTATGCTCCACTAAATGTTTATTTATAGACAATGAAGCCACTTTATAAAAATATGTTCACTTATAACACACTACAACAATAATCTCATCAAATATATATATGATCAATGTCTTCTATGAGTGTCCACCAAAAGATTCCTTTTCAACCTTATCCTCTATGATGTCTACTACACTATACTATATCCAAAAACTACTGGATCACATTACTTCATCAAACATAGTGGTGAATAGAATGATCACCCATATTGATCCATAAACAATCCCATGTAAATAAATGTCTATGTATAATTTTTTTAATTAACTCCACCATGGAAATCTAATCATCGAAATTTCTAATGATAGTTTGATTGGAGGCACGATGCATGTCCTATAATGTAATAAGTGTATTTTTTCATGTTCTTTTAGTTTGAGAATGGAATTTTGGGATTAATATTAGGTCATTCATTTAGGGATTCTATAATCCCTACAAAAAACGATGTGAAACAAACATCTATATTAGAAAAAATGATCAAGGGAACCCCTAGATAGTTTTCTATCACATAGACATTATCCTTTCTCAACTTATAAACTGAGAGAGTCTTTTAGAATACTAAGAAAATATCAACACTTTATAATAACCAATAATCACCCATTTAAAATCACAATACCCCATGGGAGTTAGTATCCTCAGCATAATTTCCATCATGAGACCTACCTAATTATACTTGGGCACTGGAATTGGATGGATAAAACTAACATGACACTCTCTCTTTTCCATTATCCATTAAAAGTTATGACATCGAGAAACAAATCGAATAATATAATTATTCATTCCTTTCCAATATAACATTAATTTAATTACATGGACTAATAATCTCCCATATACTAGGATTAAATAATATACCTCCATAAACAAACCATGTACTTGTTCAAGACATGTTAATTGTTCCCTTATCAAAACACGCTATGGGCCAGAATACTACCCATGATTCCATAATCCTATATTATAATAAGTTATAAAAAAAATCGAACAAGTCCACAAACCATGGTCCTCTGAATCATCCATCATCTAAATGACCAACAAGATCATATGGAATCAATGTTCCCCGGATGTCCATTCCCCAAGATCATGATCTACCATCTCTTTATGGATAAGAGAATATGAAATGAAATTATCATTACCCAAAAAATAATACATATCAAAGTCAAACATATTTTGGGACACTACCCAGTCCCTCCTCATCTAGTTTATCTACCACTATTGGAAAATATATAAATGATATTTTTGTAAGTTTATACAACAATCCTCTCTATGGGGAGATAGTGTTAGAAACACTTCAAATCAGAAACTATGAATTCTATCTATATGTCATGGTATGTACTATTATAATGATAGGGTAAAACATGATGTGACACAAAAGTTACTTCCTAATACCTCTACATTAGTACTACTCATAATAAAAAACATGATGCATCAGAATATATAGCATATTTAATATCTGGATAAGGGAAGAATCAACACTACTGATATATAAATCCTCCACATTAGATCATAAAACACATCATAGTACTAGTATGATCATGGGAAATACATTCCCTTTCACATCAGTAAAGTAATTGGTACTAATAAATTTGTAATTTCTTAGATAAACAACCGATAATATTTTTCTAAATTGAAAAATATCCTGATCTCAAAAATATTCTATGGACATCTGTAAGACATCATTGCCAAAAAAATTTATATGTCCATGTATTCAATTATCCCAAACACCATATTTCCCATTAATTTCTCAAATTTAATCCAGTAGGTACACATTTAAAACATGAAATAAAGACAATGTAATAAAAGTGTAATAAGGATTACCTTGAGATGTCTAACATGTTTCTTTGTGATTTATGAATAGATGAGGATTTCTTCAATGAAAACAATTAGAAAAGTTGATATATGGGTGGATGATATTTAAAATTATTTGCATGAATACTCCCAAAAAATTCTACAATCCCAATGGATTCATTAATCGTTTTATAGCCCATACATACTATAAAATTATGTATTCAGGATGACTCTATTTCTAGCTCGCAACTAGGGATCGAATAACTAATAATAAATCTTAGAGATTCGTAGGGATCCCCATAATTAATTATAGTGATTAGAAATCATGGGAAAAGGATATATATTTATCAATATAATATATTTTAGTTGTTGATAGTATATGCATAGTTTAATAATACCATCCTCAGTATTCGATAAAAAGATAGGTGAACCACATGATGAAGTACCTAGTCTGATAAATGCCTCATACTTCAAGTCCTATAGGTGAAACATTAACTCTTTCCGGTCAGCTAGAATTATATGATAATTGGGTATGGAAATGTGATGCGAAACTAGAAAAATATCTATCTCTAAATAAAATCATCAATCAATGGGACATAAGTAGAATTCATCTAGAAATACATCGTGATAGAGATCCTAAAATAGAAGAAAATATAAGGAGGACTCCATTGATCCCAATGGAAGATCTTAGTCCTCTATATCTTCCATAAGTGTGTTAGGAAAACTAATGTATAGACTAACGATACCCACTTTAAGTTCCCATTCTATAGATATCATGTAATTATCTCTCTTAATTTAATAAAAAATACCCATCTTCTATAACAATCAGTGTGAGTTTAGAATTTCGATAACTAATCAATATCAAGCATCACATCGAAGATCATCATCTCTAGAATCATTAAGTACCACACATATCTATAACCAAAAACAACTATAGGAAAATATAGAAATCTGAAAAGATGGTCCACTTTCCTATACATTTGTCTTTCAATGGAAATTAACTCACAAGTCTGTATTAATGGTTTGTTATGTCCAGTAAAAACACTTCCTATTTGAAAACAATGGGAAACTACTGTAGAAAAAAAGTCATTATATTTTCTTTCCAATCCTTCAAAGTATCTTCTAGGTCAATGATTACTATAATTATTTATAAAATTAAAAAATATACATAGTGAATCTAGTTACATTTAATAATAGGAAATTCTTGATTGTAAAATGTGTTTCATAATCAAACATATCTCATGACACATATACCCATGAGAGGCACTAAATTAATGTTTTTAGGATGTGGAATCCCTATTAAATAAACCACATAGAATGTGTGGGAAAATTATAAGATATATTGTCATTAAATACTTGCGTAGAGTGCGAAAAACTTCCTATATGATATTATTCCATCATACTTCATGTGTAATCCTATAAGACTAGGTCGAGGTGGTGTTACATAAAATTCCAAAAAAAACGTTTTAAAACTATCTATTTTTAAAATCAATATAAATATGAACTAGTCTATGAGATTCTAAAAATTTTCTCCAATGTGTAAACCCATAGACCAAGGTATATTGATCATTCTAATAACCTATTTTCTAATATCTTCATTGATTATAATATTTATTTACATAATTGAAATATTACCAAATCATGGAAAAATAGATATTTCTCAAAAAAATATTACATGTTTATAAAAAATAGATAGAAGAAAATAAAAAGGTAATTTTAAAAAAGATATTCACTAAAAAACAACTATATATATGGAATGTAATTTTTCATTCTTAATCATGATAGATGAATACAAATAAAATCATATAAACCATTACAATAATCCTATCAATGCAAAATAAGAGGTTCTTTAAAACTGAATTGGCTTGGCACATGGAATCCCAATTAAATTGTTATATAAGGATATATCCTTCATAAAATTTCATTGTTTATTCCAGTATTAAAATAAAAAAACTATGTTATACGATTATTTTACTTCCATGAAATAACCCACTATGTGTGTTTTGGAGAGTCACATGACCACATGAATGCCCGAAAATATACAAGAGGGTAATTACTAGCTATGAGGGAGTGTACCCTATTAGTGGGGAGATTATAAAATTAATACCAATACTTCATCCAATAATATAAATAAAATAACAAATTTTATTCTGTATTTTTATAGAAAATATTATAAACAGGAATACATGTTATAAAAAATAATTGGGATCATATCATGGAATAAAAAACCAACGAATACAAAGGATGAATAAAAAATAAATAGAGAAAAATTATCCTATAATGTTTCATATAATCATCCCTTACTACATGATTGTAGGTCACAAATTCCCTATCATAGTGCCATATCACATGAATTGATATAAGATCATGAAATCTATACATGCACCACATTATTATATATTGTACCAGTAATAAACCTAGTATGACACCACCAAAGTGTCATTATCAAAATTTCAAAAAATATGTAACATTATCTTCCTATACAAAAGATAATTTCCAAATAATCATACAAAAAAACATTCATTGAGTCATTGTGTTCTATGCCATCTTCCTTGAAACTTGACCACCCTTGCATTGGCATGATGCCAATATTAATATTAATGTATTTCAACGATGTATCCCAAATAAGGGACACAGTTAATCACTAAAATTTACAGTGTTCCATATCAGGAACAATACAAACACCTACTGATGATAGACGTTAATTGGAACACGACATAACTCACCTTAATAGTTTCCATTATTAGGAAAATTGCATGCCCCACTATAGCTACAGTTGTTTTCCAAAACAAGGATCACCCACCATTACAGTGGTCATTGTCCATGAATGATGATAATTAAAACATAACACATTTGATATAAAATGATGACACATAACCCTTATAGAGAATCCTCCTAATTTTGCCATTATCAATTAGATTCTTATTCCATTCATAGTCAAATTCAAGGTAAACATGCATGTCTGTAGTCCAACCCATACCATAAAATGATCCATATTAAATAATCATCACCTTTTCATAATTCTCCACCACCAAGGGACCATAAAATTAAAATACAGAAAATTTTTCATTTGTTACATTAATAATGTTTCCCTAGGTTATGAAATACCAAAATAAAGAATATGGTAAATCATGAATTGCTCTGAAGAGGCTACGTAAAACAACATGTTAATATATTAAGAATGGTCTCATGTTCTAATAACTCACCCTTATATAGATACATATCATGAATGGTTTATCATGTATAATGTTTTTTTGCAAAATATGAAATGAAAATCCCTTCATGGAAAGGAACATCCAATCTCAATCCCATTGATAAATTACATCAATTGTTTGGCAATGAATAATTACCTGAGACATGTCTGCATATTAGTCTATTCAAAATACATTTCATGGATTCCTATAATTTATTCTATATATTTTACTCTAATGGACATAAAAACACTACATGTCATAATAATTTCTCTATCCTAGATAATCCAATATATACATGATAATTCAATATTATTCCTATATATTATTCTATTTTAGTATATTTTCTCTAGTAATTTTTGGAATGATAAACATTGAAATGTATTATGAAATAAGAGGAAGAGAATAATATAAAATCCAGTATAGATTTCTACTTTTTCAAAAGCTACACAAATAAATATTTTAGATAGGGTGAGGGTTCTAACATACCTTTAAACATTAATGAAAACAATCTTTATTCATGGAAAACATTATATACATCATGTTGTGGAACTACAAGAAACCCCAAAATTATAGAATATTAATAATATAAGTGTATTATTGTTTGTATAGTTTTATGGAAGAAATATTTTAATGGTTTTCATCATTATAAACCACATATTAAATTCCAAAATTTATTTTACTTTGTCATATTTTCATAATTTCATATAATTTAATCCATCCAACAAATTGTTCAAAATATTATTTGAGTCATGTAATTAATTTTCCTTTATTTTATGATTTTGAAATTATAAAACCATGTTATTGGGTGAAAATGAGAATAAGAAAATAAAAAAGGGTAAACAATTAATTTTCTCAAAAAATAGTGTTGTGTAAGGGTAACATATATTTTCTATTATATAACTCATACATGTCTTGTGATGGTATAGGGTTACCCTTACACATATTATATAAATTATAGGTCAACATTTCACAACAAGATATAACCTTACATAGTTTCTTGATTACCCTTAAGTAACATTTGATAAAGACAACTTTACTTTACATAGTGACTGCGGTACCCTCAGATATTCTTTTATAAACTAATAATACCTATAAAAAACAGATTTAATAAGTTTTTTACCGAAAGAAATTCTATTAATAAATAATTTACCTTTACACAACACTTAATGTAAAAAAGATACCATTACACAACTACTAAAACTAGCATTCATATAGTTATATAATGTTTAAGATTATATAGGTCATATTTCAGATGTAATGGTGAAAATAATGTTTAATATAAATTTTATTACATTTAACTTAATTATAAATTATATATAAATTATTTAAGAATATAAAAAACTGAGAATGTTAAATCATGTAAGAAAAATAATCCTATCTAAAATGGAGAAATTAGTTCATCATTTTTTATAGATAACCATTTAGGGGATTTGGGTAAAAAAGGGTGTAAACATATAGAAATATAAATTTAAAACCCCCAAAATAAAATATCTGAGTATATTATACTACTTTTGGGATATATAGAACATATAATTTTCATAAAAAGAAATTCAAACCTAAAAATCCCAATAAAAGTTTGGTTAAGAAAAAGGCAATTAGATATTTGGTATCATTAAAATAATGAATCCATAAATTGTATTAGAATTATATAGCTTTGTAATGACCATGAATTTAATGGAATTATATGTCACAATATATTCATGGGATATTATGTTACCATATAAAAAATCATTGTGTACGATATGAAACGTATCTCAATAGAAAAAATGAGATACATACCCTTTTTAATTTTATAATACATGACCAAAAACCTCTTGTTAAAGAGAACATGAAATAGAACATTAATTACCTCGACTAAAAATCTTATAATAATATTATATTTAAAATATTTAATATATACATCATGTAATGGATAAGGTGTGTACTTTAAAACATGCCTCCAAATTAAAATTTGTTTTGGGAAACCATTAAATTTGATTCTTATTTTCTCAAATGTGTTTTGACCTCTTATATTACAAATTTATATTTATTATTCATACATATTATATCTAAATGTATGTAAGAATTTTTAATTTTTAATTATTTTGAAAATATTTCAACCCATTTACATATAAATCATTCTTATAATAAATAATTTAAGGGATATTTATTCTTTTTCTCTTGATTATTTTGAATCAGTGGTTTGCTTCTTGGAACCTTGGTAGTTAATTTTGGCCCTTAAATTTATTAACAATTAAAAATTTATCTTATTTATCAAATAAATAATGTTTTAATACCATTTATTTAATATGGTTATGCAATAATAGATACATCATTTGAGAAAGATGACGTCTGCACATACACATGGGTGATGTTTTAATATTTATAATGGATTAAAAAGAAATAATTTATTTAAAAATTTACACATATAAAATGACAAAAATATAATAATTATCACATATATTCCACAAATTCATCCTTACAACCTATCATGTTTGGTGGTGAGGAAAAACTAATTACACATGTTTGTGGATGTGGTATTCCACCACTACACATGATGGACATTTATTTTTTGAAAGGATGATAGGGTAATAAGGTATATAATATCGTATCCAAATAGAGTCATAATTGTTTCATAACTATGATATATATTTTCATTAATTCCATTTTATTGTAATCTATGTTAAATTTTAATAAAAGTAGATATCATTGATTCATAGAGACATTAGTATGTACGTACACGTTGGTGATGTTTTAATTACCCTTTAGTTAGAAATGATATATTAAAATAATGTTATGTAAAAATAATAACATTTGAATATAGAAAGTATATTGATTTAATTATATAATTATGGTTATAACAAATTTTAATGTGGTAAAAGAAGATAATAATTTGAAAGGAATCGATTAAGGATTGTACAATTTTATGGATAACTTTATTTAAAATACACATTATGAATTATAGTATTATAATTTTATAGAAAAATGGATATCTACGAAATGTATAAGTGATTTTTGGATGGTTTTTGGTCAAATAATGCTTATGGAAATGGATCATTGATTGTTTTACAAATAGGGAGCAAATTTTCATTTTATTATTTATGAGAGTGACACCATTATAAATATTTGAAACATTAAAATATAAAAAAGTAATTTATCACATAAGGATAATAAAATTTAGTATAATATATCATATAAAAAATAAAATAATTAGTTATACATACTCAATAAAAATACGATTGAGTAATGTTTTATAAAATTTTTTGGTCTTATCTATTTGTTTAACCCTATCATAAAATATTTTTACCTTTACTATGGTGAAAAACATATAATAATGTAACTATTCATTATTAATAAAAATTAAGATAACTCAAATAAATTATATTTTTTTATTCAAAATACTAAATACATTTCATTAAAATAAATTTCTATAAGTGGTAAAATTAACTCTCAATATATGTTTTTAAAATGAAATAAATATTGTTTTTAGAAAAATCACATTTTAGATCATAAAAAAGTAACTATTAAAAAAATTAATAATATTTGTTTCCCTGTTGTTAATTAGACACTTTTTAATAAAATTTATGTTATTAAAAATTTATTCAAATATAGAACCCATAGAAACCTTTTGAATCATTTATTTAAAGTGAAGATACAAAATTAATTATATTTAAATAGGAATATAACATAGATTATAAAAATATGAATCATAGATTTCCATGTTAAAAAATATATTTTTAAATAATTTATATAAATTACTAAATATATATTTTTAATGAAAATTTATTCCTAAACATTAATGCCATTATTTTATCATGGTACTTCTATAAAAGTGTTTTTTTAGTAAAATCAGTATTTTTCACCATTCACAAAAAAATTCCCTATTTTAGAAAAAATACCATAATTTAACACTAATATAGTTTTGTGTGGAGAATTTAAAATATAATATAATTTCATTATATTATATTTCTAAAATTATAAAATTTATATTTTAATGGAAATTAAAAATATAAGGGAAAAGTTATTTTTTAAAACAAATTCCCTTTCAAACATTGAGAGCTCATATTTTTTTTCCTATGATCATATAGTTAATTTCCATATAGTTATTTTATATATTAAATTACATTTATAGTAACAAGTTTATTAAAATACATAGAACCTAAAGATATAATATTTCAAAAAATATCCCTTCTTAACATTGAATGGTTTTAACCACATCACATTATTTATTCATTTTTTAATTAATATATTTCATTTGTAAAAAATACTATTTAAATAAAACATTAGAAGACTATATTTCATTTTATTGATTTTTTGTAATATTTTTTTGAATCTTCAAGGATTGGGGCTGTGTTTAATGTTACATATTGAATATAGTATTATATAAATGATATTTACATATTAAATTTGTGGTATGTTGAATAATTATGAATCCAAATCAAAAACCAAAACTATACCTTTCTCGAGAAATTAAGAATTATAATTTTAAGAAGATTTGAGAAAACATGAGGATTTATTTCAACATATTAATAACAAATATATTTATATAGGGAAAAATTATATATATATATATATATATTATTTATATTTTAATTAATATAAATGCTTAGTTTATTTTACCCAAAAGAAAAAAAATCAAAGGAAACCACATAGTGTGTTACGCATTCCATTTATGGTCATCGAAATACATAAAATTATAGTTCATAGAAAAATAATGAGTTTTTCTCTCAGTTGATCCCTATAGAACATTATATTTTTTACTCAATTATTGTTTAGGTATTTAAATTGAATCCATGTACACACTTTTGGTTCATACCAAGCTACCCAAACATCCTTGGTGACATGATATTCCACTATAACATGGTTTATAATCCCTTTTTGTGGGTAAATTACCATGTTTTAGTCTTCTTATATTCTATATACTCTCATTACAAACTATCTGAATACTTCTATGTGGGAAATGGTAACAATTATCATATTAATTGAATATTACAAGGATAATTATCGGAACGACATAGATGGTACATGAATTACGCTACCACATAGCCCCCAGAGATTTTTCTTGATCACCAAGATCATATAACTATAGGTGTTCATGTTGGGAATAAATTTGTTAGCTACCTTTTAAACAGTACATAAATTTCTAAAAAATGAAAAAACTTACATGACATATATAGATGTATGATATCTATAAAAATGAAGAACTATCCAGTAGATGAATTCTAAAAGTTAAAATAACTGCAAATTCCCTTACTCGCACACATATATACAATAAAACCAACTCAAAACCATATTATCAAGGAAAAATGCTAAAATGTAATGTTTCCCTCAATTTATCCACTCACTAGCTCTAATTCACCTCAGACATGACCTGAAAAACCAATAAGTCGAAGAAAAATTAAAAAAACAGTAACAAGTTCATATGATACCTATAAAAAATAAAATGGGGTTTCATGAACATAATATTCTCAATATAGAGTGCGAGGATAAAATACTATCTTAGAATCCACCATGGATCTATCACATAAGAAATACTCACTAGTGTGTTCTTTAAATCGGTCCACTAATTTATAATAATCGGAGGAAAAGTTTTTCATAGATATAATAATCAATATAATTTTGGAATGGATAGACATAAATATTTGAAAAATATTATAATTTTCTATAAAATATTACTACCTGTACCTATAGCTTCTATATCTACACATCAACAGGGGTGTCGTTTTTTAGAGATCCAAGAAATGATGTCATCATGGATGTAGTAAAGTCATATAGCCCATCCCATCCTTGTTAGTAGTAGGGAAATCTAGTATCCCATCACAGTGATGTGAACTTATCATGTTATTACCTAAGAACATCAATATAGATATATAATGTGTTTAGGAATTCAAGGATTCACAACCCTTTCCTATTATAATACCCTAAATAATGTTGTACATACTTAATAATTTTTATTATATGAATTCATATGAACATATGTATAACCCAACCAATATTGTCAACAAAAACCATAATATGTATCCATTTTTAAAATATTTAAAATCTAAATAACTATCATGATCAATTCATAAAAGAAAATTAATTATTCATTTACAATTTCATATTAATAAAAATCATAATGTATAAACCATATACTGTAAATCATTTATTTTTCAAATTTACCAAATCTAACATAATGTATATCAACATATCATTAAATTATAACATAGTAATGTATTGTTACAAAATATTTCATTATGATTTAATATAATTTATAATAATATTATTCAGAATATATAACTATTTATGGAACATTATTTTCATTTTGATATAGTATAGAAAGGATAAACAGCTAACATATTCATGTTAGGGGTAATATAAAGATATTTAAAATATAACCAAAAATGATTTCTCTTTAGAATTAGGGAAATCTAGTTTATAATAATATATTACTATGTGTTAATCCAAAAATAATATTGGTATGATAAAATACATTCCAATAGTATATAATATAATTATTTTATAATGGTATAAATACAGGATTAAATATATCAATATAAAGTATAGTTCCCTTTTATATTTGATTTTTATAAATTTAAAATTCATTAAGGAAAATCGAAAATTGATTTTTGATGTTATACTTCTTTCACGATGAACAATGTTATTTTACATAATATAACTTAATACACATCCTAGAAATGATGTGGTTGTAAAAAATCATGACGTAATATAAACGATTAAAAAAATCACCAAAAAATTTATGATATTATGAAAAATAGTCAAGTACATGTATTGTAAAAGAGTATATTATGAATATTATTATCTTTTCTATCATATAATTCCATTCCACGTGATATAAACCTAGTTATAAAATCTCCATCGATGAATCAATTAGTTGGGGGGTAAGTATTGACCATGGATTATAACTCATAAAAGTTATATTATAATGACCTCAAAAAAATATAAATATATTAGGCACATGAGGGGATATGATCTAATATCATTTATCTAGAAATTTTAGTCTTCTATATTTAATATAGCTCACCTAAAAATTTCCAAATCTATAATAAACTAATAAGGGCTCACCTTTAATTATAAAATTTTATTAAGATAGAAAATATAACATATATATTATAAAGTGTCACATGTAGAAAATAAATTTCTAAATTCTTCGTAGAGAATTAACGATACATTTCTAAACAAATTTGGAGTTTAAAAGGGTTTGAATTCTAAAAATATTATATAGAACATCATTATAATGAAATAACATTAATAGTTTACATTAATAAAATTGATATCCCATTTACAACCATTATAAACATTTTAATCTATGTGAAAATTATACTATAATACCTTTTATTATCTACAAGGAGATGTAATGGGAAAAAATTTATATATTAACCATGTGTACTTAAATTAAATTTAGGTTAGGTCTCATTACTATAAATTTTTAAAAAATATTTAAATTACAAATTAAAACTAATGAAAGGGTGAAAAATCAGCAAAATAATTATATTAAACATAAACAGTTATTCAATTAATTATTCTAACTAATAAAATTATTTACCCTTATAATGTTTTTTGAATTTATAACCAATTTATTCAATAAAAATTCTATTTTTTGTCATTATTAAAAAGGATGATTTTTTATAAGATTATGAATATTATAGAAGGTGGTTCTAGAGGATTTCCTATTATTTTTCTTATGATTTGGAACCACCTTCCATGATGTTAGAGATGAAGAGACATCTACGTTACAATAATGATATCACAACATCCCCTATTAATCATTAAAACAAAACTCTTTATCTCTTATAGGCTATCACCCATATATTCAAAAGAAAATATTTAATGTTTAAATGAAATCAAGTAAAAAACATGGAGTCAAATACTAAAATCATGTTAATGATTAATCACAGAAAATTTTGAGTTAAAATTGTCCCAAGGAATCCAAAAAAATTTCCTATAATCCATAAATCCATATTAAAATAATTTTCCAGAGGAATTGAGAACAAAAATTTCAAACCAATCACAAAATCTCTTACCACAGTCAATAATTAGAAAATAATGAACAGAGTAATATATTCCAAGGATTTTCAAAATGAATTTTTTAGAATCCATATTTGGGGAATCTTTAATTGTATGTAATAAGATGAAAAAGAATAGATATTTGAGAAGAGAAATTAGAGAAGGTGTTATGTTGGATTTTGGCATCAAAAAACAACATTAAACCATATTCTATTAAATAATATAGAGATCCTTATGAAGCCATGAGAGATAGGTATAATTACCTGGAAAGAAGTGATATCAAAGTGAATGAAAAATTAATAAATATAAAATGAATTCATATAAAAAAATACATATTTCAAGAGGTATATTTGTCATTTTTATATAAAAAATATCCTAGAGATTCACTACGTACATGATGGAACTATATAAATAAACCCATATCACAATTACATCGGAAACCTAGTGTCATATACCATGCACCTAGAGAAACCTATAGTATTAAAGAATATGGTGGATCCAACTATAGACCTTCCAACATATACATATTCAAGTTTAAACTCAAAAAAACCCTCATAAAACCTATATTTTTATCTATAATTATCCAATTTAAAAAAAAATCCAAAAAAATTACAACCTCTACCTTTGGGGATCCCAAAAATTTAAATTTCCTTTATATTTGAGAACTAAATTTACAAAAAAAATTGAAAAATTAGGGGTTATAAAGTAAAAAATATTAATTCAAATATTATATTAAAAACATTTCAAAAAATGTGTTGTATGAGAAGATATATGAGTTTTGGATAACAATATTATTTACCATTTTTTGTGAATTTATTTAATTTAGTGTATAGTTGGATGAAACATTAATCGAGCAATAAATAATTACACATATTGTAAGTTTGTGTAATTGAAGATACCAATTTGGTAATATGTATTTCATATATAAATATAAGAGTTAGTGTCACTTATATGAAAATAATATTAATTTTATTACCTTGGAATCATTTTCACATATATTTTTGTTTATCCATGTTATCCATCAATATTTATTACTATAAGACAGAAAAATATAGATTTTTCTTTAGTTACATTATGTTACTTTTTATCTATTATTTATTATTCCAATCCATATAAATTCTAGTAATTATGTGCTAAGTGTTTCATTTTTTTTAACTTCATTCAGTTTTGGGGGTGAAAAATATTATTCTAATTGATATTTAGAACAAGGTTAGCGTGCAACACATCTTACATCCAATTAAAGGTAATGGTGAATGATATAAAAGATATGATACCTTTGATGGATATTAATAAGAATACTATATTGTCTCATTATAATGAGTTTTCATCCCAAATTATTTTAAACAAATATTTACATTTTATGTTAGAAAAATTTTATATGGAATGATTGATTTTAGAAATAATGGATCTATAATAATTAAAGTATGTTTTAAAAATAATTTAGTTGGATAAGTGATAAAAAATTTATGAAGTCCTATTTCTGAATTGTCTATGAATAAATATATTGAGTGTGATCATTTTATGTGACAAGGTATTATAAATCCTATTAAAAAGAAAACAGTTTCATATCAATATAAAGGATAGAAATTTTTTACTATTGATATAGAAAAAAAAGGGAAGTAGTTTTACATGGAAAACAATGAGATCACTACCCTTTTTTCTATATTAGAGAGACATCTTTTGTGGCATTAGTGGGTTGGAAATAACAATCACTATAATATGGAAAATCATTCAAATTTGAAGGTATTAGTGGATATCCCTAACATGAAGAA
This sequence comes from Viscum album, assembly GCA_963277665.1. Classification (NCBI taxonomy): domain Eukaryota; kingdom Viridiplantae; phylum Streptophyta; class Magnoliopsida; order Santalales; family Viscaceae; genus Viscum; species Viscum album. Next base: position 614,148,205 of record OY728162.1, read on the forward strand.
AATTATAGAAAAAGATGGTGATGTTAATATAAGGGTAAGGATGAAGATAGAATCATATCTTTGTAAATATAATTGAGAATGAAATATTTAGATTTTTTTCATACTGATGTATGTGGTTAGATTAATCAATATAGAAAAAGGAAACCAAAGTTAAACATTTATATATTTTAAATAATTTTCATAATTTCAACATTACATATTATAACAAAACACCCAATCCGATGATCTGAGGGTTTGGTGTCTATAGGGAAATGCTTCATAAGAAACTTATCACATATATTTTTTCAACATATCTCATACAACATCAATGTACCATAATCGTCATCAAATTTTTATTATATGAAGAAAGAAATATATAAAATTAAAATACTGTTGAAACTGAGGCCTGTGGAGGCATAAAATAATGGAGTACAAGGTCATCACCTATGACCAAATTAACCCCCATAGGTTTGATGTAACTAATGTTAGGGAAGCATGTTAAATTAGAATCATGATCTTCTAATTAAGAAAGATTATATGGAACATTATTTACCTCCCTCAATGTATGGACCACATGTATATTATTATTGAGTAGAGCTCATCATTTTATGGTAATGTAAGATATCGACCATGGATGGAGCCTTTTCTTTGAAAGAAGTCATGAATGATCATGTAGTTAGTTTAAAAATTAATGAGGTCTATATTTCCCTGGATTCATTAGTTTAACCCAATGGGGATTGCATTGGCCTCCTTATACAGGGAATTATCATAACCGTAATGACTAGAAAAATCCAAAGTGACACTCCCCCATGGGTTGCAAACAACCCCTCCTCCTCATAGGACACCCATGATACAAGATCCATATGTATTAAGAATGAGGACAATAGGTTGTGAATGACAACACATCCATTTTCCCTGGGATCAGTTGGTGTAAATATTGATCAGTGAAGTGCATACCTGCAGCATTCTCAATGATGGAGCTTCACACAAGTTTTTTATAAGACTAACCATATCGATAAATAGTTTCATTTTTCTCATAATGATGTACCTCCCTAAGGATTTATACCCCTACTATTTATCCTTGTTTATGTCCTTCTATTTGCACTATCATCAGAAACTTACTATAATTGACCTTTTATTTATTTTGTCCTGTAGAAGTCAGAAATTGGAATCAACTACCCAAACATGTGGTGTCAAGAAGTTCTTAAGAGGATAATGCTGTAAAATCACAAAAGAATATTCAAATAGAAGGAGCCTAGTCTCCTTCAATAAAGAGATTATTTTTCCTATCCTCTATATGGTTTTTATAGAAAATACATCTAGATATTGTGGTGATTCCCACATTTTTGATATTTTCATATCTTGGAACTGCATGATTACTTATCCTATATGTGAGGAAGATATATTTTGTTGGATTTTTATTACACTATACCATTTCATTCCATCCATCCCAGTGGCCTATACACTTCGAAATCCTTCATAAATGTTTTTTAGTGAATGTACTCAAATTGAATGGAGTGAACATATATTTGTCTAGATACAGGTTAATGAAAACTAGATCAATGATACAATGTTTGGTCTTATCCTGAATGACCCTAATAAATGTCAGATACAATCTAGCCTTAGTAAATGATATAGTTGGGACTCAGAAACCCAGGAATACCATTATAGATCCTCCCCAATTATAATGCCAGAAGAGTATTTCTCCTTTCCTTATTATCCATCGTGAAGGATGTTGGAGATTTGGAATAAGGGGTTAAATCTTTTCCCAAAAGGGGTGTGCATTAGAACTAAAATCCTATGTGTTTTTAGTGCACATAGAGGACATGATCTCTCCATTGAGAGTACATTATGAAATAATTTCCCATGTTAGTTTTTCTTTCTTATAGTTGATAATGTCAACTAAACTTCAGGAATTAATCACTCTATCATGGATGGGACATGCCATCCTATCTCAGGAAACCCATTGCTGCTTAACCTTTTAGATGTAATCCCAACTAGAAATGGACAAAATCATATCAATGGTATAAATGACATCTTTCTTCACTATGTTGGATGATAGATAATGAATAGTAATGATCGATAAGCCACTTTTAACTATGAAAATATATCCCACAATGAAAAATAAAATATTCTTCCTGTTAAGAACATGACTCATTATCTATCTCACTATGTGATCAAACATGTGATTGCATAGTCTACGTGACAATATCACAATGTCGAAGTATTCCATCTGGAAGTTTCATGTCCATATTTTCAAAAAATTTATTATGAAAGTAACACATATAAGAGAAAATCTAGTTTATTTATAGTTATCTCTTTGATTTATCGATGACATAGCAACTCGAATAACATTATTTGTCCAGGATCCTGTTGAATCCTTGGATGGACCTCATACTGAAATTAATGAAGAAGTTGGTGTCTTCTACACATGTTAAATGAAAAATTTACAGAAGATTTATTTTTTTATATTAATGGAGTATTTATACATTATAAATTCTTCTTTTGATACGGAGGATAAGGGTATCCTGCATGGGGATGAAGATGCGTAGGGAAACTGGGTCACCTGGATTTAATCTGTGGTTTTCCTTGAAAAAGATGGGATTCCTCCCCATTAATGAAACAACCATCCACAAGGAACTAAAGCTATTATAGATGATGTCGTCAACCTAGAAATAGAGATCCATACCTATTAACACCCTGTTAATGAAGCCCTATTCAATTATATCACAATCCTTATTCATGTCTATATTGATTTCCATGTTTGAGCCCTGAGTCTTAGTGTTGATATCTCTATTAATTTTATGCGACAAATAATCATGTAATTTGATTCAGAGACACTTACCAAAGCCATGTTATTCTATGGATATCCCTTGAGGGGTGTGTGTAGATATCATCCCATTGATGGTGCTCACGAATATCTTATAAGGGATGTTTCACATTCTCATCATTTTATTTTGAAGGAGAAGGGAGGAGTCCTTAATCTTAGGGATGAGAACAAGGGACTTAGAATTGGAATCCTATAAGAGGTTTCCCACTCGGAAACAGTCTTGAATGGATGTAATAATTCCTCCTTACCACATTCCATGACCCCTTATAAAATGAGCCTGGGAAGCAGTTGAGACTAGGCACACGCTCAGGGTTGAGGTTCTTCAAGGCTTTATAAATTTCATACTCTTCCGAAATTTCTTCCATTAGTGTGTTGTCATGGTTATAGACCAGATTGAGGATCAATTCTAGAAGATATTAATTTCCTTTCATATATTTTAATTAGGCATGTTCATGTTAGGTTCTACAACTAGGTATTTGAATAAAAATTCACCATGAACCCAATAAAATCTCAATCATCCATTTATGATCCATATTCGAGCATAATATTTGGTTTTATTAGATTAATTTTTAACTATATGATGGCATGACAGTAAGTAGTGTTATTATCACCCTCGTGAAGGAATTTTATTCTTGATCCCTCCCGTACCTTGTGTTACATTCAACGTTTCATTTCCATAAAAATTTTATTCTTGTGATAGAGGTATTTTAACACAATATCATTCTAGTGGTCCTATATTTTAGAATCTAGATGACTGAAATCCTATTTCATTACATCCATGTCATGATTATTAGGAGAGAGATCGTTAGTCTATTATCATAGTCATTAACAATTCTACCTCATATTGCTGTGAATATCTACACAGGTGTTTTAACGCCCTAAAATTAGTTACCCAAAGTTGGTGCATTATTACATTACATTGGCATGATCACAAGAGATCATGTCTCAAAAGATCAATTAGTTTATTGTCCATGGATGTACTAGATACATACATAAGTTTTTCATTACATGAAGAAATAAAAAAAAATTGTTTCCCATTTTATCACACCTATATCCCATAGCCTATCCCTACAGGTCAATCATAATATACTTCTTCACATCCTGGGAAAAGGAAACATAAGTAAGGGGTGAGCTTCGATACTCATTAAGGATAACAATATAGAATAAACCGCCATAAATAGGAATAAAAAATTAATGCAATATATAAGACTAAAAAATCCTTTTAAACAAAAACATCATAATAATATGGAAAAGATGAATCAAATATTACCATTTACATATTCACATGGATATTATACAAGATGGATTATCACAAATTATATCAATAGCTAATTTCAAAATGATGAAATGCATAATGCTGGGAATCATAAAAACATAGTCACAACCTCGTACGAAGACTGAAAATAAGATTTTTTCAAAGCCTTGTTGTAATAAACTAGTTTGTCTCGTGAGACCTACCAATCCATTGAGGAGATATAGTGGGCTCCACCCATCACTAACTAAGTCCAATTCATTCCTCATATGAAATGGTCAAAAAAATAATATAATCATTTGTATTAAAACTAGAATTAAAAATGTAAATACATAACCATAAACCAGTAATGGTATAAAAATATCACAACCACAGTCAAACATATCAAAAAACCTACAATACAATATGGTATATTGTATCATAATAAGGTAAAATCAAACAAACATAAAATCCAATGAAATATGTTGACATAGGCAAAATCCATCCAGAAACTATTTTTTTTTTGTGAAATATACCTTTTACTTTTAAATCATTCAAATGTAATGAAAAAATAATAATTTGAAAGTATTCTTATAAGATTTTAATGGAATCTTAGAAGGTTTCGTAACATCTGAAAATGGTCTCCCCCACCGTACAAGTTAAAAAACATTTTTTATTTAATTTTTTTTAAAATGTCACAATGTACCTTGTTTGGAAAATTAAAGAAAGATTCATTTCAAATCATTTTATAAAAAGTAAAAAAGGGTTGAAATGTATTTAACCCATATTCTATGATACAATAAAAATGTTTTGAAATATATTTTTGAGAAACATAGATGTGGATTACAAATAAGTCCTTGTAGATACATATGTATAAACAACATCCGATAAATAGAGAGATTGTAAAATTAAACATTTACTTGTAATTTTCCTTGCTTTAGGGTATGTTAACCTTATGTATAATAGTTATGTCATATTTAGTAAATTATACAAGAACCAAATATATAAATATGATATTATATATGATCATTCAATATTTATTTGTTAATAATATTTTAGTTGTATCATTGTTTCGATTGTTAACTAATTTGTTTTCCTTTATATGTTCTGTTATATGTGACATGTTTGTAATGGATAGGATGTATTTGATTCATATCCATAATGATATAAGGTTCATAAATATTATTTTTTAATAATAAAATGAAAATAATTCTGGAATGGTTACGAAGGGGAATGAGTCTCATCGCGTTCGTGGAGACAGTAATCCGTACGTATTCATGAGCAATAAAATAATTCTATTAATAGTGAAATAATATGTAATTGGATGGTATATCAAATATAAATAATAATTAACATTTTATATTTATTATTTTCATAAATTATACTCATTATTATACCCATCCAAATAATGAAGTGTTGAATAACAAACTACACCACGGCGTGGAGAGGGTAAGCCGTACATACGCACAGATGGTGACATTAGCATTCATAGGATGGAGAGAATAATGAATATGGTTATACAATATTTATAATAACAAAAATGTATGTACAATGTACTGGAGATATTTTTTCATTTTGTAAACAACAAAGAATGTGGAAGTGGAAGAATAAAAGAACTTGAAAGATGTTATGAAATAATTACCTCTTCTTCCTATTATTACATTTCATTTGAACCAAAGGGATCCTTATGTTGGACTTAAGATCAATTTGTAACCTCTAGGGTGAATTTAGTATATATGGGAATATATTTTAGAAGTTTTAGGCTGATCCAAATGGATTTGGAGGTGTGAAATTAAGTGAAGCAGAAGTTTCCTTTTATAAAGGAGGTGAGGGGAACCTTCAGAAAAGATTTAAATATAATTTTATTATAAATTCATTTTCGATTAATAATATATCAGTATGGATTTATTTCTTTTATAAGGTGGGTATGGGTCTGAATATTCTCAACCTATGGCTTTTATACATGTTTATGTCACCATATTAACATTATCTTTTAGATTTAACCCATAGTTAAATAGAATAACTTTTACCATGTCTTCTTGTATTTTTATCATACATGGAAATTATACATTATAAAAAATTCAAAGATTACCTCAAGTGGTTAATTTAGGATATATATATGTCATTATATAAGTCCTTTGGATGAACCTTATATTTTTTAGAATATAATATCTTTCAATAAAATAGTATTTGTTTTTAAAAACTCATTTATGACAATTTTGACGCCATTTAGAATTTGGTTTTGGTGAAATCATAACAAATTTATTACTTAGCTGAATATTCAGTGAATCAACCATAACATATAATAATATCCTATATAATTATTTTAATGCATAAAAATTCAAAATTTCTTTTATTTGGATATTTATATTAACAATTATTTTCATCCTTCAATAATAAATTAATTACTTCATCATCATTGATTCATAAATACATTTTATTATTTAATGTCTAAATATTATAGGTAAAATACCATTATATAGTAAATATTTTTATATTTCTATGGAATATTTATGGTCGTAATTATCTTATGTATAACCCTATATTAAAAATATATTAGTCATTAATAGTAGAATTTAACACTATTAACTCTTCTTTTAATATAATAATAATAAATGTATTAATCTAATCCATGTGGATCAAAAAGGAACATATTTTATTTCTAAGATATATTTTTGTATAAATAAACTTATCTAATAAAATAAGGACAAGTGTTGGGGTAATTATAATATCATTTTTACTTTTAAGTACCCAATTAACTTTTAATCATGGTAAATAAAATTCAAAACTTACTATTAGCAAAAAAATCATCCTATAAAACCAAATTTTAAATATGAATAGGAACTTTTTCTATCAATATTTTTTAAATTAATTTCTCAAAATCAGTAAAATGATGTTTTATAAAAACTCACAAATGTGCCTAGAAGGTGGATAAAAGGCGTTAAAAAGATCAATATAATTTTATACATATAATCTTATTATAAAATGACACCAATTTATTCCATTAGACTTATATATTTATTATTTATTTATTTTTACAAAAATTATATTTAAATAAAATAAATAATTATTTATATAAAAATCCGGTTTTAAACAATAAACTAGTGTTTTTCATTATTCATCAAAAAATTAACTTTTTTAGAAAAATACCAAAAAATTAACCTACAATAATGTTGACATTAAAAAACCTAATATGTAGTCTGTTTTGAAAAATAAAATTTATAAAATTTTAAAAAATGGGTATTTCTTTTCATAACTACTTTTTAAACGACTACTCTGATTAGTCTTGGTATGATAGAACTCAATGTTGTGTTCAATGCAAAGTATTTCATTATTCAAAGAAAAGAATACCTTTTAAGGTTGGTTTGTCACATTCCCCCTCCAAATAATTCCGTCCTAAAAATTTCTAGAATATTACTCCATAAAAATAATTCAGTGGTTCTTCATGATGAGTTCTTCAGGTTCCTACATTGCCTCATCAATTTTATGGTTTCTATAATGAAATTTTACCAGATGAGTAATTTGGTTTCTCAACACTTGTTCTCTGGTACCAAAAATATTAACAGGCTCGTCAAAAAAAGATAAATCAGGTTCCAGTAATATTTGATCGTAGGTGAGTAGATTCATTTGGTCTTGTTTGTATTTTCTCAATAGTGAAATGTAGAAGACATCATGAACGTTGGGGAGATTTGGCAGTATTTCCAAATAGTGAGCTCCAACTCAAATTCGTTCTATAATTTCAAAAGCTCCAATGTACATGGGACTTAATTAACCCTAATTATAGACTCTTATAACACCCTTTCATGGAGATACCATAAAAAATGATATATTACTTGAAATTTCAAATCTTTCCTTTGGTTATCGACATATCTCTTTTTCCATCATTGATTTACTCTGACGTGGGTTTGTATAATATTCACCTCTTCGATTGATTGCACAACAAGTTTTGGGCCTTGGATTTTTCATTGAAAAAAATCATCCCGAAAATTTGGTGTGTGACATCTCTTTCCAAATAACACTTCATATGGTTCCATCTGAATACTTTAATGTAAGAAATTATTATAGGAAAATTCAATTGTTGGTAAATAATACTCCCAAATAACTTGAATGTCAAGTTTGAAAGATTTCAAGATGTATTTTAACATTTGAATAGTCCGTTCTAATTGTCCATTATTTTGATGGTGGTAGGTACTGCTCAAACGAAGATCAGTATCAGGGTCTTTCTGAACACTATTATAAAATTATATTTTAAAATGGGCATCACGATCAAAAAAAATTGTTCGGGGTACACCATGAATCCTTAAAACATCATTAATATATTATTGCTAAAAGTTAAAGTGGTAAATCTTCACTTATAGCAAGAAGATGTGTTGGCAAGGTATGATGATCAATAATGACCCATATTGCATCATTCCTTCTAGGAGTCTTCGGTATCCCCATGAAAAATTCTATCATAATTTCATCCCATTTCCACTCAGGTGTGGGAATAGGTTGCATAATTCTAATAGGAATTTGTCTTACAGCCTTCACCTATTGAAAAACTATACATCTTGACACATAATCAGCAATATCCCTCTACATGTTTAACCACAAAAAATGTTCATTCAAATACCTATACATCTTCGTGGTACTAGGGTGTATAGAGAAATTAGAACTATGAGCATCATTCAAGAATTCAATTTTTAGATTAGGTATATCGGGAAAAAAATGTCTCTTCCCAAATTTCAAAATCTCATCTACATATACAAAGTCGATCAAACTTTATTTATTCAATTTTTTTTTGGAACTCCTCATCATCATTGTGAGAAACTTTTTTCCATTCTAGAAAATATGGATTGGAAACCATTTGAAAAATTATCAATGTTTAAACTACCATGATTATTTCCAAATCTATATTTACTAGATCCATGAATATATTATCTGTTTCAATAGTCATCTTTTTATAACTCCATGATCCTTTATTCTCAAAGAATCTTCCACCTTATTTTCCTTCTTTAGGTGGTAGTGTACAATGAAATCATAATCCTTGAGTACTTAAATCCATCTCCTTTTCCTCATATTAATGACTTTATGTGAGAAAATATACTTCAAACTGTTATGATCATTATATATCTCACATTTTTACTATATAGATAATTTCTCCATATATTCAGAGAAAATATTACAACGGCTAACTCATGATCATGAGTTGGATAGTTTTTTTCATGAATTTTTATATTTTGTGATGCATACGAAATTACTCTATCATTCTTAATAAAGACACAGCTCAGTCTTTTCTTCAATGCATCACTATAACTAACTAACACATCGTTCCCCAATAGTAGAGATAATATATGATCATTGATTAGTATTATCTTCAATTATTTAAAACATTCTTTATAGTCTTTTTTCCAAATAAGTTTAACCCCTTTACTTGTGAGCTTGGATAATGGGTTAGCCAATCAGGAAACATTCTCGATGAAATTCTGATAGTATCCTACTAAACCAATAAATCTACATACTTATGTTATATTTGTTGGTGCAGGCCATTCATGGATTTCCTTTGTATTTAAAGGATCAATATATATTCTATCCTCACAAACAATATGGATATGAAAATAAATATCATGATGCCAGAATTCACACCTGATAAACATACAATATAATTCATTTCTTCTAAGAGTCTTTAGAATAGTGTGCTAGTGATTTTCATGATCTTTGTAGATTTTTAAATATACCAAGATATCATCAATAAATACTAATAAAAATTGATAAAGATATTTCTAAAAACTATATTATTTGGATCCTTGAATATAGAGGGTGCATTTTTCAGTCCAAAATGAATTACTATGAACTTGTAATGCCCATACCTTGTACGAAATGTTGTATTTAGAATACCTTCCTTCCACCTAGAAAACTGATGAAATCCAGATTGAAGGTCAATATTTTAAAAAGATTCATCTCCACGAAGTTGATCAAATAAGTCATCAATGTGAGGTAGGGGATACGTTTTATATATTATTATAACATTGATCACCCTATAGTCAATGAAAAACCGCATAGATCCATATTTCATCTTAAAAAAGTACAGGGGCTCCCCATGAATAAATACTAAGGATAATAAATCCTTAATTAAATAATTACAATATTTGTTTCTTTAGTTCTTAAAATTCAATAGTGCCCATTCTATAAGGTGTCTTCGATATGGGCCCTGAACCCAGAAATAAATCAATAGAAAACTCAATTTCTCATTCTAGAGGATGACTGGATAAATCCTCTGCAAAAAAAACACATATTCATTAAAAATAGGTACATCCACCATTTGGAAAAACTTTTCCTCCCACATATTTATTTCACTCCCTTTCTCCACAACAATTGAATTTAGTAGAGCTATTTGGGGTGGATATAGATAAGAATCAAATGGTGATATTTGTTCTCTAATGATGAAGTGTTCCTTATCATCAAAAAAAATCATAACCTCCTTATTATAATATTTTTACACATAATGTCCTGAAAGCCAATCCATACTAAGGATTATATCAAATTCAATCATGGGTTTGACCATAAGATCAGAAGATAAAGCATTTTTATATGCCATAATGGTAACTTTTTCACAAATATGTTTTGAAATGATACTTCCCTTAGGTTGTTTGACAATAATATCAATTGTTAAATCAAATTGGAAATATATAATTATCTTGGAAAACTAAGAAGATAAAAAATAATTCGATGATCTATAATCAAATAAATCATTGGAAAATTTTTGGTAAATGATTAATGTACCTGCCACCGCATCATTTGGAACATCAACCTCAGCAGATTTGATCGCATAAGCTTGGCATTTCTCTCTAGTCATTTTCTGAGGTAGGATTCCAAGATTCATAGGAAATTAATTTTCATAATTCCCCATATATCTACAATTGTAGCATTCAACATTTAAATCCTATTTCATTCCCTTGAAAAGACGTGCTTGGTGGTCTTTTCACCACACTTATAACAAACACTCATTCCCTTCAGGAAAGTTTCGAGGTGTTTCTTCTAATATCTACTGTAGGATAGATATTTGAATTTCCCCTTCTTCACTAAATTTCAATTTTTAGAGTGTTCGGTAGTTCTCTTCTTATCTTGCATTGCATTAATGTTGTAAGACATAGGGAATTCCTTTCTTGTCTTGATTTCACATGATACTATATCATTATACAATGAGAAGGATTGTAAGACTAATGGTCAATGGAGAAATAGTTTTAAGAAATCAATGAATTGATCAATATTACTCCTAGAATTATATATATATTTTGAAGCATGCCTTTCTATCCTCGTAAATTTAGCCTCATACTTTGCGACATTCTCATCCTCCTTTTTCCTCAAACTCATAAATTTCCTTTCTATATCTTCTCGAGGATCACAAGGAAATTATTTTTGTAAGAAATAATATTTAAACTCCCTACATTACATATTTCATACTTCTTCATCCTCTTTTGTGTTTTTAATTAATGACCACCATTGATCTGCTTCTCCTGTGAGGTTATAAACTGCCATGCTAACTTTTTCCCTTTCGCTACTCCTCAAAGAATGAAATATTTTCATTAAGGAACACATACATATCTCTACAACAAATGGATTTGTGGACCCATTAAATGTTTGTGGTTGTTGGCTTATGAAGCTGTATACCATTGATTCGTCCATGTTTTGGATCATGGTGCTCCATACGGGTAAGGTTATTATTCATAAACTGAGTGAGTTGTCCCAATATGGTTATAAGATGTTTATTACGAGTTGCATCACTAGATCCACTATAATTATCTTGAGTAGGTGGGAAATCTCTACATTGATTATTTTCCCTAATACAATTTACATTCCTTCCATTAGGTTACATTTCTAAACAATGGCATAAACTAAATTAGTTTATAAATCACAATACATAATTCCAAACTAGTAAACACCTAACATTAACTGAATAGTTTATTCATATAATACATAATAATAAAAAAAAATCTTTTCGAAAGTATTTACTCATAAATCCTACCTAATGGATATAAAAAAATTTAATTATAATATATATATATCCCCTGGGAGTGTCATAACCAAGAGTGTAGCAAGGCCTCTTGTTGTGTACCAGGATACCACGGGTCAAGCCAGAAACTCCTTATCGGAGTTTTCACTCCTAGGCACATTTGTGCTAGATCCGCCTCTACCAGATCAAATCTAGACATGAATGTATTGTTTTGAAAATTCCCAAAATCCTTACATTACCGATATTATATTATGTTATTATATACTAATCATTAATGTTTAACTTAGGGTAATGTTCTCTCATCATAGTTGTTCAAAATCTACGTTGCAAAGTTTGTACTAAACATACTGTGATACCATATGTAATGCCCTACCACTAGAAACATTGAGTCGGTGCATTATTACATAACATTGGAATGATCACAAGACATGAAGTCTCTAAATATCGATTAGTTTTGTCTCCCTAGCTGTAATAGTACATAAATTTTTTTACATTACATAATGAAAAAACAACAACAATATTGTTCCCCCTTTTAACACACTTATATCCATTAGCCTATCCCTATAGGACAATCATAATATACTTATTCATATCCTAGGAGAAGAAAACATATGAAAGGGGTGAGGTCTGATGCTCAGTATGGATAACAATATAGAAGAAACATTCGTAAATAAGTATAAACATATAAGTCAATGTATAAGACTAAAACACAAGACTTTTAAACATAATCATAAACATAATATATAAATGATAATTCAAATAATTCCATTTTTATATTCACATGGTTATTATATTAGTGAAATAATCACATGTAATATCAATATCTAATTTCATAATGATAGAATGCATAATGCCAAACATCGTAACCACATAGTCAAGGCCTCATTCTAAGACTACAAATAAGATTTTGTCAAGGCCTTTTTCCAACACACTAGGTTGTCTCGTTAGACATACCGATGCATCAAGAAGCTATAAAGGGATACACCTATTACATACTAAGTCCAATTCATTCCACATATGAATAGGATGAAACATAATATAACCATTCGTATTAAAACTAGAATACTAAATGTCAATAATTTTTACCATAAACCATGAATGGTATAAAAATCATACAACCATAGTCAAACATATCCCAAAACCTTCAATAAAATATTGAAGATTTTATCATAATAAATAAACATCAAACCAATGTAAAATCCAACGAAGAATGTTGACATTGATGAAATCAATCCAAAAACAATTTGAGTGTATTGTCCCTTTATTCATTGAAATCATTCAAATGTAAAGAAAAAACTTATTTTCAAAATATTATTATAATCATTTATGGGTAGCATCAAAGGTGTTATAATAGTGGAAAATTGCCTCACTTCCATATCAGTTAAAAAAATTCATTCATTAATTTTGTCAAAATGGCCTTAAAGTACCTTGTTTGGGAAATGAAAAAAATATTCCTTTGAATTTTTTTTATAAAAAGTCAAAAGAGTGTATAAATTAAAATAACACATATTATAGAAAATAGTAAAAAAGTTTTAAAATACATTTTATTGAAACACAGATGTAGATGATAATGGAGTCCTAGTAGATACATACATATAGAAATTCTCATATACATAATGATATTGTAAAATTCAGCCTTACCTTTTACTTTTCCTTGGTCAATAGTACATTAATATTAAATTTAATAGATTAATTAATGATTTTAAATTATATAATAACCACATTCATAAATATGATATCATATATGGTCTTATAATATTTTTTTGTTAATAATATTTCAGTAGTATCATTGTTTCGGTTGTTAAATGATTCGTTTTCCATTATATGGTTGGTTACATAAGTAATGTTTATTATGTATAGGATGTATTTGATTTATATATAGAAAGATATTATGTTATTAAATATTTTTTTTTATCCTAATATAAAACGTATTCTTTAATAGTTATGACGGTAAATGAATCTCATCGCGTTCATGGAGATGGTAATCTGTATTTACACATGAGCAATAATATCATTATATTGATGGTAAAATCATATGTAAAGAATCATAAAAATTTTATATTTATTATTTACATCAATTGTAATCATTATTATACCCTTCTAAATAATGATTTTTTGAATAAAAAGATTCACCACGACCTGGAGGTGGTAAGACGTACATATGTATGTATGGTGACTTTGTGATTAATAGGATGTATAGAATAATTAATATGGTTGTACAATATTTATAATAACATCACTATATGTATAAGGTACTGGAGTTATTATTTTAGTATAGAAACAACAAAGCGAGAGGATGTGGAAGAAGAAAATTACTTTACAGAGGTGATAATATAATTACCTCTTCATCGGGTTCTTTTTTTAGATTTGACCAAAAGGGATCCTTAGGTATGATTTCTGATCAAAGCAAGGCATGTAGGTTTAAGTGAGGGTAATTAAGAGCGTAACACCCAGAGATTTTAGGAGAAATATTCTTTTTAATTTCAATGATGTCTTGTGTTGTACTCTACAACAAGATCATCTTGCGCTGTACGCATCACCGTATTCGCGTGTAGTATACACAAACACAATTCTTTCCTTGTGTTGCACACAAGAGCATCCTTCCTCAATAATGTGTGTTGTACGAAATACCGAGTTACACTAAAAAACAATATGTTGTTATAATATTATTATGAATTACCTGTTATTAATAGTATTAAATACGTTTTAAATTTTATTAAATAATAATTCATCTTACACATATTCCTGAACATGGTATGAGAATAGAATAAATTTTTCATGTAAAATAATTATTTTTCAAAAAATGATGTTCTACCGCCTTTTGATGGCGCACCCACATTAAATCTTGTTTTTTACTCGTTTATAAGTTAAATTAGACAAAATAAACTTATTCATTTTAATAAGGATATAAATATTAACTTTTGATTAATTTTTTATATTTTTCTATTAATTATTATATTTTGATTAATAGTAAAAATACGCTAAATTTTTCTAAAACCCACTTTTTTAATCAAGATAATTAATATGGTTAATTTTTAAAATTTCATTATTTTAAATTATAAATAGAATATATTTGTAACATTTACTATAATTTATGTCATTATCTTTAATTTTACATTGAATTAATAGGTAAAATCATTTCAAAATTTTACAATGTTTTAACTATTAAGATCTCGTTTTCTCAATAGCGGGATTAATATTAAATTAAATACTGCAACTTTTGTGTTTTGAATTTTGAAAAATGAATTCCATATTTCGAATAAGTTGGCCAAAATTATGTTAATAGGTTACTTTTACTTTTATTTTATTTTTTATTTTTATATAATGAATAGTAACTATGGTAATTTTTATTTACTACAGTTAAAGGTAAATCAGGTAGTTAAGGGTAAAAATAAGATTAGAAAATTTTCATAAAAACTAAAAAAAATCTATTAGATGAATAAAAGACAACCCATATCACTTCTGGTTTGGAATAGATTCATTTCATGGACATTTGACCATGAAAATGATGTAATTATTATTAAAACCAAATAAACTGACCACATGTCACTCTCTTATAACATATAAAGGTAATAATTTTAATTTACTGATAAACATTATAAAACATAGAAGATAAATAGTCACCGTAATTCTAATAAAAGTATCCATATCATGTTAATTTATTTATAATATTTAGGGATTAAAAAATTATCATTAATGGTGACATAATAATGATGTAGAAATTATTTTATTGAACGAAATATCAAATAAATGGTTTTAAAAATATTAAAATAAATATTATATTAAATATTTAATGTACTACACGAATTTTGAAGATGAATATTACATGTTAGAAATATATTATATATTTTTGTTGGAATATATATTCTGTGTGGATATTATTTAAAATCAAATAATTGAATAGTGTCAAAATTGATAATATTGATATTTTATTAAAATAGTGTATTATTAAATTGTTTTAAAATCAATAAAAAATTTTAAAAATTATAAATTGAAATTTATATGGTCTAAAATTTCATAAAGAATCCAATTATGTTCAATTAAAAACACGTAAGTATGTATTTATAACAATTTAAAATTTAGAATCTTATTACAACCAACGTAATTAAATATATTAAATAAGGATAAATCAAAATAATATAGTTTACCTTAAAATAAAAACTTGTATAAATTTTATTTTTTGATGTGATTACAACCCTATATCTTCGAATATTCGAATTGAGTCATTTTTGAGGTTTTTATGTGGGGTCTAAATTTATTATAAATTTATATTTTTTAGGATTCCAAAAGTGCCCCTCTCCTCTCTAATAAAAGGGAACCTCCTCCCTCTACTCTTCACAACATTTTGAGCCTTCATGCTCAGAAAAACCCTATCCATTTATTTGATACACTTTTGTATAAACATATTATAGGTCCTTATCTTATTCAAATTCAATCTTTAGTACCCTAAGAGGATGTTTAGAAGAGGCGCGTCGAAGAATATGTAATATCCTTTACTGATTCTATCATATTCATTTCTTATTCTACTTATTCTTTTTTATTTTTTTCATTATAATGTAATAACATTAGTACCACTCATATACTGATATGTTATTATAAATATGAAACAACCTTAATTTACCTTCTATTCATTCTACGGAAAATGAAATCAATGCGGGTGTGTGCGTACGGCTTACCCTCTCCACGTCGTGGTGTAATCTGTTTTCCAACACCACCTTACTTGTATGGGTATAATGGTGTATAGAATAAAAAAAATATGATTATTATAACCTGATACTAATTCTGATATATTGTTTCATCCACTCCAATACCATTGAATAATTATGGGAATGATATCTTCGCTCGCGCGCACATATGGCTTACCTGTTCCACGGTGCGATGAGATTCGTTCTACAAGACCTTAATTAAACCATGATTATATAAATGAATTTAATGTATAAATATGATATATATTTTACTATTAAAATTCTATAAATTATATAACTATAACCTAAAAATAGTAATATGAACTTATCCGACAAAACATACTTATGAAAATAAAGCAGTTTATACCCAAACAACGAGTACCAATGAAATGTTACTAACAAACAGATGAAAATATTATCCTAAATGTTATCATAAAAATATTTATTATTCTTTAATAGATTCGTAAGAGTATTTAAATCATTATACAAGAGTTTTTTATAAACATGAATCATATCAAACCTATGGTAAGGTATAATTATTCTAATGTCATTCTTAATAGAGATTTTTTATCCGGAAGTATTCACTGAGGTTATATTTTTCATCTATGTCCATGTTTTAAAAAAATGTTTTCATGTATGATTAAATTAATTTTTAACAAAATTTGACTTTTACTACATGTTATGTAAGGATTATTTCCTTTGTTTACTATATGAGGAACTTTTTGACTTTTATTGAAAAAGTACAAAAAGAATGTTTTTTTAAATTATACGGCATGAACATATTTTTATGGTTTCACAATGCTATATTTACATGAAGAATACTCTACAATATTTCATTTTAATTTTAAACAAAATCCTTTTCATTTATAATTTCATGGAATATTGAGAAAAGAAAATAATTTTGAAGAATAAAGGATACTTTCCTCAAGAATTCATTTCAAGCATTTTATCAAAACTATTTTCTATCTCAAATGACATTATTTAAAATGAATATGATTAAAGTATATTGTCTCTATAATTAACATGGTTTTATTTTTATTTTTATGAAATTATACAAATTTTTTGATATGGATTATGTTATAATGGGATGATGTTTATGAAACCCATATTATTCATTGGGATATGATTAATGATTTATGTATATTTTATGGAAAAAGAAAGAATGATTTCATTATGATATCCATGGGACCTATATCTCCCTCCAATGAATTTAGTAAATATTTAGATCTCATGAGATATACATAGATGGAATGACAAGTGAATCTAGTTTAGTAATATAGGACTGGAATGGCAAGTATTCTCAGTTCAGTAATGTACATTGTCTACTACAATGGTCTTATCAGAAATGCCTTGGCTTCATTGGAAATCATATCATGTGCTTAATGGTTTTTCACAATTACAAGTTTTATTCCAATGATATTTTATCATGATTAATGTTCCTTTATGATCTATGCCTTATGTACTACCAATATTAATGTAAGTACTAATGATTTTGATGATTTATATTCATGTTTTTATGTTCAAATGTTTATCGATTGTTTTATGGTCCCCATGTTTTCCATTACTGAGAATTTGAGCTCAACCATTTTAAGTATTTCTACTCTCATGGATATAAATAATGGTTTTAGGTAATAAAACAATAGTGGAAGATCCTAATGAGATATGTTGAAGATCTTTCACCATGATTATAATATTATGTTCCATGTTTCCAAATACACTAAACTAATATAGTCTTTAGGCGTATGTTTTTATCCTATATTTAGTATTCTGAAAATCTAATTTAATGTCTACATACTTCATGCTTTGGGTCTCTACAGCTGGAATCAGATCCAGGTTTAGTCAACATTAGAAAGAAGGATATGAAAACATTATGGAGATCCCTAAAAGTATTTCCAAGGTATGCCTATGGATGTCCCTAAGGTTTAGTATAAATATAGGTTACTGTCCTAGAATTATGTTTATGATCATGAATAACCTAGTTTGAACATAAGGTGTCATGGATTAAAGAATGTATGATAATTTGGACATCCCATAAGTGACTTTTTTTGATAATGTGGTTCCACATTATTTTAACTATTTCTTACAAAATGGTTTCTGGTTTTAGTTAATGGAAGGAACCAGAAGTAATTGGGTTAACATTGTATATGATGGAAAAATTGGTGATTATGATCAACTAAATTGTGTAATTCCTAGAGAGAAATATATTGTGATTATGCTAAATTAGTCATCACGATATATGATTAACAAGGTGAACTGTAGTGATATTCTAAGTCATCAAATAAGAGGAATATGGACTTTTATGAATGTTCTCATAGAGAGGATCATAGAGTAAGGAAGATGATGCTTTTTACATATCATGAAAAAGGGATGAAGTACCTAGAGGAATACATCAAATGGAGGGGATGATTTTATCTGTGTGGTGAAAAGGGTCATAGAGTGACGAACTATTATGGGGTTTAATGTCTTATCTGTGGAGAACATGGGAATTACCAAAAATAATGCCCTAACCTAATAATATTCTTCTAAATAAAGGGAGGTCCTATTCCATTCCAATAATTAATGAGGATGGCATGAAGGGATAATGTGTTGGAATTCAAGAATAACGTTTTTTAAGTACTTTTATGGTATATTAAAATATCTATGTATTTGTCTATTGTGGTTTTCTATAAGAATATGGTACCGTTAACCCTGAAAAGTGATTGAAATATTTTTGGAACACAGATGATATGTTTATAATGAAGGGATAAAGAAAAAATAATTTATTATAGTATTAATGAGCTCATGACTTATTTAAGGACAAAGTGATATCATTGTTATGGTATATAGATATTTTGGGATTTAGGTATGTGGAAAGAGTTAACTTTTGACAGCATTCAGGTTTCCACTAAGGTTCAATGGGTATTAATTTTTCAAGATAATACATGATTAAGGTATTGACATGTTTGTAATTGACCAACAACTAGATATATCTTATGATATATGGGGGATAAATGATGGAATTCACATTCATGGTAGATGATCTTTTTATTAATCTCTTTATTTATACTATTAGATTGGATAAAAGTATTTTGGATGACCCTAAAGATTATAATGGATTAAGTTGGACATCAGATAGTATTTTTTAAGGAAATTGTTTTATAGATTTATAAAAAGAACAACCTGTATGATGGGCGACAACCCATTGCGTCAGACAAGGATGCAGGAATCGAACCCACAGCTGAAGTAAGATAGGCCTTTATCACCTACCAATGGCCTACAAGAAGTCCCTTATTAGTAGAAACTAGTTTTATTTTATTATGTTTTATGATAGATGATTTATAAGTCCATTTTTGGAACCATATACGATTAATCTCACCATAGATAGACTTACGTGTATTTAATAATTATTTTTAACCACATGTTTGATACAGGTGGAATAACCTATCATTCTATCACATGATCTACTAACACTTTACAAATGATAAATTCATCTTCATTTCATTAATAGATGAAGTGGAAATTATTCAAGGCATGATTAATGGTGAGATTGTAACAAAATCAAGTAATTATTTCTTTTAACTGAAAAATTCATCAACATTACATAAATGTTCATGAAAACCAAAAATAGTGTCCTAGTACCCTCATATCCGATGAATCAGATGGTACCTTATATCATCACAAATTTATTCCTTTTTTATTGTTATATTTTTCATAGCCATGATCTCTCCCACTCTCTATCAGAACGCGATGGTTAGATTTCTCTTCTATATCCATATTTTCTAATATATTCTCTTATGTGGAAACTAATTATTCAATTACATTGGGTGACCATTATGTTTCTAATTTTTCTTTTTAAAATTATGTTTTAGTATTCCTTTTTACAATATGGGTATATATGAAAGAAACACTCAAGTAGTAAACGATTTATAACCCCCGACGAATTTTGAGGGAAAAAATCATTTTAAGGGGTGTAAAATGTAACATCTCGAGACATTATGATAAATATTATATTTAATTTCTTTGATGTCTTGTGTTTTATGCTAAACCAAGATTATCTTGCACTACATGCAACACCGTATTAGCTTGTAGTATATTCAAACACTATTCTTGGCTTCTGTTGCATGCAAGAGAGACCTTCCTCAATAGCGTGTGTTGTATGCAATACTGAGTTTCACTAAACAACTATATGTTGTTATAATATTATTATGAATAGATGTTATGAAAATTATTAACTATATTTTTAATTTTATGACATATAAAATTCATCTTACACATATTCTAGAACATGGTATGAGAACAAAATAAATTATTGGGCAAAATAAGTATTTTTAAAAAAATGCAATTTTTCCACCTTCTAATGGAGCACCCACATTAAAGATAGTTTTGAGATTTTTATAAGATTAATTAAACAAAATAAACGTATTCATTACAATATTAATATATAAATTTACCTTGAATAAATTTTTTATATTTTTCTGCTAACTTTAATATTTTTATGAATAGTTAAAATACGCTAAATTTTTCTTAAAAACAATTATATTTATCATGATAATTTAAATGGGTAAATTAAAAATTTTATGTTTTTAAAGTATAAATAGAATATATTCTTACCATTTAATATAATTTAAGTCGTTGTAATTAATTTTACTTTGAATTCATAGGTAAAAACATTTCAATCTTTGGCAATGTTTCAACTTTTAAAAACCCGTTTTCTCAACATCATGATTAATTTTAAATTAAATACTGAAACTTCTGTGTTTTGAATTTTGAAAAATGGATTCAATATTTGGAATAAGTAGGTCCAAATTATGTTAATAGGTTACTTTAATAATTTTTTTCTTCATATTATGAATAGTAACTTTTTGAATTTTTATTTACTACAGTTAAAGGTAAATCGTGTAATTATGGGAAACAATAAGATTATAAATTACCATAAAACCTGACAAAATTCTATTGGATGATTAAAAGTAAACCCATGTCACATAATTTTTGGAAAAGATTCATTTAATGGACTTTTTACCATGAAAATTATGTAATTATTATTAAAACCAAAGAATGTGACAACATGTCACTCTCTTATATCTTATAATTGTAATAATATTAATTTAGTGATAAAATTCATAAGACTTTGAAAATAAATAGTCACCAGAAGTAAAATAAAATTATCTACAACATGGGTATTTATTTAGAATTTTTAATGATTATATAATTATCATTAATGTAGACACAATAGTGATGTAGAAATTTTTTATTGATTGAAATATCAAATAAATAGTTCTAAAAATATTAAAATAAATATTATATGAAATATTCAATGTTCTCCACGGATTTTCAAGATTAATATCACATGTTATAGATATATTAAATATTTTGTTTGAATATTTATTCTCTGTGGATTTTATATAAATTCAAATAATTGAATAGTGTCAAAATTGACACAATTGATATTTTATAAAAATAACATATTATTAAATTGATTAAAAATTCCAAAAATATTTAAAAATTATAAAATGAAATTTATATGGTCTAAAATTTCATAAATGATTTAATTATAGACAATTGAAAACACATAAGTAACTATTTATAACAATTTAGAATTTATAATCTTATTACCACAAATAAAATAAAATTGATTAAATATGGATAAATCAAATGATAATTTTTAAAATAAAATAAAAACAAGTATAAATTTTATTGGTTGATGATATTAAAACTTAATATCATCCCATCTTCCAATTGAGTAATTTTTGGAGGTTTTTATGTAGGGTCTGAATTTTTTATAAATTAATATTTTGAGGTTTCCAAAAGTGTCCCTCTTCTCTCTTATAAAATGGAACCTCCTCCCTCACCTATTCAAAACAGTTTGATCCTTCATTCTTGAAAAAACCAAATCCATTTCGTTTCTCCACTTCTCTAGAAACATAATAGAGGTCCTTCCTTTCTTCAATGACCATATTTAGTGTGCTAAGAGGTGGATTAGAAGAGGCGTGTTAAAGAAGAGGTAATATCATTTTCTGATTCTTTCAAATTCATTTCTCATTATACTTCCTATTTTTTATTTGTTTCATTATAAAGTAATAAAATAATTATCATTAATATAATTATATTTTATTATAAATATTAAACAAACCTATTTCACCTTCTATCCATCATACAGAGGATGAAATCACCGCGTGTTCGTACGTACGACTTATCGTCTCCACGCTGTTGTGTAATCTGTTTTCCACCACCACCTTACATGGATGGGTATAATGGTGTAGTGAATTACTATATATGATTATTATAACTCTATAATAATTCTGATATATTCAATCATCCAATCTAATACCATTCAATGATTTAGGAAAAGATATCATTGCTCGTGGGCAGGTACGGCTTACCGTCTCCACAGTTCGATAAGATTCTTTTTACATGATCTCCATTAAACTGAAATTATATAGACAAATTTAATGAATAAATATGATATATATTATAATAAAACCATTCTTTAAAATGATATATTATATCCTAAAAGGAGGAATATGAACTTATCTGACAAAACATACGGATGAAAATAAAGCAGTTAATACCCAAACAACGAGTAACAATGAAATGTTACTAACAAATGGATAGAAATATGATCATCAATGTTATCATAAAAATAATTATGATTATTTAATAGATTAGTAAAATTATTTAAATAAATATATAGGAGGTTATGATACTCATGAAGCATATCAGACCTAAGGTAAGGGATAATTATTCCAATCTCGATTTTAACTGAGATTTTTTATTCGTAAGTATTTACTAGGGTTATATTTATCATCCATGTACATGTTTTATATTATTTTTTCATATATGTTTAAAGTCATTTTTACCAATTTTTTGACTTTTACTACATGGTATGTAAGGAATCATTCTTTAGTTTACAATACGAGGAACATTATGACTTTTCCGGAAAAAGTATGAGGAGAATGTTTTTATAACTTACACGGCATGGACATATTTTTATAGTTCCATAATTCCAAATTTCCAAAATGATTCCTCAAAAATATTTCATTATAATTTTAAACAAAATGTTTTTCTTTTAAAATTTCATGTCATTTTTTGAAAATAAAATTATTTTGAATATGAAAGGATATTTTCCTCATGACTTCATTCCAAGTGTTTTATCAAAACTATTTTCCCTCTACGATGCATTATTTAATATGTTTATGTTTCAATTATAATTTCTATATTATTTACATGGTTTGATTATTCTTATGATGAAATGATATCCATTTGTTTTATATGGATTATGTTATTAGGGGATGATGCTTATGAAACCCATTTTATTTATTGGGTTATGATGAACGAGTTATGTAAATTTTTTATCACACGAATGTATGATTTCATTATGAGATGGGTGGGACTTATATCTCCATCCAATGCATTATGTAATTATTTATATATCATGCGATAGACATGGATGGAACTACAAGTGAATCTGGTTCAGTAGTACCGGGAGGGAACAACATGTAAACCCAGTTCAGTAATGGACGTTGCACACTATGATGGTCTTGGTGGGAAATGTCTTGGCTACAATGGGAATCATATCATTTTTAATGGTTTTCCACATTTACATGTTCTATTCCGATGATATTTTATCACGATTAATGTTCCATTATGATCTATGCCTTATGTACTACCATGAATTATGTCATTACTCATGATTTTGATGTTTTATGTTCATGTTTTTACGTTCAAAAGTATATGGATTTTTTTATTTTCTCCATGTTTTACCTTATTGGGCATTTGATATCACTCTTTTTCTGTTTTCATTTCCCTGGGAAATAAAGAAAGGTTTTAAGTAAGAAAAAAGGGGGAATATCACTATGGAAGATGTTGAATATCTTTCACTATGATTAGATGATTATATTCCGAGTTTCCAAAGACACTAAACTAATTCGGTCTTTGGGAATCCGTTTTTGTCATGTATTAAGTATTCCGAAAACGTAATGTAATGTCTATGTACGTCACACTTTGTGTCTCTATAGGGATGTTATTTGAGTAGGGTTTGGCCGAGCCAAATGGATTTGGAGGTGTGGAATTATTTGAAGGGGATGTTTCCTTGTATAAGGTATGTGAGGGGCACCAAAGGAAAATATTAAAATATTATTTTATTATAAAGTCGTTTAAGGTTTCTAATGGATCCAAATGGATTAATTTCAAGGATATGGTGGGGATGGATCGAAATATTCTCAACCAATAGGTTTTATAAAACATTAGTGTAATGACCCAATGTTTTTGGATTGAAATTACCTTCTTATAAAAATGTCATAAAATCACCTGAAATCTCATCATAATGAACTACTAAGTGATACGTGTCTTTTAATCATAAGTTTGACACTTCTGTGTTTGGATTTTAAAATTTTTGATATACACGGTTGTAATTAGTAGTTTATTTGGTGTCCAATAAGGGAAACATAATTTTTTGGTGAATACTAACCCACCCTTATGAATAGTAACATACCTTTATGAATAGTCATATACCATAATGAATAGTAACCTTACATATTATAATATTTACATAATATTTATGTTTAAATTATGATATAACTATATTTTAGAATAAGTAAATAAATGTTTTAAAACAAGTTTTAGATAATAAATTATGAATTTAATTGAATATTAAAATAATAATATATAGCCTCCATAGGTCATACTCATATCCCTTACACTCATCCTATATGTTAGTCTTAATATAATTCTTCTCATCCTGGGAAAAATAAATCATATGAAGGGGTGATCTAAGATGCTCAGTTATGGTAACAATATAGCAGAAACATTCATAAAAAATACATAGACATTTAAGAAAATGTAAGATTAAAACAAAATCCTCTTAAACTTGAAAGTCAGCATAATATGTCAATGAAAAAATAAAATAATTATATGTAATTATTCACATGGATATTCTACTAGTAAAATAATCACAAGAAATATCAATATCCACTTTCATAATGTTGGAATACATAACGCGAGACTTCAAAACCTCATAGTCAAGGCCTTGTAAAAAGACTAAAAATAAGATTTTATCAAGGACTTGTGCCAAGACACTAGTTTTTCTCATGAAACCTATCAATTCATCGAAGACCAATAGTGGGCTCCACCCATCACTTACTATGTCTAATGCATTCCTCATATGAAAAATTTTAAACATAACATAATCACTCATATTAAAAATAGAATACGAAATTTCAATAATTTATCCATAAAAAATGAATGGTGTAAAAATAACACATCCACAGTCAGACATATCACAAAACCATCAATACAATAAAGAAGTTTTGTATCTTAATAAATTAACATCAACGAAGCTTAAAATCCATCAATGGATGATGAAATAGATGAAAACAAATACTTTTTATAGAGAAACATTACTTTCTATTTTGAAATAATTTAAATGTAATATAATTATAAAAGAAACATTTATTTGGTAAAAAATTTATATGATTGTAAGGGAAGATATGACGTTGTTATAACAGAGTAAAATACCCTCACCCACTGTATAAGTTAAAGAAAACATTCATACCTTATTTTTTTCCAAAAGGTCATAATGTACATTGTTAGGAAAACAACAAAAATATTCATTTCAAACCATTTTATAAAAAGTCAAAAAATTGAATAAATGAAATTAACCCATAGTCACATAAATAGTAAAAAAAATTAGAATACATTTTTAAGAAACAAGTATGTGGATGATAAGGAGGTCCTAGTAGATACTTTCGTAAAAACAACCTCGGATAATAAAGAGATTGAGAAATTAACCCTTACCTTTTACTTTTCCATTATCGAGGGCATGTTATCCTTCTGTATAATAGTTAAATAATATTTATTAAATTATAAATGAACTATATACCTAAATATGATATCATATATGATCTTCTAATATTGCATTGTTAATTATATTTTTGTTGTATCATCATTTCGGGTATTAAATGATTCATTTTAATTTATATGATTTGATACATAAGTAAATATTGTTATCAATAGGATGTATCTTATTCATATTCAGACTGATATTAAGTATTTAAACATTATTTTTAATCATCAAATTATAATTACACTTGAATGGATACAATGGGGTATGAATCTCATCACGTTCGTGGAGACGGTAATTCGTACGTACACACGAGAAACAATATCATTCTTTTGATATTAAAATCATATATAATTGGATGGTATATCATATATATAGAATCATTATCGTGTTCTATTTTTTATTTAAATCATTTATACTTCTTTTTATAGTCATCCAAATGATGAAGTATTTGAATGACAAACTATACCACGAAGTGGAGATGGTAATCCGTACATATGCACGTATGGTGACTTTGTCATTTATAAGATGTAAATAATTATGAATATGGTTCTACAATTTTTTAAATAACATCATTATATATTGTAGAAAAATTAGTTTTTATTTTAGAATGGATATAATGAAGAAAGGGTAAGTGGAAGAAGAAAAGTACTTGAATGAGGTGATGAAATATTTACCTCTTCATTGGGTTATTCCTTTTGATTTGTTCAAAAGGGCTATCTAGGTTGGATTTATAACAAAATGAAGGCCTCTATGATGAAGATAGGATAGTTGGGAGAATATTTGGGCAGGGGTTGGACGTTCCAAATGGCTTTGAATCTGTGAATTTGAGATAATGGGAAGTTCCCTTTTATAAGATAGGTGAGGGGCACCGTAGGAAAAGATTGAAATATTGTTTTATTATAAAATCAATTTCAGTTTCTAATAGATCAAAAATTAATTATTTAATGTATAAGGTCAGGAAGATCCCTAATAATCTTAAATAATAGGTTTTTATAGGTTTAGGATATCAAATTAACTTTATATTTCAGATATAACTCTTAGTCAAATAGTTTGACATCCACCATGTCTCTTTGTATTTTTATTTTAAATGGTAAATAAACATACTATAAACTTCCAAGAGAAACCAATGTTGTCCATTAATGAAAAATATAATATTATTTATTCCCTTTGGCCGAACCATGTATTTTTAGGAATAGATTACCAATTAATAATATAATAAATGTTTTAAAAAATCTTTTATGTCAATTTTGCCACTATTTTGGTATTTTTTTGGTTCAATTCATAAAAGCATTATTACATCAAAAAAAATTCAGCTAATCATCCCTAACAAGTAATATTAACCAATAAAATTATTTTAATTCATTAAAAGTCTCAAAATATTTTTTTTTGGATATTTATAATATCAATTTTTTAATCTTTCATTAATAATGTAATAATTGCATCATCATTGTGTCATAGATAAATGTAATTATTTAATATCTATATATTATAATTAAACTAAAATTTTGTAGGAATTTTTTTTATCTTTATAAGGATTATTTATAGTTGAATTTATCTTATGTATAACCCTAGAAAAAAAATAATTTAATTATTAAACTATGATTTTAAATTTTTTAACACTTCTTTAAATAAAAAAAATAAATATCATAATCTAATCCAAGTGGACGAAGGAGGTTCATATTTTATTACTAAATATGTTTTTGGTCATATAATGCTTATCCAATAGAAATAGGACATGTGTTAAGGTAATAATAATATCATTTTTGCCCTTAATTTCGCTATTTACTTTCAACCATGGTAAATAAAAGTAAACAGTTATTATTCACCAAAAATTAATTTCATCTTATTGAACCAAATTTTACTTACTAATAACAATTGTGTCTCTCTAATTTTTTAAATTCAACTCATAAAAGCTGTAAAATTTTGTTTTATATGAATTTGGAAATGTTCATAAGTGGTGTGTAAAAGACAGTAAAAAGTTCGATAAAATTTTATATATGTAAACTCTTTATAAAATGAATCCAATGAATTACATTGAACATATATAGGTATTATGTATCTATTTTTACCTAAAATAAATTTAAATAAAATAAAAAATGATTTTTAAAAATTCGGTTATAAACAATAACTCAGTGTTTTTCACTATTCATCAAAAATTAATTTTTTTCAGAAAAATTAAATAAATTCACCCTATGCCAATTTTGATATTCTGAATCCAAAAATGAAGTCCATTTTGAAAGATAAAATTTATAAAATTTTAAAAAGCGGGTATTAATATTTATAATGTCATGTTTGATTGGTTGTGGTGTGTTTGAATTCGATGTTACGTACAATAGAAGCTATTGTATTATTGAAATGGAAATGTATCATGGAAGCATGGGATGTTACATTCTCCCCTCCTTAAAATAATTTAATCCTAGAAATTTCAATTATATTATTGCACAATAAGATTCAAGCGGTTCTTCATCATATGTTCTATAGGCTCCCACGATGCCTCTTCCATCTTATGGTTTCTCAATAGAACTTTTACCAGATGAGTTGTCCAGTTTCTCAGCACTTGTTCACTAGTATCAAGAATATAGACAGGCTCTTCACAAAATGATAGATCAGGTTCCATTTCAATTTCCTCATAGGTGAGTACATGCATTGGGTTAGGCTTGTATTTTCTCAATAGGGATACGTGGAACACATCCTGAAATTTGGAGAGGCTTGGCAGCATTGCCAACCAGTAAACTACAACCCCAATTTTTTCTAGTATTTCGAATGATCCGATGTTCCTGTGAATAAGTTTACCCTTCTTACCGAATTGTATAACTCCCTTCCATATAGATACCATAAAAAACATGATCTCCTAACTAAAATTAAAAATTCTTCATTCGGTTATAGGCATAGATCTTCTGCATATTTTATGCTACTTTGATGTAGGTTTGGGTAACCTTAACATTTTCTTTTGTTTCCTCAACATGTTCGGGGCCTATGAGTTTTCTTTCACCAACATAATCCCAACAATTTATTGTATGACATATCATTCCATATAAGGCTTCATATGGTACCATCTGAATACATGAATGGAAGCTATTGTTGAAGGAAAATTCTTTTAGAGGTAAATATTGATCAGACATTACCTGAAAGTAAAGTGAGAAAGATCTCAACGTGAATTATAAGGTTTGAATAGTCCGTTCTAATTGTCCATCAGTTTGAGGGTGGTAGATAGTACTTAAACGAAGTTCATTATCGATGGATTTCAAAAGACTTTTCCAAAATCATGATGTTAAATGAGGATCACGATCAGAAACAATCGATAAGGGTAGACCATGGGGTCATACAACATCAGTAATATACATTATTACTAAATGTTTAAGTGGTAAATCTTCTCTCATTGAATGAAAATGTGCTGACTTGGTATGACGGTCAACGATGACCCATATTTCAGCATTCCTTATTGGTGTCATTAGCATCCCCATGAAAAATTCCACTGTAATATTATCCCATTTCCACTCAGGTATGGAAAGGGGATGCATGACTCCACTAGGTTGTTGCCTTCCGCTTTATCTTGTTGAAAAACCATACTTCTTGACACAAAAATCAACAATTTTCCACTTCATGGTGTCCCACCAAAATTATTCCGTCAAATCTCTATACATATTGGTGCTACTTGGTCATACAGTGAAATTGGAGATTTGAGAATCATCTAACAATTACCTTTTTAGATCTAGTATATCACACAAACTCTCATCCCAAATTTCAAAATCCCATATTCATATATAAAGTAACATAATCGACCTTCATTCACAACATTAATCTTCTTTTGAAACTCTTTATCATCAGCCTAAGAACATTGTATCCTTTCTATTAATGATGGTTTGGAAACTATTTGAAAAAGTAATGATGTTTCAACTTCTCTGATTATTCCCATAACCATTTTTACTAGATCAATGAAAATAGGATCCCTTTCAACTCTCATCTTGTTCACAACTCCACGATCCTCTCTTCTCAAACCATCGACCACCTTATTTTCCTTCCCCAAATGGTAATGTATTGTGATATCATAATAATTGAGTAGTTGAAGCCATCTCAATTGCCTCATATTGATTTATTTTAGTGAGAAAATATCTTTTAGACTATTAGGATTGGTATACCTCTCACATTTTCTCCGTAGAGATAATGTGTCCACATCTTGAAATAAAATATTACATCTGCTAACTCAAGATCACGAGTATGATAGTTTTACTCATGAATTTTTATATACCATGATGCATATGAAATAACTCTATCATTCTGCATAAGGACACAACCATGACCTTTATTTGACACATCACTATAAATAATTAACCCATCATTCCCCGATCGTAGAATCGAGTTTGGAGCATTGACTAAAATTATCTTCATTTCTTCTTAACAGTCTTCACAAATAATTTTTTAAACAAATTTAACCCCTTTACATGTGAACTTTGTTAATGGGTTATCCAACCAGGAAAAATTCTATACGAAACATCGATAATAACCTACTAAACCAATAAAACTTTGTACCTCAGTTATACTCGTCAGTGCTAGCCATTTTTTGATTGCCTTGGTCATTTAAGTATAAATATAGATTCCTTCATTAGAGGCAATGTGTGCAAGAAAAGAAATATCAATTTTCTAGAATTCACACTTTCTAAATTTCCCATATAATTCATTTCTACTAAGTGTCTTTAGAATAATGAACCTGTGATTTTCATTATCTTTGTAGATTTTCGAGTATACCAATATATCATCAACAAATACCGCTACAAAGTCATCAAGATAATCATTGAAAACACTATTCATTAGATCCATGAAGACAGAGGGCACATTATTCAACCCAAAAGGGATTACTGTAAACTCGTGATACCCGTACCATGTTCGAAATGCTATTTTTTTGAATGTTTTCCTTCTTCACACACAACTGAAGATATCCAGATCGAAGTTCAATCATTGAAAAATATTGAGCTCCTTGAATTTGGTCGAATAAATCATCAATGTGAGGTAGGAGATACATGTTATTTATTGTTATATTATTGATTTCCCTCTAGTCAACGCACAACCTCATAGATATGTCTTTCTTCTTAATAAAAAGAACAGGGGATCTACATAGAGAAACACTAGGGTGAATAAATACATTGTTACTAAATTACTCTAGTTGTTTCTTTAGATCCACTAATTCCACAGTGGCCATTCTATAATGGGTCTTCGATATGGGCCTTGAACAAGGAATTAAATCAATGGAAAACTCAATTTATCATTCTGGAGGATGTCCATCTAAATATTCTGGAAACAAATCAAGATATTATTTCAAAATATGTACGTCCTATATTTGAACATTCATTTCCTCACCCATAGTTATTTCATTATCTTCCTCCCCAATAATTGAATTTGGTTGAGCTACTGCGGGTGGATCTAGATAAGAATTAGGTGGTGACATTTCTTGTCTAATGATAAGGTTATCCATAACATCATCATGAATCGTACCTCCTTCATCTTAAAATAAATTTCCACATCACGGTCCAAAATCCAATCCATAACAAGGATTATGTCAAATTCAATCGTGGTTATGGCAATGAGATTAGAAGATAAATAACATTTATGTGCCCTAATGGGAACAGATTTACAAAACATTATTGTAATGATACTTCATTTAGGTTTTTTGGATGATAACTCATTTCTTAATTCAAATTAAAAATATCAAATTTTCTTAGAAAACTGGGAAGGTATGAATTAATTCGATGATCCAGAATCCAACAAAGCATTTTCAAAACATTAGGTAACCATTAAATTACCCGCCACAACGTCTTTTGAAGCTTCAAACTCAGCAATAGTGATAACATAAGCATGGCCATAATCCCTTGGCCTTTTACGAGGTACGTTTCCTTGTCTCTTAGGACATTAATTTGCATAAGTCCCTATTTCTCTAAAATTATATCATTTAACATTTATAGCCTCTTTCTTCCCCTTTAAATCACGAGATTGGTGTCCATTTTCACCACATTTGTAACCGACTAACATTCCCTTCAGGAAAGTATTAGGGTGTTTCATACCACATTTACCATAGGATGCATATTCAAATTTTCCATTATTCCACTTATTTCCATTTCTATAGTGTTCAGTAGATCGCTTCTACTCTTACTTTGCTTTAAAATCATAAGACAAAGATAATTCTTTTTTTGTCTTTATAACACACGAGAACAATGTATTTGTATGAAGAGAAAGATTTTTAGTCTAATGCTCAATGGAGAAATAGTTTTAACCCATAAAATATATGATCAATATTACTTCTAGGGTTACATATATAATCTGCTGCATGCCCTGCAAACTTTGTAAAGTTAACCACGTACTTTGCGACATTCTCATCCTCCTTTTTCCTCAGACTAAAAAAATTGTATTTCCATATCCTCTAGATGGTCACGAGGAAAGTATTTTTCTACAAAAATCAATTTAAACTCCCTCCATTCAATAATTGATACTTCTTCATCTTCCTTTGTGTTTTGGATTGATAACCACCATTGATCTGCATCTCTCGTGAGGCGATAAACTGTCATTACAACTTTTACCCTTTCACTAATCCTCAAACCATGATATATTTTCCCTAAGGAATTTATACATTGAATTTATACTAATGGATTTGTACCAACATTGAATTTTTGTGTTTGTTACCTCATGATATAGTCTAGCATTGATCCCCCGCATTTTGGATCAGGGTTCTCCATACAGGTAAGGTTATTATTTATAACCTGGGTGAGTTGTCCCATTATGGTGATAAGCTGATCAGCACAATAATAATAAAAATGTTTTCTTTGAGAAATTATATACTCATACACCCTTCATAATAGTTTTTATAGAAAATGAGCATTACCATTAGCATATCCCCTGAGAGTGTCATAATAAAGTGTGCAGCAAGGCCCATTATCGTGCACCAGTTCCCGTTCGAGTCTAGCTCAAAGCATTGTTTTTAGGTTTTACCACTTGATACATATATTCCAGAGCTTCCTCTAACTAATCGTATCCTGAAAGGGATGTATTTTTTTAGAAAATATACAAAATATCTACATTACCAAAATTATAGGAAGTTCTTCAATACTAATCCCTAAAGTCTATGTTAGGGTAATGTGAGCAATTCATAGTTTATCTAAATCTAGTTTCCAAGTTTTTTACTAAACATCCTCTAATACCAACTATAATGACCTGACCCTTGTTACCCAATGTCGGGGTATTATTACATAAAATTATCATGATCACAAAAGGTCATGTCTTGAATGACCAATTAGTTTAGTATCATTCAAAATACTAGATACATTCATATGTTTTCCATTACATTATAAAATGAAAAATTACAACAAAATAGTCTCCATAGAGCACACTCATATCCCATATACTATCGCTGTCGGTCAGTCATAATATTCTTCCTCCTATCCATGGAAATATAAAACATAGAAAAGGGTGAGCTCAGATGCTCAGTAAGGTTAACAATATAGTTGAAACATTCATAAATAAGCATAAAATTTAAGGCAATGAAAGTCTAAAACCAAATCCTTTTAAAATTGATCATATGAATAATATGGAAAAGATAAAAAAACTAATTACATATACTTTTTCACATAGATATCCTTCTTTTCAAATAATCACATACAATATTAATAGCCACTTTTATTATGATGGAATGCATAATGCCAGACTTCATAACCACGTAGTCAAGACCTTGTGCCATGAATAAAAATAATATTTTGTCAAGGCCTTGTGATAATACACAAGTTTTTCACATGAGACATAACGATTCATCGAGGAGCTATAGCAGGCTCCACTTGTCACATACTAAGTCAAATGAATTCCTCATATTAAAAGGTTTAAACATAACATAAACATTCTTATAAAAACTAGCATACGAAATGTCAATGCATTATCCATAAACAATGAATGATGAAAAAATAACACATCCACAATAAAAATATCAGAAAACCATTAAAGCAATATAGAATTTTTGTATCATAATAAATTAACTTCAAAGAATACTAAAATCCGTCAAAGGATTTTGATATATATGAAATCAATTTTTTTAGAGAAATATCACTTTCTATTTTGAAATAATTTAAAAGTCATATAATTATAAAAGAAAAAATTTAATTTGAAAATATTCTTATAAGCTTTTATGGGAAGCTAAAATGATGTTTTAATAGCTGAAAATAGCCACACCTTCTGTATAATATAAATAACCATTCTTACCGTAATTTTGTCGAAAGGGTAATAAAGTAACTTGTTTATAAAATGACCAAAATATTCCTTTAAAACCAATTTATAAAAAGTAAAAAAAGGCTATAAATGACTTTAAAACATAGTCTAGTAAATTGTAAAAAGTTTTTGGAATACATTTTTATTTTACTTGGATGTGGATGATAAAGAGGTCCTAGTAGATACTTACGTAAAAACAACCTCAGATAATAATGAGATTGTGAAATTAACCCTTACCTTGTAATTTTACTTGGTTGAGGGTCCATTAACCTCTTTTATAATAGTTAAATCATTTTTATTAAATTATAAATGAACTATATACATAAATATGATATCACATATGATCTTTTAATATTTATTTGTTAATGATATTTCAGTAGTATCATCGTTTCAGGTGTTAACTGATTCATTTTCCTTTGTAGGAATTATTATATAAGTAATGTATATTATTGATACAATTTATCATATTCATATTTATAATGATACTAATTCTTTAAACAATATTTTTAATCATAAAAATAAAATTATTCTTGAATGGATACGGTGGGGGATGAATCTCATCGCATTCGTGGAGACGATACTATGTACGTACGCACAAGCGACAATATCATTCTGTTGATATTAAAATAATCTATAATTGTATTTTATATCATATATACCGAATCATTATCATGTTATGTTTATTATTTAAATCATTTATACTCATTATTATATTCATCCAAATTATGATGTATTTGAATAACAAACTACACAACGACTTGGAGACCGTAATCCATACGTACACATGTATGGTGACTGTCATCTATAGGATTGATAGAATAATGAATATGGTAGGTGAATTCTTAATATAACATCACAATATATAGAAGACATTGTATTTATTATTTTATAATGGAACCAATAAATAAAGAGTAAGTGGAAGAAGAAAATAACTTGAAATAGGTGATGAAATATTTACCTCTTCTTCAGGTTCTTCCTTTTGATTTGACCAAAAGGGCTCCCTAGGATGGATTTCGGACTAATGGAATGCCTCTAGGATTAAGTGAGAAAACTTGGGAGGATATTTTGGTCGGGTTTGGCTGATCCAAAATGCTTTGTAGGTGTGATTTTGAGAGAAGGTTAAGTGCCTTTTTATAAGAGGGGTGAGGGGCACCTCTGGAAAAGGTTGAAATAATATTTTATAATAATATCATTTTCAGTTTCTAATTGCTAAAAAATTAATTATTTAAAGTATAAGGTGGGGATAGGTATAAAAAATCTCAACCAATAGGTTTTAGATAGGTTTTGGTCATTATATTAACCTTATCATTTAGATTTAACTATTAGATAAATTGTTTGACATTTACCATGTCTCTTTGTATTTTTATATCATTTGGTTAATAAACCTACTATAAACATCCAAGTGAACCCCAAGTGGCCCATTATTGATATATAAAATTTTATTTGAGCCATTTAACTGAAAATTAAATTTTTATTAATAGAATATCAATTAATAATATAATATTTTTTTTAAAAAACACTTTTATGTCAATTTTGACACTATTTGGTATTTTGTTTTTGTAAAATTAATATCATCATTATTA
Organism: Viscum album; assembly: GCA_963277665.1. Classification (NCBI taxonomy): domain Eukaryota; kingdom Viridiplantae; phylum Streptophyta; class Magnoliopsida; order Santalales; family Viscaceae; genus Viscum; species Viscum album. The sequence continues at coordinate 614,184,567 of OY728162.1, forward strand.
CATCGAAAAAATTCATATAATCAACTATAAAATGATATAATATCCTATATAATTAGTTTTATTAATTAAACATCTGAAATTAGATTTATTTGGATATTTATAATATCAATTATTTTAATATTTCATTAATAAGGTTATTACGGCGTCAACATTTTGTCATAAATAAATTTAATTATATAATGTCTGAAAATTATAAATAAAATAACATTATGTAGTTAATTATTTTAGTATTATAATAAATATTTATAGTCTAACTTATCTTATGTATAAGGAAATATTAAATTTTTTTAATTATTAAACTTTGATTCTATCTCTTTTAACTCTTTTTTAAATAAAATAATATTAATTGTCCTAATAAAATCAAGTGGAACAATGAGGATAAAATATTATTACTATGTTTTCTATGGTCGAATTATTCTTATCTAATAAAATTTGGAAATGGGTTATGAGAATAATAATATCATTTTACACTTAATTACCATATTTAATTTTAACCATAGTAAATAGAAGTAAAATGTTACTATTCACCAAAAATTATTTTAATCTTACGCACCACATTTGACTGACTTATATCAACTATGTCTCTTGGATTTTTGAAATTAAACTCACAAAAGTTTTAATATTATGTTTTATACAAATTTGGAAATACTCCATGGAGGTGGATAAAAGGCCGTAAAAAGATCGATAAAATTATATATATATATAAACTCATTATAAAATGTCTCCAATGAATTAAATTGAAATTATATATGTATTATGTAGCTATTTTTAACTAAAATAAATGTTAATAAATTCAATAATTATTTAAATAAAAACTCGATTTTAAACAATAACTCAATGTTTTCACTATTCATCAAAAATAGAATGTTTTTTGAAAAATACAAAAAATTCACCCTAAACTAGTTTTGATATTATGAATCCACAAATGACTCCCATTTTAAAAGATAAAATTTATAAAATTTCAAAAACTAGGTATTACTATTCATAATGTCTAGATTGATTGGTTATGGTGTGTTTAAACTCGAAATTACATGCAACAAAAGCTGTTGTATTATTCTATGGGAAACATAATGTGGAAGCATGGGGTGTTACATATAGTTTTATGAAAGATGATAATTATTGTAAAAATTAAAATTTTGGTTTCATAGGGAATTATTATATAAATTTTTCATGCGTGATATTTTCATCATTGATGTAATTTTTCTCTTATGAAAACTCATTGTAAAGATATTGATTGTTCAAGTTCACGTTCTCATGGTGGATTAGGATAATTTAAATATAAACTATTTAATAATTTTTTATAATCACTAATACTCTCTTGATAGTTATATAGACATTGTTTCATTTTCTACAAGAGAGTACAATACTAAGAGAGATTATTGTAAAATTGGTAATGTGGTTACTAATTCATTATATATAGTGTTTGTTTGTGTATGTGTTATTTTGAAGAATTATAAATTCCATAAGTAGTTCGATTATGTAATTATGTATCCACATTAAAAAGGTTTTTGTATCATATAACTACCTTATAAATGGATAGGAGGATTTAGTTGTGCCCTGTTCTAGATAAAGGCAGGGCTGGTTTATTTTTCAAAAGTAAAATTATCCGGTTTTGAATCTAGGTGAAAAATATTTAATCATGGGTTGTTCCAACTGATATTAAAAGGTATTTTTAAAGGACCATGTCAACCATTAAAAAGTCATATATTAATTTAAAATGGGTTTAATTTCTCTATTTGTTTGAGAGGTGTAAAGAGTAGACACCTAATCAATTTTTTCTGAACTAAAATAAAAATAGATATGTTCAAATTTTTTTAATACTAATACATCAAAACTAAATATTTTTAATAACTAAAAAATTTATATTAAATTTTAGATACCCTGATTTTATTATATAACCAATGTCAAATTAAGATCAAACAAGAAAATATGTCTTCAATAATTTTAAAATGGTATCACAAAAATGGTATCAAGAATTTGATTCTATTATAAAAAAATAATCACTAATATTAAGAATTTTATAATATAATTAAGATGGAGATCAAGAATATTTCACTATTGTAGATATATTATCGCATGGATAATTCATTCATGACATAACAGTTTCAACTAAACATTTCGATTTTTTTGTAAAAGATGAAATTCCATGTAACTCTTGAATGAAATTTTATTAATGGGATAGAGAGGTATTTTAACATAATTAAGAATACTAAATAATGAGAAGTTGAAAAGAAATGATTGGTATGATAATAAATATGAAGGGGAAGAAAAAAATTCAGAGATATGGAATAAAATTTCTGTTAATTTTTTTTAGTGCTTTCAATGAAATCCATAATAGAAAAGAAGTTAAGAAAATTATTTTTGAAAACATATAATAACAAATAAGATGAATAAAAAAGATAATTCTTTTTTATATTTCATATTATCATAATAGAACACTTTTGATAAAAAAAATTATGGATGTTAAAGATAAATAAACAATGGAAATGTTGGATGTAATTCTTAACAATATTATATTTTCTATATAGAATAAAATTCGTCAAAGAAGAAGATTTTGATGTGTAAATGTAGGTTACTAAGTGAAAATGATGAAATAACTTTTCAACTGGATAAATTGTTGAATAAATAAACATATATGATCATAGAAATGTAGGATAGTTTAAAACACAATAAAACGATATTTTGGTGATTACAACCCAATCCATGAAATCTTTTCTAGTTAGACACACTCTAACATCCTATATAACAACTATAAATTATTATTCTCCTATTTTAGAACCATTTTAATTTTATTAAATTTCTTAAAAATAGGATATGATAATTCAATTAAAATATTACTTATTTTTAGTTATTAATAATTATTGGTAGTTCTGGGTTTTAATCATTCCATGTATATTTTAGTATAATTCTTCTTGTTTTCACTCTATGTTTATGATATTATCCTCTATAGAATATTTAGGGATATTTAAATAGTTGTTCTCTAATTATTTATAATTATATATTCCATGTTTTTATTTATTGAGGTCAAAACCCTTTGATTCCACCTCCATTATAACATTAGAAAAATTAGCCTGATAGGGAATTATTACATTACTATATTATTAACTTATCTTTTATTCATTGATACCGAAATGTGGTTTCCAAAATATATACTCACTAACCCTGAGGTTATATTATAAAAATTATTTTTAATAATTTTATTTTATTAATAAATAATTATTTTTTCATAATAATAATGATATTAAACATAATATTTATTTGAGTAAAAATATTTAATAAAATCATGTGTTGTTAGATTCATCCCCTTGTAACTAATTTCATCCATTAGGTTCTATTATATGGATCAAAAAATTTGAGATAACATATAACTAATTACATCTTAAGGTTCCCATAAAGAAACTTCAAATTTTTTATTGCACTACAGAAATATTACTTGATGGGTGGTTATTTTTCATATATCCTTATATCGTTGATCAAGAATCTTTACTAATTATTCCTTATATGACATATTTTGTTCCAACATCAAATTTTATATGTTCAGTACATGTGTCAGATCTAGTATATAATTCATCAAAAGTAAAACATGAATCAAATCATGTACATGGGTGAGGTGTTGAGTGATTTCTAAAAAATAATAAATATCCTTAAAATGATAAATATTCTTTTATTTATTTATATATAATAGAGAGAAACTTTATGTTCTTCCAAAATCTCATTTCCCTCTTCGATAAAGATACTCGAATGAAAACATTATCACAAACTCCAAACATTACATATCATCAATGATTTTCTACATAACTGTTATATTGAATATGTTCATATGTCATTTTCCTCTAATTATTTTAATCTTCCCTATCACTTCTGGATAATGATCAAGGTCGATCCACTTCTTCTCTATAACATCATATGAGAATATTGGAGTCCTACAACTTTTTCTCTATTGGGCATAATGTGGTGCAATTTTATTACCATAACAAAAACAATTGTTATTTAAGGACTCTGTCATGGGATTTTATTGATCCCAATATCCTTATATATCTATTTAAAATAATCTCAACATATCCTCTATAGTTTTAGTTATCCTTTTAAAATAATCATCTATCTGGGATTAGAAGTGGTGAGAATAATAACTATTATTAATTCATTTTGACGATTTCTTCAATACCTTTAAGAAATCTTGTGATATTTAATAGATATAATGGAGAGTGTTACACCATGGATCCTAATTAATTTGTTTATTTAAATCTCAATGAGTGGGTGTTGTAAAATAACATCATTGATGGAAAAAAATGACCTGATTTTTAAGTTGATTGACTATAATGAAAATGGAATTGTAAAAATTTGATATATTTGGAGTGATATGATTAAATACTTGTTGATGTTTTCCCATTTACACACCTTTATGTGAAATTGTTTCATTACCGCCTTATAATTTCACTATTTAGAATTATCATGTTGATATTCTAAGAATCAGGATCTGTACACTATAGTTTCCCCCTTCAGGTTATCTCACTAGATGTTTTTCTTATATTTTTATATATTCTTATACTTTAGAGGTAAATTTAGAAGGATTATTTATTAAAATAATCAAATTTTTACCACTTTGATTATTTTTTTAGGGGATAAATATATGGGTTCTATGAATTTTAGATTTCTTTTACTAATTTTGACATATGATATAGTCACAACTATTTTTAGATAATATATATTTTCTTTTTGTGACTCTTTAATCTTCTTAGGGATTGATAGTTGAGTTGTAATTTTGGAATGAAATTATTTCTCAAATTCTATTATTACATATACACTTATCCTTTTAAAATTAATGAGTATTAATCCTTTTTCAGTCCACATCATAAACAATATTGCAAGATATTTCCAACCCAAACAATGATTCACCTTGTTTTCCTTGCCTGGGTGGAAATGTATTGAGTATTCATAGGGGTCCATCAACTACAAACATCCAATTTGGTTCATGTTCATCTTCATTTGTGTGGACATATATTTCATGATATTTTCATATACATATCCCAATGATCATTATATAGTTAATTAAATATAATAATTATAAGAAACATTATTAAATCCAACTCCAAAAAATGAATCTAATATTTTTTATAAACAATCATTAATTTTGACGTGTCATAAGAAATTACCTTATAATTATTTATGAGAAAAATATATATTCATCATTTAATAATTATATCCTAAAAACCCTTCTATAATATAATGTATTGTTTTTCTGGGTTTAGTTACCTACTACTTATGAGGATCTAAAATCTATTCTTCATATTCCTCGACCCATAGAAATTCACTCCCCCATGTGTTAACATGGTTAAAATGTTTAATTGTTGTGATAAATTTATCAAAATTATATGATAATATCTATTTATCAAAATAAACTATGGATCCATTTCATAGTTGTAAATATGGTTCATTATTCAATAACATTTTTCTACAATGTATCTATAAATATTCACACACTTATGCTTACATGACCCAAGATTGATACTGACTGAAAATTAGATTTTTTATTAAAAAACTTTTCATGAAAAAGTGAGAAACCATGAATTAAACCAAAGAAAGAGATAATAGATCCATTTTATGAAATCATAATCCTACCATAATTCATATACCAAGATAGTTCCCAAGATACATTGGTTACTATAGAATCTAGTTCATCCAAATGATGATTTTCAATTTGGAAGGTTAGCTTGTCCAATGTTTAGATGTATTCCTCAATAGTTATCTTCCCATTATTCAATCCACAAAAAAATATCTTTATCGTCAGTTAATGAATATTTATCCTCATTGAGGGTCAACATCATTGAATTGACATTCATTTTAGCATCTTATTCCTATGAGGTATTGAGTTTCAGAACCAGATCATCCACTTCTTCTTCTGAACTCATAAGAAAATCCAATGATTTTTTGAACACCTCATCCGACTTCTACTACTAAAAAGAGATTTCATTGGCTATATTCTTATATTTCAATATATTTGATGAATGTGTCTCCATTAGATGTATCATAATTGAGTAATAATTATTTGATTTACACTTTCTCTCCTAGTTTGTGACACTCCATAGACTTAGAAGCCTCTCTCCCTTACCCTCCTTCTATGTATCACCTATAATAGTCACTCTCCTCTACCCATACAAAGAGGCCCTGACAAAATAAACCTCAAGATCCTAAACCGATTCAAATTAAATTGAGTGTAGTGTCTGCTACCTTTTTATTACAATATTCTTTGACCAAGTATGTAAATCCCAACTCCTTGCTCAAACTATTATACCTACGGAATAACCCCATTGAGGTTCTATGCGAGCCACCTCTTGTCCTCTTGCGCTAATGAAACCCCTAAACACAATACCTTGGTATATGATGTTCCCATAGGGTTCATATAATCACATGGAACCACCCTATGAGGCTCCATGTTAGTCTCATTCATTATTATAAGACCCCATTTTTCCACAAAAGGATTCCCGAAAGGATGACGATCCTCAAAATCCTTCCTTTGTAGTTTGAAGATATCACTAAACATGGGATTTCCATTCTGATGTTATTTTTGTGCTTCATATGTCATTTTTTCCACATCTATATGATTCTAATGAGAGTATACATTATCATTGGATACTGATGGCTAGTCTGATTCTGAAACCTCGTAATCATCCTACGTATTCAGCTTCCTACCACACCTATAGACCAAAAAACAATGAACCCTTCCCATATAGACAAATAAAAAATCCTAAAAGTATTCACACACCATAGGTTTTCAATACCTAATATATCCTCATAATTTAATCCAAAAATGGGAGTGGTTCTTGAGTTATCAATTTCCAGACATGCATGAGGGTTAGTTGGGGTGAAAATGTCAATAGTTTGACTATCTGAGCATAATAACATACATAGTAGGTTCCCTATAATACAAAAAATAACAGTATTATATAATGGAAAATGGATATTAGTATGGCCTTCTAAAATGGTAACTAAGGGTGAGTCTCACATCATGTGAAATTCATAAGTCCATATGGATAGAAAAAATCGAGACTCAATGCAACTGCATGTAGATAAGGCATGTTCTTTAATCATATACACATCTGAAGTTAACTGAATCGTAGTTGTATTCTTATCGATTATCCCCAAGGTTGAACAATCATGAAAATTCTAGGATTCATAAAATAATCGATTGAATGAGTCCCCTGATGTTCATTGTTTTGAGAAATGTGGATTTAATTTATGGCTAGGAAGAGATAAAATACTATTTAACTCCACCATTGACAACCATAACTTAGGGAAACTATGGAACAAGTTAAGAACCATATGATATAAATAAATTTTAATGAATGGATAGAGGATATAAATAATGGAAAAATATGGAAATATGGGTGAAATATCCTTGCAGGACAATGAAGGTCCCTCCCCTAATGGGGTGGTGGGACTGGTGATGGTTGCCGCTATTACAAAGAAGGAGTCGAACCTAGTATCCCCTGAGTGAGATGACCCTGGAATCCCCCGAGCGAGCTAAACCCCAACTAATTAATGATACTTTATACATCTACAATTCACTCTTACAAAATATTGTAATATTTTTTCTTCATTCTCTAGGTCCCCAACACAGTCCTCTAATTATCATAGTTTTAATTATCTTTGAATAAATGAGTATATCATCTATTAATAATACTAAAAAAGATACTGGTGATCTCTAATAAATCAATTTATTAAAACCATGAACAATGTTGGGAAATGTCTATGTTCAAATGGAATCTCAATCAACTCATAATATCCATACCTCATAAAAAAATAATTATAGGTAATATCATCTATTTGGATATTTTGTTAATGATATCCAAACCCATGATCAATATTTGAACTGCATTGATCCCCAGTGAGTTGACCAAGAATGTCATTGACATAGGGAATATGATACATCTACTTATCATAGTTTTTTCATGTTCTTGATAATAATTTCATAAACCCATTTATTGAACATTATTCTTAATAAAGAAGAATACTGAAACCATAGTAAAGTAATAGGGTGTATAAAACCCCAATATTGATTCCTCTATATTTTCTTATTTATTTTTCCCAATTCTATTGGAAAAATGAAATAATAGCTCATTTATAATGGTGTAAAACAAATATGGGGTACAATTTTAAACTTAACATCATGTTCAAGTGGAAGAATACGTTCTTATTCCGAAAATAAATCATTATTCTGATATAAAATCACAATATCTACAATTTTTTAGTCCATCCCGAGCCATTTATGCCATGAGTTACTCACTATTAGGTATTAATAACTATACTCTAAAATTCACAACTAAAAGGAGTTCATAATTCTTATTTTCATGGTATTTGATAATGTAGTGATTATGAATAAAAACAATCATATCTTATCTTGAAGATAAATATAATCTATATGTAGATAATTTCAATCCCTATCCAATATTGCACCAAATAATATTGATAGAAGAATATCTATATCTACAAGATGTTTCTCCCCAAAAATATCAAATGGAGAGGAGTTGTATATATTGGATTCAATCATATTTCCTCTATGATTTTTCATAGGTATTTTAATATACAATGTTGAAGGAGATGAATAAATATTTTTAGAAATAATTTATAATATAAAATAATACGAAGAAGAATAATAAAACAAGACGTCCAATGATTTAGAGTGAATAGTAAGTGATCCACAAACCAGTTCATGGTCTACATTAGTTGTACCGATTTTAATTTATGTTCATCGTTATTTTAATCATATAACTTATTGATGCATTTGTTCATCATTATCTCTAGGTTTGGGGAATTGATTATATAAGGTTTAAAATCTTTTAAAATGAATAATTAATGTGTGGGAGGTTCATTATTTGGGGCCTCATTCACATTTTTTTAATCGACCTCTTCACTCTACTATGTAAATTATGATCACTATGAGATACTTTACCACATGAAAATAATGTTTTGGATCCTATGTGTAAATTATTGGTGTAATTCCACCCACATTTTTTTGCATGAAGGTAGTGTAACTATATTTAACTTATAATTTGGGTTTCCTATAAACTCTATTTTATTTTACTTATCCCATGAATAATGAGATTAAAATGGTTTAATATTCAATATACAAACACATTGCACATATTATCAATTTATTCCCCAGAATTTTGTTAATTTCTTCCAACGGATTCATTTTAATCCACTAATAAATAAATTGGTCTTTAATTGAGAGTTTTAAATAATATAAATAGTGTATATTGAATGTATCAATAAATTGTCCACATAATATAAAATTTATTTCTATACCTTTTGTTTCAACTCTTGGAATTCATGTTCTAATTTTTTGTGAAGAGTTTTTGGAAAATATTTTGTAAAAATATTTTCCAAATATTATCAAATACCATAGAGTCAAAATGTCATTTTTCATTGTATTGTTAATAATAGATCTCCTTTTTACATTATTTACAACCAAATTATGGATATCCATAATAGTATTCTCATGGTTTTTGAGCTAGAGAACAAAAACTGATTTCAATATATAATTAATCAATTTATAAAAAATGAGTTGGTTGGAAGACATAATAAACAAGTGCAAAATTCATCTCACAAATGAATCTATGTAAATATTACTCTAAAATAGTGTATTCTTGACATTTATAGGGATTTAAATATTATTCAATTCTTGGGATTGTTGTTTTACCATTTCTATAGAGGTTATAACCTAGATTCCATCCCATTTTTTTATTAAATAATAAAATCTGAAAATTCACCTTCACGCAAATTTTTAACTTGGATCATCCTTGTTTAATACAATTACTAAAATAAAGAATTTTAGAAGTGACAAGATTATTAAAAAAATAAGTATGAAATTAGAAAAAATAATTCATGAATTCCATGTATAATATAACATATAAATCTCTATGATTCAATCAAGGTTTTTAATAGAAATGGTTTGATGTGGTTCTATGAAATAATCAAATTTCCTAATATTTTTTAATCCATTATAATGTGTAGTAAAGAGAATTTAAATCCACTAATTCATATCACTTTAGATTTTGTAACATGGTGGGTAATTAAATCCATTAGTTCTATATTGAGGAAATATTGTGTTAATACCGAAAATATATATTTTTTAGTTATTACCCATTGGTTAATTGTTTCTAGATAAAAAATCCACTAGTTTTTTATGAGACATGGTTTTTATTTATAAAAAAACACACACTCTATAGATTTATAAAATTCAAGGATATTTTTTTATTTATTTAGACTTATAATTAGGGTTCTCAATAAATTTTTCTATTCATTGACATAAATATAGATAAACATATCATAAATTCTAAATTAAGGATTAATATATAAACATACATATGTCTTACAAAATTTTCAAAATTTTAACAATACATATAAAAATAATCTGACTATCATAGGAACCATAACTATATTATCTCTAGGGATAGTTTAAAAAACATTATCACACATATTTCTTTAATGTATCCTGTAATCAATTTCTATATAAGAATTCATCATTACTAGAAATCCTACTAGTAATTCCCCCATGGAAATAGGAGACATAACATGGGGTGATCTCAAAAAACTAAAAGTGAAACATTATGAATTAATCAGAATGTTTATATCATAAAAATGTCATTGAACATGAATAGTGCAGAAATATCTCATTAACTATATCATGGTATCCTAAATGTTGATCATAATTATTCATTTATAATTATTTAAAATAAAAATGGAATATAAGAATATATAAATGTCATCAAATAAGAATAATAATTATAACACAGATAATATGTATGCCACAATAATAACAAATCCTTAGTGAATAAGAAAAAATTAAAACATATTTTTCTAATATTTAAAATCATATACATATGACATGGTCAAGAAATTAGGTTCAACATTGGAATGTGGAACACATATATTTATAGGAAAACACTATTAGGAAACTCAATAATGCTCATTATTTTTAGGCAAAATCAATCATGTTCTGGGCTAAAAAATTTGAAATAAAATATTTAGGTCAATTCCTTTAATTATATAATTTGATATAAAAACAATCCTAATTCATTTTGTTGATTTATTGGAAACCACCCTCCATGCTCTATACATATTGGGGCCATATTAAAACAATAATTAACTATATTATAATGAACTGAAGGTAAACAATGGGTCTCCTATAATTTCATAATGGTAACACAAAAAATAGTATCATGAATTTGATTAGATGATAAAAAAATTAAATTCACCCAAAAATAAAACATCATATGTGACATTTAGGGTTATAAATATCATATCCATAAAGGAGATAGATCATAGAATAAAAATTAAAGCGAAAAACAAAATTTAAAGATAATATTTGTAATTATATCTTAAATGATGAAATTAATAGTTAGCATGCGAATAAATGATGGAAAATGGATGCATTTAAAAAATATATATAACCCTTAGAGGATACACAATAATAAAAATTTAAAATTAAAAGTTTTATATGTAAATAATTATGGAGTTAAAAACATTTATGAATGTGAAAATAAATTCCATTTTAATCATTTAGGGTATTTTAAAATGAAACTAAGATTGAAGAATGTTTTAGAAAAACATTTAATGAAAATATATAGAGAAATATTAGTTGAATAAAAAATATAATCCATATTATTACTTAATAAAAGAAAAATAAATTTATTTTTACAAACAAATATGTGTTTATAAAATTAAGAACCGTAATAAATTTGGTTAATTATTCTTGAATGTTTTATATTCTTAATGAGAAATTAATTCATCTTAGAATATGAAATTCATTTATAAATGTAATTTTCATCGAAAAAAATATGAAACACTATATAAAATAGATAAATGCAATAAAATATGAAATTTATATTTCAAAATAAAATAAAATAGTTTTACTCCGAGTAAATGGTATTTTAGTCGATTGAATACCTTACATTGGATTTTTTCTTGGATGGAAAAATTCTATCATATGATATAATTAATAAAATAATAATAATAACTCATATAATAAAAAAATTTAACTTTTTACCTTTACTGTTTTTATTTGATGTTCCTTAATTTTATAATTTTTACTTATTTCACAGTTAATATTAACTATTGTTAGTTAGTTGTTTTAATAGATCCATATATGTTTATGTAAGACTGTTCTGATTGTCCTTATATGTTTATGAGTATATCCACTCCAAAATATCTATTTAATTGTAGATAAATTACAATAGGGATTGATGTCATTTTTATTATTATATTTGTCCCTCAGTTATGACTCATAAAGGAAAAATTCAATTGATATTTTTTCATGAAATTTTATAGAACGAAAGGTTTTTTATCAATACTATATTAAATTCCCATACGATTATTATTGAAAAAAATAAAACATATAATATAAATATTTATATCCACCTAATAAATAAATTGAGTTTTCAAAATTATCAATTATAAAAATTCATAGCATCATTTAGGAAGGAAGATAAACTGACCGAAATATGACTTTTATAGGATTTAGTGGATAAGTATTATTATGGAATGATTTTATTATGGTATTATTCATTCGATAATTATGAGGTAATACTAAATAACTAAAATTTATGTAATTTAAAAATTATTTAATATTTCCAGTTGATTAATGATATAATCATTATAACACCATTTGTGAATGTGGTAAAACAAACCCAAACAGAAGTGTGTTATATTTAAGGAATAATAAAGAGAATTCTATTTATACGGATAATATTAATTTCATATCATCATACTGAATTAAAAAATTTATACATATAAATAATATTTAAAAATATGTATAAGAATAATAAATTTAATAATGATTATAGGGGAGAAAATATATACACAGAAGAGTATAATTTATATATTGAATCTATATTTATCTATATGGGATTTAATAAATCCATTGGAACCAAATGCTTATGAAAATGGAAGAGTCCTATTTATGAATCAAATGTGGTAGATTTTAAGGTGGAATTCATTTTTTTTGATTTAAATGGATGGATTATGGAACAATTTATAACTGAAGAGAGTAGGGTTATAATTAATAGATAAAACTAAATGTAAAATCATAAATTTTATGGAATGTGGATACCAAAATAATTCAAAAAGATGAAAATGTTATGATAATTCAAGATATTATACATGTAAAATTTATTTGAAAATTGTTAATAACTTTTTTATATATTGATTTGACACATTTATAGTTTTTTGAATTTGCTTCGGGGACTAAATATTTACCTAAATAATTTAATTTTTCCAAAAAAAAATTGATCATACTATATATTTCTTTCTTATTAATAAAAAATTTTAATCCATTTTATTATATTCAAATTTTTAAAATTAACAATCTTTAATTATAATTTAATAAATTTTTATTTCATTAAAAATATTTTTATAAATTATATATTTTTAAGGACTCTAATGAGTTGAGTATAAAATTATCAAGATTTTTTGTTTCCTTAATTTTTTTATTGATAAAATATGATTTAGTTGTATTTAAAATAAAGAAATATCCAAATTACACCTTTTGAATATTTATTTAGAATAAAAATATTAAAAAATGGGGTTTTGTCGGTTTAAATATTACTTTTGTTTCCAAAATATAAAATAAATGTATTAAAATTAAAAATAATATTTTTCAATGCGTAATTTTACTGTAAAAATACATATTATATGATAAAAAAATGTGTGAAAAAATTTTAAATCAAGAAAACATCATAAAAATTTAATAAAATATATGGTATTAGTAAAAAAATTATTTTTTACTATTTATATAAAAATATTCCACTTTAGAATATTTTCAATAAATCACCATAGTCTAATTGTCAGATAATGAATTAAAAAAATATTATTTTATCCAAATAAAATTCAGTTACATTGAAATTTGATTAAATTTCATTGAATATAATTTTAAAATTAATTCATTTAAAACATGAATTTTGTATTAATTGATTATTCTAAATTAATTATATAAATATTTTATAAATAATAAATAAATTAATAATTACATGATTCTATAATCCGTAATTGTATTTAAAAAATCCGTTTTGAAATTTTTATAATATATATGCGAAATATAAGGTGTTTCGCAGTCTTAGATGGTGGTTATATTAGAATGGATCTCATACTGATTTTCACTAGATTAAACATCCCCTGTAGAAGATTTGATACAAGAAATATTTTTTGATGTTCACTATTTTATTGGTCTATAGAAAAACATAGTAATGTTATATCATATCTAAGATCATACAAATGAAACTACTTATGATGAAATGTATTGGGGAATGTTATTACTTCTCCTTTCAAGATTGATATTTAAATGTGATTACATCTTTTAATAACTTCTAATTCAATCGTAATAATACAATGATTATATATATATTTTGTTGCACAATCATTATTTTGTATTAGATTTGTGTTTAGAAATATATATTATTATCAATAAAATATTTATTTAAGTATAAATACTTAATAAAATTATGGGTAATTACATCATATGCCCTAAAAATAAATTCATCCCAAAAATACAATTAATAGAATAAAAATTGTTAAATTAAATTTTACTCATTACATCACTAGATTCTAACATAGAATACTCAGACTAGTGATTCTTCAAATGATATTTTACCATATGGGAGTTCTTATTATATAACACTATATCTACTTGATCTAAAATTTCAACTAGTTGTTCCTCATATGAGAGGTCATGTTCTGCAAAAATTAATCTCGCATCAATAAATTCAAAGTGTTTTCTATGTTACTACACAAAATAGATACATTAAGTAAATCATTTAATTGGGAGTGGTATAGTTGGTGTAGAGACCCAAGAATTACGTACATGGACATTACATTTCTTTTGAAGAATACTTAACACTTGACACAAACAAGTGCCCAAAAACTAGATTAGTCTAGTGTCTTTGGAAACTCCGAACACAATCTTATGATTTGTGAAAGATCTTCAAAATCTCAAATTAATATCATACCATTTTGGTTTTTCCACCTAAAACCATTAATTATATCATGGGGAAAAGAAAACATAAAAAGGGTGAGCTGAAATTATCAGTGAGGTTAAACATGTAGAATATAAAAAAACCTTATACATTTGAAAGGAAAAACATAAACATAATGTTTAAACATTAAAATCATGAGTCATGAAATAAATCATGGAAGGTCGTATGGAATAGATTAGAAATGAACAATATTTATTATAAAATTTTAGGGGAGTAAAACATGGAATTAAGAAAAATTATTAAGAACATAATATGATTTCCATAGTATCCAAGGTATTACGGGAAATACCATCACAGCGGACCTATTCCATTACTAAACCATGTTTACATTCCATTCCAGCCATATATAACTAATGTATAATTATTTTTCATTACATCAATGTATGTATACTGAGATATAAATCTATACCCAATATATTGGAGGGAGATATAGGTCCCACCCATCTGATTATAAAATAATTTTTACATGTTCCACAAAAAATAAATCATTCATTATAACATAAACCAAGATGTAAAATGTGTTTCTCATATATAATTATTCATAACATAATCCATATAAAAGATCATTTCATTAATAACAAAATCAAATCTTGTTAATAGTATGGATATAAACATAACCATATTTAAAAGCATCAACATAGATGGAAAATATTTTTAATAAAACACTTAAAATTAGTTCATGAGGAAAATATCCATCCTTCATCCAAATTTTTTTCTTTTATAAAAATGGAACACAATTTTAAAATAAGAGAATTTCGTTGAAAATAAAATTGTAATATTTTATAGGTTGCTTCTTGTAAATACGACGTCATGAAACTGTAAAAATTTATTCATGTCGTATAATTTAAACAAAAACATTCTCCTCATACATTTTTCTAGAATAGTAAAATAAGTACAAAAGAAAGCTTTGTTCATTACCTGGTAGTGAACATAAAAAATGGGTAAAAATGGAATTAAACATAAATGTTATAATAGTATAAATTATATGATTTTTTATATAAAACATGGTCTTGGATGATAAATACATGCCCAGTAAATACTTATGAATTAAAAGTCTCAGATAAAAATTAGATTGAAAAATTATCCCTTACCTTCAATTCAACTTCTTCTATACGAGTCAAAAACTCTTGAATAGTGTTTTTAAACATAATATTAACTTGTAAAATAATTATAATGATATTTATGATAACATATATGTTTTAATTATGATATTATATTGGCCGTTCATTTGTCAATTCCATGTTAAAGCAACACTTTGGGTAATAATTGTTTTATATATCCTACGTGTTCAGACTTTTTATTCTTGATATTATTACATTGATCATGTTATAAATACATAAAGAATGTAAAACATTATTTATATATCATATATATTTAGTATATATATAATATATAGATAAATGGAATGGAAGACACCATTTATGGAGACGGTAGACTATACATACGCATGAATAATGTTTTATGTTCCTTATTAAATTGGATGGATGTAACTAAATGAAATATATATATACACATAATGCAAATAGAATTAATATTTCATAAATTTCATTATTTTTTATTATCTATACTTTATAATCACTGTTTAATGGTTGACATGGAGAATGAATCTCATCGTGTCGTGGAGACGGTAAGTTGTACACATGCATGAGTGACGATATCATTAAAATAGTTTTTGAATGGTATTGAAGTGGATGATATATAATATATCTGAATTAGTATCATATTATAATAATAATATATGTTTATTATTTCCCCCAATATTAACATCCATGTAAGGTGGTGGAAAAAACAGATTACACCATGGTGTGGAGACAGTAATCAATACGTATGCACATCTGATGATTTAATCTTTCGTAGGATGGATAGAAAATGTAATAGTGATGTTTCATATTTATAATAACATATTATTATTATTGACCTTTATTTTATTACTTTATCATTCAAAACTAATGAAGAGGAAGTAGAAGTAGAAATAAATTTGAAAGAATCAGTTGAAGAGATTTCCTCTTCTTCAACATGCCTCTTTTAAATTGTCTCTTAGAGCACTAGAGTTGGTCTATAGAGATTAAAAAAATCTCTACAATGTAACGATTGTAGTTTATATGATAAATTGGTAGGTTTTGGCACATCTTTAATGCTTATGATGGAGTGAATAGGAGAGGGAAGAGATGTCCTTTTATAAGACAGGGGAGGGGCACTTTAGGAAAGTTCAAAAATATTATTTTATTATAAATTCAATTTCAATTTTAAATGGACCAAAAATTATTAGATTATAAGATAATATAATTTTGGCT
Organism: Viscum album; assembly: GCA_963277665.1. Taxonomy (NCBI): domain Eukaryota; kingdom Viridiplantae; phylum Streptophyta; class Magnoliopsida; order Santalales; family Viscaceae; genus Viscum; species Viscum album. Next base: position 614,201,890 of record OY728162.1, read on the forward strand.
AGAATACCAATCATACAATATTTTTTTTTACAAGTATTGAATATATTTTATATCCATCACTTTTTGGTTTTACTTTTATTTTTCCTTTTTTAATCTTACTCTGATATAATGTTTTTTACACATTGTGGGTTAATTTAATAACCATATCAGGTCAAATGACCAAAGAAATATATTTTTTACATAGATGGACTTATATTATCTATTTTATAGAATTATATATTTTCAAGAATTTAATATCATTTAATAATCTTATTTAAGTTTTACGTAATGAAATACATCAATTGTGGACACTATTCATACATAAATTTTTTTAAAATTCATAACCAACTGATTCCTTTGAAACAAAATGCTTAAACGAATCCCTAGTATGTAAATATAACCCATAAAATTCTATTTTGACATCAAAATATCCTAATTATAGTTGTTTTAATACATATACATTCGTTTATTTGAATCCTTCATTAATGAGGTAACCACTAATCACTTTTGTGTCATAAAAAATATATTTATCTAATGTATTAAAAATATAAATAAAATAACCTGATGTATATAATAGTATTATATTTCCAATGAATATTTATTTACATAGAAAACTGTTATATTACCTCATATTTAAATCGATTTAGTAAAACATATTTCTTTAGGTAATAATTATACTTTAAATTAATTCTTATAAATTGTCATTTTCACATCCAAGTGAATCCATGGAGTCCCAAAAATCGACCCAGGGATGCCCATGGTTATACATATCTCATCTAATAAGATTATGACTTCTGTTAGGATATTTTAATATTATTAACATTTTATTTTGTTACCCTTATTTACTAGATTTACCATTTAACCATGGTAAATAAAATAATTATTAATGTTACCATTCATAATGTCCAAAAATAAAAAAGAATTTATTTACAGAATTTGAACATTATGGATCCAAATATGAAATCTATTTTCCAAATTCAAAACATTGATTTTGATGTAATTAATTCTAAATTAATCCCATTGTAGAAAACAAACGAGTTTTTTTAAATCATTTTAAAAGATTGAAATGTTTTTACATATGAATTCACTGTAAAATTAATTATAAAGACATAAAATATATTAAATTGTAAATATATATTATATTAATAATTTTAAACTATTAAATATTTTAATTTATCTGTAAAAAATTATCTTGACGAAAAAACATGTTTTAAATTAAAATTTAGCGTATTTTTATAATTTATAAAAAAATTTAAGTTTTAAGAAAAATATAAAATATTTATCCAAATTAAATTTTAATATCATGATTCAAAATAAGATTTTTATTTTTTCAAAAAAAAATTAATCTTTTAAATAAATAGGCTTCAAATGGGCGTTCCATCAAAAGGTGGTAAAACTGCATTTTTTAGAAATACTTATTTTATCCAAAAAATTGATTTTGTTATCATAAAAATGCACTAGTAAATGTGTATGATGAATGATAATGTTATATAAAATTCAAAATCTGGTAAATACTATTCATAATGGATAGTTTAAATACCATTTAAATTAAAATATATCATTGTTTAGTGAAACTCATTACCACGAATACCGCAACCTATCAGGGAAGGTTGCTCAGTGTTGCGTATAGTGAAAGATTCCTTTGGTGTTGCATATAATATAATCCAAACATAATTCATTTCTTGATTCAACAAAATCTATACAATGTGTTCTGTAATATGAATTATATGAAAAGAACTCGAAATTGTGTGCAACAATTGCCAAGAACAGTGTTGTGTATACAGCATGCTAATACGGTGCTACATATTACACAAGATAATATTAGTGACATGTACAACCAAATAGTTCAAAGAAATTAAAAAAAATTATCCTATAAAATCTCACGGTGTTACATTCCACCCCCCATAAAATGAATTTCTCCATCGAAATGTTTTGGTCTTATAAATGGTTTGATACTTGAATGTTTCTTTCATGGAAATCTACATCGTAAAAAGGAATACTAAATATAAATTTTAAAATAGAAAAATAGAAACATATCTTATAAAAAAAGTAACTCATCACTAGGTATCCAAATAGGATAACATATTTGGGAAGTGAAAACATCGATACATAAGATAAATCAAACCATCATGTTCTGATGGAGAGTAATAGAGAAGATGGATAGAAAAATTTAACAATCATAATGGAATAAATTTTTGATGATCTAAGGTACCATATAATTCATCAGATATAAAGGTAATAAGATTTTTTTGGTTTTCAAGATCCTTTCCCTCAAGTTATATAATTTTTTCAGAATAAATACTCACTTTATTTTGCTACAATATCACTATTGTTCTTGCATTGAACAATTTCCACTTCATCACTTAATAAAATGATGTTGAAATAGTCATTCAATAAGTGTTAGCAGGGCATGAGATATAATGATAGGTCATTACATCTGTCTTAACAAGATCTTTAGAAAAATTTATCAAATAATAATAAGTCCACCTATAGAGATAAATTAATCTAATAAACACAATATTTAAAAAATAACTTATTTTATCTATAACTGGATAACATTACAATCCTTCCAAAAATTGAAAATATAAAACTTTTCGAAGTAGGTGAGCTAAATAAACATAACATTAGACTCTCATGTCTTATAAGTTAGTTATTGGTTTTTATATTACAGACATGTGAATACCTTAATCACATATTCTATGTAAAACATGAGTGCTATCAAAATTTAACTCTTTCCACATTACAAAATCCCAAAAATTATATATACTCAGACCATGATATAAATTTGTCCTTATATCAGTCATGTTCTCATTAATAATTACAATCATCTAATTATCTCTTTATAAATTCATTATCTGAATATCAATTGCCTTTTGAAAATATTTCAATCACTTTTCAAGGTTACTGGAACAATATACTTAGGGAAAACCACAATGGACCAATACATAGATATGACAATATTCAATAATACAATAAATTATATCCAACAACACAATTTTAAAATCCCATTACATGAACCCTCAATCATTCCACCACTTAATTGTCATACTCAACATCATCAATAAGAAATGCATGTGATTTGCCTTTTCCTGTGGCCTTAAAATTTTGATGTCATAGATAATTATCTTGAACCCTTAAATTATGAAATTGGTAAGCATAATTCCCCATTCCTTTGAACTGGAAACCCTAATTTATGGGAGGTGATTTCTTTGGTTCTTTCTATATATTCTCATAACAGTTGGAAATAAAATTATTTATGAAATTATTTCCCATACATAAAACACTTATCATCCCCCTTATGACAATTCCCCCCATGTGTCCTTTCAAATATAGAGCATAAAAAAAATCTAATATTCTTTTCCCCATATTTTATATAGTTTCCATTGAATTATATACTTCTTTTTTAATGATAGCCATGATATATATGAGAAACTAAAATCATCTTTTTTATGAACAATATGTGTAATGTACATATTGAAAATAAGTTATTGAACTCATCCCAATACATGCATTCAATTTTATCTTATTTCCTCATGTTCTTAATAAATTTCCACCCTAGATACGCTTTACCTTCAAAAAAATATTCCCACAACTTAACCTTTTCATGCTCTGAACAACAGAGAATGAAAAATATCTTTTCAATGGTACAAATCCATTTCTATGCAACTAGTGGATCAGTCGTTCAATTTAAATAGGGTGGATGTATCCATATGAATTAATCAAGAGTACATTATTCCCAGCTTTGGTCATTTGGGATCCTAGTAGGATTTTTGGTCCTATAAACATGAATTTTTATTCAATCTCCCATTACATTTGGTTTCTCAAGAGGACACTCATTGAATTTCCCATCACATATAGCATTATCGTGGTTCCTTTGGGTTCCATCCATTGTGTAAAACCCAAAATTAAGAGTACAATATGAAAAAGCATACAAAGAAAACAATATAATCAATGTGGTGTACTTTCAATCTCTAAAATCATATGTTATTCCTTGGTCTTTCATGATCGTTACCATAATTATAGTACTGTAATTTATTGTTATACATAACCTTGGGGACATACATTTCATACCTTAGAAATATCTCTAGGGATCTCACTAAATTTTTCGCATCCTAGTTTCCAAAGGATGACTAAATGTTCACACTTATAGAAACTATAGAGACCCAAAAATTACCCACATGGACATCCCATTTCATTTTCGGAATATGTAACACATTACACAAACAAACTCCCAAAGACTGTATTAGTTTAGTGTCTTTGGAAACATGGAACACAGTCTTCTAACTTTTTGAATGATCTTCAACATCTTCCATAAAGATCATCCCATTTTTGTTTTCCAACAAAAAAACATTATTTATATCATTGGGAAAATAAAATATTAAAACAGTGGTCTCAAATGCTAAGTAAGGTTAATCAATGAGAACATAAGACATTCCATATACAATTGAATGTAAAAACATGAATATAAGGTTTAATCATCAAAATATTGAGCCATGAACTAAATATTGGAACATTGTAAGGAATAGATCATAAAGGAACATTAGTAATGATAAAATATCATGGGAATAAAACATGGAATTGTGGAAAACTATTAAGCACCTAATATGATTTCCAAAGCAGACAAGGCAATGTTTCAAATACAATCATAGTGGACGAAGTCCATTACAGAATCGAGTTTACTAGCTTTTCCAGCTCCCTATTACTGAACCAAATTTACTTTTCATTCCAACCAGTTTTATCTCATTAGATATAAATCTTTATCCAATAAATTTTAGGGAGATATAGGTCACACAAATCATATAATGAAATATTTCCTACATATGCCACCAAACATAAATCATTCATCATAACATAACCCAAGAAATAAAATATGTTTCTTGAATATCATTTCATCATAACATAATCTATATAAAATATCATTCAATCAATAACACTACAAAATAATATTAATATTAGGGATAGAAATATACCCTTATTTAAAAGCGTCAACATAGATGGAAATTAAGTTTGAAAAAACTCTAGAACTTCTTTCTTGTGGAAAATATCCTTCGTTATACCAAAAACGTTTTCTTTTCTGAATATTTTGGGCAATATTAAAAGAAAATAAATTAGATTAAAATAAAATTGAAATAGTTTATAATAATTTTCTAGGAAATATGGCATAATGAAACTGTAAAAATCCATTCATGTCGTATAAGTTAAACAAAAACATTCTCCCCATAGTTTTACTGAAAATGTCAATAACGTACAAAAGAATGATTACTTCTGTACCGGGGTTTAAAGGTAAAAAATGTGTAAAATTGACATTAAACATACTTGGAAGAACGTTAAAAATTTTATGGAAACATTTTCCGAAAAAATTGGCATAAATGATAAATATAACCCTTTTAAATACATATGAATAAACAATCTCATATATAAATGAGATTACAAAATTATCCCATACCATAGGTCCAATTTCTTCTGTACATATCTGAAACTCCTGTATAGACAGATTAAAGATAAAATTAACTTGAAACAAAACAATAATAATATTTATTATATCATATATGATTCATTTATAACTTTATATTACTCTTTCATTCGTCAATTTCATAATAAAACAACATTTTGGGTAATAATTGTTTTATTTTTCGTACTTGTTTGGACTTTTTATATTTGATATTATTACATAGATCATGATTTCATTTATTTCATAATGTAAAAAATGATTTATAAATAATATATATTAATTATATATATAATATATTGATAAATGGAATTGAATATACCGTTCATGAATACGGTTGTCCATACATATACATTAACACTATTTTTATTTCCAGAATAAATTGAATTGATGTAAGTAAATGAAACAAATATATATATATATATATACAATACCATTATTATTTATTATATTTTATGAGTAATTTTTATATACACTTTATTGTCATTCGTGAATGGTATACAAGGAGAATGAATCTCATCGGGTCGTGGAAATGGTAAGTCGTATGTACACATGAGTTAAAATATCATTCACATAGTTTTTGAAAATATTTGAAGTGGATGTTGTATAATATCTCCGAAAGAGTATAATGTTATAATAATAATATATAGTTATTATATCCACCATTATACACATCCAATTAAAGTGGTGGTGAAAACAGATTAGAACATGACATTGAGACAGTAATCCATATGTACACACGCATGGTAATTTCATTTTTCATAGTATGGAAAGAAGATGAAATATGGTGGTTTAATATTTATAATAAAATATTAATATATGAGTGATAATGATGTTATTACATCATAATGAAACAACTAAATTATAGGATGTAGAAGAATAACTAAATTTGAAAGAATCAGTAGAAGAGCTTACCTCTTCATTGATGTGCCTCTTTAAATTTCCTTATTGGGATTTAGAGTTGTACCTTTTAGAATCCCAATACCTTTATATTGTAAATAGGGAAGTGAAGAAGAGAAATGGGTAGTTTTTGTTTGAGTATGAATCATTAAGATGGAGTGAAGTGGAGAGGGAGGAAGTGCCCATTTATAAGTGAAGAGAGGGGCACTATAAGAATGTTTCAAAATATTAATTTATTATAAATTAAATTTCAATATTAAAGTAGTCCAAATATTATTTACCTATAAGATAAAATGATTATTTTTTCGAATACCAATAATCCAAATATTTTTGACAAGTTTTGAATAATTTTTTATCCTTATCATTTTGGTTTTACACATATTTTTCTTTTTTTATTCATAGTGTGATATTATGTTATTTACACATTGTGGGTAAATGTAATTTCCATATCATGTAAAATGACCCATAAAAAGTTATTTATGACATATTTCGACATATATTAACTATTTTTCTGAATATTATATTTTATGAATTTAATATCATTTGAAAATATATTTTATGTTTTAAGTTATGAATTATTAAAATTTGGAATCAATTCATAGAAGAATTTTTTTTAAAAATAATAAAAAACTGATTACATCGAAAAAAGGCTTACAACATCCCTAGTATGTTAATGGCATCCAAAATATTCTTGTATGTCATCAAAATAAAAAAATTACATTTGTTTTACTATTTATAAATTCATTTTTTTGAAACCTTCATTAATGATGTAATCACTACATCATAACAGTGTCATAAGTATATATATTTATCTAATGTCTAATAATTATAAATAAATTACCATGATGTTGAAAATATTTTTAGATTTACGAATACTATTTATATACAGAGATATTTATTATATAACCCCATATTAAAATATATATAGTAAAAGATATATGTTTAGGTTATAATTCTCCTTACATTAAATTTATTCTTATAAACTGTCATTTTCACATCCATGTGAATCCATGGGGTCCCAAAACAGACCCAATGATGCACATGGTCATAAATATCTCATAAAATAATATTAGAGAATGTGTTAGTGTTGTTTATTATTATTATAATATTATCATTCTCCCTTATTTAACAGATTTACCCTTTAACCATGGTAAATAAAATAATTACTAAAGTTACTATACATAATGGTCAAAAATAAAAAGTTCCTATATACACAATTTTCACCTTATAATTCAAAATAAGGAATAAATTTCTCCAAATTACAAATAGATAAATTTTTCTAATTAATTTAAAATTAATCCCTTTGTCAAAAAAAAACAGGTACTTTATCAAAAACATTCCAAAATATTGAAATGTTTTTACATGTGAATTCAATGTAATGTTATTTCTAATGAAATAAATTATATTAAATGGTAAAAATAAATTCAATTTATACTTTAAAAATTTAAATATTATAATATAAAAATGTGAATTGTTTCAAGGAAAAAATTTCTTTTAAATTGAAATTTATCATATTTTAAATATTCATCAAAATGTAAAAGTTATTAGAAAAATATCAACAATTTATCCAATGTAACGCCCCGACCCCAGCTACCCAGAGTCGGTGCATTACTTTGTAACATTGGCATGATCACAAGAAAGATCAAATCTCGAAAGACCGATTGATTTAGTAGCCTTGGAAACACTAGATATATTCATAAGTTTTGCATTACATCATAAAATGAAAAACTACTACAACAACATAATGTTCCACAATCCACACTATTAACCCCTCATAAAACCCCTGCAGGTCATTCATAACTTACTTCTTCACATCCTGGGAAAAATAAAACATAGAAAAGGGGTGAGCTCAAATGCCCAGTAAGGATAACAAAATAGCGGAAACTTTCATAAATAAGAATAAACATTTAAGGCAATGCATTACTAAAACAAAAGCCTTTTAAACTTTAACTTCAACATAGTATGGCAAAAGTAAAATGAAATAATGCCATTTACTTATTCACATGGATATTCTACTAATCGAATAATCACATGAAAAAATCAATAACCACTTTCATAATGTTGGAATGCATAATGCCAGACTATCATAACCACATAGCCAAGGCCTCGTGCCAAGACTACAAATAGGATTTTGTCAAGGCCTTGTGCCAAGACACTAGTTTGTCTCATGAGACCTACCGATGCATCGAGGAGCTATAGCGGGCTCCACCCGTCACTTATTAAGTCCAATGCATTCCCATATGAAAAGGTTTAAACATAACATAAAAATTCGTATTAAAACTAGCATACGAAATGTCAATAATTTCACCATAAACTATGAATGGTATAAAAATAGCACATCCACAGTCAAACATATCACAAAACCTTCAATACAATATAGAAGTTTTGTATCATAATAAATCAACTTCAAATAATCTTAAAATCCATCAAAGGATGTTGACATAGATGAAATCAAAATTCTTTTTAAAGAAGTATCTCCTTTTATTTTGAAATCATTTAAGATCCATATAAAATAAAACATTTTCTTTGAAAATATTCTTATAAGCTTGTATGGAAAGCTTCGACGATTTTATAACGGCGGAAAATAACCGCACCCGCCGTATAAGTTTAAAAAAAACATTCTTACCTCAATTCTGTCGAAAAGGTTAAAAAGGACCTTGTTTTGAAAACGACGGAAAGATTCCTTTATAAACCTCTTATAAAAAGTCAAACAATGGTATAAATGACTTTAACCCATATTCTTGTAAATAGTAAAAATGTTTTGAAATACATTTCGAAGAAACATGGATGTGGATGATAAAGAGATCCCAATAGATTATTACGTATAATACAACCTCGGATAATGAAGAGATTGTGAAATAAACCTTACCTTGTACTTTTCCTTTGTTGGGGTAGGTTAACCTCCTGTATAATGGTGAAATAATTGTTATTAAATTATAAAAGAATCATATACATTAATATGATATCATATATGATCTTTTAACATTGATTTGTTAATAATATCTTAGAATTATCGTCGTTTCGGGAGTTAACTTACTCATTTTCTTTTATATGTTTTGTTACATAAGCCATGGTTGTTGTATCTTATTCATATCCAGAATGATATCTAGTCCTTAAACATCATTTTTAAATCATCAAATGATAATTATACTTGAATGGATACGATGGAGAATGAATCTCATCGCGTTCGTGGAGACGGTAGTCCGTACGTACGCACGAGCGACAATATCATTCTTTTGATATTAAAATAATATATAAATGGATGGTATATCATATATACAGAATCATTAACATGTTATTTTTATTATTTACATGAGTTACACATCATTATTATACCCATCCAAATAATATTATATTGAATAACAATTACACCACGACGTGGAGACGGTAAGCCGTACGTATGCACGTATGGTGACGTGTTATTCAAAGGGTGGATAGAATACTGAATATGGTTGTACCAAATTTATAATAACATCACAGTATATGTAATATACTGGAGTTATTATTTTAGAATGGTAAGAACAAATAAAGAGGAAGTGGAAGAAGAAATGAACTTGGAGAAGGGTGGTGAAATCATTACCTCTTCTTCGGGTTCTTCCTTTTGATTTGATCAAAAGGGCTTCTTAGGTTGGCTTTCTGATCAAACTAAGGCTTCTAGGTTGTAGTGAGTGATGTTGGGAGAGTATTTGGTCGGAGTTTGGCCGAACCAAAAGGCTTTGAAGGTGTGAAGAAATGAGAAGGGGAAGTGCCCTTTTATAAGAGGGGTGAGGGGCACCTTTGGAAAAGCTTGAAATATTAATTTATAATAAATTCATATTCGGTTTCTAATGGCTCCAAAGCTTATTATTCAAAGGTTAAGGTGGGGATAGGTCGAAAACCACTCAGCCAATAGAATTTAGACAGGTTTGGGTACTTATATTAACCTTATCTTTAAGTATTAACTCTAAGTTAATTAGTTTCACTTTTACAATGTCTCTTTGTATTTTTATATAATATGGTTAATAAACTTACTATATACATCCAAGAGACCCCCAAGTGGTACATTAATGATGAACCTATCATGATATAAGTCTCTTGGCCGATCCTTAGATTTTTAGGAATTTAATATCAATTAATAATATAATATTTGTTTTAAGAACTCTTTTATGTCAATTTTGACACTATTCAATAGTTGATTTTTGTGAAACTCATAACAGATTGATTACTTCGAACAAAGTCAATCCAATCAATCCTAATATATCATATTATCCTATAAAATTAGTTTAATTCATTAAAAGTTTCATATTATATTTATTTGGGTATTTATAATATCAATTATTTTAATTTTTTACTATTATAGTAATTAATGCATCATTATAGTGTCATAAATAAAATAAATTATTTAATGTCTAAAAATTATAAATAAAATATCATTATGTAGGAAATCATTTTATCTTTCTAATGAATATTTATAATCTAAAATCCAACATATATAACCCTACGTAACAATTGTTTTTCTAAAAGATATATGCTTATGCCATTTTTATTTTTATTTTAACTTTATTAATATAAAGTGTCCCTACCACATACAAGTGGCTCCAAGGGGTCCCCAAATTGACCCAAGGATGCTCATGGTCGGTTATGTGTCCACCAATAAGGTTAGGACACGTTTTAGGGTAATTTTGTATTATTATAATATTATTTTTTAACCCTTATTTACCGGATTTACCCTTAACCATGGTAAATAAAATATTTACCACAGTAATTATTCAAAATGTCTAAAAATAAAAGTTACCTATTTACACAATTTGGACATCCTGATTCCAAATATGGAATCCATTTTTCTAAATTCAAAACACAGAAGTGGCAGAAATTAATTTAAAATTAATTCCCGCTGTCAAAACAAAAAGCGTGTTTTTAAGAGGTAATAACTATCAAAAGATTGACACTTGTTTATGTTCGGTTTAATTGTAAAATTATTTCCAATGAAAAACATTATATTAAATGGTAAAAATATATTCTAAATATACTTTAAAAATACTAAAATTCATAATTTATCACTATTAATTATTTTGATTAAAAAAGTTGTTTTTAATTAAAATTTAGTAATTTTCACTATTCATCAAAATATGAAGGTTATCTGAAAAGTACCAACATTTCACCCTAGGCTAATTTCAATATTCCGAATCCAAAAATGAAGTCCATTTTGAAATATAAAATATATATGATTTCAAAAAGTATCTATTACTATTCACAACGTCTAGTTTAATTAGTTGTGGTGTGTGTTAGAACTCGAGGTTGCGTACAACACACGCTATCGCATTATTCGAAGGGAAACGTATCGTGGAAGCTTGGGGTGTTACATTCTCCCCTCCTTCAAATAATTGCGTCCTCACAATTTCTAGGGTATTACTGCATAAAAAGACTCGGGTGGTTCTTCATCATAAGTTCCTCGGGTTCCCACGTTGCCTCTTCCATCTTATGATTTTCCACAAAACTTTTACCAGACACGTTGTCCGGTTTCTCAGTACTTGTTCTCTTGTATCAAGAATCCTGACGGGCTCTTCGCAATAAGACAGATCGGGTTCCAGTTCTAATTCCTCATAGGTGAGTATATGCGTCGGATCAGGCATGTATTTCCTCAATAGAGATACGTGGAACACATCGTGAACTTTGGAGAGACTTGGCGGCATTGCAAATCGGTAAGCTACAGCCCCAATTCGTTCTAGAATTTCGAAAGGTCCGATGTACCTGGGACTCAATTTACCTTTCTTTCCAAAATGTATGACTCCCTTCCATGGAGATACCTTTAAGAAAACATGATCACCGACTTGAAATTGCAAATCCTTCGTTCGATTATCGGCATAGCTCTTCTGCCTACTTTGAGCTGCTTTGATGTGATTTTGGATTACTTTCACCTTTTCCACCGTTTCCTCCACCAGTTCTGGGCCTACAAGTTTTCTTTCACCAACATCATCCCAACAGGTTGGTGTACGACATCTCTTTCCGTATAACGCTTCATATGGTGCCATCTGTATACTTGAATGGAAGCTATTGTTATAGGAAAATTCTACCAGAGGTAAATATTGATCCCACATACCTTGAAAGTCAAGTGAGCAAGATCTCAACATGTCTTCTAAGGTTTGAATAGTCCGTTCTGATTGTCCGTCTGTCTGAGGGTGGTAAGCAGTGCTCAAATGAATTTCAGTATCCAGGGATTTCTGAAGACTTTTCCAAAATCTTGAAGTAAAACGGGGATCACGATCAGAAACAATCGATAGGGGTACTCCATGAAGTCTCACAACTTCATTAATATATAGTCTTGCTAGATGTTCCAGGGGTAGATCTTCTCTTATAGCAAGAAAATGTGCTGACTTGGTAAGACGATCAACAATCACCCATATTGCATCGTTCCTTCTAGGAGTCTTTGGTAGCCCCATGAAAAAGTCCATCGTAACATTGTCCCATTTCCACTCTGGTATGAGAAGAGGTTGCATGACTCCTCCAGGCTGTTGCCTTCCAGCTTTCACTTGTTGACAAACCATACATCTTGACACAAAATCAGCAATCTCCCTCTTCATGTTGTCCCACCAAAAACGTTCCTTCAAATCTCTATACATTTTGGTGCTCCCATGGTGTATAGAGAAATTGGAACTATGAGCATCATCCAGCAATTCCCTTTTTAGATCAGGTATATTGGGAACACAATGTCTCTTCCCGAATTTCAAAATTCCATCTTCATACACAAAGTCTCTCAATCTCCCATCATTCACAACTTTAATCTTCTTTTGGAATTCTTCATCATTGGTCTGAGAACTCTTAATCCTTTCTAGTAAAGATGGTTTGGCAACCATTTGAAAAAGCATTGATGTTTCACCTTCCATGGTTATTCCCATGTCCATCTTCACTAGATCCATGAAAATTGGATCCCTTTCAATTCTCATATTGTTCAAAACTCCATGGTCTTTTCTACTCAAAGCATCTGCCACCTTGTTTGCCTTCCCTGGGTGGTAGTGTATCGTACAATCAAAATCCTTGAGTAATTCAAGCCATCTCCTTTGCCTCATGTTGAGTTCTTTTTGTGAGAGAATATACTTCAAACTCTTGTGATCAGTATAAATCTCACATTTTTCACCATAGAGGTAGTGCCTCCATATCGTCAAAGCAAAGATCACTACTGCTAACTCGAGATCATGAGTAGGATAGTTTTGTTCATGAATTTTCAACTGTCGTGATGCATAGGCAATAACTCTATCATTCTGCATAAGGACACAACCAAGTCCTTTCTTCGATGCATCACTATAAATAACGAACCCATCATTCCCCGATGGTAGAGTCAATATAGGAGCATTGACTAATCTTCTCTTCAGTTCTTCGAAACATTCTTCACACTCTTTTGTCCAAACAAATTTAACCCCTTTACGTGTGAGCTTCGTTAATGGGTTAGCCAATCGGGCAAAATTCTGGACGAAACGTCGATAATAACCTGCCAAACCAATAAAACTACGTACCTCAGTTATACTCGTAGGTGCTGGCCATTCTTGGATTTCTTTGGTCTTAGAAGGATCAACAGAGATTCCATCTTTAGAGACAATATGGCCATGAAAAGAAATCTCCTGAAGCTAGAATTCACACTTGCTAAACTTTCCATATAATTCATGCCTCCTCAGAGTCTTCAAGATAATGCGCAAGTGATTTTCATGATCTTCGTAGGTTTTGGAGTATACCAAGATATCATCAATAAATACCACCACAAATTCATCGAGATACTCCTTGAAAACTCTATTCATCAGATCCATGAATACAGAGGGTGCATTAGTCAATCCAAACGGCATTACAGTAAACTCGTAATGCCCGTACCTGGTTCGAAATGCTGTCTTCGGAATGTCTTCCTTCTTTACACACAACTGATGGTATCCAGATCGAAGGTCAATCTTTGAAAAGTATTGAGCTCCATGCAGTTGGTCAAATAAGTCATCAATACGAGGTAGGGGATACTTGTTCTTTATTGTTATAGCATTGATCTCCCTGTATTCGATACATAACCTCATAGATCCATCTTTCTTTTTAACAAAACGAACAGGGGCTCCCCATGGAGAAACACTAGGGCGAATAAATCCCTTATTACTCAATTCCACTAGTTGTTTCTTTAGTATGACTAACTCTACAGTGTCCATTCTATAAGGGGTCTTCGATATAGGCCTTGATCCAGGAATCAAATCAATGGAAAACTCAACTTCTCGTTCTGGAGGATGTCCAGGTAAATATTCCGGAAATACATCTACAAATTCTTTCACAACAGGTACATCCTCTATTTGAACATTACTTTCCTCACCAACAGTTATTTCATTCTCTTCCTCCCCAATAATTGAATTAAGTTGAGCTACTGGGGGTGGATCTAAATAAGAATTAGGTGGTGACGATTCTGCTCTAAAAATAAGGTGTTCCTTATCATTATCATCAAGAATCGTAACCTCTTTCTTCTTACAATAAATCTTCGCATCATAGTCCGAAAGCCAGTCCATACCGAGGATTATATCAAACTCAATCACAGGTATGACGATGAGATCAGCAGATAAAGAAAATTTATGTGCTCTAATGGGGACTGATTCACAAAACTTTGTTGCAACGATACTTCCCTTAGGAGTTATGACTGACAACTCCTTTATTAAATCAAATTGGAAATATTTATTTTCATAGCAAACTGTGAAGATATGAAACAATGCGATGATCCAGAATCAAATAATGCATTTGCTAAACTTGAGGAAACCATTAAATTACCTGCCACCACGTCTTTCGGAGCTTCTACCTCAGTAGTAGTGATAGCATAAGCCTGGCCTTGATCCCTTGGCCTTTTCTGAGGTAAGTTCTCGTGACTCTTAGGACATGCATTTTCATAATGCCCCATATCCCTGCAATTGTAGCACTGAACGTTGGTAGCTTCCTTCTTCCCCTTGCAATCATGAGCTTGGTGGCCTTTTTCACCACACTTGTAACAGACTCTCATTCCCTTCAGGCAAGCACCGGGGTGTTTCTTCCCGCATTTACCACAAGATGGATATTCAACCTTTCCCTTCTTCCCCTTATTTCCATTCCCAGATTGATCAGCAGGTCTCTTCTTCTCTTGCTTCGCTTTAAAGTCATAAGACTTACAGAATTCCTTTTCGGTCTTGATAGCACATGAGACAATGTCTTCGTACGATGAAAAGGATTGCGAGACTAATGCTCGACGGAGAAATGGTTTTAACCCATCAAAGAAACGATCAATCTTACTTCTTGGGTTGCGTATATAATCTCTAGCATACCTCACTAACCTTGTAAAGTTAGCCTCATATTTGTGACATTATCATCCTCCTTTTGTCTCAGACTTAGAAATTGCCTTTCCATATCCGCTCGATGGTCGTGAGGGAAGTATTTTTCTAAAAACAGATCTTTGAACTCCCTCCATTCCATATTTGATACTTCATCATCTTCCTTCATGTTTTGAATCAATGACCACCATTGATCAGCATCTCCAGTGAGGCGGTAAACTGCCATGATAACTTTTTCCCTTTCACTGCTCCCCAAAGCCTGAAATATTTTCTCTAGGGAAAATATCCATTGCTCAGCTACTAATGGATTTGTATTCCTGTTGAAAGTTGGTGGTTGTTGCCTCATGAATCGATCTAACATTGATCCTCCACGCTGCGGATCAGGGTGCTCCATACGGGTAAGGTTATTATTCATAACCTGAGTAAGTTGTCCCAGTATGGTGATTAGCTGATCGGCACCAGTTGCATCACCAGCCCCACTATAATTATCTTGAGCAGGAGGACAATCCCTACATGGAGTGCGTGCATTGATACGGTTTCCATTTCTTCCACTAGGCGCCATTTCTAAACAATGGCATAAACTAGATCAGTTTATGAATCAAAATACATAATCCCATACTTATAAAACTCTTAACATAAATTGAACTATTTATGGATATAATCCATAATCATAAAAAAAATTTCTTTGAGGAAGTATATACTCATAAACCCTTCATAATGATTTGTAAAGAAAATGAGATTTATCCTAAGCATATCCCCCGGGAGTGTCGTAACCAAGAGTGCAGCAAGGCCCGTTGTCGTGCACTAGTTCCCGTTCGAGTCTAGCTCAAAGTGGTGTTTTTGGGTTTTACCCCTAGGTACATCTGTGCCAGAGCCGCCTCTACCTGCTCGTATCCAGACAGGGATGTATTGCTCGGAAAACTCACAAAATCTATACAATACCAAAATTCTAGGAAGTTCTTCTATACTAATCCTCAAAGTTCATCTTAGGTCTACGTGCTCTAATCAGAGTTTATCTAAATCTAGCTTCCAAGGTTTGTACTAAACTTCCTCTGATACCAACTGTAACGCCCCGACCCCAGCTACCCAGTGTCGGTGCATTACTTCGTAACATTGGCATGATCACAAGAAAGATCAAATCTCGAAAGACCGATTGGTTTAGTAGCCTTGGAAACACTAGATATATTCATAAGTTTTGCATTACATCATAAAATGAAAAACTACTACAACAACATAATGTTCCACAATCCACACTATTAACCCCTCATAAAACCCCTGCAGGTCATTCATAACTTACTTCTTCACATCCTGGGAAAAATAAAACATAGAAAATGGGTGAGATCAAATGCCCAGTAAGGATAACAAAATAGCGGAAACTTTCATAAATAAGAATAAACATTTAAGGCAATGCATTACTAAAACAAAAGCCTTTTAAACTTTAACTTCAACATAGTATGGAAAAAGTAAAATGAAATAATGCCATTTACTTATTCACATGTATATTCTACTAATCGAATAATCACATGCAAAAATCAATAACCACTTTCAAAATGTTGGAATGCATAATGCCAGACTATCATAACCACATAGCCAAGGCCTCATGCCAAGACTACAAATAGGATTTTGTCAAGGCCTTGTGCCAAGAAACTAGTTTGTCTCATGAGACCTACCGATGCATCGAGGAGCTATAGCGGGCTCCACCCGTCACTTATTAAGTCCAATGCATTCCCATATGAAAAGGTTTAAACATAACATAAACATTCGTATTAAAACTAGCATACGAAATGTCAATAATTTCACCATAAACTATGAATGGTATAAAAATAGCACATCCACAGTCAAACATATCACAAAACCTTCAATACAATATAGAAGTTTTGTATCATAATTAATCAACTTCAAATAATCTTAAAATCCATCAAAGGATGTTGACATAGATGAAATCAAAATTCTTTTTAAAGAAGTATCTCCTTTTATTTTGAAATCATTTAAGATCCATATAAAATAAATAATTTTCTTTGAAAATATTCTTATAAGCTTGTATGGAAAGCTTCGACGATTTTATAACGGCGGAAAATAACCGCACCAGCCGTATAAGTTTAAAAAAAACATTCTTACCTCAATTCTGTCGAAAAGGTTAAAAAGGACCTTGTTTTGAAAACGACGGAAAGATTCCTTTATAAACCTCTTATAAAAATTAAAACAATGGTATAAATGACTTTAAACCATATTCTTGTAAATAGTAAAAATGTTTTGAAATACATTTCGAAGAAACATGGATGTGGATGATAAAGAGATCCCAGTAGATTATTACGTATAATACAACCTCGGATAATGAAGAGATTGTGAAATAACCCATACCTTGTACTTTTCCTTTGTTGGGGTAGGTTAACCTCCTGTATAATGGTGAAATAATTGTTATTAAATTATAAAATAATCATATACATTAATATGATATCATATATGATCTTTTAACATTTATTTGTTAATAATATCTTAGAATTATCGTCGTTTCGGGAGTTAACTTTCTCATTTTCTTTTATATGTTTTGTTACATAAGACATGGTTGTTGTATCTTATTCATATCCAGAATGATATCTAGTCCTTAAACATAATTTTTAAATCATAAAATGATAATTATACTTGAATGGATACGATGGAGAATTAATCTCATCGCGTTCGTGGAGACGGTTGTCCGTACGTACACACGAGCGACAATATCATTCTTTTGATATTAAAATAATATATAAATGGATGGTATATCATATATACAGAATCATTAACATGTTATTTTTATTATTTACATCAGTTACACATCATTATTATACCCATCCAAATAATATTATATTGAATAACAATTACACCACGACGTGGAGACGGTAAGCCGTACGTATGCACGTATGGTGACATGTTATTCAAAGGGTGGATAGAATACTGAATATGGTTGTACCATATTTATAATAACATCACAGTATATGTAAGATACTGGAGTTATTATTTTAGAATGGTAAGAACAAAGAAAGAGGAAGTGGAAGAAGAAATGAACTTGGAGAAGGGTGGTGAAATCATTACCTCTTCTTCGGGTTCTTCCTTTTGATTTGATCAAAAGGGCTCCTTAGGTTGGCTTTCTGATCAAACTAAGGCCTCTAGGTTGTAGTGAGTGATGTTGGGAGAGTATTTGGTCAGATTTTGGCCGAACCAAAAGGCTTTGAAGGTGTGAAGAAATGAGAAGGGGAAGTGCCCTTTTATAAGAGGGGTGAGGGGCACCTTTGGAAAAGCTAGAAATATTAATTTATAATAAATTCATATTCGGGTTCTAATGGTTCCAAAGCTTATTATTCAAAGGTTAAGGTGGGGATAGGTCGAAAACCACTCAACCAATAGAATTTAGACAGTTTTGGGTACTTATATTAACCTTATCTTTAAGTATTAACTCTAAGTTAATTAGTTTCACTTTTACAATGTCTCTTTGTATTTTTATATAATATGGTTAATAAACTTACTATATACATCCAAGAGACCCCCAAGTGGTACATTAATGATGAACCTATCATGATATAAGTCTCTTGTCCGAGCCTTAGATTTTTAGGAATTTAATAACAATTAATAATATAATATTTGTTTTAAGAACTCTTTTTTGTCAATTTTGACACTATTCAATAGTTTATTTTTGTGAAACTCATAACAGATTGATTACTTCGAACAAAGTCAATCCAATCAATCATAATATATCATATTATCCTATAAAATTAGTTTAATTCATTAAAAGTTTCATATTATATTTATTTGGGTATTTATAATATCAATTATTTTAATTTTTCACTATTATAGTAATTACTGCATCATTATTGTGTCATAAATAAAATAAATTATTTAATGTCTAAAAATTATAAATAAAATATCATTATGTAGGAAATCTTTTTATATTTCTAATGAATATTTATAATCTAAAATCCAACATATATAACCCTACGTAACAATTGTTTTTCTAAAAGATATATGCTTATGCCATTTTTATTTTTATTTTAACTTTATTAATATAAAGTGTCCCTACCACATACAAGTGGCTCCAAGGGGTCCCCAAATTGACCCATGGATGCTCATGGTCGGGTATGTGTCCACCAATAAGTTTAGGACACGTTTTAGGGTAATTTTGTATTATTATAATATTATTTTTTAACCCTTATTTACCGGATTTACCCTTAACCATGGTAAATAAAATATTTACCACAATAATTATTCAAAATGTCTAAAAATAAAAGTTACCTATTTACACAATTTAGACATCCTGATTCCAAATATGGAATCCATTTTTCTAAATTCAAAACACAGAAGTTGCAGAAATTAATTTAAAATTAATTCCCGCTGTCAAAACAAAAAGCGTGTTTTTAAGAGGTAATAACTATCAAAAGATTGACACTTGTTTATGTTCGGTTTAATTGTAAAATTATGTCCAATGACCAACATTATATTAAATGGTAAAAATATATTCTAAATATACTTTATTTATACTAAAATTCATAATTTATCACTATTAATTATTTTGATTAAAAAAGTTTTTAATTAAAATTTAGTAATTTTCACTATTCATCAAAATATGAAGGTTATCTGAAAAGTACCAAAATTTCACCCTAGGCTAATTTTAATATTCTGAATCCAAAAATGAAGTCCATTTTGAAATATAAAATATATATGATTTCAAAAAGTAGTTATTACTATTCACAACGGCAAGTTTAATTAGTTGTGGTGTGTGTTAGAACTCGAGGTTGCGTACAACACACGCTATCGCATTATTCGGAGGGAAACGTACCGTGGAAGCTTGGGGTGTTACATCCAATGTAAAATTTTATATCCTGATTAAAAATAAGAAGTTTATTTTTTCAAATTAAACATATAAAGGTTTTAAAAACAAGATTAAAAATGGGTGTGCCACCAAACGGCGGAAAAACGGCATTTTTAAAAAAATACTTAATTTATTCAAGAAATTAATTTTGTTCTCATACCATGTACTATAACATCTGTAATATGAATGATAATGTTGTATAAAATTTAAATTTCGTTAATACTATTCATAATTTCAAGTTTATATACCATTTAATAATAATATATCGTTGTTCAGTGAAGCTCAGTATCAAGTAAAACAATAGCTATCGAGGAAGGTCACACTTGTGTGTGACGGAAGCCATGTTAGTGTTTCTTTTAGTGAAAGCATCCCTGTGTATTGCATATAACATAATCCAAATATATTTTGATTATACATTGAAAAAGAAACTATACTCAGTGTATTGCGAAATAAATTATATCAAAATAATTTGAAATTTTGTGCAACATGAGTTATGAATAGTGTCATGTATGCTGCAAGATAATATGATGTTGCATATAGAACAATCTAATCATGGTTTCATGTAAAATAGAAGACATCAAATAAATTAAAATGAATTTATCTCATATAATCTAGTGGTTTTACAGAGTGATTTTAAGCTATAGGATACAACCCAATAATGATCAAGGTTCTTGGATGCATTTATGCACCTTGGGATCAGCTTCCCTTTCATCCCAAGTCAATTGAATCTCATCCATCGAGAAAGTAAAAGTATCACTTTTTCATTAACATCAAACTCTAGATATCCTTAATGATTATCTACATAGATAATAAACCGATATTTTTTATTACATTTTTTAATTCATGATTTCAAAATTCCATATTATTTATTAGATAATAATATTTCCAAACATATTCCTCACTCCAACATCATAACATCATATTGAAGTCCTGAATTTTTTTTTCATATGAGCTCTCATATGGTTCAATATTAATAATATAAATGAAACTATTTTTATATGGGAAATATTCCAGTGATAGGGGATGATCCCATCATCCGTTGAAATCATTTTAATAGGATCTCAACATTTCCTCTACCATTAGAATATTCCTTTCTTACAAACCATGTGATCGAGGATGATAAGAAGTTTTAAAATTAAAATAATTATTTATATATTTTTGAATACTTACTCAGAAATATGTGGTAATCATAGGTTCCCAGTTAAATATAATAGAGTGTCATACATCAAGAATCGTTAACACTTCCTTAATGTATATCATGGTGAGTTTTCCAAGTATGAAATTGTCATTTATACTAAAAAAACGTGTTTTCTTTTTTATTCCCAATGAATATGAAAAATATATATTTATGAGATTTATATTTCATTATATATCCCAAACTAGAATACAAGATAAATTTTTTCTATTTTAAATTTATTATGGGTAATAATTGATTATTTACTTTAGAATTCTATCATTCATTCATAACATGTTGAAATTTCAAAGATCATGATTTTTAATCAACAATTTCATTCTTCATGTTTTCCCAAATTGAGTTTTTTTAAACTAAATGTACCTTAATTTACTTCTCGGATGAATAGGGAAGGATGTCAAATGCACATAATCGAAAAATTTCCAACTTAGTTTCAGATTTCATGAGGTAAAAAACTAGGTTCTAAAACTTATAACTCTATATCTTTCGAATATAAACTCTATAATATTCTAATGATTTTTCTGTCACAATATATAATATTTCTATGCTTGTTAATTTTTAAAATGGATGGATGGTTGATTAATATTATGCATAATATAGGATTTAATCTATTCTAATGTAATATCATGATACATCCTCTAAAATTTCAAGAGTACTGTGCCATTTTTAATCCTCAATATGAATAAGGTTGCATGATATATTATACTCTTAGAATCTTCTACCTTGTAATTGTTCTTTAGGTTGAAATACATTGAGTAGTAACAGTATATAATCAAATGAATCCATATTATTTAGTAAATTTACATCTACTTTTGTGTGATTATATATTTTAAGACCTTGTTACTAGTATATAATTATATTTTTAAACATAGATATAATACTACAAAATCATTGATACAAAGATATCTTTTAATATCACCAATTCAAGCATCAGGTTATTTTTATCATGATTTTTTAATTCTATATGGATCAAGTAATTACATTATAATTCATATTAGGATGTATCCCAATACTAATTCACATCATTTTATGATGGTTTAAAAATTATTCCCCACAACATTGTAAAGTAATTACATGAGTTGCGATTAACCTCTTTGTTTTCTCAATGAATCATTCTTCACATTCCTATATCCATAGGAATTTTACATCCATTCCTGTTAACATAACTAATCAATATGATAGTAAATATAAAATTATTATAAATAATTTATATTATCTGTGCTACCATAGAAAACTATGTATAATTGTTTAAGTGGATGGTCTAGGTCATTGTTTTATAACATTCCTCATTGGGGGATCTACAAATATGTTCTCACTACAGATTACATAAAACAAGAATGATATTTTATAAACCCTTAATTCTCACATAGTAAATTTGAAATATATTTTCTCCATTCTCATGTTCTTATACACAATCCTAAAATGATCTTCATACTTTTCCATTATATTAGATTATATATGAATCTAGTCTAAAAAGTGAAAAAATTGATCAAGGTAATATATAAAGAGTGTAATCACATATCAATGATGATGGTAAATGAATTTTTATGTATAAATGTAATATATAAAATGTCATCATGTCATTGCATCATATAGATATTTGATTTTTGAATACCCTCCCTTTTGAAAATTCATTGGTGACATCTTAATCAAATTTTTATCATTTATATTAATTGAGCCCCTAAGATTTTATCAAAAAGGGTGTCGATATAGTGTAGATGATACATATTCTTGGTAAATATTTTTTTTTAGTTTATGATAATTAATGTATAAACACATTTATCCATCCTTCCTATTTATAAATAGGACTTCTGAACAACATCATGATAAAGAATAATGTATAGAATAATTTGAATATTTTTCAAATGTTAGTGGTTTTATTATTCAAATTTAGTGTTGTTATTTCATTTAGGACTCTTTGAAATTGGTGAAAAAGTGGAATCAGTTTAATTGAAACCCTTAAATTTTGGTGTAATTCCAAGATGTTCTCCTAGAAATACATCGATTTACTCATGCACACTTTAAATCCAATATTTAGTTTCCCCTATCATTTTTATAGAGAGTCTATCATTTTTGTATGAAGATCCATATTATACAATTCATTTAGAAAGAGGGTTCATAATCAATATTCTAATAATATTTTCTAATAATATTATTAGTAGTATTAAAAGAGACATACTTTCCCAAATAGTTGATATGATATATATTATTATAAATCCAATTCGTGAACAGTATTACCTAAACATCGTTCAAGGGAAAAAATAATAAATCAAGATGATGTATACACTAAAATATCATCATAATAGAAGTGTTGTAAATATTGGAAAAATCAATGTTCAATAATTTGTTTTTAACAATGGTATAATAACCATTATTCAATGTGATAAATTAATATTATATAAAAATACTTATGGTTTTAAGGAATCAGAAGAACAAGAATAAAATAATACTTTCACAGATTTGGGGTGAATATTATGTGTACCTTTTACCCATACATCATCTACTTAAATTTATATGATTTAATTTCCCCACACTTATTCTCATGGACTATGATATTTTTGCCACTAATGTTACATATTTGATCAATAGTTAGGTTATTCATTTTATTAATACCCAAAAAATGAGTATTTAAATCACTATAGTTTGGGTCGTGCATTAGTTGGTTGTTTCATCTACTATATTTTTTTTGTTTATTTTCCTATCCACATTACTATGATAGTTGAGTTATTGGGGTCATTATTATTCAATTGTAAAGAATATTTTGGATCTTTAAAATAATTACTATGATGATTCATCCAACCATTATGTAATGTATGAATTTGAAATTTATTTCCCTTATAATAGTAGTTTTAATAAAACTCAATTTTTCTTTTCTCCACCCCATTATGATGAGAGTCCCAAGATTCCCAATCCATCTTAATCACACATCAAAAAAAATCTTCATAGTTTCCTAATTCTCCCATTTTTAATTTCTTTTGAAAATATTATTTTAAAAATATAATTAATTTATTTATATTTCATTTTATATTTGAATGAAAAGTGGAGGAGAACCTTTCGTGTATCATGATGTTATCTTCAGTTATATAAATAAATTTAACCTTCTACTATTTTATCTCTTGGAGTTACCATTCAATTTTCAAGGAATGTGTTAATGGAAAATATTAATGAAAAATATTTTCCTGAACACATGTCATATAATAGAGTAAATGTTTCTAATTTGTGTTGTATAGAAATTAATAGTTCAATATAAGTATACATTACAATCCAAATTTTAAATGGAGACAAAATTTTACCATGGTTTGAGTTATATGAAATAAAAATATTCCTTATTTCATTTTTCAATTTCTCAGCATTTAGTTGGTTGAATGAACCAATAAAGTATCGATGATGATATCCCATAAATAAGTCCATAGGATGTTTCTATTTCTTTGGTTTGTTATCATAGTAAATTTCTATCTCATTATTTTTAATATATATATAATGTTTTATTCTTTATTCCATGAGGTGATCCCCCTATAACCCATCCCATTTGGTTTCTAATTAAGGATATCTCTGCATTGTCTTTTCCACACAGTAATAATAATATTTCTCCCTCTTCAAATGATTTACAAAAATAATATAACCATATTTATCTGAATATATATAAAAGGAAAATGTTGAACATAGAAGAAATAACTTATATATATAACATATAATATAACATAAAAATATATAATTTTCAACATTAGTTGTTTTTTAATAATATTTTCTAATATAATAATATTTCATAATATTTTAACATCATTCGTAATGGTTTCTTGAAGAGAATGTAATTCAACCAAATAATATCCCTTTGTTATTGTAAAATCATGTATGTTGTTAATAGAAATAGTTATGTATCATTTCAAGATCGAGTTATTACCCAAAAAAACTTATACTGGATTATTATGACTAGGTATATCTGTTCTGGACCAGATATATAGTTTTTTGTGTCCAGATATGGATGTTATTTCTATAAAACAACAAAATCAAAACATGAAAAAAATAGGAAATTTAGTTTATTTTTTCATATCACTTGAGTTGTCAAAAATGTATTATAATATAATTTATATAAAATATATATAATGTCTTCTGATATCAACTGGGTTCAAAGAAGTTAATCATATATATATTTCACAATATTTCCATATTATAAAAATTTTATCTCACAATAATCTAACAATACAATGAACAATAAATTTAGTATCATTTATGATAGGTTATATAATACATATTATCACAAATATTTATTCAATAGATCCCATAAAAGTTTTATATATCACTTCTTTTTTACCAAAAATCTTGTATGCAGATTATTACGGAAATGGAAAACATAAGAAGAGGTTATCTAAAATTCCCAGTATGGTAATCCTTATTAATGAATCATTATTTTTATATCATAAAAATGTGAGTGTACATGAATATAGGATAAATAAAAAATTATAAATATTATGGTATTCTAAATGGTAATCATAAATCTTTATTGATAATTATGTAGCATGACATAAGAACAAAGGACAATAAAAATGAAAAAAATATCCATTATAACATGTCAAATAATTATATATTAATAATTATGAATCATTGTAGTATAATTTTAAAATAATGATTATCTTAGAATTCTATCATATCATTGATATGTGGAATATCCTATAAATATAGTAAATATAAAAAATGTTTCATAATTATTATCATAAGAGAAAATAGTGAGGAAACTGAATCATTCCCACCGAATTTAAGAAATCATAATCTTGTATATACAATAAAAATGTGAGAAAAGTCATATCTAAACAAAAAATTTCCTATCTTCTGAGATATAGAATATTAATATATTCATTATAGGGATATATTGGAACCTACCCATTATAATAAATATATATGTGTGCCATGAGAAAATAATTACTTAGTGCAACATAATGAATATGTTTAAAGAAAATGGTTCTCATAAACATCCCAAACAATGTCACATTAAATGGTATCGACAATTTTATCTTACGATACCAAAAATTAAATTAATCAGAATGATTATTTTTTAAAAGAATTTATGTGGTGATAAATTTTTTTTTCTATTTGATATTGATCATAAAGAGGAAAATTGATGAGAATCACAAAAGATTTCACAAATCCTTTTTCCATTATTGTAAACATCAAAATTATACATAACTTTTAAACAACATATTTTTGAGGTAAAATAATTAAATTATAAAAAATTAACCATAAACAATTATCAATATTTTAAATATAATTATTAATAATGTTAAATATAGTAATTGGGGAGTGCTAGATGAAAATTCATGAATGTGAATAGAATTGATGCAATAGTTTACGTGATTATTAAGTAAAACCGACATTATGGAAAGTCGTTAATATTTAATTTTTGAATATATATTTAAAAATATATAAGGAATAAATAACATAATACATATCTTGATTTGAGAGTATGAAATAAAAATAATTTTTATAGTAATAAATATAGATTTATAAAAATAATGAACCATTGCAAATCATGGGATGTATTATTAAAATTAATATAATTTTTAATGATAATAAAATCTATCCGAGAAACCAATTTTGATATTGGAAAATAATTTCCAAAATAAAAATAGGATTTACCATGTAAATAGTAAATGATATAATAATAGAGACTTATAATATCAAAGTAATTCAAGATAGCTTAATACCATATAAAAGGAAATGAAGTCAATGAAATCCCCTTGTATGGACTATTTCCTAGAAAAGCATGCTCTAAAATCAGTCAAATCAACCATAGAGTTATAAATACCATATTTGATAAAATTATTTAAATTTGTTACTTTTTAACAATAATTTTTATTTATCAACTTTTAAATTTTTATTTATTTTTAGTTAAACATAATTATTCATAGTTAAGGTTTACATTGTTTATTCTATTTTTTCATATAATAGTTCTAGTTATAATTGTTTATTCAATCATCATCACTAGAATATCTATGTTACTATAAATAGATGTTCCATGTTCATTTCATGGAACATTGAGCTATGATTCGTAAGGAATAAATTTAATAAAATACTATTTTAGAAATGTTTATAAAACTAATTGTTTTTATCTACATTGGGTTAAATAATCATATTGAAATTCTGAAGAAAAAAAACAACGCATTATTTATATATTATATTCATATCATACTGAATATTTTGTTTCTAAAATCATTAATAATAAAAATTCCAAGCATCATTCCTATAGGTGGTTAAAGAGACCCCAAAAAGAACATATAAGAATAAATTGGATATGTTTGATAATGGAAAAATATTATTATAGTATAATAGTTATAGAATATTTAGGAATTGATAAATTAATTATTATTCTACAATATTCCTTGTATTTAGGATTCGGGATATAATCATTTATTGTGAAGATTTGTATTTTCCTACAAATTGTTGAATTTATAAAAAATTATATTATTAAATAATATTTAAATAGATTATGAATATTAATACATGGAATAATTATTAGGGAGGAAAAAATAATTACGTAGTATAATTTAATTTCATCTTGGAAAACATCTTAATTTAGAAGGGGTTTTGGCAATATCTACGAAATACAATCCTATGATAGTGGGAGAGTCTTACTTTTTATCGAAATATCTTAGATTATAGGTTATAATAATAATTTTTTATATATTTTAAGGGGTAGTGAATGTATCCTTTTTTAAGTAAAGGGATGATATTTATTGTAAACTCATAATAATGAATAAAAAAACCATTAAATTTTTTAGAATATGGATCCAAACAATAAAAAATGAAAAAAAATATAAGTGGTCATTTATAAAGTAATTTTCCATTCAATTTATGATATTTTTTAATATAATATATTTTTTCCACCATGATATAAAACATTTACCGTTTTTATCCTTTAGTATAGTGAAATTTTTTTCCTATGTTTTATTTTTTTTCAAAATAATGTTGACCTTATTATATAATATTGATGATATGATTCAAAATATAGATTCCATTTTATATCATTGTGTTTTTAAAAGTGATTAAAATTTTTTAAATAATAATACATTTATAATATAATAAGTATTGTTTTTTGAAAGAAAAAATCAATATTGAAATTGAGTTAAGGAATTTATTTTGAATGTTGTGCATTTATATAAAATTAATTAATTAAATAATTATAAAATAGATGTTATATAGAATTAAAAACATGACAATAAAATTTTCCTTTTGATCTTTTTGTTGAATGATAAAAGACCAACATAAAATTTTGTATGATAAAATAATTTAAAATTCTTTATTATACTTCTTAAATACATATTGGTTCACAAAAATAGATTTATACATTTTTATTTCATACATTAATCATGAGACACTATTAAAATATAATGTATTATTATGAAATTTTTTTAGTACTCACCTAAAATTAAATCCTTTTATAAAATTTATCTAAATACATCCAAGGAAAAATTTGATGGGTAGAATTAATAAAAAATATTCATCAAAAAAAATTAAATTCTAAAATTTATGGAAATAAATTTTGGTATGAGGAGACATGATTTGGAGTGATAAAAGAAAAAAAATATTTTTTAATTAATACAACTTCTGAAATTCATTATGTAAATTTAATGGAAATTAAAATATTTAATATATTACTGATTACATGTTTTCATAAGAAAAAACTATATAGAAATGACACTATAAGGAATCCATATATGATCCAAGGGTAAGATAAGGAATGATTTATTTAATGGGATATGGCTCTTCTAGCTTGGATCTCGTAGTGATTTCCATGAGCTTAAACTTATACTATGCAAAATTTCTCTATCTACTTACATAAAATTTTTCTTCTTGTGAATGCTCAGGTGAACACCCTAAGGATTCCACCTCTAATGCATGATTAACCAAATGAGACCCATAAGGAACATTTTTTTTTCTGGATTTCATTTCTTCTCCTTTGTATATTTAATTCAATATGTTTTTTCTGCTATTTTTACATAATAATAAAATAATTTTTTTATGATGATTTTAGTATTTATATAAACTTAAATTTTCATGTGTTATTTTTAATTTTGTTTCATTTAAGAATTATTCTATTCAATACAATATTTATTTTTCTCATAATATTTCATAAAAATCATGATTATTTTCATACAACAAGAGATGAAAATATTTCATCATTTGTATTAATGACTACACCAAGATGTGATTGGATTATATGGTCCAATAAATATGTATTGGACTATATAAAAATAGTTTTAATGAGTACAAATAATGATAGAATGAATAATGAAGATACTATGGTTAGGAAATGGGAATCTCCAGTCATTAATTAATGTGGAAACATGACTAGAGAAACATGAAATAAAAAATGATGTGTCTTATTAAACGACTCCTTGAGATTATAGAAATGGAGAATAGAAAAATAGGGTAAAATCATTTCTATTAACATAATGATTTAGAGTTTCATTTACCAACTCTTCTAGAAAGAATAATTTATTATCCATGTATACATCCGGAACATGGAATATTTTATACTTGGAGATAATAGGAAATCATATCAG
This sequence comes from Viscum album, assembly GCA_963277665.1. Lineage (NCBI taxonomy): Eukaryota > Viridiplantae > Streptophyta > Magnoliopsida > Santalales > Viscaceae > Viscum > Viscum album. The sequence goes on from OY728162.1 coordinate 614,232,101, forward strand.
ATGTTGAATGGAAGAAGATATCAATTAAAAAATATTATCATTTTTATAATAATTAAATTCATCTGAAATAATAATGGTACATAGGGTATGTATGGAGATGCATCTAATGACAAAATACATATAAGAAAACAAAAAATGAGTAATTACTATAAATTTTTCATTAAGCTGCCCAACTAAATTAATTAATATAGTAATGCACAATTGATTGGTGGTTATCAAAAACAAAACATTTTGAGTTTCTATATTTCATGAAATCTTTTAAGATGTTTATGATGATAATGATGTGAATTCTAATGAGTAATACAATCCTGTAAATTTTACTAACTCAATGGTGAATTTGATGATGGCATGTTGCTGATGGGGAATATTCTAGGACATAAATAGGAAGGGGAATTGATTTTTTCTAAAAAAATTATTTAAAAAAATTATTTAAAAAAAACTCAAATGATGATAGGTTTATATCATAGTACACTATTATCAAAAGAGTAATGAAAAAATTTGAATTAGGGGTAATGATTGAATCATAAAGTCCATTAAGAATGAATTAAATTAGATTTACAATAACTAAAAATTCAAGATTGTAGGAATACAAATATATCATTATGTTTGTAGTAAAAAATGTGTATCCTCCCTACTTGAATAAGACTATATAGTAGTTGAATGATTTCACCACGTGAACTCAAGAATACCTTCCCATGCACCTGTGGTTTCCAACTTCCATAAGGGGTCTATTAAGGATATTTGGGAGATTATACCATGTTTATCAGAGTAAAAATGATTCAAATAATATGAATTAATAACCAGTGTGTTACCACACAAGATATTAACAATTACTAAGATAGGTCATCACTAATAAACTATTAAAATAAATATTACACAACAAAATAATATCATGTTCTAGAATTAACCAAAATTACATGCACACCAAAAAAAATTTTGTTTTGAATTTTTCACTAGTCCCACATTTAATGATTCATCCCCATAATTACCAAATCACCCATTTATTATCCATAATTTTCCCTTATCATGGCACGAAGACATGATTTTTTCTTGTGTACCAATGGTGGCATGAGCAGATTGTGAGTATAAATCAACAGGCTACCTCAACAAATTTCTAAAGAAATAACTAGTTTGTGAAAAAATGTTTATAGGTATATAACAGAATAATATACATGGAAATAGATCAAGTAATGTTTTAATGATACCTCTAAATTTTTATATTTATTTAAAAGATATGTTTTTAATGTGACAACCATGCGACATTCTAGAAATTCTCATTCTGAAGGCTGGTTGTTTTTACTATAAACCATTTTAAGAATAAAAAACCATTATGGTTAAATTGATTTAATAATGTTAATTTATTTTTTACAACTTTCCTTTTTAGTATAAGAGTGATTTTATTATCTAGAAATATGATCCATCTTCTAAGGCCTACGTGCAATGTAATTCCACTAAGGCCTACGGGGTATGTAATACATATGCCTACGAGCCTTGTAAGGGTTTCACCTCACCCCTTGAAATATGGATTATCAAAAATCAATAAAAAATGAAGGCCATCGGGCCATTGGATGGAGAATAGAAATCTAGTCCATCTGCATCAAATCCAACTCATCATATCCAAAAGAATCATAGGTATAAATTTTTTTTTGGAATATTAATTTTTTTTAATCAGGGGAAGAAACATGTTATTTAGTGAATAATTCATTTTGATTCGAATGTGTTTTGAAATTTGATTGTGAATTAAGATGTTAAATTTTTTTCTTACAATATAATGAAAAATAGATGATTCTTTATCGAACATAAAGTTCTCACAAATCAGGAAAAAACATTTTAAATTTTTTTGAAGAAATTGTGGATAGGTTTGATGAATATTAGAGTAAAATTATAGGGATTAAGTTATGATGAGAATCCTATAATCATGGTAATTCCAACATTATTGAAATTGTATCATAATGGGGGTACCATAATAATTGGAATTATAGAATTAGGTGGATTACATCTTATAGAGTTGAGAAGGAAACATAAATTTTAATGAGATGAAGAAGAAATAGAATTTTTAATCATTGATTAGGATAAAAAATTCATGATCATTTTTAAGGATACAAAATTTCTAATCACAATAAAGGAAACAAAATTCATAATCAATGAGAATGAAACATAATGCATAAGGATGAGAGAAGAAAAAAAATTGTAGTGATCCGAAGTGGAAAAATATTTATAAAGAGCTGATATGGTAATGATTTTTAAGACATTATTAAGTATAATAAAGAGAAAGAAAATTCCATCTGTTTATGAAGAGTTTAATGTGTAAAACATTATGTTCAATTTTTTGGAAATCTCAATGAAATCAAATGAGGATTTAAGAATTCAAATTATATGTTTACATGAGAGATATTTTTAACGTTTTCGTAATATAAGGAAGATGGAAATGTTTTATTGTTTCTTTCATTTGATTTTTGTTTCACCTATAAACACTTTCTCAGACCATTCATTCATACGATATTTTTCACATAAGCAGAAAATGAGAATATTTTATGAAATCAATTAAATGTCATTTCTGTCTAGAGATCTCATGTATTGTATTAGACAGATTAATGCTAGATTACTGGTTTGAAATTTTGACCATAGATTGAGTTTTGAACCATGAAAATTGATTCATCATATTTATTCTATTATATTGGGAGATTCAAATCATCACTCATAGGATTCAAAAGATCAAATACAGACAAAACAGACATAAGATTTGGACTATGAAATTGTGGAGCAGGTTTAGAAAATCCTTTATTCATTTTTTTGGATACGTTTTTTATAAGAAAACATTGTAATCTTACATGAGTTATTATAAACATTCAAATTCGGAGATATAATTTTTCAAATAGGATATGGAATATTTTTTGTTCACTTCTTCCTAAAAGTGGATTTCCAGAGACCCATAGGTGTGTCTATGTAGTTTATGTAGTTTCTCATATTGAGGAAAAACCAGGTATATTGGTTTTATTTATATTCATTCATACTGTTTCTTCCATGATTTTTTTACAAAAGATGATAAGGAAACAAATTTTCATAGTTTACAAGGGTTATGTTTTGAAAAGTATTCAATGTTAAAAAAATAAAAATTTATTATTTACCCCCCCCAAGTTGTCATTTCATCCTTTCTAAATTCAATTTGTATCATAGAGAAGGTTTTATTGTTGAATATTTATCCTAGAAATATAAATTCTAGAAAGAGTAAATGAATTCATCTATTTTAATGAATAATTATTATGGGTGAAAAAATGTGATTCTTCTTTATGTCATATATCTTGGATTAAATGGTGTTTATATTTTTTCAATTTTATTTCAATCTATTGAGAAATATTCTCCCATGAGACTTACTGGTAAGATATATATTGAAGTTGATGGAAAATTTATAAGTTATTTCCTCATGTCTATCAAAAAATGATAATCCAAATATAATGGGTCTTAACAAATTAAAAATGTAGGTTGGATAAGATGGATAGTGTTTTCGAACAAAATAGCAATGTTAGTGAAGACAATATACAAATATGGCGTAGTACCTATTAAGACATTTGAATGGGATATGAAAAAACAAATGATGTATACTTCATGAGAGTAAATAAAATTTCTTTCAACATTGGGTATTGCACCATGTCTTGGGTGATTATAAATTTGTGATTAAACATGTAAGAAAATTTCAAGATAGTTTTTATTAAAAAAATTATTCATTACCAGATAAGAATGTTCTATCTGTTGATGAATTGCATAACTTTATTATTTATTATGAAATGAGAAACCCCTACCTTTTAAAAATAAGTTGAATGATGAAAAGGAATTTGATTATATGAGAATGATGTAAATACCATATGTTGAAAAAGCTTATCCTTGTGAGTTTGAAGATATATAATATGTTGAATTGAATGATAAGATTATTTCCATTATCCCTATAAATTACTGGATATGAAGAGGAAAATATTAAGGTAAATATTCTCTTAAATTTATAGAGTGTGGTGGAATTAGACAAATTGCAGTGAATTTCACCCATAATAATGTTGGACAATATCATGATGTTTTCGATGAAAAATATCAACAGAAGATGTGGGAAATGATAAAGAACAAAAGTCTTCCAACAAATTCATGTAGTAGTTTAGTTGACAGAATATATGTTTATTTATTAAGAATGTTGACTCAGAATAAATTGAAAACAATTATTCTAAAAAAGTGTTTCTTGGAAATATTCAGAACCATATGTTATAGAAGATTAGAATGAAAAAATATTCCTCAGATATTTAAGAAGGTGGTGATAAATATTATAGTGAGTATCAATTGAGAATAGATCATTTTTCTTGTCCTAAGAAAAACAAAACGATCACTAAATAAATTATAATTATGAAAATTATTTTGATGATGTTTTAGATGGATGAGAATATTTCATCAAGCTGGAGTAATACTACATTAGAGAGATTTTAACATACACACATAGAATTGATGAACTGAGAAAGATGGTTGAATACAATACTGTGAAGCTAAATGATAAAGAATAATTAGTTAACAAGTATCAATAAAAACATATTGATTCTAAATATACCTTGAGGAAGATTAATGAAATATTCAACAATGATTTATATATAATATCTGAGAATTTTATAGTTGATGATAAGGCTCAATACAACAATGAGGTGAAATATTATATTAAAAAATACAATGAACCATCTAGTTATTTAAAAATTTCATGTTATAGATATAGTACATGGAAAAAATTTGTGTGGAAATGTTGTTAGAAACTTATAAAATATACAAATATAGAAATATCTCTTAAAGGAAATAATGGTCTTGAGTATGTTAGAGTTGAAATAATTTTCCAAACTCAATGAGGTTTCAACAAAAAACCGATCTTACTTGAATATAAAATCAATATTTAATTGATATTGTTGGTGTTGTGGAATCCATGAGAATATATAATATTATTTTGGGTATATCATATCTCTACCTAAAATAATATTTTAACAAAATGGGAGAAATAATGAAAGTAGATTGAGTAATATTCCTAAGTTATAAAAAGTTGAAAAATTGAATTCCTATGATGTTAGACACATTTTGACAAAAAACAATTTGAATTTTTGGAATAGGATTTTTGAATATTTTTTGAAGCTATTCATCATACCAAAATATGTATGTAACTCCTTCCAAAACAATATTCATATGATAAAAAACAAATAAAATCTGAAAAAAGATAGTTGAAGAAAAAGAACTAGTTGTTGATAAAATATTAAAATAATGTAAAACGGTCAAACCATAAATACATGGTAGTGGTTTTTATTCACATATTATAGGTGGTATTAAAATCATCAAACATGTTTAATGTTGTGATGTAAAAGAACTTCACTTTCATTATCATAGTTATAATAAATCAAAGGATCCAGAATAGATATGATTGAAGTATAAAAGATTAAATCTAATGAATTTTTATTTATTGATAGAATAAAACAAAAGAAAATTAGTTTAAGTACACAATGTGATGATTGAAAATAATTTTTCATAAAATAAATTTTTATCATAAAAATTTTGAATTATGGAAATTTTATTACATATGAAAAATGAACCATTGAAAACTTTTTCATATAAGAAAATTTAACAACACATATTACTTGATTGCTGACGATGAAAGAAAATTTTGGCACCAAAGGCTTGGCCACCATGGGAAGAAAAAAATGAATTGACCTTTAAAAGTTGTGTTGTACAAAATATTATATAATTGAAAAGAATAGATGAACATGTTTGTATTACTTTTCGAAAACAAAAGAAATATTGCTGACAAAACTCAAATGATTTCTATGAATTAATCTTCCAGACCTTTTGAACTTATTTCTTCAAATTTATGTGGGAGGATGAGATATAAATCAAAAAAATGATTCATATATTATCACATTTATTGTTTATTTCACCCATATGAAAATAAATTTATGAAACAAATGTGAGAACCTATATAAACATATATATATTTTATAGAAAATGTTTCAAGAAATATAAATGGGACTATATAATGAAATTGTGAATATATAATGGTATTGAATTAACAAGGAATTTTTTTAAGAATATCAATTAAAAAATGGTATCAAACATCATTATAGTGCACCCTATACTCCACAAAAAAATAGATTAGTTGAATAAAAAATAGATGTTTGGAGGAAATGGGAATATGTATGTTATCAAAATTAAAACATTCAAAATTATACTAGATCGAAGCAATTTTTATTATTTTACATGTTCAAAATTTGAGTTTTTTGAGACCAAACACAAACTTGGATTTTTATGAAATGGGGTATAATACAAAAACATCATTGAAAAAATTTAATGTTTTTATAATTTCATGCTTTCTCAAAATAAAAAATCCATGTTTTGGAATGTCTGGTTAGAAAGCTAATGTATGAACTTTTAGGGGTTATTCACCCAATAGAAGAAGGTAAAAATATCAGAACAAATACTTATAAAAATTGGTGTACTCATATGTTTTGAAAGTATTTGGAAATCAATGTAACATAGAAATCGTATTTGATATTTCTGTGGAAGATAAAATGTTGACTTAAATTAAAAAATGCAATTTAAGACGTCCATATCATGATCAGGAAGAATGGTGTTATGAGAAAATTTATGATATTAATGAAATAATGAAATTTCATACCTAACAATTACTTATTTAATACAAACACATTATTGGGCATCAAAAATATGTTTTTCAGACAAGATGAATATTGAGATTGGAAAATCAGACATCAATAATATCAATAGTTGAACTTGAATCATATTTAGACAATATTTAATACAATGAGAAATTGGATTCATTGAATGAGGAGTTTTATCATATTGAGAAGAATGAAATATGGGAACTTGTTTTATGAAGAATAAATAAAAAAGTTATTCCAACATAATGGATTTTGGAAAAAATTAAATGAACATGGAGAAACATTAAGAAAATTATTCATGATTTTCTATAATGGAAATTCATTGGTTGATGGTGTTGATTTTTTTATAAAATTGTTCCCCCATTGAAATATCACAAACTATTAAAAGGATTATATTTTTGGTTCAACATCAGAATTATAGTTTTTATCAGATCGATGTAAAGGTTGGTTTCTTAAATTTTGATGTTGAGGAAGAATATAACATTGAAAAACCATATGGGGTTTTTACATAATAAGGAATAAAAAAGTTTTTAAATTGAATAAATCATTATCTAGGTTAATAGAATCTCCACATTCTTCATATTCAAAACATAAAAATTGTTTGAGAATGTTACATTATTCTAACGGAAACATTGATAGATACTTATATTTTTATGATGATAACTCCATAAGACTAATTATAATTGCTTATGTGGATAAAATAATTTTTTATGTTGATAAAAAAATTTAAACATTTGACGGTGAAATCAAGAAGAATTTTGAAATTTCAAAGTTAGGTGAATAATCATTCATCATTGGTTTATATGTTTTATAAAAATAAATATAAAAATTTTTATCAGAAGAAAAGTATTATTTGGAATTGTTAAAGATGTTTGGATTATAATAATTCGTAAATTTCTACTCCTATTTCTGGGAGCACAATGTTGAGTAATGATGAATCTCGAAAATGTGTGAATTAGAACGATTTTCATAAGATGATATGAATTAAACATTATCATGTAGCCTCAATGAATGATATTATTTATTATATGACTTTTCTTCCATGCAGAAATGTAATCAGTTATAGTCACATATGTAGGATGAAAATTTTTTTTTGGAATATTTTAAAGTAACATATTCACATGGGTTGTTATACAAAATAATTATTGAGATGAAATTTCATGGTTATACCAATGCTGATTGGGCAAGAGATTGTAAAAAAAGAAAATAAATTTAGGAAGAATATTTGTATTAGGGGTAGATTGTGTGAGTTTTAATGGTATGAAATAATATTTATTAATATTAAGGAGAAAAAAATATAAATATGTGGACTCTACTTAGTAATGCACTCAAATGTTATGGATGAATATTCAGATAGATGATTTGAATGTAAAAGTTTATAAACCACTGAAGATAATTTGTGATAATCATAGTGCAATTTATATTTCAAATAATATTATACACCATTCAAGATCAAAACACATTGATAAAAATTTTATCCATAAAAAACATAATGTTTCTACTAAGGATGTTTCTCTAGAATACATTTCAACAATGTATTAGATTAATGAGATATTAAAAAAAATCAATGATGAAATAATGTTTGGTGGAATTGAGGACACAACATCATGTTCAACCTCCTCACATAACATCTTTGTCCTCATATGGGAGAACCCCCATCATGTATTGGATTTTTTAAGACAATGGGGGAGAGAAATTACCAACTTTGTACTTTGTAAAAAGTTTTTATGTATCTTTATTTTATTAATCTATTTTTGTGACCATCATATAATGAGGGAGAGAAAAATAATAGTGATATATGATAAAATAAATGTGATGAAATCGTATCATTACATGTATGAAAATTTATTTTTACACTAAAAGATGGAATTCCATAAAAATATTAAATTAACAAGAATTATGTTGTCAGGTCACTATTTTTTAGAAAGTACATGTTTTTATAAAATTAAAAAAACACGATTTGTTTAAAAAATTTAATTTGTAAAAAAATTATGCGAGTTGGAATTGTTGTTAACAAGGGTTGTTAAAAAATACATACGGTTTCATTGAAAACCTTTTGTGGTTAATTGTCATAAAAATGTTTTTGTATTTTATGAAAACAAACCTTTTGTATAAGAACATTTTTTTATCCCCAAATTTGATCCATCTACATCATATTCAGATCATTGGATCCAAAATAATTGGATGAAGAATATGTTATTTTCTATAATTTCACCTTTTTCGAAATCATATAAACAAGTTATTCAGTAAAGATGTTGTTTTTTTGCTAAAGAGTTTTTAAATATGTTTATGAAGTGAGTTGTTTGAATATTTTCATATAATATAAACCATAAAATTGAATTTTTTTATGATAATAAATTTCTCTAAAATCATGAAAACACTCATTATTGTTTCTCTGAACAAATGGTAAAGTGGTTTGAATAATTTCAGAGTTATTTTATGGAGATTACATTGAAATAAAAATTACATCATAATGGTAATTCCATCATAATGTAATATCCATTATAATAGGAATTCAACCGTATTGGATGCTACAATATAGGGAGGATTTCATCAGAATGAGATGAGAACGAAAAAGAATTCGTAATGAGATAAAAAAGAAACAAATTTGTTAATCATATGGAATGAATAATTAATTATTAATAACTAATAACGATACAAAATTCATAATCATTGATATATAATAAGGAATTCCATATAACTGAGAAGGAAATAGAATTTATAATCACTGAGAAAGATATAAATTCATAATCATTGATAAGTATATAAAATTATAAATTATTTGATAAGGAAATCGATTCGTAATGACCTGAAAAAGAAAATAGATTCATAATGAAATTATTGGAAAACAAATTCATAATTAGATAATTATAATGTATAGTTAAAAATAAAATTCTAAGTGGTTTATGAATAGTTAAAGAGGTAAAACATGAAAATAAATTTTTCATAAATTGTGATGAAATATATAGAGGATAAAAAAGTCACCGTTAATGTTAAATGTAAGAGAATTCTAGCATTTCTAAAATCCATGTAAGAGGGGAAATTATTCAGGTTTACATATTTTTCATTTCAAGTATCATATAAATACTTTCTCATCCCATCCATTTATAATACATTTTCTATACAATAGGAAAAGGTGAAATGTTGAAGAAATCAAGTGAACATCATTCCCGACCAAATATCTCTTGATTAGGATTAGACAAATGAATGATTGTTTATCATTTTGAGCATTTGAGTAGAATTAGAGTGCTTTATATTGAGAATGGATTCATTATATTGAGGCCATCATATTGATATAAATGTATTCAGATTCATCATATTTATTGAATAAGATATAGAACCATCGTATTAAGATAATCTGATCTAGACTGATCATATTGTGAATATCTTATCCATCCAAATCAAACTGAAAATTCAAACTAAAAAATTGTGAGTAGTTTCATAAAATTATTCATTATTTTGTTTGGATATATTGATTTATATAAAATCATTGTAAACTTTAGAGAGTCAGTATAAGCATTACAATTTATAGATAGAAGGTGTCTAATGGAATTTAGCACTAGTTTTATTCACAACATCATTATAATTAATTTATATAGACCCGTTGTAGTGGATTTGGAATGTTTGTACGTCCTCACACTAAAAACCCCACAGGGAATCGTTAATTTACTAAGATAATATGATTTTTTTATAAAACTCTTACTTTATTAATTGACTAATTAAAAAATGTAATTTGGTAGATCAAGATCGATCCAAAAGGATGATGATAGTAGTTTGATTATAATTTTAAGGGGTTTATTTTATTAAATTTAGGGAAACATGGTGATATATGGATTTTATTAGGTTTGAGAAGAAAAAATCCAAACACATTAATTGGGTTGTGATCAGATTTGGATAGCTTCATAAAGTTTTGTTACTTCAGGTTTCATGAGCATTTGGATTTTAGAATATAGATTGATTAATAAATGATTTGTTCTAGAGTTGTGATGATGAATTTTCCATGGTCATGATATCTCCTCCTTAACACAAAAATATAATATTTCCCTTGGTAAGATAAATTATGGTGTTTCCAAATCAATTTTTTCTTGATACCATATTTAAACCTGATTTCCCCTAGAGTTGAAAATGGTCTTGCATCCTTTAAGGTTTTTAGTTTATCAAGATTAATGTTCCTTTTATATTCAATTATCAATAATCATGATAAATAAAAATAAATTTATTGGAAGATGAATAAATAATATACGGAAAACCAAATACATGAATAAAAAAAGACATTAATTCAACACACCTTTCCCCTTTAGTTATAATAACCAATCATAAGGTAGGTTTATCCCCCAATCCTAGTAAAGAAATAATATGAGTTAAGAATAAAATAAATGAAATTCATAGAGGAAAATAGTGAAAGAACTCAGAGATGCACAAAAGATACCCACTCCAACTCTGATCTCTAACTGAATCTGAATACCCTTTTTGCAGAATCAACTCATCTATTTATAGGTTATAGATGTAATCTTCCCAACCTATTACACGGTGTGTAATAGATTTTAATGTTGTGTAATCAAGATCCAATTTTTTCTTCACCTAAAAAAATCTCATGAAAATATCGTTCAAATATTTTGACCATTGAATGATGTCATAGAGCATAACTACGAATCACTACGTGTATTCATTAAATTATCATTTCCCATGAATCACATAAAACTCTACTCTTAAAACAAATCTAAAAAAATTTCACATCATGAAACGTAGTTACATTATGTTTAATGGAATTTTAGAGCATGTTCTAACATCTTGAATTGTTCTACAATGAACATTCATTTTGAAAATTTCAAATCATGTAATAGGATTACACGACATATAATAATTTTGCATCAGTTTTTTCAGCTTCCTTCTCCAATAAAAATATGGTGTTTCACCACTTTGCATCCCCCATGGCATGTATAGTAATTTAGATTATATTTTCTCCTCTTTTTACTAATTTTTTTGCATGTTCATTGTATTCTTCCATAAATCCTAAAACAAGTCAATTTTCTCCAAAATAGGCAGGATTATTCATTTAAGTACAAAAAACATTAAAATAAAAAAATTAAAAAAATTATGCATGAAATACACTTATCAAATCCCCCACACATTAATTTATAAATTCTCTCAAGGATGGAATCTCAATGTGGTAAAAAGGACATTTATTATAACGTGCATAATCTTTAATTTCAATAAAACAATTAATCAAATTTAAATTTAATGATTTTAGCATCACATGTAGAAAATTTTTTAACTCCTTACATTTCCGTGAATGAAATAAATAATTTATTTTATTTTCCACTTTTGAAATATCTATTCTTTTTCAATCATCCAATTTCATTTTTTAAATTGGTTTCTAATAAGCATTCCATTTTCAATATACCTCACATGAATATTTTCACTCATCATCTGAGAACAAATAAATAGCATTCATCACATTCCTAAATAATTGTAAATTGTTATTGGCTTCTAAGGTATTTATAATCACCACCGTGTAAAGGTAGAGATCCCAATTAATCATGAGGGCTTCATCATTTAGGAAAAAATTATTATGAGGATTCAGTAAAGGTAGATAAATAATGTAAATCATGTAAGTCTAAAAAATGATGTGCAAATCAAATGTACATTTCATGATAATCAACAATTGTTCAATGAAGATCTCATTTTACAAATTACATCTCTTTCTTCCCCAAAATAAATTATTAGAGTTGTCTTATGATACATGTAACTTCATTTAATGAATCAATCTATCTTTCTTTTTCTTTAATATATATATATATATTTATTTATTTATTTCTCTTATTGAAATATATGATTAATTAAAATCTCATGTCCATAACCTAACCACATATGATTAATGGATCCTCGATCTGGAAAATTTTATTTTATGATCCTCCCAAAACACAACCAAATTTTTAGTAATTTTATTTTATTACTTTTTTAAGCAAGAGGGGCGAATAGTAAAATAAAATGAAAGATGTCTTGGCCTCTCATCATATCATAATAAAAAATCCCATAGCAATATATCCCCAATAATGTATATCCCAGTACACCCAATAATCTATCTCCCTATAATGAATGAAACATTACACATATTTTTATTACAAAAAAAATTATGTATATTCATTACAACATATAATAAATCAATTTAAGGCCATATAGGAATAATGTGTTTAAAATCTCTAAAACATAAACACCTGGTTCATAAAACATTTACATTGTTTCCTAATTATATCTATATAACAATACTAATTTTTAACATATCTTATTTAATAACCTTATTCAGGACCAAGGGAAAATAATCCATTGAATGGGTCGGCTCAATTTCTTAGTAAATGTTTTAAATGGAAATATCAATCATATCATAATCCCAAGACATAATAACATAACATTTGGAAGTCTTATCTTGCATATGAAAGATCGTGATATCATGTCATGGGATAAAAGTTCATAATAATTAATGGACATAATCCAAAAATTCATAACATAATTAATAAAGTTTTGTGGCATACACATAAGTGTAGGAAATAATTTCATATTAGTGAATGCTCATTTCTAATACCATTATAGTGGGCAATGTACATTATTGTGCCGAGATTACATGTTTTTTTATCCATGTATTACTGAACCATATTTTTTATCATTCTAGTCATGTTTAAATCTTAAGATATAAATCCTTACCCAATTCAGTAGAGGGAGATATAGATTACGCACATCTCATAATGTTATCTTTATTACATGTTCCACAAAAACATAAATCATACATCCAAGTGATACCCATGAAATAAAATGGGTTTCTTAGAAAAAATTCCTTCATAACATAATCCAGATAAAATATCATTCAATTATTTACAAAATCAAATCACAGTAATACTAGATATAGAAACATAACCCTATTTAAATAACATCATCTTAGATGGAAAATAATTTTGATAAAACACATGAAATTAATTCTTGAGGAAAATACCATTTCATCTTAAAAAATGAATTATTTTCTCCAAATTCAGTGAAATTATAACAAAAGAATACACTTTAAAATACACATGAAATCATGTAAATGATTACTCATATAAATAACCTGTAATGAATGCGTAAAAAATCTAGTTGTGCCAGATACATTAAATAACCTTATACTCGTACTTTTCCATAGAAAGATAAAAAGTACCTTGTATCGAATAACAACAAAGATTTCATTCATAACGTTTAATAAAAATGATAAAAAGGGTTAAATTCACATTAAATAATTTTATAATTTTATAAATACTATTTTATAATTATAAAATTTGATGTGGATGATAAATATAACCCAATAAATAGTTACATATAAACAATCACATATAATAACAAGATTGCAAAATTATCCCTAACGTTAGGACTGATATCCATCGTATGTATCTCAAACACTTGTATAATGATTTAAAAAATGTTATTGACTTTTTATATGATCATTTTCAATTTTATGATATCATATATTATCGTATTATCAACCATTTGTTTGTAACATTTTAATGACACTCGTTATTCAGATATCAACTACTATAGGTTTTTATGAAATATTTTTTGTATAAGTCAAAGTTCCACTTAATAGGATATAATTATAATATTTATAAAATTATATAATAATAATAATATATATCATATTTTTTCTTTCCGTTTATATATATAATCTTTTGATAATAAATATTATGTAGAAATAATTACATCGCATTATGGAGATGGATGGTCAAATGTACACACGAGCAATGATTCTATTCCCATAATTGTAGAATGGTATTAAAGTGTATGATGTATAATATTTCCCAATAATAGTCATTTAATAATAATAATATATAGTTTTTATTTATATCATTATACTCTTCCAATTAATGTTGTTGTGAAAAACAGATTACACCATGACGTGGAGATAGTAAGATATACTTACGCACATGTGGGGCTTTCAATTTTTATAGGATTGATAGAAAGTGGAATATAATTGTTTCATAATTATAATAACATATAATTATATGATTGATAGAAATTTTATTACATTATAATGAAATAAATAATTAAGAGGATGTAGAAGAAAAAAGATTTCTGAATGAATCGGTAGAAGGGATTACCTCTTCATCGACATGTTTCCTCTAAATTTCTTACTAGAGAACTAGATTTGGTCTTTAAAGATAACCAGAACCTATATAATATAAATAGGTATTTTGAAAATGGATATGGGAAGGATTTTAACATTCTTGAATCCTCAATGTGAACTGAAGAGGTGAGGGAGGAGGTTCCCTTTTATAATTGTGGTGAGGGGCAGTTTTGTAAACTGCATATCTAATAATTTATAATAACATCAAACCAAACCCAAAAATCAAAAATATCTCTCAATTTGGATTGTGATATGATTGATGGTTGTAATTTCATCGTTATATTAATTTTTGAACAAGTACTTTTTTATCAATTTTATCCTTATTATTATAATTAACACTTATTTATTGAATTTAATATTTATCTAGGGTATCAAATAATTCAATATTAAAATGGTGGAATATATAATTATTTGATGTTAAATAGACCATAAATTTATATATGAGATCATTTTATAGAATATAATAATAATTATATTGTTTTTTTAAAAAAATAATGATTTTTCAATAATCTAATAACACATTATTTTGATAAAAAATCAACAGCATCAATTTTGACACTATTCAATTCATCGATTTTTAAAAATATTAGTATAATGATATATATTTGAAAAAACAATATCATTATATTCCTAGGATTTTGAGGTAATATTGAAAATTAATTATACATGTTAATTATCCAAAATTATATTTTCTTAAATATTGATCATAACATTTATTTGATACATCTCTTAATAAAATAATTACTACAATAGTTTTTGTGTAAAAATTTAATATGTTTTTTGGATAAATAAAAATACAAAAATAAAATAAAATGATGAAGATAAATCTACTATATATCATAATAATAGTATTAGTAGAATTTATCATCTCTAAAATCTAATATTTATAATTTTGTACTTATTAAAATTTGAAGATGAAAACATTATCTTCCCCTTAAATAAAATAATATAAGTGTCATAATAACTTTTATAAGGATCTTAATGGTCCATAACTCGATACTGGGATGATTACGTTTGACATAAACTCAACCAGTAAATTTTTTGCACATGTTTGGATCATTTAAATTTTATCATTATTTTAATAAACCTATATAATTGATTTATCATCCATAAAAACATTTCTCCATCAATAATGTAAAAGCTATTTGGGTAAATATTTATTTTCTAAAAGTTAAAAATAAATTAAAACGATGAATTAAAAAATATTATCTTCTAAATAATTATATATAATTAAAATTCTATTTTCAATAACCTTATATTAAAAATATTTTAATTATTATAATTTTAGTGAGACATATTTATAGAATAATTAAATGAAAAAATTTAATATCATAATCTCATCCATGTGGATTCAAATGCATACCATTTTTACCCAAGGATTATTTAGGTCGACAAACACTCGTCCAATTATATTAAAACAAGTGTTAGTGTAATTTTATAATAGTATTATTAACCTTAATTACCCAATTTACCATTTTTCCGTATTAATAAAAATTACACATGTTACTATTCATAAATCTAAAATTAAAATAAATATAATCACATATTTTAGACATACTAATTAGAAATATGGATTACATTTTTTTAAAAAAAAACACATAAGTTTAAGTAATTATTTTAAAATTAACATCGTTGTCGAAAAGAGTGAAGGTGTTTTTAAAAGCTAAAACATTGAAAAAGATCGATATGTTTTTAAATATGAATTCCATGTACAATTAATGCTACTGAATTAAATTATATTGAATCATAAAAATATATTATATTTTTACTTTAAACCCATTAAAATTTTAAAATTATCCATTTAAATTATTTCGATGAAAAAAGTTATTAATAACATTTATTGCATTTTTACTATTCATGAAAACTTGAATTTTATCAGAAAAATATCATAAATTCTTCCAAAGTTAATTTTTAAATCCCAAATAAAAAATATTTATGTTGTCAAATAAATCATTTTAATGTTCCAAAATATTATTTTAAATGGGGGTCTCCATTCAAAGGCGTAAAATTACCCTTTAAAAAAAATATGTGTTTCTATATATCAAACTTTTTTTATTCATACCCTATGACTAAAATATCACATGGATGAATATAAAAAAATAATTTAAAAATTAACTTACATATCTCAATAATTTCATTATGAATAGTAATTCACTAGAAAAATAAAAATATCGTTTTGATTTTTATATTTCATTAAAAATTGGTAGCCAATGAATTCACCATGATATTTCATAAGATAGTTATAGATATTATCGTTGATATATTATCTAGGATATAATTTTAATTTTATGCTAAGGACATATATCAGTTCATTTAAACTCATAATTGCATGAAATGAAACATACTGAAGAATTAATTTTATTTAATGAAAATGATTTATAAAAATGTATAACTGTTACATTCTACCCCTCTTAAACTAAATTTTACCGCATAGATTAAAGAGATGGAAAAAAATATGAGAATTCGTCTTTATCATTTTATACATAAGTTCCCATGTAGAAACCTAAAGTTTGTTGCTCAACCATAAAACATTAACCAAGAGAGTGGTCTCATTTATTATAAATTTTTCAGTTCAATCTAGAATCTATATTTTTTGTTCTTTATAAGAATGATCTTGTACCGTCAATATGACTTATGAGTTTCGAACATGTGAATGATCATGTTTTACATTCTGTAGAGAGATGCATATAAAACATCATTATCTTGAGATATATTTTGTGGAAGCCTAAATCGGTATGATACTTTACCTAGATGATCCATAAGTTAAAATTGACTGATATACATAGGGCTCAGCTAGTCCTTCTTTCAAAAACCCCAAAATCCCTTCCAGGTAGAGATTCATAGAAGCACCTTATCACCCACAATGAACTCGTGGTCATTTCATCAATTTTCATCATAATTTTTTTGTCAAATCTGATATTATCTTATGTGTTGTTGATTAGATCTAACCATTTCTTCCATTTCATCAACAATATCATGTCCTAATAGATTTATTTCCCCAACATAATCCCATAATGTTGGAGTTTTCACTTAATTACACACAGGTCTCCATGGGAAGGCATTTAAATACTAAAGTGAATGGAAATTTTTTTATAAAATTCAACCAAATGTAGGTGTTGATCACAACCACCATTCAAATCCATTAATCAATCAATCAACATGTCTTCCAGAGTTTTAATTGTTCTATCAGACTAACCATATGTCTGAGGATGATAACCAGTGATGAAACATAACTCTGTATCTAGAGATCACTAAATACTTCTTCATAACAATGATGTAAACCTCAGATCTTGATCTAATATAATGTAATGTGGTACACAATACAATCATACCACTTCCTTTCTATATATACTATCAAGCAGATCATGACATATATTCCCTATAATATAAATGATTTTTTCTGACCATTTAAGGTGATAAACTCTAACTTAGATAACATTATTGGGTTTGGATGTTTTGTGAAGTATAACGACAATGTATGTTTTTATTTTTTCTCATTTTCATTCATGTATGAGTAATTGTTGAAACATCCCGGAAAAAAATTTCTCACAACCATAAATTGATGTCAAAAAAACATCGAGAGATATATTCGAAAACATATATTTTCATTCCATCAGACCATAAATAGTATTTTAGGTCTTTGTACATCTTTATGCTACCCAGGTCAATAGGGAATGACAAACTATGAGCCTCATCCAATATCTCCTTCTTTATTTCGGATATTGGAGGAATACCAACCTGATTCCAAAAACAAATTAATCCATAAAAATAAAGGTTGAATTCAGGAACATTTCTCACATTATTTTGTAGATATATATCGTGATTTTGTGCATCCTTAATATTTACATGTATAAATGGTTGATCATTCATTTTAGAAAGATAATATTTCACCCTTTCTATTACAATTTGAAGACATATCTTTTCAAATCCATTAATAATTGATCATTTGTGATCTTTATCAATGATAATCTAGCATGGTCTTATCAACTCAATGCATCTTCCACCTTGTACTCTTTCCCATGGTGGTATTGTATTCTTAAGTTATAATCATTAATCAGCTCCAACCATCTTCATTGGAATATATTCATCTCCTTTTGTTGGAAAATATACATTAAACTATTATCATTGGTATAAATATTAAACCTTTCACCGTAAAGATAATTCCACCATTAATTTAATGAAAACATTACCACAAAGAACTCTAAATAATGAGTTGATTAATATTTCACATTTATTTTCAACTTCCATGAGGAATATTTTATCACCATATCATTATTCATAAGGAAAAATCCCATCACCTTCTCGGATGAAACACTATAGATCACAAACCTTTCTCAAAAACAAGGAAGTGCGAGCACTGGTGCCCTGGAAAACCTTATTTTTACCTCTATGAATTAATTTTCACATTCCTTTATCCATACTTACTTATCTCCTCTCCAAGAAATCTTGTTTATTGGATTATATAATCATTAACAATACTTTAAAAATGATTGATATTATCTAGCCAAACTATGAAAAGCATGGATCTCAGTTACCGTTTTTGGTCTCTCCCAACATTCGAAAACATCTATTTTTTAAAGATCCACATATATCCCATCATATAATATTATCTACCCCATATTGGAAACAATATAAATACTAAATTCTCTCTTGGTATGTTTTTCATAAATCAAATAATTTCTCATGGACTTCATTGTAGTGTTCCTGTGGCCATCATGTTTTTCCTTTCTCTTCAAATAAAAAATAATATAATCTATATAGACTACCAAAAACAGATCTTGATAGTCTATAAATATTCCATTAATTATATCCATTTAGATAACAGGGAAACTAGTAAGACCCAAATGCATGACTCTAAATTCATATTGTCTATACATTAAACTAAACATCATCTTTGGTATATCCTTATTTTTGACCTTTAATTGAGGATATCCTGAATGAATATCAATCTTATAGAAGTATTGATCTTTGTGTAGTTGATCTAATAAGTCATCAATGTCGGGAAGATGATATGTTTTATTTATATTTATATTATTACATTTATATAATCAATGAAGAGTCTCATTGATCAATATTTCTTCCTAACAAACAAAAAAGGTGCACCACAAGGTGATGCACCAGGGCATATGAATACCTTATCAAGTTTATCTTAGAGTTTCTTCTTCAATTATTTCAACATAATTGGTCCCATTATATAATTTTTCATTGAAATATTCATAGCACCCAGTATGGGTTATATTGAAAAATCAACTTCATGATTTGGTGGAAGACCTTGAAATTCCTCTGTAAAGATATCATCAAAATCCCATAGAATATGTGTATAATTTATTGTGAATTTATCAACAACCATTTTAGATAAATAACATTCATTTATTGGAATCCAGACCCATAAGATGGAATAAATTTATACTGGATGTTTATATTCTTCTTTGCATTGATAGAGGATCACATATTGATCTAGAATATGAAATGTGACATCCCTTCCTTGGTAATTGATATGAGATCCATATAGGTAAAGTCAATCCATGATAATAATCACAACAAATTCCACTATATGAAGGATCTGAATATTTATAGTAATTACTTTCCAAAAATTGTAAACCATAGAAAATTCTTATCTTTTGATGCGACCATTGTACAGTTAGGTCTTTCCAATGCTAAATTAGCATCTAATTGTTATGGTAATACATTGATACCCTATGCAAATTCTTCGTAAACAAAAGAGTGGGTGGATTGATAATAAAATAAAATATTTTCTAATTTTGAGTGGATGGTAAGTGAACCTTTCACCACATTATTATTTCACTCGACATCATTCAACATGATTTTATTTTACATTCCTTTTTTATATAGACTTAATTGATTGTAGACATTGATCATTATCAGTAGCCCATAGATTAGGGAATTGATTTGTATAATTCCCCATTTTTGTTCCCTTATTTCATTGAAGTTTATGAGGAGAATTATATGTATCCTTTCCTCTATTTACATCATTATATATATTTTTCCCATCACTTCAGCATTCAACGACCCGATGACCTTCTTTTTCACAGTTTGACTATTTACTCTTCCCTTTAAAACAATTTATAATACGATTAATTCCACACATGGAGCATACTGTAAAATATAACTTCTATTAAATTTGATATTTAAATTTTACATTGATTTCCATTTTTATATTATTATTGAACCCATATAGATGAGGGGTTACTCCAACATTTATCTCAAAATTGAGAGAACATCGATCGATTACCTCTTAGTTGTTAATTTCCCGTATGGATAATTCCCCTCAGATACTTGGTTTTGAGACACTAATAAATACATATATTTTACTCTCAGGTTGAATAATAATTCTGGTAGAGTACCTTGAATGTATTGAAAATATTCTTCATAGGTACTAAGGTCTCTATTATCCATTTCATTAAGTTCATGGAACTTATTCTGCATCATTTTGGGAATAATATGATTAAATAACGTATTGAAAAATAAGTTATTTTACTCATCCCATTCCATGGACTCAATTTTATCTCTTTTACTCATATTAATAATAATATTACACCATTGTTCAGCTTATCCTTCCAAATGATATACTACTAAATTTAATTTACCTTGTTAAGTACATTGTAGAACTAAAAATATCATTTTAGTGGTACTGATCCAATTTTCAACCACTAATGTATTAGAAGACAACTTAAATGATGGTGGACGACTCCTAATGATGGAATAAACTGAATGTTTCTCCCTCCTTTTCTCATTAGGAAGATCAACATGATTCATATATTGAAAAAGTTGTGTGAGTATAACTACAAGATTATGAATTCTAGATCCCATAAAATTTGGTTTCTCAGGAGGATTATTGTTTCAATTCCCATCTCATTCAGTATTAACATTGTTTCTTCTGGTTCCATTCATTAACTAATTCCAAGAATCATATTGTGAGAAACACAATTCAGAACGCGACAACCACATAATCATAAATAAAAATACAAATTAGAACACTATAGGTTTTATCCTAGGTTATTCACCATAATGTTTAAAACAATATGATTGTAACATATACTTAGACATACACTTATATTTCTTATTATTTATTTCGCATCATAGTTTTGGAATGTTAATTATACCTTTCCAATAAAACTAACTATAACTACTCATACTTTATATAAAATGGTATTAAATAAAAATTGATGTATAATTATTAAAAAATATTATAAAACCATGACATTACCATATATGTACAGTATATTTAGACACTGGGAAACTTAAAAAATTTGTTTATAAATCATCAATGTTGTCTCCCACTTATATCATCATAACTAGACACGTTTTTTACATATCTTACTTACACTTCTTAGTGATATTTGAATAAAATCCATTTTAAAGGGTGATCTCAAATTATTAATAAAGGTAAACATGTGTAATACAAATTCACATCATAATCATAAGACATAAGAATATAAGAATTGGATGTCTGATCCTTCATATGATTGTTTGTGATATCATTTTATGGGATAAAAGATCATAATAATTAATTGATGTAATCCAAAAAATAATAAAAAAATATATGAATTTTTTTGGCATAAGCATAATCATAGAAAAAATATCATATTTGTCATGGATCATTTCCAACACCATTATATTGGACAATGTCCATTATCAAACGACTGTTACTTATTGTTCCAGCCTTGGATTACAGAACTAGATTTAATTTCCATTCCAGTAATGTTTATATCATGAAATAAAAATCATTACACAATTCACTAGAATGAGATATAGGTCCAAACCATCTCATAATGAAATCATTCTTACATGTGCCATAAAATCATAAACCATTCATCATAGCATTACAAGAAAAATTAAATGGGTTTTAAATCATCATTTAATAATAACATAATTCCTATATAATATAAGAATGACATTAAAACAATCAAATAATATAAATAATAGGTATAGAAACATAATCTTATTTAAAGAGTTTCATCTTAGATGGAAAATAATTTTAATAAATAGATGAAATTAATTATTGAGGAAAATATCCTATCTTCTTCAAAAACATTTTATTTTAAAAAAATGCCACTTAATTTAAAAACAAATTAATTTATTTGAAAATAATCTTCAAATCATGAAAAGTTAACTTCTTGGAAATATTGCATTATTATGATTTCCAAATCCAATCATGTCATTAATATTAAAAAAAATTATCCTTGTATTTTTGCGAAAAAGTTAAAAAGTACCTCATATCAAATAACGACAAAATATTCCTTTCATACAATTTAATAAAAATTAAACAATGGGTAAAAGTACAATTAAAAAATTATAGATTAATATAAATAATATTACATACATATGAAACCTTACATGGATGATAAATATATCTTAATAAATACTAATGTATATATAAAATTAGAAAATAATAATATTGGAAAATTATCCCTTACCTTAGGTATTATATCCTTGAATTGTATCCAAACCACTTTTATATTGATTTAAATAATTTCATTGACTTATTATATAATAATTTTCTATTCTATGATATCATATATGATCATATTAGCATCTGTTTGTTTGTAACATTTCATTATTAATCATTATACAAATATTAACTACTTTATGTTCTTATGCATGTTTGGTAAGGTAAGTTCATGATCCACATATTATGATATAGTTATATCATTTATATAATAATATTTGTAAAATATATATCATATTCATTATTTAAATTAATGTATAAAACCACAGTTTAATGAATAGCATATAGAATGAATCGCATCGCATAATGGATATGTTTGGTCATACGTACGAACAAGAAACAGTATCATTCCCATAATTATTGAGTGGTATTGATGTGGATGAGGTATAAAATTTTAGAATAAGTATCAAATTATAATAATCATATATTGTTATTAGCTCTATCATTATACCCATCCATGATAGGTAGTGGTGAAAATATATTACACCACAGTGTGGAGATGGTCAGCCATGCGTAGGCATGCGTAGGGATTTCATTATTCATATGATCGATATAAGGTGGAATAGGGTTGTTTGATAATTATAATAACATATTAGTATATTATTTATACTGATATTCTTAATTTATACTAAAAAAATTAATTAAGAGGAAGTAGAAGAGGCGATATATTTGAATGAATCAGTAGAAGAGATCACATCTTCCTCGATAAGATTTCACTAAATATATTCTTGGAGCACCATAGTTGGTATATGAATATGAATATAACCTCTTAAATGTAAATATGGGAATTTGAGAAGTAATTGGACATATTATTTCAATTATTGAATGCTCATGGTGAACTGAATTGGTGAGGGAGGAGTTTACATTTTTTAAATGAGTTTAGGGGTACTTTTGGAAGCTCCAAAAATAATAATTTATAATAAAATAAAACCCTACAAAAAAACACTAAAATATACCAATTTATAATAGGATATGAAATAGGGTTTGAATATCCTTAGAAAATAAATTTCAGACAAGCATTTATGTCAATTTTAGTCTTATCATTTTAATTAACTCATACATATTATTTTTTTTATTTTTAACTAGGGTAAAAGATAATTAAATAATTAAAGGGTGAAATATTTACTTATTTTATTTAAAATTTACCATAAATTAACAAATTAAATAATTTTATAGAATATATTATTAATTTTATATTTTTTTTGAAAATGTGTAATGGTTTTTAATTATTTTAATACAATATTATTTTGATAAAAAATCAATAATATCAATGTTGAAAGTATTCAATTCATTAAATCTTAAAAATATTAATATAATAATATAACTTCTATGAAACAATTTTATTATATTTTTAGTTTATCAAGTTCATCTATAAAATTTATTATACATGTAAATCATTAGAAATTATATTTACTTTAATATTTTTAAAAGAATTTATTTGATATTTCTATTAATAAAATTATTTCAAAAACAATTTTTTTGTAATTATTTAATTTGATTGTTTATTAAATAAAAATTGAAAATAAAATAATTTGTTGAAGATAAATATACCAGATTTTTGAATAATACTTATTATCAAATTTATCTTCGGGAAAATCCTATATATAAAATTTTATTAAATAATGAAGCTAATATAATTAACCATCAATTTAAATAAATTAATATAAGTAGCATAATACCTTATATAGTGCTCCAAATTTCCCATAACTTGACACATGGATGATTATAGAAAATATATAATAGACCAATAATATTTGATCTCGACTTTTAATGTTTTAATGGTTATTATTATTTTACTAAAAATTATATCCATGATTTTTCACCAATTAAATAATTGTCCCATCTTTAAATAAATTAAATTTAGCGTCCCTATAACATCCATGTGGATTAAAATTGATACCATTTCTACCAATGTATTATTTTGGTCAAAAAACACTCATCCAATTCTATTAAGACAAGTGTTAGAGTAATTATATAATATTATTCATACCATTAATTACTTGGTTTACCCTTTTACCGTTTTAATAAAAAATTTCTATGTTACTATTCATAATAACAAAAACAAAAATATGTCAATTTAAATAATTTGAACCTAATAATTCCAAATATGGAATCCATTTTTCAATATTCAAAACCCATAAGTGGTAGAAAATAATTAAACATTAATCTCGTTGTCAGAATGAGAGAATGGGTATTTAAAAGCTAAAACATTGCAAAAGATTGAAATGTTTTTACATTTAATTCAATGTAAAATTAAAATGAAATACATTATATTGAATGATAAAAATGAATTTTATTTATACATTAAATTAGTTCAATATTATAATTTAACCACATAAATTATTTCGATGGAAGAAGTTGTTTTCATAAAATTTTGTGTATTTTTACTATTCATAAAAACATATATCTTTTCAGAAAATATGATTAATTAATACAAAGTAGATTTTTAAATACCATATTAAAAGAACTTTTTTTGGTCTATTGATAAAAAACAGTAATGTTAAAAATTCATATTTCAAATGGGTTCTCTATTCAATGGTGTAAAATATCCCTTCTAAAAAATATATATTTTTATACATCAAATAGGGTTTATTCATAACATATGACTAAAATATCAGTTGGATAAATATCAAAAATATTTTATTAATCATATAGTATATATATAAAAAATTCCATTACAAATATTTATTCACTCAAAAATAAAAATATCTAATTGGTATATATTTTTCCTAAAAAAATTGTATCTAATGAATTCATAATGAATTTTAATAAGTTAGAAATACTTAATCCCATTAACATATCGTATTGGATATAACAATAATTTTTTAGTATTGGAGTCTCACAATTCTTTTGAACTCGTGATTTCATGAAATGCAAGCTAATAAAGAATAAAAATTATTTAAAGTAATTTGTTCATAAAAACATTTAGGTATTACACTCTCCCATGCTTATTCTTTTAAATATCATGAAAAAAATTTAATGTAATTAAGGAATAGATAAAATTGTCTTGTAACATTGATCATTTCCTAATAGGGATGTGCATGGATTCGACAACCTTAAAAAGGAGTAATGTAAGTTGGGTCTCATGATAAGGGGATTGAAAAATAATGCCTCATTAATATTAAAAGTGATTCAATTCAATCATTGAATACATTATATGAAACAAATTTGTTTAAAGTAATAATGCACGAGTTACTCATGAAATATACTATAGTAAAACTTAAAGTATTAGGCTTAGTGGATATATCAGGGATGAGATGAATGGTTTGGTCAACTACTCCGGAAAATGCATACAGATTACTAATTAAATATATTGAAATTTTAGAAATTCAAAAAAAAACTAAATCATAGATAAATTTTATCTACAATGTTCAAAATGTTCCTATAAATCTTGGTTATTCAAATCTCAAATCTATATTCTTATCTCTACTGATTATTTTCACCATTTCACATTCAAATTTAATGACAATGAAGTTTAAATTAATGGCATGATAATTGACTTAGTAATTGTATGACTCCATGTTATTTTGATTAGATAATGAATATAGTGTGAAAATAATGTTTTCAGTTAATTATCTAATATAATGTAGGGATTACAGTAGAAAATAAAGAAACAAAACTCTAATATCACTTATAATATGTTTTTAGATGTTCTTTTTCCCTTATGCTACCTTGGGTCTTTAAGGACCTAGAAATTAATAACAAACAAGTAAAAAATAGTCCATTTTCAATGAATTTTTATATATTTTGACTATGAGCATGCACATCTCTAAAAAAAGAAAAAACATGAGTTTCTTCACAAAAGTAATTTTATTTAACATCATTGGCTCAACATTAATTCTTTCTACTTCAGCTCATGATAAAGTTGATTGAAAATTTTGTACCTCCTTAGGGTTCATGAATGTTCTTAGTTGTGTCTTATCTATATAGGTCGAACCCTTTTTTAATCTGAATAGCATTATTCAACCTGATGGATGTACTTTCTTGATCACCATTGGATAGACCAACCATTTCTTCATTGATCATGATAAACTAAATAAAAGTTCACACACCATCAATACATGTTGTCCTTTCTCAAATGTAGTCGAGTTGGTATCTCTTATGGGATCTATGGTGTTTTTCTCTAGCTTCTCTTCCTTGTATAATTTAGAACCATCTTTCACAACAACATCCAACCACTAAAACTCTTCAATCCCTACAACATCCTCAACTTCAGCTATTTCTCTTTCTCAAAAACCATTATCCCCTTGTAAATTATAGTTCTTCATTCCTCGATAGATGTTTTAACATACTTGAACACTTCTAATTATCAGAAGGTGTTATCTGTTCTAATCATTTATCATTGGATGCCCCATGGCTAAAAATGGCCTTCCCAAAATGGGTGGATTGCTTTGCCTTTCTAAACAAAAAACAAATCTGTAAATGGGGCAGTATAAATTATAAATATTTATTAGGATGTATTGGTTGAAACCACTTGGGGTTTTCAATATTGAATCTACTAGTTGAAGAAGTTGTTTCGAATCTTTATGTCCTTCCTTTCCCAAACTCTTGACTTTTGTGTAGGCATGTTATTGAGACTCACACCTAAGTCACACAATACTATCACACATTTCTTAGTTCCTATAATAATGGTAATTTAAAAGATACTTGGATCAATTTTCTTCTTATGTAGGTCATTTGATACAACTGCAGAACACCCTTGTGTGGTTGTAATTATTCAAATCTCATCCAGATTTACTTTTTTTGTTATTATCTCTTTCATTAATTTCAAATATGTTGGCATGTTTGTGAGAGCCTCTAAAAAATGTATATTGTAATGTAATTTTTTAAATAGTTCCAAAAATTTATTTTCATGCATGTTTTTCTAATTTATCTATTCACTCTCTAAAAGGAATAAATGGAATTTTCTTAGGTGGTTTTTCTTTTATTTCTTCATCTACTTATTCCATGTTAGCCTTAGCTTCCTATTTTGGTTTTCCTAAAAAAACAACGCCACTTCCTTTTGTTTTCATCCCACTACTATGCTTTAATTCATTAAAATATTCATGGGGGAATTCATCATTGAATCACCAAATTGTAACTCTAGGTATGTTTCTATGGTTATTAGAAAATTTTCCAACTTTTTTATCCATATTTCTTAATCAATCATTCTAGTTTTATGATTATTCACTTATTTCCATGACTGTATCCTTAGAAGCGGTACCAAAATTTTTCAGTGTCTCTTCCAATGAATGAACACGGTTACCCAGTGTGGGCCCTTGAGGTGTTTTTCATTGTAACCATTGTGGTCTTTTTCGAAATCTGTTCTCTTGTGGTTTTGGTTTCCAAACCAGAAATTTACTACGCTAATTGTAATCATAATAATTTTCATCTTCGATACACATTCCACGGGGGTTTATTACTAGCCCATCATAGAGTCCATATTCTAGGTCATTGACTCTATTTTTGCTTCCATCCAATCATTGTTGAAGATTTCATGAATGTCTTTCCATTTCATCCCTTCTCAATGCCTCTGTAATATATTGCTAATCATTTCATCCAACAGGTTTTAGCTTGCTTCGGGCGACATCATCATTAGGTATTCTCCAGCTATAATATAAAAAATTAGCACGTTTCCCTATGAAAAACATTTTTATAATTTTTAATTATCATACATAGTTATATTCAATGATGTGGTCACATATGAGTCATATCTTTTAAATGTTTCCATGAACCATATAGTGACTCATCTATAAATTTAAAAAAAAATACAATATTTAATCATATGTCCATTGAAATAGAAGGTGGAATGAAGATGGTGGGTATGTTCCTTGAAATCTCGTCCCATGAAGTGATAGAATGTAAATACATGCTCTATATATAGTCTCTATCTCAACCATACAATGAAAATAAAAAAAATTGAAGTCTTACTGCTTCACTTGAGACATTCCTGAATTGGAATGTAACGTAGAGCTCAAGGAAGCTTCCAATATGATAGTTTGGATCATTATATGGAAGTTCACTTAAATGAACATTGTTTGAGATCATCGAGATGAATTCCATATTTATATCAAAGTGAATTTATGTGATGATTATTTTAAGATGCTCAGTTACAATCATATATTCAATGGTCATTAGTAGTTTATCGGCGTCTACTACCCCTAATCTCTTATAATTACTCTAGCAGGTTGGTTTTGTTCTTATCCCTTTATAGTCCTAGGTATTTTACACTCTAGAAATAGTTCATACTTGTATTATGAATTGATTATGTGCTTTTCCTTTGACAGTGCACTATAGATATGCTTCAAAACCTAAAAACATGAACTCCATTCCCACGAAGTGTAATTAATGAGATCAAAATAAGAAATTAAAATTAAAAATGAGCTTGTTACCATCCTCGAATGTGATACTAGTTTGAAATCCCATGAATGAGTAGTTAATTCTATATAGTACTATGAAAAAACAAATTTATAAAACTCAAACTATGCTACTATATTAATTAAAATAAAGAAAATTATAAAATTGAAATCGATCCATATGGACGGTGAAATTAGAATGATTAGAGTATAAACATAATTATTTTATTAATTTGATGTCAAATATGACAAATATTTATTTTATTGGTTTTAAAAAGTGAAAATAAAACTACATTGGATAGATTGTGATCTAATTAGGAAAGCGAGCTAGAGTTTTGTAACTTTGTGTTTTGGGTTTAATCAGAATTTTGAATTTAGATTGATTAATTCATGATTGGTGTCAGAGTTGAGATGAGGAAAATTCAATGGTCATGGTATCTAATATTTAACATGACAATACCATGATTCCTTTGGTCCGTTAATTTAGGGTTTTTTCGAATCATTTTTGTTTTGATACCATATTTAAACCTAATTTCCCCTAATGTTGAAAATGGTTATTTCTCCTTTAGTGCAGTCAGTTGAAAAAGATTAATGATTCTTTTTAGATTAAATTATTAATGGACATGATAAATAAAATGAAATTGATTTAAAGATGAATATAGAATATCTGTATAGCCAAATACATGAACAAAATAAATACATTATTCCAACACACCATCCCCCTTCGGATTAATTCATCATGTGCAAGGTAAATTTATCTTCTCATCCTAGTGATGATAAAATAAGAGGGCATGAGAAAAGAAAGGAACTGAAAAATTGATGATAGGGAAAGATCTTAGAGAGGGGAAACAATATCACTATCCAACTCTATTCTATAGAGGAATCTGAATTCTCTTTGATTACAAGAATCTTCTCTATTTATAGGTGCTATATAGGATCTTCCTGGCCTATTACATTACAAGTAATAGGGATACATGTCGTGTAATTCAGATCCCATTTTTTCTATACTAGAATGACTTTCATAGGAATTTTGTACACGAATTCAAACCATTTATTAGTTCAATACATTTAATTTGGTCTCACAACATATAATCCTAAATCATCATTTACCATGAATCACATCAAATCCTTCTCTGAAAAAAATCTCAATCAAATGATACGTCATTTAATGCAGTTACACGAAATGTAATGTCATTTCACTGTGTGTTCTAGCTTCACAACTTGTTCTACATAGAAAATTCTTTTTGAAAATGTCACAACATGTGATGGTATTACACAACATGAAACCATTATACTTAATTAATTCGAGCTTCATTCTTTATTAAAAACCTAGTGTTGTACCATTTCTCTTCTCTCACAACATGTATCATCATTATGATCATATTTTCTTCTATTTTTCTTCTATTTTCAAAATTTATTTAATTCCTTATAAAAACATAACAAAATTATATTCCCTCCAAAATGGTAAGTATTATTCATTTATTTACCAAGTATATTACATTAATACATTAAAAAATGTGTGAATGAAATACACATATCACACACTGAGGCTAAAAAATGTATATTTTTTGTGCCTTACATTATTTCCTACATTCTCATGCCTTATTTATATAAAATGATGATTAGGAAATAAAACAAAATAGTTTTTAGGGGTTATATTTTGAAAGTATTTAAAAACAAAAAATGTAAAATAATAGATTCAACATTCCCCCATCTCTGTAGTTTTTTGATCTTTGGGAGCTTTAGTGACCCATAAATCAAGAAATGAAATGGTTTTACATTATTAATTTATTTATTCTTACTAATTATAATCAGTATAAATTACCCTTACCATTTACTTATATGATTAGTTCCTTGAGCATTAGTCCAACATATTAACCCTGTTTAAATATCATCTATGACTAGAAAATAAATTCAATAACCAATCCATGGATGTGGAGTATCATTCCAACAACCAAATACATATAAATACCAATTATTTCAAGATTATTAGTCAAAAACTATATCCATACACCATTTACCAATTTATATGGTTCGTCAAATTTTACCTTTCAACAAATTTCAACTATATAATTGAACTATTTCATCGATTATTATTCATAGTGGTCTATAAATCTCAACAACTTTAAACCCCATATAAAAAATTCATCTTTATAATTTATTCACATGAATCATATACTGATTGTACATTAAAAATATTTTAACAATTAAACATTCAATTCCCACCTACAATTCAATGTTTGTAATATGATGTAAAACAATTAATTCCAATTTTTTTCCATGTAACACCATTACCCATGTTGAAAATCCACTCAACAAGACTAACTATGGTAAGCTAGAAAACTACCCATTCAATCATTTAAAACTGAACATATCATTTATAACTAGTAGGGACACATTATATTTTTTCATGGGTTTGGTCTCATTCTCATCAAAAGACCTAACATGATTTATGATGGGTACATGTATTCAAATTATCAGCCAAACAATTTTCAAAATGAGTAAGTATAGGTGCAACATATTGGCACTATCTTACATGTTATGAAAACATGAAACATATAAAGACTATGTATCGATAATCTTATAAGTCTTACCTTATTCTAATAGATATATAAACATGTTAACCACTATATTTGATTCATGCTAAAATAGACACAATAACAGCATATGAAATCCTTAAAAATATGGAAAATTAGATAGAAATTAATAGGAATAAAATATTAAATTATGAGGAGAATAAAAAAATAAATTTATAGACCCACATGGGTATTTATATCATATTATCCAATACTCAAATATCCAATAATCAAATGTGGTTCAATCAAAATTCATAGGAAATTAAAAAAGAAAAATTAACTTCTAGTAAAACACAAAGGATTAATGTGGTCATCTCATATAAGGAAATTCACTGATAAAAAATAATTAATTATATTTCATGTAAAAAAATTATATTAATATTATTTATGAAAAATAGGGTTTTGGGGGTTTTTTAATCAATGATAAAATGTATAAAATAAAACTACTTCAACTTTAAAATTATTAAAAAATCTTGTTATTGAAGAACAATCTAGGTCCAATGATTTTGTAATGCATTTAATGCATTTTTAAAATAATTTATATAATCTATCCCATCATAAATTTTTTTAAACACTTTGAATTGAGTTTGAAACACATAATTACCCATAATTACCTTCAATACACAAAATCCATCAACATGTAATACCCATGTAGGACTAAACCTTGAGGGATAGTGAAATTCCCAAAAAGTCATGGCTCCATGGGATATTGTTTCACCATTACAGAATCCTAAAATCATGAATATTATTTCATAAATTACAGGTCGAATAATGATTTTGTGGAGATATGAATTGAGTTGGAAAGACATGTCGTTGTGAAAATTTACCGGACCCATTATCTTCCCTTTCATTTACCACAAATTAAATTAATATTATTAAATAATTCAAAGTGTAATAACTTATAACTCAAGGAAACCACCCCCAAATATAATCTTTATATTATTAACATGGCATTTAAAATTGTAAGATATCATGGTGGATTGATAAGAAGAGAGATATTATGATTTGTATTTGTAGTGATATTTGGATTGAGAGAGATAAAGAGGAATAGAATGGGAAACACTTTTATAAAATATATGCATATGATTAAGTATAATGGAACAAAACAAGAGAAAAAAATGCACAACTGCAAAACCCTAAAATACATGAGGAGTATCATTTCCTCTCCAACAGGGTAAACATTTTCAATCCACTATAGAACATTATGTACATTCTTCAAAAATCCCAGAGTGTTATAAATGATTAATAAATGAGTCTCAAGTTGACTTCAATTATAGTGGCGTATTAAATGGGGTTTCGAGCATTAAATCCACAAAAATTTATAATTTTGATCAAGTATACGATTTTTATATTGTAAAATGTGTTTTCATGATTTGAATATTTCTTGTCGAATGACACACATATATTTTTATAAAAAAATTTCAAATAATTTAATTTATTTTCATTTTTTCCTAATGAATATATTCTTTTTTTAATGTTTTAATAAATTAGTTGAAATTTTAAATGATGTTTGAAATTGAATTTGGCTAAACATATTTTCTGTTTTTTCATTAATGACTATTTAATAGAATATTAGGATGATATTTTGTTATGTAAATTAGGAATATGAATTTCATTCTAAATATGCTTGATCTTAATACATGTTTTATTATTATAAAATATAAAATTAAATGGGCAGCCATGGATATCCTTCAACAATAGCATACTAGCAACACAGACATCCCCTCAGGGTTAGCTGACCAAGAAGTCCATTGGAGGGTTAAATCATAGTGTAAGAATAGAGTGATCGAAGGGGAGTGAACCCGTGATTGGGATGGTCCTAATTCTACATGGACTAAGTACTGTCTGTTGACCCATGCAAGCGTGTGATTTGTCTATAGGTTCCCACTCTAGTGTGGGATTATAAGCCACTAAATCCACACTTTTATGTATAAGGTACCACTCAAAAGAATTTTTTTTATGTCGGATGACTTCAAGTGTGTACTATTCAATTTCATTGAAATAGTGCCAACTCATCCTGACCACACAACACCCCCAACCAAACATATTCCCCAACCATTTTCCACTATTTTTGTTTCCCATCATAATTCCTCCACCACTTCTACTCATTGAGAAATTCCATTTCAATTCAAGGGACTTGTAGCTCATGATCCTTCTCTATGTCAAATCCCAATATCACCTTTTTTCCTCTATAGATCCTTATTTTAACACCATGATCGTATCTTAAGGATTTATCTTTCCACAAAAATGGATGGATGAATGAAAAATTCTCATTCATCACAATTGTATCTCAACATCTACACCTATGATGTACCTACCCCCATGAATGATCCCATGTAATGATAAGAAAATATTAGGATTCCCCCATTGATTGTAGTCAATAAAGAAATGGTCAAACAACCAACATATTCAAGTGTTAACAAAATAAAATATATCGGTCTTAGGTGTATTTTTGAAAAACATTGATACATGGAGATTTTATGAATCATTGTTAGAGTAAGATATTGAGGAAGATCCATTTCCTATAAAATATAGGCACATCCACTATTGATCAGAGTGAGACACTAATTGTGGAGGAGAATTTTTCCTATATTTATACAATATTATATTAATTTCATTATTTTATTTTCATGCTTATGTATGATCACCATATTATTATTTTTAATAATGTATTATAAAAATAAAATATTCATTTTTTTCAGTTGTGTGTCCTCCAACCAAATTATTCTTCACCTACTTTTATTCTTCCATTAATATTGTTATTTATCTTCTTCTAATTTATTCATTCTATAATTTATAATTATTTTCTAATTTTATTTAATTTTTTTCTCATTCTCTATCTCAATTCCATTCAATATTGTCATTAATTAATTTATAATAATTTTTCATCAAATTTTATTCTTTTTTTAATCATTGTAATCTTTAACACTCAATAATTTGAGACAGATCTAATACAGAGCCTGGGGGAGTTCATCTGTTATTGAATTCATTATTAATGATTATTATATGATTGTTTTAGATGTTAGTGACATGAAAGAGTGTTTATATTTTCCCCAGAAGACGCACCTCAATTATACATAAATTATTGAATTTCTTTCTTTTCCCTTCTATCCATTGATTTGAGCTTCACTTGATAGAGATTAGCCGATGAATGGATGAAATAGAACATGATAAATAGAGGTCCTAGAAGA
This sequence comes from Viscum album, assembly GCA_963277665.1. Classification (NCBI taxonomy): domain Eukaryota; kingdom Viridiplantae; phylum Streptophyta; class Magnoliopsida; order Santalales; family Viscaceae; genus Viscum; species Viscum album. The sequence goes on from OY728162.1 coordinate 614,267,499, forward strand.
TGTCATATTCTCAATTGTAGTGTTCTATTGATCATTAATAAATAGGGAGGTGGAATTAAATTTCATAGCAGTGATATATTTTATGAATTTAAATTAAATTGTAGTAATTGATGAATTGGATTTCATGAATGTATAATCAATCTAAAGGTAAAAAAAAATGATAATAATGATATAATTCAAAACTAATCTGGGAACCAAGTTATTTTTTTCCAATCATATTATTTTATGAATTTCAAGTTTTTTAGTTTAAATTTAAATTATGGATGTATTTTTGTTATCTTGGAAAATAAAAAAAACAATATTGTAAAAAACATCAAAAGTACTTTATCTTAATTAGATTAATTAAATAGAAAATTAGAGAAGCTCCTTATGTGAGAAAATAGTTTTCATACATTATTCAATAATATGAATCAATTAAGAAAATAAAATTTTAATGACCCATGAATGGTGTGCATCATTTCTTTTTTGATTTCCATGGAGAATCAAATTAGTTTTCATACCATTAGTATATTCACATTCTAGTTATTTTTTAATTATTTTTTTAATTTTAAACCATAATGTTTTAATCAACCTACTATGAAGAATATTTTATTCATTTGTTTTCATGACTAATAAGGGGAGCCATGAGATTAATCATTATTTAATAAAAACTCAAATACATTATATAAGAACTTAAAGAGACCCTCTATCAACCGTTAGTCAAATTATTTTTCTTGAGATCTAATCGCACACCAGAAGTGCTTCCTGATATTTTATCATAAAGAAGAAAATGCATAAGAAGAGCGATACATTCACTCTCCAAAAATTTATAAAAAAATTACCCCTGTGTAATTTCATGAACAAGTGGATAAAGATAATATAAAATATAATATTATAACAATAAAATAGATGATACAATATTTTCATGGTAAAATTTATTACATAGATATGTATTTCAATGTATCCCCTACGTACCATAAACCTAAACTAGATGTAGTCCCATTGTCCATCCATAATTATTCTAAATACATCCATGATGTTGAATCTAATATTGAGTATTCAAATCTTGACCATCTCAATAACCAAATACAAGATGAGAATGATGAGCAATAGTGTATTAATGATGTATAAGAATTTCCTATTTAGCTACGTGAATGAGATTAACAAGATCTAGATGACATATAGAATGACTTTGAGGTAATACTTTTATCCCCATTTCTTACAAGGTATATGATCCATTACCATTATATATCACTCTATCCATATAATAGGAGGAAACTTCCCAAGTTGTCAAATTTTATAAAATAATGGAGGACCCCAACTATCTACCTCTACATTCTGCCATCCAAATTCAAGAGGAAGAAACCACTAAAGATGATATTGAGGAAGAAACAATTAAAGGAGTTTCTCTTATCTAAAACGATTTTAATTTTATTTTATTCAATATTATTTAAGTATTAATACCCACAACATTGAATTTTGATATTGAAATAATGTTTTTTATCCCAGAGTGGTAAATGAAGAATCAAAACAAGCACCGGTTGGGGAACACATGGAGCTTCAATATATTAATGAACATGCATTATGGAAACTCCATGAGGATTTTCAGGTTGTTTGGCCTATGGAAAACTAAACACATGCTAATAAAATTGAAGATAAACTTGTACTTAAAATTTTAATAGTTTCAACTGTAATTATTCTCTTACTTTACCTTTGATAATTAAATTCATATAGTCCATATTATGAAAGAACTCGAAAATAAGGATGAGTTTTTGTTAGTAGAAACCATGAATTAGGTCTCTCCATAATTCATCACACCCCTCCAAGAATGTTATAGATATTTGAGAAAGGGACGGATTTGGTTTACACTATGCATGGTCATTAATAACCATGAATGAAGTTGTGAATGTTAGGAATAGACGCATGTTGTGGTCAATGTCCAATAATAACCACTCACTATAACAATATGAATAATGGATACTACTTCCTTATAAGGATAGAAAAAAACTAGTTCCCCCATGGGCGATCATACCACGATTTATCATTAATTTTGTTATGGATATTTCATTATTTTCATTGGATTGTTTTTGCACGCGTCGATATCCACCTATCATTTTTTAGATTCTATGGTATTATACATGAATTATTTACTTTTATAGGACTATGATAGAACAAGGATTCCCAAAATAACTATATTAACAGGACTAAAGAATAATTTAAAATAGATTTCAATTTTAAAATTTTATCATTAAAATATCTGACATTTTTTCTATAATTTTTTTAGATTTAAATTATAATTCTCATTCCCATGATTTGAATTTTTACTTTTCTTAACATATTTTATTGACATAAGTTTCATAGTAATCATATGAATATGTATTATTTTCCATGGTAAGGATATTTTATGAGACAAATGGAATAATTTAATGATTAAATTGACATATGGAATTTAAAAGGTGGACTCAGGATTTGAGGGAATTATTTGATTCATTTAAATATATATTTTGATATTATTTTTTCATAATTTATTTTTTTTAATTTAATTTCAATTAATTATATATTCTTTTTTATTCAATATGTGATTATCAAATTTAATATTTCTCATTCTACATATAATTTATAGGAAAATTAATTACTATTTTGTTTTGATCATATTTCTTGAGTGGTATTGGGACACACTACTAACTAGAACAAACAATTAAACATGTCAGACTTATGACTATTGAATATCACAATACAAATTATTATGTAATATTTCAAAAATAACATACGATTAATAACACCATTATATTTTTAGTTTTTATCCCATAGGGAATATAAATAAATGTGTTTGGGAGTATCCATGATTAAATTCGTTTTTAACCATTCATACCCTCCACTTAATATTTGTATGATATTTTAATGTTTTTTTGTGGTTGGGGATGTCAGGGTAAAAATGATATAGTAATGATTAATGAAAATGTGTGGAGGTGCTAATTTCAGTTTTGTGAATTGTTTATGAGTCATTAATTATTCTTTTATTTTTATTCCATCTTGAATGAAAAAAAAATCTGTAATAGGTTATGTCTTGGAGAATAATGAATAACCATTACTAGATTGAGGAATTTTTAATATTTTCTAACATTTTGGATGCAAGGATCATTAAAAGCATATATTTCAATAGTAAATGTAAAATATGGAAACTTATTATGAAAAAATGTATAAATGTACATATAATGTTTAGGAAAATGAAATTCATTAATTATTATTTCATTAATCTAGACCTTACATTAAGAAATGGAAGTGAATTTTTTTTAGAAGTGGGTATTTTAATTAATATTTTAGATAAATATCACTATTCATACATTAATAGATAAATATCCTCCATTAAAATTAATTTTTCAACATCAATTCTTGGAAAAATTTTGGATCATGGGCTTTTGAACATTTATTACATGTTTGAATGATTTTATACCCCTTTTACCTATACAATTTGTCAAATTTAGTTCCTTTAATATCATATGGAAATGGGGAATGCTCTGAGGATATGAGAATTAGTATAGTTTTTCATTTTCATGAGTTCTATGATAAATGATTCAAAAGTGTGGTAAATCATGATTTTTTATCTTCAAATAATAATTCATTGGGGAACATCAATGAATAAAAGGATAGGCCCAATCATTTTCTTGAAATGGATAATGTAAATCTCTAGAAATGACAGTATAGAGACACTAGATTATCATAAATGGAAATTTTATCTTTTTATATCAATATTAACTACATAACAGAATCATAAGGACAATATTATTTTAGTGACTTTGGAAACCTGGAACAAAATTTTCTAATCTGACGAAATATGTTAAATTTTTCCACAATGATCATCACATTTAGTACTATTCATAGAAAAAACCTATATAAACAATTAATTAATAAATACTTTAAAGGAAAAATAGGAATTTGTTATCTCAAATACTCTATAATGGGATAAATGGTTCATACATAACACATCATGAATGGAATTTATTAATTCCTGAATTAGAAAACAATCAAAGATCATAAGCTATGAGATAATACCATTGTCATAAGAAATTGATTTTTTAATAAATTTAAACATGTAAAATATAATTTCAAGGATACCCACCAAGGCCTTCATAACATATCAGAATTGGGCTAACCACTAGGTTACCTACATAATGCATGGGATGACCTCCCATGTTCCCTTTTTTGTTCATGTTATAACAACACATGTGCCTATATTTTAAGACACTTAAAATCCTCAATGGGACACACCACTATCTACAATGGAAGTTATTTCCGTATAGTGGAATGGATTTTCTCCCAAAAATATCATAGTTGAAAAAATCCCTTAGCCAATGGAATTTACTCCCCATTTCATCCATATCATAATGAACATAGTTCACTCCCTATTATATTCATATAAATATCCATTGATATAAATACTTACCCATGTAATGGACAATGATATGTGTCCCACATATCATTGTTTATAATGTAACCACCATCATAAACATAAATGATTCATAGAATTAATAAAAAGGATTCATAAGCGTAAGATATTTGCATAACCCGTTTAAGAGAAATGGGTTTCAGAATGTCAGTCCATCATAAACATAAACAATTCCAAGAAATAATAATAAGGGTATCCATGGATAATTACATTAATAAATCATACGTAACACCAGTGGATGTAATCATAATTGGAATATTATTTTTAAATATCATTTGGAATACTTATTTAATGGAAAATAATTATTCATTTAAACAATATTTTAAGAGAAAATGAATATTCTAAATATTTTTTCTTTGAAAATAAATAAAAAATAAAAAAATGGATGTTTCAAAAATAATGAGAAAAGTATATTGAGGTAAATATCCTTTCTAATTTGATAAATAATTTTAAAACAAAAAACATTTTGAAAATATTTTTACAAATTATTTTTTTGGAAGGAAAATGTTTTTTGATCAGAGAGATACATTTTCATAAAAACATGGTTCTTGAATTCTTCATTACATATAGAGAGTAAAATTTAGAAAAAATATTTATTTTATTAAAATAATAAGTGGAAAATAAAATTAAAAATTTTCTTGAGATGTGGATCATAATATTGTACCATCAAAGCATAATCATAAACAATCCAAATAATTGATATTACTGTAATATAATTTTTTCCCTTAGGTAACATTGATTTATAAACCCACTAAAAAAGTACATTTGAAAAATAATGATAAAAAATAATTTTCTCATATTACATGTCAAATAAAATTTATATATATTCCTTATAGGATGACTGGTGTAGAACAAGACAAAAGTCTCAATAAAAGAAATTTGAGAAAAATCACCTTTATCAATTTGTTAACATTTGAACATTAAACCCGATTAAAAATCGATAATAAAATTTATATGTAAATAAAAATAATTTTCTGTGAAATAATCATAAAAAAATTAATGGGTACTAAATACACCATATAAAAGAAACATGTAGTGAATATAGCTTATGTCTCACAAAAGTTAAAATTGAGATAGAAATCCATTACATTAAGTCTTTACTTCCACAAAACAGAGTAAAAACTCAGGTATAGAAAAATTTGTTTATTATATAGATATTAAAGAACATATTCCTATATATAATACCATATTTAATTTTATTATTTCTTCTCATTGAAAATTTATTATAAAATACAAGCGGATGTTACATTTTGGTTAATATCTGAATTATTATTCTTATATGTATTGATTTATTATATTTTAGGGTCCTCTTAAAATGATGACAGTTTAATCACATTAAAAACTAAAAAGATGATATAAATATCATATATATTCATTATATATGTTTTCATTGAATTATATAATATTTACTGACAGAAAATGGAATGCACCATTCCTGGAGTCGGTATGTTGTATCTACGCTTAAATGATGTTCACTTTTTATTACTGGGTTGAAAGAAAGAAAAATAATATATATATATATATATATATATATTATCATTCCTAAATCATTATTAGGAAATCTTTCTCACATATTTTCATTAAATCAATCATCAAAACATTCCTTGTAATGTGTGAATGAAACACATCACTTCGTGAGTCCATAGACCACCATACACACAAGCGACGTTATCGTATTCCCAAAAAATGGTTATCATAAAGTTATGTGTTATATAAAAATTCCAGAATCATTACAACATCATATATATAATATATATCATATATAAAATATTAATCCATCATTATTACACTCCATGAATGCGGGTAATGGAAAATTGAATGTTATCTGTTCATGAGGTTGTTACCTGCATTATACACGAATAATGATTTTATAACCCATTTGATAGAAGTATTTTTGGTTTTAGGATCTAGTAGTAAAAAAATCTTCTTATATATAAGATATTGATGTTCTTATATAACAATTTTATAGTAATGTTTAAATGGGGTGGAGGAGGAAATAATAAACTACTCATTGATGAAAATTACATCTTCATCAGGTATCCTCCATATGATTTCAATAAAAGTATTCATAATTAAGAGGTCAATATTTAATAATGTGGCTCCTAATCTGATTATAAAAGGTTTTGTGGGATTATTTGGTTTATACAAACCCCCAAATAAAAACAATTAAATCATGTAGTTCTTTAATATTCATGTTTCATTATTTTTACCATTTTGGTTTATTACAATGATAACTAGTCATTTTAACCTTGATAATTTATCAAATAAGAATACTATTTAATGATCATTATAATATTTTTTATTAAAATTGATTCCCATTGATAGATATTATCATATAAAAATCCAATCTTGGTTGAAAATTATTTTTAACACATTATCATTTAACCACAAAAATTGTTTTAACTATAACTGTGCTAGTAGAGTTTTAAATATTTTGCGGTAAATATAGTAATTATAAAATAAAAATTGGCCAAAAATAGAAATATATAAAAAAATATATATATTATCAATTATAAATTAATTGGAATAATCTATAAGTTTTCGAAATTTTTTATTACTTAATAAAATATCATTTATTATATTATGACATTAATGAAACTTTATGAATTATATGTTAAATTTGAATTAAGAAATAATAGAAATGTTCTAATTCAAATATATTATTTTATATAGAATATAACATTATATATCCATATTTAAAATTAATCAGACCCAATAAATCATATAATTTATCAAACATTTATTATTTTTAGTATCATTTATTTTAATTATTTATTAACTTAATAATTCTTACATTGGAATTTCATAGGAATTTATATTAAATATTTCATGTCAAAAAAATTAGTAAAATTATCATGATATAAAACTCATTTAAATTTCTAAATATTATTTATATCTGAACAGATGATGTTTTATCATATCCCAAGGAATTATATATATTTGATGTCAATATGGTACATTTTTTCCATTTTTATTTAACTTATTATATAAGTCAAATTCAAGTAAAAGCATTTGTAAACTCATAAAATTTAACCAAATTTTTTAAGGACTAAACTATAGCCATAGTCGGGATTCATTTTAAACACTTATCTTCTCAGTTTAACTCCATAAAAAACATGTTTTTACATTAACAATGGTAATTAGTATTTATTTTTTTTATTAAATTTATTAAAAACTTATTTTTGTATTATTAGATATTTTAATTTATTCTGATTCAAAATTTGGAATCCATTTTTAAAAATTATCTTCACACAATTACAAAAAAATTAATATTAAACCTGTAGACGTATTGAGAAAGTTGGTTTTAAAAGCGAAAATGATAAAAATATTACAGAAGAATTATATCTAATTTTAATATTATGTTTCTCTTAAATAAATAAATAGGATTAATATATTCATAATATAAGTAATTATAAATTTAAGTCCATTTTATAATATAAGATAACTTTATATATTAAGTAAAATAAAAGTAATTTTTTATATAAAAGATAGAAATTTTCATTATTGCCTAATGGGGAAACATTTCAGAAAATTTGTAAAAAATCACAATATGATAATTTTGAAATTATAAATTTAAAAATAAATTTTATTTAATAAAACAAATTGTAAACATTTCGATAATTAATTTTATAATTCATCACTGAATGGCATAATAATATTTTTCTTAAGAAATGTATTCTTTAAACATATAATGATTTTACAAAAAATTATGGTTTTTATTGTCAATTTGTTATATATATATATAAGATATAATTAATAGTTATGAAATAGATATTACTATTCACATTACTACATTTAATGGGCAGGTTGAATTGGTTGGGTTAATAATATATCATGGTTTTTTAAAATATAGATTTGTGTGTAACACCAGATAATCCATTATTGTTTGTAACACAAGTATTACATGTTATTTCATGTAATTTAGTACATAAAATAAATTTAATTTATTGGAAAAAATAATAATTCATGAAAACTATGGGAGTTATATAGATATGTAAATGATGTATATTAAATAGATATTTATATTGAAGATTTAAATTTTGATTTGACATTGGTATTTATTTTATTTTATTAGTTTAAAATTTCAATAATTTTAACATTGGTACTCTATGAATTCATTATTGAGCTTTAATTCTAGAGGAATATCATAGTTAATTGGTTTGTGAATTTGACATTGTAATGTATTTAGATAATTAGGTTATCTAATTCTATTTATTTAAAAAAATTAATGAATAAAACCATGTTTTTTAATTTTTTATCAAAATATGGGAAATTTGAAGTCATGTTTTAATAATAATTTGGTTTATTGTTTTTAGTTATATAATTCATTAAAAATTATTTTATGGAATTTTGGGGTTATATTCTCTTAAATAGACTATTATTTTAAAATTAATTTCATGTAATCTCATAATTTTATAAGTGTTTTTTAATTATTAGTGGTTAAAAAAAGTCCATCAATGTCGAGCCCTCAACTAAATCCCACTGGCCACATAACTAAGCAATAATGGTCGACTAATAACTCAAATCATGGGAGGGCCTACCTATAGTGGTAGAAGAAAGAGAGCATGTTTATGGGACTGCCTATATGGTTTGGACATATGCCAGTGTAGAGCAAGTAGTGAGGCTCAAACTTTGTACATGTGTGATGTGTTTCCTAGTGGCCACCCTAGTGGGTGCTTATGAGACACTTATGGGACACTCTAAAATAGAACTAATTTCTTGAGTTATATATTTTTTGATGTGGGATTCCTTCATTTTGTTCTATTCAAATTTATTAAAATGTCATTGATTTAACCTGGACATGTGACCCCCCCCCCCCCACTTTGATAAATGACTCCACTATCTACTACCATATACAACTCTTTTCACCATTTTACTACCAGTTTAACTCATAATAGAAACACTATTTCTATGCCAGGGAGATCGAGCTGAAGTTTCATCACAACGTTGATGCTTGGAATCACCGTTGATCCCTTCTAGAACCTCCTTGGACCATTGTGATCCCATATTTAGGCTTTATCCAGCCAATGTGAGGCCAGATGAATAAAGAAACCTATATCATTTCAACTATTTTGCTACATTCATTTCATCCAGTTACCTAAATCTATGAAAGATACAATTGAAATATGAATATGTTTGAGAATACCATAGTCTAATTCAATGAATGATGAAATGTTCAAACACCCAACATATTCTGATTTTTTGAAAACTTGTACAATGTGAGATGGAACATTTAAAAAAGGTAAATTTAAAAATATTTTAAGAATACATAATGTATTATTAGGCGATATATGTTACAATTACTATAAAAAGGAGGCTCATCCACTACTGATAAATGTATTACTGCATCCATGGAGGAGGTGGAGTCTGACCATATTGCTACTACATTATTTTATTTTCTTTATTTTCATTAAACTTTTGTAATTTAATCTCAGATTTATTTTTAATAATATTTCATATAAATAACTAATCTATATTTTCTATTGTCTCTCATCAACCAATCTTTTTCTCCTCATAATTTTATTTTCTTCGTATTCTACATATTATTATTATTCTTAATCATTTAGTATCTTTATATCAATCATTTTAATATTCATTTAAAAATTTATTTTTTTATTTTTTCTCTCTCTTCCAATCTCTATCATAATTCATTATCTTTATTTTATTCATTTATTCATATTATTTTATTTTATTTTCAAAATTGTGACCCCTATAGCCCACTAATGGGAGTATGATAAGAGAATTTTCCCGAGGGGTGTTATTTGTTCATGAATTATTTCTTAATGTTCATTTTATGTTTGTTGTATATACGATTATCATTAATGTGTGTGGTGATTGTATCAAATCACAAGAAAATAAAATGTACTTATATTATATTATTTATTAGTTTTCAATCATTTCCATTGAACAAATATTCAAAATATGTAGTTGATCTGTTCAGAAGAATAAATAACATAAAATAGAGAAAGGACATAGAAGATGTAACAATCATAATTGAGGTATTCCATCATCCATGTTTACAATAAGAGGTGGGATATAGAAATATTTTGAATTTAATATTGGAAACTTATATATAAAAGGAAATTAATTAATTCAAGAGATTTCATATTTTTATTATCAAAATAATTAAAAAAAGAGATTAATTTTTCGATTCAAAACTGAACCCATGACCAATTTCATTCTCTATAATCACATTTTATTTATAATTTAATGTTTTTTTAGTTTAAATTATCATATTTTTTGAATTTTATTTATTTTATAAAGTAATAAAAAACAAAAAAATAACATTGTTTTATAAATGTAATAAAATAAATTAGTAAAAGATGTCTTTATTAATTATAATAAGATAGTATAAAAGTTGAGAAGCTCCCCAAGTGAGATAAAATTAAATTACAATTGTGTTTCACTAGGAAACAATTTAAAAATTATCTTTTCCATTGCCTCATGTAAGGGATGCATCCAAGAATGATTTATAGTTTTTTTATACGAAAATTTTTTCTAGTGACTTCAATGACTTCTATATTGTTACTGTATGTGTCACACCATAACACATTATGTTTTTTTTTTGTTTCCATTTTTCATCCATTCATCTGAGTCACGTTTCTATTTATTTATATATTGCATGTGACTTATTTATAGCATAAATCATTGAATTGTATATTTTTCAACACCTTTTCCAGTTGTTTATTTAGTTTTGAGTTCAATTACTGGTCCATGACATTCTGTTTGTCACTTAATATCTTTTTCATTATGAAATTAACATTTTTTACTCATTTTATTAAATTTCATGTTTCTAACAAAAAAACATCAAAAATTTATATATCGACAGTTTGAATCAGTTAATGTGCATAAATATTTAGTATTATATTAAAAAAACATTATTAATTTGGTTTTTCCAATTACCCCAAACATAAAAGATTATATTTCTAATATATATAATCTCGTGAACATTAAAAATCTTCTTATTTACATAAACATTTAATATTTTAAATTATCAAAAAAATTATTTTGAAATGGAAAATAAAATTCGAATTTCATAAACTAATAATTCCTCAAGATCCTCACTCATTAAATAAATAAATATGATCATGTATTTTACTTTAACTCTTTCTAAACATAAATTATATTACTTATTTGAATTTTAACTTATAAGCTTTTCATTAATGTTAAATCTCTAAGAAATTTATCAGAGCTGTAAATATTTGTAATCATCTCCCAATATAATTACTGTAATGGATCTGAACTGAAAGGTTATATATAGATCACCTACTATAGTAATAAAAGGCATCAATCATCTCTTTCATGGAAATATAAAATAAAAATTTATCATGTGGGTGTTTCATTATGGTTGAATCATCTCTAAGGGTTATGGTTGGAGGGATAAATGATTAAAAAATTTCTCAAAAAATAGGTTTTATACTTTATTATAATACATAATATCAAAATCTATGATCAATGAATAATTCCTCAATAAATATCATATCCAACATTTATATCTCAATAAATTCACATGATAAAAATCATTCTAATATATGAAATATTTTATTTCTAGTTTTGTTCATTTTATTACATTTTTACCTTATTTCGGAATTTATTTCATTAGAAAAATATCACATCCATCAATAATCTGCATATGATCTAAATATAATTTCTCTGGAAATGGTTATTTTTTATCCTTTTATGACAAATACATTTTTCCTTATATATATCAATATATTTTTTTTATTTTGTATTTTATTAATAAAAATTAGAGGTGAATAATGAAAGATAATAAATGATAACATTGCCACTCCAAAAATCTCAGGAATAATTCCATTTGAATCTCTTCAATGTATAATATCCCCATAAATAGTGGATAACCGCTCCCCTATACATAGTATTCTAAATAAAAAGCAATATATTAATATTTTATAGGAATATATATATATATATATATATATTTCTTATTACATTTCTCATTTCTAATTATTTTCATTCGTGGAATCTATGGAATTATGTTGGATTAATGTTATGCTGGGGACAAGGATAAAGGGATAATCGATTAAAATAAATCAATCATGTTAAAATTTATTTTATTCAATCACAACTTCGGTAACATTTTATGAATATTTTAGATGAAAAAAATTTCTTAGTCTCGCAATAACTATATCATAGAAATAATTAGGGAATATTGGTTCCTAAATGTTCTCATGAATGAGAACATATGGTTTTGTAAAATTAATCATGGAAATTAAACATAACAATTTACCAATCCCTATCAATTTCATAAATAAAAAATAGTGAAAATCATGATATCAATTTATTTATCAAAATTAAAAAATTTAAAAAAATCATGATTTTCCATATTTGAATAATTTTTCAAAACCATATTAATCCATTTTACTATTATAGTAATCTAATCTTGTCAATAGTGAAATATAAAACAATCCATAATGGTTATCCTATGAGTCCTATGTCTCTAAGATCGACACTAAATTACAAGGGTTATAGAGGAACTTGAAATTGTGCCCTTAACTATAAATATTGGATTTTAAAACTATAGTGGTGAAAAATAATTAATTGAAACTCTTACTCCCCTTTGAAATGAACCATTATGTTGGATACACATGTTTGATTTATATTGATTAGATTTTAATCATATTTATAATGTAATCTATAAATTTACAAATAATATTCATTTATGATGTAATCATACTACTATGACATAAGGTACTTTTGAAGCTTGATTTATTTATCACCATCATTTTTCATGATTATTTTTAGTTCCATAAAAATTGTAGACCAAAAAAATTAAATAAATATTTTTTATATGAGGACCATGATAGAGTAATATATAAAAGATAAAGTGATTAGTCCATATTCCAAACTAATCCCGATGAATAATATAAAAATTTTAATTGTATAAAAATGAATTTAAATAAAATAGATGGAATGTATAATTCAATGTCTGATCCCCAAGTGGGAAATGGGTTTTAAATTCTTCCAAACAAGAATTACTAGATACTATATAATTTCTATCAGTGGTTAGAGTTTCATAGACTTTAAAAACCTCATGTTGTTCTTCCAGGATCACTCTTCTACTAATAAAAAAGTAAATAATCCAAAGAGATAGTGACAATATTTTATCTCCATCATAATGTGGTGTATCATCCAAGGAGGGGAAATGATGAATTTTAAATTATATACTTGGTAATATTCTACATGTGCGACTACTTTATCAGTATCTAGTGGATTATGAAGGTTTTAAAAATTAAAATAATAGCCAAAGATTATGTGAAAATTTTATATTTATTTAAAAAATACTTAAACGTGAATAATTAATAAATAATCATTCCCCTTTTCTATGTATAAAATGTTTATTTTATTCTTCATGAATACCATACTATATTTATTCATGGGATTAAAATAATATATTCTACGTATGTTCCAAGAGATCCATTATTTCCTCATCATGTGGGTTTTAATTATATTCATTTTTCGTAAGGAATTAAAGATTTTTTTTAAATCTAAAAAAATCTTGGATAGAAGAGTTAATAATCATTTCAAATTTAGAAAAACTAAATGAAATTATTTGAAGATTATATTTTCTAACTGATGTAGTTCTGTTTCAATTTCTTCTTCAGTATATGGATACCCATTGTGTATATTTTCATTGGATGAAAGTAGGTAGTCTGGATCCTATAATATATCTTTAAAATAAACCACATGGGTGGATTCGTGTTCATAAATTGATAGAGTTATGTGTAATTATGTTGATTTTTATTCTTTATAATGTATAAGGACATCTTATTTCACGTTATTATAATTTTATAAATTATTAAAATGTGATTTATATCCCACACACAGCTCAACCAAAAAGGATTCATCAGAATGAATCCAATCTATCACTTCTTTCTCAGTTATGATAAAATATTTGAGATGGATAATATATCGATGGACATAAAAAATGACCAAATCATTATAGATGTCGTAAAAATATAGTGAAGATCCCATCGTACTTCATCCTTCTTCTTTAATTTGGGTTATGGTTACTACTATGTTTTACAAACATATGCATTAAGAATGTCTATCATGCCCTTCAATTTCACTATGACTTCATTATGTTTATTCACATGGTCGCAATTATAATCATCATCATATTTTTATTTTCTCACCTATGAGAAATTAAGGCCATAAAATATAATCATTAGTCAAAAACATAACATTAAATATGATTTTATATGTGTTTATTATTAAAAAAAATAAATACACATTATAAAAAAGTTAAATTAGAAAATAGTTAATGATTGGATTACTAAATTCCCACTAATTGTGCTAGTATTGATATAGATGTCACATGAATATACAAAAGAAAATTTATTTTCCATGTGAAACATAAAGTATGACTAGGGATTTCTAGCTTGAGATGATTTTTGTTTATAAGCCTTCAATTGAATTTCTCTTAAACTTCTTCTTTTTAGTTTTTTTATTATTCATTAAAATAATGGTTTATATTTTTTAAAAAATAATTAAATTTAATAGTTAAAACTATTATATTATATTAATGAAAAAATTAATGATGATAGGGAAAGATGGGTGTTATTCTAGTGTTTAGTAACATACTTTATTTAATAATTAAATTATATTTCAAAATCCATCCCAACATGAATGGATTTCTAAACTAAACAATGGGTTTGAAACATAGAATGCCTCAAAAATATATTTCGTGCACTAAATACCATCACCTACAATATCCATATAGAACAAAAAAATGATTTAGAGTATAATACCAAATTGATCAGGTTTTATGGGATATTATTTCAGTTTTTCAGCACCCTCAAATCATTATGATTTTTCATGACGGAACGAAGGGAACAATGATTTTGTATTGAAAAGTTGTGATTTTGGAAGTTTTTTTTTGGTGGAAAATAACCACACCAATTAAATTCCCTATAATTCCATAATTATTTTAATAAGACTTCAAATAAATTAAAATTAATAAAATTATAATTTCATGAAACCTCCCCCATGTACAACCCTCAACTTAGTCAGTTTCAATTGTAATGGGAAAGTGGTCATGGGAGAAAGGTGAGAAGAGGTTAATAGAAATTTGTTTTGGAAGATATATTTATATAGAGATAAAGAGAAATAAAAAAATTGAAACACATTAGTAAAATACACTAATCTAAATATATTAGAGTAAAAGTAATAAAAAGTCCAAAACAAAAGTATGAATTAAGAAAACCCTAACAATAACCAACCATGGAAGATCCTATCTCACTATTAGATCATTTACAATCCACCTTGGTATAATTTTTATGGGTATAAAAAGATACCATGAGCACCATATATGAATCCTAAATGAGTCCAAGGTGGACTCGGGTCATTATAGAACCATGATTGGGTACATTGAGTGTTAAATCTATAAAAAAACTGATTTTGACCCTACCAATTTTTTTGATATATTAAATGGATTTTTCAATATCAATATTGAGATGATGCACTATTTAATGATTTTTATTATTCTATAGAATATTTATAAATAAATTAATTGATAGTTAATTTGTGATCATATGTGTCATTCCACGACACATGTGGATTTTTTCTAGGATTCACTTTTTCCCCCGTGTTCCTTCTGGATCATATTTAAAAACATGATTAAATAATTTATTAGTTATCTGTGATTTAAATAAAAAACATTTTGTAGTTTAAACTCTTATTTCATATGGTTCATCAATTCTGAAGTTTGGTTTGGGGCCATGACATTCCCTTTAACACATTGTGTAAAAAACCATTCAACCCCAAAACTGAACCACATTATCATGGTGTAATGTTAGTGGTAAATATGCACTACTTATGCACTGTGAGTTGTAATCCCAATTGTCTAAATTTTAATGTGCCTAACCCCAAACAAGATCTCATGAAGATTCCAACTTATGTTTAATCGTTGACTAATTTAACTTAAAGGTGGTTAACAATAAATAAAAAAATTAATTCTCATTGTTGGGATCTTACAACCTCCCCAATATATAACACCTTTTCTTCAACTCTCACTCTCCATCATAACTAATTCTATGAAAAAAATATGAGGCTATGTTCTCGCATATTAGATTAACCCTCCCAGGTTTCCTCATAATCATATATAATATTCCAAAACACATGAATTAAATGAGAATTGTTACCCATGATATATTTCTCTCTTTTATCCACATCATGAATATGATGTTCTTTAATAATGCATCAAACTCAAGCTTGATGTCATCAAAATCAATCATATATGATGGTTCTGGGTGATACTAATGAATCTACGACACATTTAATGTATTTAATGAAAACACAATGATGGAGACTAAAAAATATGCAACCAGATTAATCCAATCAACAATATAGAATGATCTCACATATCTATGTCGCAACTTACTATGTTTTGAATCCAATGGAAACCTAGTCATGACGATTCATTATGGAATTCATGATCAACCAAAGTAAAATTGATAGGTTAACGACATCGACCATTGTGTGATATGTTTCTACATTCATCTATAAGAATTAATTTTTTTGTCAACTGAACATGCTCAATTGTCTTATATTCAAGACTCGACGTCAACAAGTCTGATTCTCTATCATCCAACCACAAATAAAGTGATCTGCATAGAATACCACATAGTTCCTCATAGGTTGGAATATAAATTGAATAATGAAAACATTTTCTATTGGAGATATAAAATAGTTCTATATGGTTCTCAAATGTTCCAAAAAAATATTTGGGAGATGATCTCATTATGTCCTCTAAAATATAGATTTTCCACATTGATTACCCATCTATTAATGGGTGGTAGGTATTACACTATAATCCCTAATAATGAAGGAACATGTTTATGAATTTATAGAGTCGAGAGGTGATGATGTGATATCTATCTAAAATAATACTCTATAGAACCCCTAGAGAATGTATGATCTCCCAATTTTATAGGCTACCTAACTAATCGATGGTGAATGTCTCACAAATCTGTAAGAAATGGGCTACCTTTGATAAACGATCCATAATCACTCATATTGTCTAACACTTCCATGGAGTTCTAGGTAATCCAAACATTAAATAAATAATATCATCATCCCACTCCAATTCCGGAATGGGAATGATAATAATAGAATATTATTCCCCTAATGTTTGGGATTAACCTTCAAAATAGTGTATTATTTTATCAGTAGAACTATCATCCCTTACATTATTCCTAGCCAGCATTACTGATGATGATGATCATGGTACATTTATGAAATACCATATTATACTAAACTTTTCAATCATTAAAACATTGACATCATATCCTCTCTCACACGCATGGGTTCACAATCATATCTACGAATGTGGACAACCTAATCTCTATCAACAGTTTGAATAGGTCGTAGCTCACGCATCAATGTTTTCCCCAAACACTAGGCACTCTAGATCAGCATACTGACTCCACTTGTCCCAATTCTATAGAGAGTTTATAAAAGATAAATCATTCAGTTTCATCTTTCCCATTATTCATGAACACCTATATATATATATCATTGAATGAGGTCATCAACTTCCTTTTATAACTAGACTACTTATCTATTCGGGTCTATGTCTTCTGACTCATAGAATCAACAATAATATTTCTATTCCCAAGAGTTTATTATAACCCATATTTATAATATTTTTTTATTTAACCCAAATAATCTACGTTATATTTATTTTATACTAAGATAATAAATATTTAAAGCTCTTACGATAAGTATAAAAATTAAACCTCACACCCTAGAGATATTGATTCCACAATAATAAGTTATGTAACTCAATGGAAAAACTGAGAATGTATGTTGGGAAGTTTCGTTAATTTAGAATCAAATTTCATGAACCCTGATCTATGAAATAATTTCATTTCATCAATATCTCCCCATGACTAATATCGAATACATCACAATACACAATATATTTCATAAAAATTATGGGTAAGATCAGAATTGGTGTGGTGATATGATGTGTCAAAAACTCTTGTAATTCATTACTTCATGCTCTAAAAAACTCCAAAAAAAATTACATTTTTATTATTATTTAGTGAATTAGTTTTCTGTGAGAAATGATAATAATAAACTATCATTAGTGAGAAGTGAAAACTAAAATTATTCACATATATATATAAAATCTTGGGCTACTACCAAGAAAAAATCACTAATACATTCTCAAGATCCACTAGCACAACTTCTTCCAAGATGATGAGACCTAATAAATTAAATTTGTTAATCAATAAAGGAAAGTAAAATAGCATAGAATATTATAAGACTCAAAATCTAGAATATGATATTATTATACTAACAAATAATTATACCTTCAAAACATTATTTTATATTACATTCTTCATGATGAAAATTGATGTCACCCTTACGAGATATGAAAGTCCCCATTCAATGAAAATAATCAATGTTATTCTAGTATAAATATTACATATAAATTCCTAGTATTATTATAATACATTACATAAGATACAGTAGAAGGCTCCAAAAAAATGACACACACCAACCTATAAGGATCACTCCTTGAAATGATAGATACCTACTGATCACACCATTAACAATGTGTTGATCGATATAACACCACATATAAATTGCACCATTACACCCAAAACATTCACAAAATATGAAGATATAAAATATTGGGAAACTATGATACCAAATAATGAAATAGAAATCATAGAATAACAAATAATCATACCTCAATCAATCAATGACCAAGCATCATTACCAAATATAGTAGGATGAATTTCATTGAGCTATATTGTCCCTCTAACTTGAGACATTCTTTTAATCTCATACACTAACACACACTTCATCTTTGAAATATCCTATTATACTATATATTTTCATCCTCCATGAATTGTATGTCCAGTGTAAATCTAACTACCAGACTAATGTGTGATAAAATATCCTCTCCCAGTTCTCATTGTCACCTTAGGTCCACCGTCACTTTTAATATTATGAGGGTTTTGGAAGAACCTCTATATGTGTCCCATCCTTACACATGAACTATAATAAACATGTGGTCACAGACATTGACCTCACATGTGACTAGACCAGTCTCAATAGTATACTATAGGAAACTACCCAAATAAACTACCATAGATTCATTTCAGAACAACTCCACTAAGGAAGGTCCATTAACAATTCTTTCTACTATATTAATATTTACAACCAGATAACCTATCTAAACCATTCTTCCCTATACAAATGGACTCATTCAGCACTCCCTCATAATTTAAATCCTGATTTACTAACATATATAATTTGTTAGAGTACAAAATATTTACTCATACCGTGATCTCAAACTTGAGGCCATTGACAAATATTTCACCCTTTACACCATATCTCCATCTGAAATCAGAATAAAACATTACTTGTTAGAAAATCATAATGTATAATCCGTAAATTATATATTACCCTAATTAAAACATACAAAATCTATAAACCCATCTTGTCTTGTGGTAATTGAGTAAAAATGATCACTGAAATTCTCATGTATGTCCTTCCAAGACATTCCACCAAGATAATTATACATTAACTAAATATCCCACGATCACATCCCTGGACACCATAACATATAAGACAAAAATATAAAAATCTTCCCAATTAGAATATCAATGTGATAAAGGATCATTGGATATAATCAATCTTGGACACACCTTCCTCAAAAAGACCCTCTATAGAGAACATCATGGGATTTTGTAGGAGGGACTAACTTGTAAGATCAAACCTTATCGATGTAACGTATAGAAAATTAGTCTAATAATGAAAGTATATTACATATATTTAGATGAATATTCATTACAATACAAAAAATAATTCCAATGAACCATAATAGTTTAGTTACATTTGAAATAGGGAACATAATCTTTTAATATGGTGATCGATATTCAATATTTCCAAAAAGATCTCCCCATTTTGTTCTCCTTATAGACATACCCAACATAAATACATTCTTCATAAATTGGGGAATGGAAATATAAAAATGGTGGAAATCAGATACTTTGTAAGGGTAAATAAAGGAGATTCTTATGCATAATAGGGACATGAGCTTACCATTTGAAAAACATTACCATGTATATCAAATACGACAATCCTAAGTAATGGAATAATGATTGGAATTTCATAATACATGAATCATATGATAATCCTGAAACATGGTCCATGATTTCCTAAAATTGGAAATATAAAAATATTTATGGATCACACATCATATTATAACATTGTGAACATGTATAAATAGAAACAACTTCACTCATTAAGTTCAGAACCTAAAACCATGACCCTCCTTAAACATATGGACATGAATATAGGCCCACACAAATCATTATGAACATGAAAGAATGTTTCATGCATTAAATTATCTGATAACCAATAATAATACAAGAAAAACACATAATCATAAGTACTCGCTTATCATATTTCTAAATCAAGAAACATTATTTTAAAATCTATAAATGCTTTAGTTCATCCTAGGTTATTAATTTTCTTGTTATTTTCAAATATAGAATAATGGTTCAACTTTTTTTTAATTTCCAAGGAATATACCTTGAAATTGTTAAGCAAATATTTAAGCACAAACCATTCTTATCCAATATATTCCGATTGAGTTTAGCTCAATGTGGTGCTTTTGGGTTGTCACCCCTTACAACATTTATGCCAGAGCCACAAGAAATTGTATTATTCAGATAAGTATATATTGTTAGGAAACCAATCACACTGTCCTTTACCAGAATTCAAGGACATTGTCCTATACATTAACTACTCTTTAGTCATATCCTTTATGACATCCGTACACCTATTCTCAAAAAAATACCAAGGGTTCTCACTAAAATATTTCTAATCCTCAGTTCCGAAGGATATCTAAAACATTCTTTTGATACAAACTATAGAAAAACAATATTCACATATAGGTATTTTCATCTTTTTAAATGAATATGAAATATATTACACAAAAACATTATTAAGGGCCAAAATTATTTATTTACATGGAAAACATGGAATAAATTCATCAAATCATGTTAATTATCATCAATATTTATTCAAAATATCTTCCCATTTATTTCATCCAATAGTCATACCCTACATAAAACCATAAATCATAACTTATGAAAATGAAACATAAGACATGGCGAGCTTATATTCTTAGTAATTATTTAAAATAAAATTTCTAATAATAACATGGAAGTGGGAATAACATTTGAAAACCATTTCATGGATATAAAAGATCATAATCCTAAGTCATGAAATACAGATTGAACTTTTATAGTATATTAATTATATAATAATAAATGAACAAGATCCATGAGATAATAGTATTTCCATAAGGAATAAATTTTTTTCATAAACATAATCTTACATCATTGTGAACATGAATAAATATAAATTGGTTCACTCATTATATTACGAAAATCAAATAATCCCTAAAATTAAACAGATGGACAAGAAATTGGATCCACACATATCACTAAAGACCTGATATATAGGTTCACACATAGCATTGTGAACATTTAATTTGTTTCATTCATTACATTTTGAACATGTAATGAGGTACATAGATAACATTATGAACAAGTAATCAGTTTAATTCATAACATTACAAAAATATAATAATTTTAAAGAAAAAGATTGTTAACTCATAATAAGGTTCAAACATAAAATTTAGAACTTTTAATAAGGTTCATTAATAATATATATAATCATGATTTATCCATCGTTACCCAATGCATTTGAGGGAGATATAGGTCACATCAATTCAATAATGAAAATCATAAAAATTTATGCCACAAAATCATAAAAAACCATATAATAACTCATGATATGGAATTGGAATCATAAAAATTTAATTATAAAATATCCTATGAATGGAATCATGTTTTATAATCATTTAATCATGGTGTAACTATTTGATAAGAAAAAAGTATCTTAAACATTTTGATATCAATGTTAATCCTTTTTGAGAATGAATATTAATGTTATCCTTGGATCATATACCCAATAAGGCATAGGTAACATAAATTTATGTCAAAATTAATGTAAACTAATTTTGAGATATTATTTAAAATATATCATAGTGAAACAATCATATAAAATTAGAAAAAAATATCATTTTAATATTAAAATAAATTTGAAAACCTTTTCATATAAAAATATATAATAAAAAATATAAATGAATATTTGAAAATAATTTAATATATTTTTAAAATAAAAAATCATATTAAATTTACTTTTAAATGATCTTAATATATAATTTAGAAACATTTTGGAATACGTTTTTTTAAAACAATGTTTTAATAGAAAATATATTTTCGACTAAAGAGATAAATACAGTATAATTCAATTAAAAACATTTTATTAATTATATTGTATACCATAGAGTGGTAAAATGGTATATTTACCTTAATTTATCATAAATTACTTTAGAATGGTGAAATTGAAGATAATTATTAAGAGTTATATCATGAGATTTTAAAATAGGGGATCCAATCATAAACATTCTGGATGAATGATATGAATGTAAGGTAATTTTTTTATCACTTTTGTAACATTGAATCATTGGACGCACAAAGGAACAAGATTAAAAAGTACATAAAATAACATTATGATTAAAAATTTCATGATATTAAATTTTAAATGGGCTTTATATACAACATTTCCATGAATATAGGTGCACAACATAACAAAAATTTCAAATATGGGAAATTGAGACAACAAGCCCTTGCAGAGTTGGTAACATTTGAATTATACCCCCCATGAAAGAGAGATCCAAAAAATTATAACTAAATACCATTAATTATAAGTGTAATAATAAAATAATACATTCTTGTGTAGTATATTGACCATATAAAAGATTCAATTGGTCAATTTGACAACTGTCTGACATAAAATAAAAGTGAGACGATAATCCCTTACATTATGTCTCTACTTCAATTGTAATCATTCAAACATCCAATATAATAAATAAATGTTTAGAATAAATATATTATCATACCATATTCATATATATAATTCGATATATTATTTTATTGTGACCTTTTTTACAAACTCATTAACAATTACATGTTAAAGTTATGTTTAGGGTGATATCCACTTTTTTGTATATGTTTTCATTTTTTTTATTCCAACATTCTTAGATCATGGTTTTATTATAATAATAATGTAATCCAAGATATAAATACCATATATATTCAATATATATTTAGTTATATTATTCAATAATAATTAGTGATAAAAAATTAAATGCACCATACATAAAGACAGTATGCCATAAGTATGAATGATGATTGTCAACATTTTGTTATCATACTAAATAAATGAAATGTAAATAAAATATATATTCATATTACCAATCTCGTATAATTTTTATTTCATATATATATATATATATATATTATTTATATAAATCCCAAACTTAATAAATTTCTATATAAATAATGAACAAATCACATCGCTTCATGTGGCAGTAGTCCTTCGTACATGAGAATGATGTTATTATATTCCAACTAAATAGAAACCAAGAAAGTTTGTGTGATATTTTGTTTATAACAGAATAATAAATTCATAAATAATGTATATATCATTTATAATGTACAAATCCATCATTATTCATAATCATTAATGGTTTTAATGGAAAATAAATGACATCGGTTTGGGAGACAATAGTTCATCAAACATATGAATGATGATTTCATTAACCATTTTATGGAAGTTTGTGTGGTTATAGGCTGTAGCACCCAAAGTGTTTATATAATTTTTTCTCAAATAAATTATATTTTAAATTATAACATTCAATTAACTATGTCTAAGATTCATTTCCCACAACACCGACTCAGAATATTTTACATGAAACATCAACTCATTGTACATTACAAAGAACATAGACTTAGAATATATTACATGACACGAAGATGTTTATACGGAACATAATTCTTCAGTTATAATTTTTTAAATGAGATAATTATAACAAACCTATTAAAAATATTTATATTAATAAAAATTACTACTTTGAAAATATTTTTTATAATTGTTTTATTTAAATAACAAAAATTATTATGAAATATATAATTTTTGATGGAGTTCAAATATGTTCAAAAATACCATTATATAAAATTAAGTACATTTAATGTCCTATAAAAAATAAAAGTTTTTTTAATAAATTAAAAAAAATTATAAAATAATATTTAATTTCTAATTTAGAATGTAAAAATTAAAATTGGTTGAATTTATGGGATTTTTTGAGAAACCTTATTTTTTAATGAATAGTGAAAAAATGATATATTAATTCAATTTGTTTCATATAATTTATTTATAAGGATAAAAAACATTTTTAATTAGTTTAAAATTTAATTTAGTTCACATTTTTATCAATCAACCCAATTTTGGACATTGGAATCAATTTCACTTTGAAATTTAATTTAACAAGACATCTAAATTTTGACCGTTTTTAGATAAAAAATCCACAATGTCATCTAGTCAGCGGGATTATTATTAAAGTAATTTCTACCACATATTTGATTATAATATGAAAAATGCATTCCATATTTGGGATTTGAATAATTTATATTTTATAATAAGAAAAATATAGTATATGACCAAAAATAATACTGAAAG
This sequence comes from Viscum album, assembly GCA_963277665.1. NCBI lineage: Eukaryota > Viridiplantae > Streptophyta > Magnoliopsida > Santalales > Viscaceae > Viscum > Viscum album. The sequence goes on from OY728162.1 coordinate 614,292,559, forward strand.
TGATTAAATTTATTTAAAAAATTAAGGATAAATTAATCTTAACAAGGGGATAAACCATAATATTAAGAAAAAATAAGACCTAAAAAATGTAAATAACTTATTTTCTAGCCGTGATAGTGAAATTATCCTTCCATATTTCTGTTTTTTTGTTTGGAATGGCTTTGGAAATTTAAAATTGTTGGTACACCAATCTTGTTTTAAAAAATCTCAACTTTGTTTTTTCCCTTCTTAATAAATGCCCCAACCACTCTCTTTTCTTTACACCTATGAAACCACATAGATTTGAAATATATATATACAATACACTTCCCTATATCCCTCTAAATACCTTATAATACTCCCATTGAACATAAATAAACTGAAGGAATACTTTTGGCACAAACCAAAATGGGTTACCTAATTAAGATTTAACGTCTTATCTCAAGATCCTATTGTTTATATTCTTTCTACTCAACTCCAATATATTTATTCCATCATTATATAATAATCCCAGTATCCAAAATATACTATTATATTGTTATGATAATGGTGTTACCAATAATTACACACACCACCTTCAAATGGGTAATGACCATAATGTTTACATGTATGGAGAACTACCGCCTCACTAAACAACGATTATTCACTCTTCTTTTACCACATATCATGGTTTTAATTATGATAAAAATTATGTTTTTATATTTAATATATTATATTTATTATTTATTTAATATTATATATTTATTTTTTACAACAATTTTATTTTACATTCCATGTGGTGTAATTACAATAATTTTGTTTGAGGAAGTGTGGACTACCACCCCTTCAAAGCGATGTTATTCATTATCACACACCATGGAATGTGTAATGGATGATTTTAGTTAGCTTATAATATTTATATAACATTATAATACCAGTCTAATGATATTATATACATATATACATATATTTCATTTCATTCGTTCCATTTTTGTGCTAATAAAAATTGAAACATCATTCATATGTACGTAAAAGTTTCTGTCACCATGAATGGTGAATTTCATTTCATATATATATATTATATAGAATATAGTAATAAAAATATATGATTATAAATTATATTTATATCATTTTTTATAGAATGGAATCATTATTCATGTATATGGATGAAGATATAACAAGTTATGAGACATGCAACGAACAAAGAAAATGTTACCCATAGTGAACCCTTAACATATGATTGTTAAAAAGAGGGTAATAAAAGGTCATAATAAAACCCTATATGTTATTATATATCATACTATTGTTCTATAAAATATTTATAAAAAATTTATATTAATTATATTAGTTGTTTGATCAAGTACAATCAGAGTTGAGACAATAGGTAAGGGGATTTCATCTCACTTTTTATTTATGTGAGACAGATGATATGTTCACCACCATTTAATTTATTATGTTGTATTGAAATTTTTTGAATTTATTATAATTCTATTATAAATACATTTTAGTTTTTTAAAAAGTCCATTTTATGACCTTTCATTCATAGGTTTTATGTTTCAAAAGTTACCAAATCAGTGAAATAGTTTTGTCTCAATTTTCCTTCTTTGAGACTCAAAATTTATTATACACCTAAATTATTTTTTAGGTGTATTATATCACGAATATATTTCTTTTGATCATATTTTAGTCTTCATGTAATTCCATTTTCTTACCATAATATTATTATCGCATGTTACCATGTTGTAAAAATCTATTAATACAATCTCATATCTGTTCGATTTTTTAATTGATTGTGTTTCAATTTATGAACTCTCATGATCCAAATATCTAGAAAAATCATGAATCTTATTATCCTAAATTTATAAATGATATAAACATTTATTATTACCAATTTACACACTTTGGTATGTAGGAGAATGTTTTTAAGTAAAATATGATTTTCTCTCTCATCGGTCAAAAATCTATTCTATTCAAAAACCATGTTTTCAAAAATGTAATAAATATTGTTTTAAAAATAAATTTGAAGACCATTTTAATGTAAAAATTATTTTTAATACGTTTTATCGTTTTCGATTCTTTAATTATAAGCATTCAAATTAATTTTAAATGAAAATAGGTTTTCAAAAGGCATTATTTTTTGAAAACATCAATGGAGAAAAGAATTTTTAAATAAAAAATTGTTTTTAAAAAATTATTAAAATTTATTTCCCATTTAAGATAACATACAATGGTGTTAAAATTTCATTTCTGGGAAAATTATTCAATTTTTTAATTCATATTCTTTGTCTAAATGGAATATGTTTTGATGGAAGGATGTTTAGGAAACATATTTATTTTTTACTGAATATATGCTTTTGAAAGAAACAACTTTTCACTTCTTATGTTTATGTTGAAATGATTATTAAATCGTTATATTTCCATAAGTTAGGATGTGATCAAATGATTATACTACCCATATAATTTCACGGGTTATTATATGATTATTTATGATATTGTGGCACTTGTATGGATGATTTAGCTATGAGATAGGTGGAACCTATATCCTTCTCCAATGCATTGGGTAAAGATTTATATCACATTAGAAATACTAATAAGGTCTTGGGAATGAGTCTTAACTTCAAACAATTCCATGTGAGTTTTTGATGACTACCATGATGATTTGAGGAGTGAACTCATGCTACTGATATGGAAATGAGAGTGAACCATGACTACTGAGATGGTATACAGAATGAACCCATTATACCATTATGGTCATGGATGTGATGCCTTAGATACTGTGGAAAACATAATATATGCTTTTCTGTCATCCATAATTCCATGTTTTAATCATATTCTATGCTTTCATGTATTATGTTCTTTATTTCCATATGATTCGTATCTTATGAACAAACAATCTTTATTCATGTTTCATGCATATGATATTTGATATTCATGTTATGATTTTATATTCTAAATTTCATGTACTCATAATGTTATAATTAATATTATTCTTATGTATCTCCCTTGATTACCATTACTAAGAATTTGAGATCACATCATTTTATGTTTCCTTACCCCTTTTTAGTAATATATGTATTATGTTTGATGATTCTAAGATGGATGATAATCAAGATGAACATAGTGAGAGATGATGTTTCTAGAATATGTAAAAAAATTATGTTTCTATTTTTTTAAAGGTGCTTGTATGGTATGGTATTTGGTAAGAGGTTTTTTTATGTTTAATGTATTCTAAAAAAATTATGTAATTTTAATGTACGAAAAGTGAGGTTCTATAACAACCATGTTTTTATTACACAGTAAAACATGATTTATTACCTAAAATCATCACATGGTAAAACAAAGAAGACCGAAAGGAATAGTGTATTTGGGGCTTATCACCATTACATAACAACATAGAACATAAAACACAGAACATATGAATTTAAAAAATCCTTTACATGACCACTACATTCCCTCGTACTTAACATTGAATGGGATATCTTGAGGACATGCATAAGGAAAAGGTGTTCTATAAAACCTAGTAAGGGAATATACATGGAATAGCATGAGGAATAAAATAGATGCTAGAAAATAGGCATATAAATTTAGCACAATGGAAACATGAAACAAAATACATGCTAAAGCATGATAATCATAACATGTAAATGTGGAAACAACACATAACATGGAATTAGAATGAGCCAAGGCTCATTGCACATGGAGCATAAGAAAACCCACATTGAACATGTAGAATGTGTAAAACCTCATTTCACTATAATTATCATGAGTCAACAACCATTTCCCATGGCTTCTCTTGATTCTATACATTACCCAATGCATTGGAGCGCTATGATGGTGCACCCTTCTTAAACATTTCATTTCATGCATAAGTGTGCCACATGGATCATTCAATATTGAATCATTCAACATAATCATTTATTCCATGAAAAAGGAATGTGTAATACATGCATGAAAATTTTTAAACAGTATGTAATTGTGAATAAAGATAAATACCCTTTATAGAGAAATGAGCATGGTATTCACTACACAATGACTTTGGTTTGGAAAATCGCGGTGCAATTTCTGCAGCCTAACGATGTGATAGTAGAACTCATAAAAAATTTTGATGAGAGAGAAATGTATGTCTCGTAAAATTTTCATGAAACTGAAATTAAGGGGGTCATACAGATACAAGTCCCAACAAAATTAATGTAATTTAGTTGCACAATACAAAAGAATTTTTGGGATATAAATGTGGTGAGAGAAATACCTCATGAAATTTTTGCATGGTAACGAATGTACATGGGAGGAATTGATGGGAGAGAAAGGAGTACCCAATCATCCAAAATTAAATTGGAATGTATGTCGGAGGTGGAAAATGATACCCGAACATTTTTAATTGAAAACAGAAGTGCATAAAAACTTAAAGAAAGTTGGACAAATATGAGAAAGGATGAAATCCATTACTTGGAAGTGTGACTGAAAAGGCTTGGGAGTGGCTTGGGAGAGGCTTAAGGGGATCTTGGGTAACCTTGTGAGGATTATAGAGAAAATAGGGTAGGGGTTGGTCAAACTAAAAAGGCTTTGAAAGAAGAGGAAGTGAGATCTTGTGTGGGTTTATATAGGAAAGGAGAGGGAATTATTTATGATTTATGATTGAGACACCTCACATTAAACTGATCTGAACCACAATCTAACCCATGGTTTTATCCCCCAGTATTTACTATATGGTAGTGGAAAACAATATTTTATAAGGACAATGGCCGAAATTCTTAAAATATTCGGGTTGCTTCTGTGGAGGTGTGTCACACTCTCAAAGAAAACAATTTAAAAAGAAAAAATGTTTTATTAGTTTTGGAGGGTCCACAAAAGCTTTGTAAAAAAATAAATCATATCTAAAATAAATTTATATTATTTATTAAACATATATTGGCCGATCATAATTTTGATATTATTTTATTATGTCACTATTGGTTCATTATGATGTCAAAAAACACATTATATATTCAAACAATATTTAATTTTTACCCAAAAATTCAACTATATCAGAAAATTTTGAAAAATTCATTGTTGGATAATTTCGACATACTGATTACAAAAATAATATTAATTTTATCTAAACGATTTTCTAAATATGTTATTATTTAATCTTAAAATAAAAACTGACATTCATAAAAAATTCATTGGTTTTGAAAAAAATGGCTTTCATACCTTAATAAATATTACAAATTCATTCATAAAATTATATAATAATTTATATTTAATAAAAATTAATTTTATTATAATTATATTTTATGAAAATATTATTTAATTAAAAATTACATTAATTCTTCATAATATATTTCTTAGTTGAATATTAATAAAAAATACTATTTGTGCTTTAAAAACTATTTACAATGTAACAATAATAAAATGAATTCACATTCTTCATAAATAATAATGTACATAGTCATAGTTCTAGGGTATTATTACAAAACCACTTATAACACCCGCATAAGACTGATGGGTATGGTGAGCGATGTTGACAGACTCTTGGGGTGGCTCGGATAAAATCGCTCTGGTGGTAATCCCAATTAACATCCACATATCTCGTAGATGGTTCCACTCACGCTTAATGTGTTCAAGCTTAGATTGGGCTTGGTCAAGTAAAATGCCCAATGATGCCAACCCATTTTTAAGATCCAAATAATGTGTTTCATATGGGGAAAGTCTAATGGATGAGGCAATCACTTCCTTTTCCTGAGTAAATTGTATTTTTTAATGCCCTATATTTGTACTAATCATGTGAGGACTCTTTAACGAATATAACAGAAATTGTCACAAAACAGAATTTTAATATCCAGAAACATAAAAATAGTGAATCTCAGAGTGCATATATCCATAATATATAATTTAAATTGATATAGAATAATTTTTATTAATGAAATTTGGGGTCATTATAATCTTCACCCCTTATAAAATTTCACCCTTATAATTTCCTTTTCCCACTCTAAATAAATGATGGTAACTCTACTTCATCAATTACTCTAATTCCCAATTCACTTCTTCAAACATGTCGTTTAGCCACAACAACATGATAAGGGGAATTTTATTATTTCATAGAACTTTTAATCTATTATCTAATATCTTCACTGATTACTCCACATAAGAAAGGTCATCTTATGGTTGTACTACCTCTAAAGAGAGTACATGTGAAGGGACTGCTATGTACATCCATAAAAGGGATACATGTAAGACATCATGTACATTGTCCATGGTAGGTGTATGTTATAGTCAATTTTCCACATCCCCAACATGATCAAGAATCTCGAAGGGGTCGATGTACCTAACACATAACTTCAAATTCATTCCAAAACCACATGACCATCTTACATGGAGATATTAATAGAAATACCATGTCTCCAACTTTAATCTCACGTTCTGGTGGTTGGTTATCTATATAACTCTTTTATTGACTCCAGTATGCCGTGATATGATGCCAAATAGTTTTCACCATATCCACTGTTTCTTAGGCCATTTCAGGTCCTAGCAGCTTGCGCTCACCGACTTCATCCAAATATGCAGGTGTTCTGATCCTCATCCCTTACATAGCTTACTAAGGTGCCATTCAGATGCTCGAGTGGAAACTATTATTGTAAGATAATTCAACCAGTTGAAGATGTTGGTCCCACCCTCCTTTTAAGTCCATTGAACATGATTATAACATTTCCTCCAGTGTATGAATTTTACACTCAGATTGGCCATCCTTTTGAGTATGATAGGCCATACTGAAGTTCAGTTCAACAACCATATAATGTTGAACAATCTTCCTAAACATATAGGTGAATCTCGGATCATGAGCAAATACAATATATAGTGGTACTTCATTTAGCCTTACCAATTCCAAAATATATATCCATTCTAGTTGATCCAATAAGAAATCCTCCCGAATTGCAATAAAATGTGAAGACTTTTTAGGATGATCCAAAATAATCTAGATTTCATTGTTGCATTTAGATTACTTCAGAAATCTAGTGACGAAGCCCATGGTGATGTTCTCCCACTTCTATGTTGGCATGGAAATGGTTGTATCCTCCCATTAGACTTTTTCCTCTATGACTTAACATGCTGACACGCCAGGCACTTTGATGTATACTCAGTGATCACCTTCTTCATATTATACCAACAATAATGATGTTAGAGATCGTGATACATATTTTTGTTTCCTGGGTATACAGTGAAATTGGAACAATGTGCATCATACAAATGTTTCTTCATCAGTTATTGACTTGATAAAACAAATATTCTTCTCCCAAATCTCACAATTCCATATTTATTAACATTGAACTCCATGTATTTACCTTTTATGATAGATTCCACATTCTTCTGAACTCCAACATCATCTTTTTGAGCATCCATTAACTATTCTAAAAGAGACGGTTGAGCAATAATTTGTGAAAGTATTGATGATGTTCCCTTCTTTAAGTTTTACATGTTTTTATTTATGAAATCTATGAATATTGGACCCTTCTCAATTCTATTCATTTATAGAATAGTTGGGTCTTTTCAACGTAGAGAATTCACTACATTGTTCTCTTTCCCAAGGTGGTAATGGATTGAGTAGTCATAGTCATTGATTAGCTCTAACCATCTTCATTGATGCATGTTCAAATCATTCTGTGTGAATATATACTTCTGGATTTTTTGGTCTGTATATATTTCACAATTATCCCCAAAGAGAAAATGCTGCCATATTTTTAAAGCGAAGATCTCTTCAGCCAACTCCTGATCATGTGTTGGATAATTCTGTTCATGGACATTCGATTGCCTTGAATAATAGGAAATTACATTGTCAATTTTCATCAACACACAGTCCAGGCCCTTCATCGAAGCATCCCTGAATACCACAAAAAGATCTCCACTTGTTGATAAAGTGATCATGGGAGCAGTGATAAGCCTATTTTTTAACTCCTTGAAGCATTCTTCACATTCATCACTCCATTAAAACATTACTCCCTTTTGAGTTATCATAGTAAGAGGGTTGGAAAATCATGATAAATTTCTCACAAATCGTCGATAATATCTAGCTAACCCGAAGAAGCTGCGAATATACTTTACCAATGTTGGCCTGGACCATACTTCAATTGCATCTGTTTTAGAGGGATCCACATATAACCCATTTGCTTGTGATGAAATGGTGTATGAATGAGACCTCCTCCAACCAGAACTCATACTTTATGTACTTTTCATAGAGAATCTCCCTCCACAACATCTCTAGTACAGTTCATAGATTCTCGTCATGATCCTCCTTGCTTTTGGAGTATCTCATAATATCATCTATAAAGACTACAATTTTTTTAGGTAATCCCTAAAGAGTCTATTGATAAATTCCAGGAATATTTCTAGAGCACTTGTGATTCCAAAAGGAATTACTATGAATTCATAGTGCCCGTACCTTGTTTGAAAAAAAGTTTTTGGTATATCTTCTTTCTTCACACTTACATGATAATATATCAACCACACATCCTCCTTGGAGAAGTATTGTGCTCCATGCAACTGATCGAACAAGTCCTTAATTCATGGTAGAGGATACTTGTTCTTTATCATTATTTTTTAAGACCATTATATTCGATGAAAAGGTGCATTGACCCATCCTTATTCTTGATGAAGAGGACTGGTGCACCCCATGGTGATCCACTTGGGTGAATAAACCCTTTATCCAGATTCTCTTGTAGTTGTTTCTTCAGCTCCTCAAGCTCCAAAACATCTTCTATATATGAATTCTTGGATATTGCCAACTCCCCAGTTATAAGATCAATTAATAATTCAACATATCTTCTAAGAGGAAGCCAAGGAAATTCCATGGGAAACTGTTTAGTGAATTCCATCACAATAGGCATGTCTTCAAGGATGGTTGTCTCCTAAGACTCAATAATTTGATCCAGATACGCATTCTCATAGGACAGTAATTTCTACATTTGAGAAGATAAGGGTAAATAAGATTGATCTTCCTCATGGTAATTGTATAGAATCGGGGGTTGATTCTCGACATGGTGAGTGATTTCCCTCTCATGACAATTTATGTTGGCTCTATATAAGGATATCCAATCCTTGCCAAGAATTGCATCAAATTCCACCATATATAGTTTGAAGAGGTTTTATGGGAAATTCAATCAATATATTTCGATAGGGGTGGAGTTATATTCATGGGATGCAATGACTGCCCCATTTTCTGTACTCACCAACATCATTACTTCTATGATTTTGGGTGTTTCTGGGACTGTTCTACTAAACTTTTGTGGAATAAATGAATGTGCGGAACCTAAATAAAAAAGTACATTATCTACTCATGAATTAATAAATAGAATATCAGTCACCACTTCTTTTTTGGGGTTCACCTTAGAATTAGTAATGGGAAGAGATCACCCATCCTTCCTTGGAGATTGTTGGTGGCCTCTGAAATCCCATGGCTTAGGGCACTGATTTGCAAGATGCCCTGGTTATTTGTAGTTGTAGAAATGAAAAATGTGTTGAGGTTAGAACATAGTTTATCATTCCTCTATTGTAGGATCGGTTTTTTCTTTTTAGTAGTTAACAGCTAGGTCCCCTTCCCTATTACACCTAATGCATTTCCTTGTCCCCTTCAGGCAATTTCTGGGGTTGTTCTTTTCACACTTTTGGAACGTGGGGTGTTGGAACTTCAAAGCAACATTGTATATATCCATCAGACCACCATAATTGAATTCCAACTTATGTTTATTATCCCCATGATACCTATGAGATTCTATGATCTCGATTTCGAATTTGAGGGCACATCAGACAATTTAATTATAGCCGTTGAAGCCACAGATCACATAGGCTGGGATTCATCCCACCAAAGAAGTGGTAAAACTTGAATTCGGGGATAATGAAAATGCCGGAGGCATATCATTCAAGCCTAGTGTTGTTTTCCTCGTATGCTCTGATAGATTAATCATCTTTTTTCTTGAAGGCAAGTAAGACCTTTTCTAACTTTAGTTATAGAGTTCATGAAAAATATTTGTCAAAAACCATCTTCCTGAAATCCTTCCATTCCAATGCCTTGAACTCCTCCTCAGGGTTCTTATTTTTGGTCAATGTCCACCATTGATCAGCTTCACCCTCTATACGATAAGCAACTAGGATAACCTTCTAGTGTTTAGAAAATTGAAGGATGGAGAAGAAAATTTCAATGGAGTTGATCCATTGTTCAGTGATTGAGGGATCAGATTATTCATTAAAAGTAGGAGGCCATTGTCTCATGAAGCTCTCGATAGCGACTAACTCAGTCTTAGGAGGAGGTAAAGGTTACTCGTGACCCATATTTCTATTCAAATTTTGATTTAACTAAGAGAGAAGCGTGATAAAGTTATTGATTCCTATTCCCATTGTATTGGGCATCTCATTATTATAGTCATCACATTGATCATCAAATAAGATGATAGCCCGAGTCCTCCAATTACTGGACATTTTCTGAAATAAAAAGAATCTTAGGGGTAACACATAAAGGTTAATAGAGGGACAAAAATGATGACATATAAATAAATTTTATATCATTAAATTATGAATCCATAGGCGTCAATATTTCTTATTCATGATCTACTTTCTAACATTTATTCTTAGGGGAATATTTTTTCATTCCCATAATAAGGGTTCATACCCAGCTTGGGAATTTACCAAAGAATATCCCCCAAAAGTTTCGTAACCCAGAGTACAACAAGTCATGTTGTTGTGAACCAGTTCTCATTCATGTCATGCTCAATTTGGTGTTTTCTGGTTTTTCCCCAAGGATACATATGTGTCAGAGATACCTCTACCTTCTCATATCTAGACACGGATGTATTTGTTTGATAAACCACTTAGTCAATAGTCACCAATACTTAGGGATGTTATTAAAATGATTATTCTTTTCTCTAAGTCTTCAATAGGGTTTTCTAATCATAAGCCCAAAAATAACTAATCATATCTGATGATACCAACTATAACAACATAGGTTTTTATTAAACTATTAATCCTGAGTTATTATATAAAATATTCAATTGATACAATATAGAAGATCGAGAGGTATAGTGAATTTGTAGATTTGGAACATTACATAATAACTTATGACATAAAAACAAAAAATCCTTATTGAAAACGTCCTTTACATGACCACTGCATTCCCTCGTACTTAGCATTGCATGAGATAACCTAAGGACATGAATAAGAAAACGATAACCTATAAATCCCAGTAAGGGAATAAACATGGAATAACATGAGGAATACAGTACATGTTATAAAATAGGCATATCAATGGATCACAAGAGAGACATGAACAAAAAGGCTTGATAAAGCATAATAATCATAACATGAAAATGTTACAACAACACATAACATGGAATTAGCATGAGCCAAGGCTCATTGCACATAGAGCATGATTAAAACCACATTGCACATGAGGAATGAGTAAAACCCCATTTAAAATTATTTAGAATGCATCAACACCCATTTCACATGACATATCATGATACTATACATTATCCAATGCATTGGAGCGCAATCCCGGCGCACCCTTCTTAAACATTTCATTTCATGTATAAGTGTTCCACATTGATCATACAACATATTATCTTTCAACATCATCATTTATTCCATGAAAAAAAAATGTGGATACATATAAGAAACTTTTAAAACAATATTTAATTGTTCATAGAGATGAATACACTTGATAGATAAATGGGTATTGTATTCACTGCATAGTGACATTGGCTTGTAAAATCGCAGTGCAATTTCGGCAGCATAACAGTATGACATAAGAACTCATAAAAATGCTAGATGAGAGAGAAAGGGGTGTATCATCATATTTACATGAAATGGATAGTATTGGGGTCATAGAGATACATTTACCCAAAAAATTAATGTAATTTAGATTCATAATACAAAATTATTGCTTGGATGTAAATGTGGAGAGAAAAATACCTCACAGTATTTTGGCATGGTAACAGGTGAACATGGGAGGAATTGTTGAGAGAGAAAGAGGTCTCCAATCATCCAAACATAAATTGTACAGTATTTGAGAGATGTTAAGTCAAACCCCAACATTTTTAATTTATATAAAAAGTTCATAACAACTTAAAAAATTTGTATCAAAATGAGAAAGGAAGAAATCCCTTACTTGGAAGTGTGATCCCAAAGGCATGGGAGAGTTTTATGAGAGGATTCTTGGGAGATTGGGGAAACGTGGTTGGATTATAGAGAGGGGATGTTAGGTGTTGGTCTAACTAAATTTCCATTGATTGAAAAGGAATAGGGAGATTGGGTGGGTTTATATATGAATGGTGAGAAATTCATTATTATTTAGGTCTGGGACATGTCACAATAAACTAATCAAAACCACAAACTAGCTGATGGTTTTTTCCCATGGTTTTAAAAAAGGGGAGTGGAAAAAATTTTATATGTCCAATTTATTATCTTCTTAAAACAATATGGTTTTGTTATTTGGAGGTGAGTCACACTCTAAAGGAGAACAATTTAAAAAGAAAAAATGTTTTATACGTTTTGGAGTGTCCACAAAATCAACTGAAATAAATCAAACAAATATAAAATCACATTATATTAATGCTAAAACATATGTTTGCTGACCATAATGTTTATATTATTTTATTACATCACTATTGGGTCTTTATGATGTCATAAAACACAATATATATTTAAATGGTGTGTATTTTTTACCCAAAAATTCCACTATATCAAAATATTATGAAAAATCAATTTTTGATAATTTTGACATCTATATTCCAAAATTAATATTCATTTTATCTAACTAATTTTCTAAATATGTGAATTTTTACTTTTAATATAATAATCGATATTTATTGAACATTCATGGGTTTTGAAAAAAACGACATTCAAACCATTATTAAAATTAAAATTACATTCATAAAATAATATATTAATTTATATTTAATAAAACGTAATTTAATTATAATAATATTTTATTAAAATAAAATTTATTTAAAAAATCTCTTACTTCATCAAAATAGTTTCCTTAGTGGAATATTAACTACAAATACTATTTTTGCTTTAAAAACTATTTACAAAGTTAAAATAATAAAATGAATGCACATTTATTATACAAAAATTAATGTACATATTCATAGTGTTGGGGTCTTGTTACATAATCCCTTATAAAACATTCATATGACTGATGGGTATGGTGTGTGATGGTGACAGACTCAGGGGGTGGAACAGATAACATTTCTTGGGTGGTAATCTCTGTTAACTTCCATTTCTCTCATAGTTGGTTCCTCTCATGCTTAACGTTTTCAAGATCTGCTTGGGCATGGACAAGAGTGAAGCCCAATGATGCCACCTGTTGTCCGATCTCAGACAAATGGGCTTCGTACAGGGCAAGTCTACTGGATGAGGCCATCAATTCCTTTGTATGAGTAAAATTAATTTTTTAAAATACTATATATATACTTATCATTTTATCACTGTTCAATGGCTATTTTAGCGATGGTAACAGTTCATAATGATATTTTAAAATCCAGAAACATAAAAACAACGATGTTAAAATTTAATATAACTGTAATAATACCTTTAATTATATTAAGATGAGTTTTCATTAATGAAAGTTTGGGTCATTATAGGATTGCTATAGTTGGAATTAGTGAGAATTTTATAAATCATTGTAATATAAGATAAGAAAAACATAGTGAGAAACCAATTGATATGTCTATGGACAAGTATATAGATATGTAAATGTATAGGAAAATATATTAAATTTTTCATATAGTATAGAGTGAGTTGTTTCCTAAAAATTTATATCATTCTTGATTCTACAAGTTGATGTGGGTATAGCATTGAAGTACCTAGGTGTAACATGTCTGGATTGATTTTTTCGGCCTGACACAAGGTAATCTAGTAGACAACAATGGTCCATGATTCACAACTAGTTTGTAAATCCTTGGGGATAATATTTTAGAATTCACAAACACATCACTTACTATCTTAAAGTATATAAAGAAATGTTTCCTATGAATAACATAGGACAAACATAATTTCATTCATTTATTAAGGAGTGTTTCATAATTTAGAAATCCTATAAGTGACTTTTCAAGGTTATTAGTATCATCAATATGATAAAAACTTCTTACTATATTATTTTTTTTAATGTATATACCACTATTGAACTGCATTTATTGTGATTATGATGGATAATGAAATGGTTGTTCTCTTAAGAAACTGATTGTTATGGGAGTTGGGACAAAAAACATTTTTTGATGCTCACACAGATTTCGCAAGCTATGAATCATGGTAAATATCTAAATTATAGAAGGAGGTAACAAAAATAAGTTGAGTATTTTATGAGGCTACGTCAACCTTCTTTTAGATGGTTTTCTGGTCTACTTTTTTTGGAAAATGGTTCTCTATCACTGAAAGGATATTTTATTTTATATAGTATTTAGATAATAAAAATGTCATTCTAGAAGTCTCTCAGTTATAAGGCAAAGAATACTATATGTGGACTCTAATTAACTATACAAGGTAGTAAGATGAGGTTGAATCCACAGATTGGGATGAGTTTATGAATATATTTTTCATTCAGTACATTATATAGATTATTCATGCCATGATTGATAAAGAGTTACTTGAGTTGAATCGAAGGGATGATTAGTATCTTGGTACCTATGGAGTTAGTTTCACCAGACATGTGAGGAATGATTTAGGAATTAAAATCCGACCAGAATGTAATGCTTACAGGTTCATCTATGTCTTGAAGCCATGTCTCTTATGGGTGTTCGAATAAATAGACATTAGTTTCTATGACTAGATTATGTATTGTGAAATCATGTTTGAAATTGGGGATGGAGTCTCGAATCAATATCATGGTCTTTAAAAGATATGAAATATGGAGTTTAATGTAAAATCTAAAAACCCTGACGAGAAGAATATGAGATCCCCGTTATCCAATTAGTGTGGAAAGAAACATGGAGAAAATTGTCTTCAGGTTTCTAAAAAACGTTTTATGTGTCAAAGGGATGGACACCTGGCATTTTATTTATAATGATATGGGAATATATTAGATAATGTTGACAATGAGGAAATGCAGTATAGAATTAAACTCCTAGGATTCATTGATATATGTGTATGGAGAGTGGGAATTATTCTTACCACTGTACAAACCCAAGGGATGTGTATGATGACCGAAATCAATAACCAATAAATTCAAGTGGCAATGGAAAATCATATGAAATAAATATTTATTGTGTAGGGTGAGATAACAATGTGATAAAAGGATCACGTTCCATCAACTCTTACACTTCTAATGTCATATTTGATTCTGGATCTAACAAATCCTTCATATCTATATAGTTTTCTAAGGGTTATAAGACTGCAAAAAAACCATTAAACATAGAATTAAGAGTGCAAACCCCTAATGGTGTGATTAATGCATCCCAAGTCTAGGATTCCTCTCATGTTGTAGGTTGTGGGAATGTGATTCCTAAAAATCATCACATTTTTATTTTTCATGAATATTATGACATCTTAGGAATGGATTTCTATTCTATGAATAATGCTCAAATTAATTGTCAATGATGGTATGTTACATTATATATTTGAAACCCCCCTATAATAATCCATCCTTTTGATGATATTTATATACTTCCTATAGAATTTACATCTATTGTATCTGTTTTAATTCCAATTCATAAAGGTTGTTTAGCTGAAATGGTTACGTAGAAAAATCGATAGATGATATGCCCATTGTTCAAGAATTTGTGGTTGAGTTTTTCGAAATAACTCTCTCTCCATCCACTAAAATATGATGATGTGTTCTCGATAGAACTCATACATGATTCAAATCCAATTTTCAATACTCCCTATAGAATGGACCTCATTGGGTTGTAGGAATTGAAAAGGAAACTCCATGAAGTATATGATAAGGGCTTTATTCAACTATGTGTGTCCCCTTGGGTTGTACTTTATCTTTTTGTAAAAAATAAAGATGGATCAACGTGACTCTACATTGATTATTAATAGCTGAACAGAACACAATTAATAAAAAGTATCCTCTTACCTATATTGATGATTATTTTATCAACTATACACAGCTCAAAAAAAATCAATTATTCAAATACCATTTGGAAATTATCAATTGAGTGTCAAGAAAGAGGATATACCAAAGATGAATTTTTTAATATTTATCAACATTGTGAATGTATAGTGATTCCATTTGGTCTTACTAATTTCACTTCTATCATCATGTATTTAATTAATTGACTCTTTATATATTACCTAAAAAATGTTTTGGTAGACCTTGTAGTTTATATTCCTATCTATTCATTGGGTTTTGATGTGAATGAAGATCAAACTAGAATATACTATATACCCTAAGGAAGGACAAAATATAATAAAATATTACAATGGTAAATTTGTGGTTCTAAAGGGTTTCATTTTTTGTCACATAAAATAATGATATTGTATATCTATTGATCCATCAATAATATAGATTGTTAAATATTAGTCTAAACCAACATTGGTCACCTAGATCTGTATATTTCTTTGTTTAGGTAGATATTATAGATGGTTTGGGGATAATTTAACACGAATATCTAATCCTCTGACCATGTTAACTATAATGGGTTCCAAGTTCTTCTACACCAATTAATTTGAGGAAAATTTCAAGGAACTGAAGAGAATGTTAGTCGGTGAACTTATGATTACGTTATCATGTTGTGTAAAATGGTTTTTAATATATATAGATGCATCCAAGAATGTATAGGGATGTGTTCATATGTAGAATATCTTGGTTATAACTTATTCCCCATAGTATTTGACGATTCATGAGAAAAATTTCACATAAAATTATTTGGAGTTAGAAATGGTAAATTTTTATTAAATATATGGATGAATTATATTTATGGAGAAATATGTGGTATATATACCAATCATAGAAGTCTGAAATGTTTATTCACATTGAAATAGTTTAACATGCACCATAAAAGATTATTGGACATGTGAAATGATTTTTACTAGTAAATAGATTACCAACTAAGAATAGCGAACAAGGTGGAACATACCATAAGTTAAAGAGATTGTGCTAGACTATTCATGATAAGGATCACAGAAAATATAATATTTCTGGATTTTCATAGAATGGATCTATAATTCCTAATGTATAAGAAAAATATTATACTTCTCAAATGAATTTTCAAACCTATATCCATGTGAACATAAAGGAGGCACATAAATATAAGGTTTAGGACCCGTGAATCTGTTCCTTCCATACTAGATTTGAAAAAGGAGCTATTAGAGGAAGATCATAGTTCTTCATTCCAAATTTATCATTGATGTATGAATATGTATAGAGACACGAATGAGAACATATTTCTTGGTTTAATGAAAAGATATATCATAGAGTTTATATCTCAATACATATTTTTACAATAAGTAATGTATGAAATAAAAAATTCAAAGGGGATGTTTCATCCATTACCCATACCAGAATAGAAATGGGATAACGTCACAATGTATTTTTTTCATAGGACTACTAAAAACCTATAAAGTGATTAATTTTTTATTTGGGGTCTTCAATCACCATACATAGTAATCACACTTTATATCTATTAGATAAGACTTCTCTTTTGATCAGCATGAAAGGATATACATTATGTAAGTTATAATTTTTCAGGAAGTAGGAAATTTTATTGTATCGGATCAGGATCATTGGTTTATATCATAGTATTAGAGAAATATTTAACAAGAAATTAATTAATAATTGTGTTTCATCACTAATTTTCATCCTCATACAGATGGTAAATCTGAAAGAATAATTCAAACCCTTGAAGATATGTTTAAATCATGTTCTATCTATTTCAAATGTCTTTTCGATCAACACCATCATCTAATTGAGTTTTCTTAAAACAATATCATTCACTCAGGAATTCATATGAAACATTATGAATCCCTATAGAGGATGAAATGTATAGATTCTACATGTTGGGATGTTTTTAGAGAAATAAGGCTATTGGGACATTAGATCCCTAATGAAATTCTCAAGAAGGAAAGAAACATTTAGCAGTAAATCAGTGATGGTCAATGTTAGAAGAAATGTTTTGATAATAACCAAAATCTTGATCTAGAATTTTATATTGATAAAAATGTTTTTGTACAAATCTCATTCTAGAAGAATGTTAAGAGGATTAAAAGCAAATGGAAATAATCCCTAGGTATATCGTTTCCATTGAGATTCATGATTATATCAAGATGAGAACCTATCGCTTGAAACTCCTCTAAATATATATTAAGTCTATTATATATTATGTTTATATTTCATAAGGATGTATATAAATAACCCAAAAAATATACTGAAAACATTGGTCATACTGTTGATGGATTATTTTTCTTATGAGGACTAACTATTAGTAATTTTAGATCATACAGAGAAGGTGATTGGAAACAAGACCACCTACCTGGTCTATGTTTCGTAATGAAATCAACTCTTAGAGGAAGATGCATGTGAAAATGAGGATATTCTGAATTATAAGTATCCACTTTTTCTACCCATGTGATTAATTTCAATGGTGAAATTCATTGTATAGGGGGAGGGGGTAGAATGTAACAACACATGTTTTTATAGTAATTTTATTAATATAAATAAAAATCACAGTTATGTATTACAATACATGTTGAAAATCATTCTTTTCACATGGGACTATCTAGTCATATATTACATGGAAAATATATGTAGTGTCTGTAAGATGTAAAATCATCATGGAATATATTACATGTAACACTGATGTTACTATGAAACAACATTGTACCGTTGTAATTATTTAAATCAGATAATTATAAAAAAATTGTTAAACATAGTTATATGATAAGTAATAACTAATTTTAACATATTTTTTTATAAATTTAATATATAAATAAAACATATTTATAATGAAAGATATAATTTTTTTCAATCCCCTATATGATGAAAAATATCATTTTTTCAAATGATATTATTTTAATTCCATTCAATGAAAAATAATAAAATTAAATTTAGACCCATATATATGATTAATTTCATAATATAGTCTTAGTTTTTAAATTTATATTTTAAATATTATATTATAGTGAAATTATGGAATGTTTCTGAGAGAAGTCATTTTTGATGAATTGTGAAAAATACAAGATTTTAATTAAAAAATACTTTTTCATATAATTTATTTATATGGTTTTTTTATATTATAGTTTTGTTCTAAAGTTTAATTATATAATATTTTTATCAACCAAACCAATGTTGTCCATTTTTTATTAATTTTACAATGAAATTTAACATAAAAATATTGCAACCTTATGATCATTTTAACTTTAAAAACCTATAGGGTCATATTATCCATTAGATTACATTTTAATTAGTTTATACCCCTTATGCTATTATAATTCGGAAAAATGGATTTCATATTTGGAATCGGAATAGTTTATAATTTCTCATAATTCCAAATTTCTTTTAAAATAAATATTTGTGAATGTGATTAAAATTAATTACAATGATTAAGATTAAATTAAACCTTATAATGATATAAACCATAACATTAAGACCCAAAAGACCTAGAAATTTGTAAAAATTCCATTTCATTGAAATTATTATGCCATTAATATTATAATATTATAATTAATTTTTTGTATTTTTTCGGTAAAAATGTGGGTACACCTAACTTGTTTTAAAATTTTCCTAGTGTGTACTTTCCCTTCCCTATAAAAGGGACCCACCTCTCTCTCTTCTTCAGAACTATAAAAAACATATGCTAAAAAAATTCCCAAAACACATCCCAAAATCCATCCATTACTCCTAGAAGCCTCCCATTGTACATAATTCAACCCATGGAATCCTTCTAGTAAAAACCCAATAAAGTTACCTAATTAAGAGGTAACATATACTATCAAGCTCCTCTTTTATATTTTAATTATACACATCATCCATGATATTAATTACATTATTTATAACATAAATAGAATCAAAAATATAATATGATGTTTCTAGGATATTTTTTTAACTTACACTTACACACACCTCCTTCGAACCAGTAACAAACATATTTTTTAAGTGTACGAAAAACTACTTCCTCACTAAATGATGATTGTTTAATATTCATTTACCCCCAAATATGCATGAAATTTTTATGGAATATATATATATATATATATATTTCATATATTATATTAATTATTTCATTTAAAAATTATTCTCTTTACAACACATACTTTTTGACTTTTGATTTGGTGTAAATATGACAATGTTGTCTAAGGAAGTGTGGACTACTACATATAAAAAGAAATGTCACCCACTCACCCACTACATGGAATGTAATAAGTATTGTTTTATTGAGATTATAATATATATATATATATAATTATTATTCTATTATAATGATATTATATACATATATATGTATATCACATTTTCTTTCTTTCATTCAATACGACAATAAAAACAAAAACATCATTCATGCATACATACTGCTTAACATCTTCATTAATGGATTATTCTATTTAAAAATCCATATTCTTGAGATATTTATAATAATAATTAAATTGGAATAAATTATATTTATATCATGGTTTACATTCTGGAATCATGATATTGGTATAAGGACCAAGGAAATGTCAAATTAAGACACATGCGATGAGAAAAGATAATATTACCCAAAGTGAGACCTTGACATATATTTTATAAAAAGAAGGTAATATAAGATCATAATAAAACATATATGTTATTAGAAATAATAATATGTTTCTTTATAATATGTGTAATAAATATATATTTATTATCTAGGTGGTTTGATCATGTATGATGAGATTCAAGAGAGAAGGTAAAGGGATTTCATCTCACATTTTATTTTCATGAGATACATACTATGTTCACCATACTCTATTTTTGTAGAGTGTATGTACTTTACATGAAGGTATTTTATGCCTTTTATAGTAAAATTTATGTGTATCCACATCAATTTTAATCATATTTCTTTCATGTGGTTTATTCTTGAATCATTACCAAATATGTAAAATACTTTAGTCTCAATTATCATTTATTGAAAATCATATTTGGTTTTAAACATAAATTCATTTTTTATGTGTAATGTATCATTAATATCATTATTTTAATGATATATTAATATTAATTTAAATAATTTTAATCATGGATATTATTATCCCATGTTACAAGGGAAAAGAGTTTATTTAAACAATATCATCAGTTTTTAACATTATTTATGATTATGGTTTAATTAATTTAATCTCATGATCCATCCCTCAAACAACACATGAAATATTGTTATCACATGGTTATTATACATTTACTCATGTATTAGTTCAATTTATACAATTTATGGTACTTAATATAATGTTTATATGTAAAATATTTCCACCTCTCTCTTCTTTCAGAAATCTACTATATTCAAAAACTATATTTTCAAGAATTAATTTAAAAATTCCTTCAAAAAGATATTTTTAGACCATATTCAAGTAAAAATGATTTTGAGGACGTTTTCTACTTTTCAATGGTTCATTAAAATATTTTCAAAGATTGTTTATAAGAAAAAATTTTTTCAAAAGGATTAATGTATTAAAAAAAATTAGTCCATAAATGATATTTTCTTAAATGAATGTTATTAAATGTTCTTTAAAAAAAATTCCCATATAAAATAACATCCATTGGTTTAACTCATTAAATTATGGATCAATTATTCAATTCCTCTAAAAATATTATTTTCTTGAATGGAATATTTTTTTATTTCATTATGTATATGAAACCTGTTTCTTTTTCACAAGTTATATGCTTTTGAAACCCGATTCTTTTCATAGGTTATGTTTATAATGAAATGATTATAAAACAAGTAATTTTTTTAGGTTATCATATGATTAAATTTTTATAATTCCAATTTCATTTTATGGGTTATGATATGATTATTAATGATCTTATGTAATATGTATGTATGATTTTACATTGACATGTGTGGGACCTATATCTCTCCCCAATTCATTGGTTAAATATTTCAATATAATGAGATAGAATGAGATGGTCTTGGAAATGATCCTTGACTACTAAGATGGAAATTGGAAAGACCCATGACTATGAAGATAATATGAGGATTGAATTAATTATACTAATATGGCCATGGGAATGAACCATGACTACCAAGATTGTACAAGGAGTGAACCCATAAAACCAAGATGTTTATGGAAGTGATGTCTTGGATACTATGGAAATCATATTATATGCTTATATGTCAAAAAAATGAATGTTTTTTTCATATTATATGATGTCATGGTTTGTGTCCTATATTTACTTATTATACATGTAATAATAACATCTAGTATTTATTACATGTTTCAGGAATACAACCATTGATTTTTTGGGTATGATTTTATATTTAATTGTTGACGTTCCCATACCCTTATGATTATGATTATGGTTATGTATCTCCATTTTTTACCCTTATTATGAATCTCTTCTCACACCATTTTATTTTTCTTTCGCAATGGTAATAGAGATGTGTATTATGTTTCAAGAGTCTAAGAAGGGTTCCAGTCCATAAGAACCTAGTTGGAGATGATATAGCTCACTTATGTAACAATGTTAATGTTTCCATATTTCCAAATGCACTAGACTAGTATGGTCTTTGGGAATCATTTTGAATTATGTTTTAAGTATCCCTCTAAAGTGATGTAATTTATGGTATAAAAAGTGATGGTCATTATAAAGGTCATACCCGTAACATAGAAGCGTCCCGTTATATGGAATATATTGAGTTTATTATATAATAATTATATATTTATAATTTATGGATATAGATAATGGAATAAAATAAAGGGTATCCTTAAAGAACATTAATTTTCATTGATTCTCCACCTTACGAATTCACTAAATCCTTCTTATGTTGTCTTTCGACACAAACTATGTCTTCTAGATGATTTCGCTACTTATGGTCATAATCATGGAGGAGTTCATTTCATTCAGACTGTAATGAGGCAGAAGTTGATGAATATATTGGTTTAATTATATTGGACGTGTCCCAAGTAGATTGTATTAGAATTGGAGTGGAGATGACCTCCTTAGATGTTAACCTCAACATAAAATGAGTTTATTTTAATCATTTTAAGGATGCTAAAGTCATTGAAGTTGTCCCTACTGTTCACACTACATCTGTGGCCACCTAATGTCTTGTTTTGGAGTACAAAAATATGTAGCCTTATTTTATAGGGTGAGGATTCTTATATCTAAGAGATTATAACTCAGGTAATTATCAAAATGAGGTTTATTGCAACACCAATGTAAAAATAACTAATTTTTTTGGAGAGATCCATAAACGTTTTAATCATCTATAATCATAGATAATGTAGAGGATGTTTTTCTTGATGAAAATTGACAGACAACACACCCTTCAATGTGCTATATGATGATAAATCCACATTCAAATATATTGTTACAAATGGAATATAGAAGCTAATTGAATGTGATGGATTTATGTCTACCCCCGTTGAAGATAAAACCGAGGAATGAATAATTTAATGTTCTAAATACAGTGTCCACCGGATCTCTCTCTATGTTTTCAAGGAGGGACAATACTAAACCTCTCAAGAACATCAGAAAATGTAATTCGCAATTATAATTGGAGTCTATAAATGAAAATTATTATGGGAATGATTTTCTATACTATGATATTTAGTTTTTTCTTCTACAAAATTTGGGAATTTTTTGTCAGCCACATCTGCTCTCCATGTTGACTTTTTTTCCTTTATATTTAATAAAAGGATAGAAGCTTATTCTTCAAACTAAACATCCCAGCTATTTTCACTCATTATTATCATAATCATTTTGTGGATCATTTTATATAATAATGATTTTAATGTGTAAAAATATTTAATCAATTTTTCAAAAGAAACTCATAAATGTAGGTGAATTTAATTTATTATAAATCCCTAAAACATGATCAGTTAGTGGGTTTTTAATTTGAAAATATTCAAAAGCTAGAAATTTTTTATATTATAATTTTATATTATAATGATTAAAATAACCTTAATTGGATTAGTATCTGTATAATTTAACAATTTTGAATTTAAAATAAATAAATATTAAAGTAGAACATTATAAATAATGTTCATGAAAAGGATGTTATCAATTACAATCCAGTATTTTCACTATTCATAAAAACTGTTGCTTTTCCTAAAATATACAAAAATTCATACTATGATAATTTTTTATTCCTCTTTAAAAATAATGATTATTTTATAAAAAAAATTTACTAATAAAAATTATATAAAAAATATGTTTCCCATAAAAATGCGATAAAAATTATTTTTAAAAAATTATAACAATTATAAGGGTAAATATTGTTTTATTGTTATGAATTGTTTAGAAAAAATATAAGATAATTTTTAACCATTTTATAGAATATATATTATATAAATTTAATAAAAAAATAAAAAAATTATTTGGATAATTTATTGATATAAAACACTCTTGTAAATAAAAAAATATTTTTTAGGAAAATGTTTCAAAGGGTTTCATTTTCATTTCTAATTAATTGATTAGAAATTAATTAAATATATATATACATACATATATGCAAATGACATATTAATTTATTTAATCATATTAATACTGGATAGTCAAATATCTACATGATAATTATCATATTAAATAATAATATTTTAATTATAATTCATGTCTTATTTAAACTCGTTATTACATGTAATGAATGCTTACCAACTGTTTCATATATTTCAAGTTAGGATAGAAAATTTATTTAATCAAAAAAAATAGTTCATAAAAACTCATGGGGTGTTAATTAGCCTATATTAGATATTAATCCATAATATATATAATGTGGGTGAAATTCTCATGGAAGTTATCTTCCATTATTTCACTTGGATCTGATGGGGTATTTTTTTACACTACCAAACATTCATTATAAGTAATGTACTCCAATTTCCAAATTGATAAACATCACCATGAAGGAATCCCACTATAATGAAAATAAAATTTTAAGCCAACATAACATATTGTTTACTTTGATACAAAAAAGGGTTCAAAATAAGTCATTATGAAGATGTGTCCCATAAACCACCCCAACATAAATAACCACTACACTCTCACTACACCTAAAACCCCTATCCAAGGACACATGATAAATATTTCAAATTTTATTCAGCTGTGTTATAATAAATTATAACACTATTTTAGAAAATAAATATAACATCTATAAATTCAATATAGTTTATCACATTTTATTATGAATTATTTTTCAAAACATTGAATGAAGTATAAAAGAAGTTAATTTCCTACAACACGATTTTCTAATTCAATATAAAATATCATAACATGTTTTTTTGTATTACTGATTTGATTAATATCACATAATCCCCTTAGTGTTGTAAATAATTCATTCATACATAATCTCATTCTCTAACACCCTATGAGAAAATATCTGAAAATAGTAACATGAAACAGACAGTGAATCACAAAATGTGAAATAATATGTCAAATTTAAAAAGTGAAACATATGAACAATATTTTCTCCCATGGGAACAAGGATTTTCCTAAATACAATGGTTAGAATCTCCCTTTCACGAGTTAAAATCTAATATTATACACATCAACGTATCCATTATACAATTCATGAATAGTATATCATAAAAAAGACCAATGAAATGATAATATATTGTAATGTCCTTGTGTGGATCACTCCAATTTAGAGTTGAGTTGTTCTCAAAATGATCCATAGTGAACCCCCATATTCCAAATGCTACCAAAACTATGTGAGGATCCCCTAAGGACTATTGGGAGACTATAACCTCTTTATCAATGTAAAATAATAATTGAAATAATATGAAATTATAACTAGTAGCTAACTACACAACACATAAGAAATTTTCAAGTGGGGTAATCACCAAGAAAAGAATAAAATAAACATTCTATGTCATAATAGTTTTTTATTCTAGAGGGATCCAAAATGTAACAATGAACTACAAAATCCCCAAAATAGGTGTCAACACCTAGCTCAGTGCCCTCATACATGCTCTATCACATAATCCCCAAATCATTCATTTATTATCAATCCTCTCCCCATTTATTGACATTGAACAAGGAAGTCTTCTCAAGTACCAACAATGGTTTGATCCTGGTGTGATAATAACATAGTAGTCCAAAAAAATATTTTATGAATTAAGAAAAATTATGAGTATAAATATATAAAGATAAATAATATAATAATAAATAATGAAATAATGTAAAACACATTATGAATGTAGAAATTATTTTATATACCTTTTTTACCTCGAGTTCTAAAGCGACACCCCAGAATACCAAAACCGCTTCAACCTAAGGATTGTTTTATGAAACATAAAAATCAGGGTGATACATTACATAAGAAATGAATAGGGGTTTCATTAATCATTTAATTCATGGTATGAAGAAGAATTATTATATTTTACTCATACAAGATCCTAATATTATTACTTTACAGAGCATCATTGTGACACATAAATCATGTATAAACTTAATTTGTTCCATGATAGTATGTCAAGCAAAAAAACCATATATTTATCTAATAAAACCAACATAAAAAACCATATAAAATACTAACTGTGCCTAGAAAATAATTTAGAAATCCAAACCATCCATTATTTTCAAATTTTCAATGTTCAACACATTTGATGTTTCCAAATATTTAAGCATTATAATTGAACTATTGTAACCGTTCTTATTTTCCAAGGTGCAACATGCTCAGCAATTTTAAAAAATTTATAATAAATAATAATTTTTATCATTTGTGTATATATCACAACCTTAATTTCTCATTAAATACATTAAACCACCTTAAAATATCATTTTAACTACTAACCATTCCATCTTATTAATTTTTCATCAAACACTTAACTCATATGTTAGGTTACATATCTTATTTATGCATGCTGATTATCTATTTAACCAGACTAATTATGATATGATAAAAACCTCACATTTATTCATTTAAAATATTAACATTCCATTTACATGATTTTTTCACAACCCATGGGTGTCTATGGGTTTGTTCTCATTTGTATAAACAAACCCAATGATATTTTTTATGGCTCTATGGAAATAAATTAATAAACACACCCTTTTCTTCAGAAATAATGAGGAAGAGAAGCATTATTCTTCTATAACATATTCTATATAAACTTCAAAAGTAAAAATACTATGGGTAACATTTCATGGAACACCTACTATATTCTCATTGATATCCATTTTTCCAAACTAATATTTTATTTGATCGAAAATAACTACACAAAAAGTATCCAAATACCTATAAATAGGTCATATGTGATATAATTTAAGAGGGGAATCAATGAATTGAATCTTATAGATAATATATGGAAATAGACTTTTATAGTCATACAGGGCATAGAAAGTATTACATTCCACCATTAGAAGATGTGGGATATAAAAGAGTGTACCTATGTATTTTCGTAGTAAAATGGGTGTAAAAATTAATGGAGTTTATATAATGATTGGGAGGGAAAGATGGAAAATTTTCTATATTTATTGAGGTGATACATTTTTCCTCCCTAGTTTCTAAACTATGTGGCAACCATCTAATAAAAAAAATTTATGGAAAATATACTCACATGATCTCCTCAGAAACTTTCATGGTTTAGGAGACTAAGATTAATCTCAAAAATTAATTAGGATGATGGGTCCCCCACTTGCATGGTTAATTTTGAGACATCACATTGTTTACAAAACTATGATAATCCCAAAAATGAGAAAAATAATCCAGGTTAATGGTAATTACTAACTAATTTAAATTTGTTTTTATCACCATTTTCCATATTTTCCATTCCCAAACCATATATAATGCCCCTGAGACCATCCGGACAACTAGTAAATCATTCAATGATTAAATTTAAAAAGATGACAGTGAAATTAAAATAAATGTTTCTAAACTATTTTTTAGATAATAAAAATTTGATCTTTAATATAATATATGATTAATAAAAAATACTTGTCCAAAATGAAGAATTTGTAGTATAAGGGAAATCATGGACTAAAATAATTGATGTCAAAAAAATATTTTCATCAATAAAATGGAAATAATCAATTATAAACGTGTTAGTTATGATATTATATATATTGGTAAAATGATATCATATGTATGTAATGATTTTATTTTTAAGTAAATTTCCTAAAGAATATATGAAATCAAATAACAAGTATAATTTCTAATAGGACATAATTATGGAATTGTTTTCAGGTAATAAGATGGATTATATGGCTTGAATGAAGGATCATATTCTTGGTATTCTTGACTAGACACCTATTTGAGAAATCATGAGTTCAAAATATGTGGGGTTGATCATAACCACTTTTTGAGAATCTCATATGAATAAAATCAATTGTAATGTTTTGTGTGGATGAAGCCCAATTTTTTTTAATAGTGAAAATTCTAACAATTGATCTGTTATTATTTTTCATTCATAATTTAATATGTATATAATTGTAGAAGAAACATACTTCCTTTGGTTTTATGTATATAAAGAAGAAGGGTTCACATTCATCTCACAAGTGAAGTATGCAAGTGATATGTTTATTAATTATCGAATGAATGATAGTAAGCATGTTTAAAATCAAATAGTGGTTGCAAATAAATATTTGAATAATGTGTGTAGAAATGATGTGGACTCAACATTTTATTTATTGTTTATTATATGCTTGTGGAATCTCATATCACTAATACTATATATCATTTATAATTTGTGGTTGGGAAAATATATTTCTAGATTTATATAAGAAGAATATATCTCAATGGGTATAATGATAATAGATTATATTTATGTAACAATCGTTTGTTTATTTGTATTTAAATTAGTTAAATATCATAATTTCTTGTCAGGACGATATACAAGCTAGGAAATGGATGTTGTGATAATTAATTCACCCATATTGCATCATTCATTATCAAATGTAATTTCAAGGGATGTATGAGTTTATAATATAAAAATAAATCCTCATGCACATGGTAGTGTATATTTTAGTTTTTATGGATTATTCAAAATATAATTTATGAAGAGACTATTATAGAACATGTAGAATTAGTGTGACAAACAATGATGGTTTAGTATGAAAATAAAATATTTCTATCGAATTAACAATGAATCAAGTGAAAATATTATCACACATTAAATATTAATATTTAATTTCATAATATTTAATAAAAATTTTGGCTAGGTATTAGGAAATTAGAGTCTATTACTAGTCAACATCATGATACAAATATTATTATAAATACATTATCTACTAATGAATTTGAAAAATGTCGAATGAACCATGGAGCTTAATTATATCCCTTTAATTGAGGGTATTAGTAATACCCATACCCCTAGTGAATACATATCATCATTAATATATTATTTTCTATAAGATTTTTTCTTGAGAGTTTCTTTAGAAGATAATTGAGAAATAGGCCATGATGGATTATATTTCATAAAATACATCATAAAATTCAGAACGAATAAATCAAAAAATGGTTTCAGAATATTGAATTGGAGTCAATGGGATTTAAATATTAAATATTAGATTTTATTATAGTAATTTACATATTATTCTACACTAATATTAGATTCATGTAAGCTTATATTGTTTGTTTAATTACTCTTCACATAGTTCATAAAATAAGGATATCAATTTTAAAGTGTATATTATAAAAACTATAGTAAAAAACAAATATATTATTATGTTTTTAGTCTATTAATTGAAAAAACATTTGATGGATGAATCAAAATTTATCAAAAATAATTTTATTTGTAAAATTATAGAAATTAAAAATTGTGGACAAGAAGACCACTGAATATTATTATAAATGTTGATCAGACAAATACCCATTCCATTTAAAATATTTAGGGGTTGATGTGATGGTACAATAGGATGTATGGTTGTAATTGTTTTAGAATAACTTATAGATTAATTTAATTAAAGGTAAAATGGGGGAATTTAGTAATAATATTTCTTATGTTTCGATTTTTTTTCACAATTATATTTTTTTTAGTGTTGTGGATAGATATATGTATTTTGGGAATATTTGAAGGGTTTTCAATATATAATATTAACAAACATGTGAAACCAGGATTACTATCCCCTGAAAGGAGGTTGAAACTAAAAACATATATATAATTATTGATATATCAATAAATAGTGAATGTAGTCATTCTATAATGTATGTATTGTGATGAAATAATTCACAATAAAACATGGTTGGTGAAATTTAATAATGGGATTATTTGATGAAAAATTATTGTTGCATCATGATCCAATTGTCCACACAAAAACATTATTTTGATTTGGAAATAATGAATTTCATATCATACTATAAAACATTTACTATTACATTATATAGTTGGATTTTTTTTGACACTAAATCTATGGTTTTTTGGTGTTATTTTATAATAAATGAGTTTAAGAATAATTTTTATGAAGTGGGTCATCAAAAAACAATTGGTCTTGATGTTGATTAGAAGTGAGGGAAAATTAAACCTATCACACTGTAATTTATAGTGTAACATTTTTATTTATAGTGATTTTTATAAATCAATGAGGTTTTTGAAATTAAAAAATTAATGATCTTTAGAGTCTTTGAATATACTATCAATAGACGTAATTGAGATCAATGGTTGAGATTTACGTTGAGAAGATCATATTGAAGTGGATAATATAAAAGAATTTGATAGTTTTTTATATTTTAATTTAATGTTGAAATTAATATTATTTCATTTATGGTATAATGAGTTTATTTTTAATGGGGTATACCGAGACTAGAAAAAAAGAACTCACTAAAGAATAAATAATAGTATAAGGAAGAGTGAAATATATAATTTATTTAAAATTTTATATTCTATAAGTGAGTTATTTCTAGTTATATTTTCATTAAAGATTAGATTCGGAATGAAGTCCCAGTTGTGAATACTTATAAATATTATGATTATTCTTAAAGATAATGTATGATCCTCATAATGAATTACCTTTGATGTTTCATTTCACTTTTCATTTCATTATTATGGTAATATTTACCTATGTGATGATATTATTATCACTTGTATTCCTCTTAAAATGTTGTGAGTTTAAGAGAGGAAGGCATCTTGGAACATAGATTATCAATGAGCTTATACATAGTAATTTAATCACTAACATGAGAAGAATTTATTATATCAAATATCATTAAATAATTAATATTTTATCATTGGAAATATCCCATTTTGTGGTCGAATCTATCTTAAAATAATCCGATGAAATATCTCAAAAAATATACAATGATGAAAAAAGTATTCAAATTGAAGCCATTCTATAACACATATAAACATAGAAGAAAAATCATATCTATGTTCCCACATAGTTATGAAAACCTTTCAAATGAACATATACAATATTTAAAAAATGTTCATGATATGGATAAAACAAATTATTGATGAATAGAATGAGTTTTCATTGTTTGGAAATGAGTCCTAATACATTTGAGGTACAATACTTTTCTATGACTAGGAAATCATAATTTGATTAAAATATAATTATCTTCCAATCAATAAAAACAAAATACTATTTTTATTTGTATCTATATACTAGAACTTATAGAAACTATATTTCAGTCATTGTTGGATTAAGTCCACCAAATCCAATTTATATGAAAATTCATCTCTTTAGTAAAATGCTAACATCACCTCAAGTCTATAAATTATTTTATTGTACTGACTTATATATGTATAAAAACAAAAAACCATTATTCTTCCATAATTACCGTATAAAATTATCACGGGGTAACATCAAATTTCAGCATCTAACTATCATTATCCAGTATGTGTATCTTCTATATCTCTATAATGTGTAGCTTCTACTCCTCCATTACCATTAGAGTTATAGAAACTAATCTTCTAAAGTCACTCATTCCATTAGAATAATTTCAAAATCCTTAATTTTTCTAACAATGGATGAATCTTAGTTATTTTTTACTTCATTGTAATTTTCTAGGCTTGACCACTACTTCTATAATAAACACCCACAATCCTATTTTATTCAAAAAATCTACAAGTTAGTCCAAAGCCTCCACACCATAATTCATGTTTAACAATAATAGTTGATGCATAAAAGAACATTAAAATATCCCATACTAATTCCATTGTTAGTTTATATGAATGATTCATGGATTATTATATTGTTCCTTGATCAAGTGTACTATCCTCTAAAAAATCTAGATGAAACGTTCCTCCAACAGAATATTCGTTATCCAAGACTAAAATTTCATATATTTTTGGAAGTGAATCTATAATAACCCAATGATAACATAATTAGATAATAAATAACCTTTTCACAATGCTTAAAACATTATAAAAACAAACACCCAATGACCATATTAGTTCAGTGCCTTTTGAATCATGGAAAAGTAAACATTAGTACATGAGTTATCTACATTATCTCCCACATGGTTCTTCATGACTAGAACCCTTTTTTAGGAACATGATACTTAATACATTTCTCCATAACCTAAGTAATGAATCATAAAAAGGGGTGAACTCAGATTCATAGTGAATGCAAATAAGGGAGACATGGAAGCATAAATATATGCATAGGGGTAAGAGAATGTGATGAAACATTAGATGATCATACCCTGAATATCAAAGATCATAATCATGAAACATGTCCTAATGCTTCATAGTTCATAATAATTTAACAACAAGGAAATAAATAACAGAAGAAGTTAAAATAATAACGTCGTATATAAATAGGAAATCTTGAAAACACATAAGAAAATAATATGAATTCCATTGTTGTCATGTTATCATTTCCATGGACATCTAGATAGTATGGGTTCACTCCCCATACCATCTTTATTATCATTGTTCACACCCATGTCCATCTTAGTAGTGTCATTTCACTTCTCATACAATCTTGGATTTCATGGTTCAATCCCATGGCCATATATGTAGCATTAGTTCAGTCATCATACCATCTAGGTAATCATGGTTCACTCCCATGTCAATATTTGTAGTAAAAGTTCACTCTGAATACATTCTTAGTCTATCTCATTATATGTAAATCATTACCAAATTCATTGTTGGGAGATATAGGTCCCACCAATCTCATAATACAATCATACATATGTGTACAAAAATCATAAATAATCATGTCATAACCCATGAAATGAAATGGGCATCATAAACATTTACTCATATTATAACCTATAGAAACTGATATAGGTTCCATAATCTTTTCAGCAAAATGATAAGCTATTAAAAGGAATGGGTTTCCAAAGCATATAACCCATGAATGTGAAATGAGTATCATAAAGCATCATCTTATAAAAAAATTAAATTCGGAGAAAGAATATGAAACTAATACTTGAATGATTTCCCCAGAAAAGGATGAAAAGATTAATTGATTTTATGTTATATGGAAAATAATTTTGAATCTCCTTTTAAAAACGTTTATATTAGAAAATAAACCTTATTATTTGTATTTTTTTAATCATAAATCATTTTTAAAGACATTTTCATGAAAATAATCTCAAATCCTTATAATAAAATATTGACTACATTTTTAAAACCATTTTCCTTAAAAACATAAAAAAGGATATTGAAAACCATTTGAATAAATGTTTTCCATGAAATCGTATAAAAGAAGATTGAAAAGCTTGTTGAAAACATTACTCCATGAAATATTATAAAATAAGAATGAATTTTTTTTTGAAAAAAATTATTTGAAAATATATTGAAACTTTATAAATAAATATTTAAGACATTTAAAATAATATTTTAATCATATAACACATTTTAAAAACATTTTATCAAAAAAAATATTTGGAAACAATCAATGGAATAATTAATAACCATAAAGAAAATCTGAAATCCTTTTTCATTCAAGCCCACATTAAAAAATTCAATCTATATAATATTAGCGGGATATTTATTTAGAAAATAATAAATTTATGAAATTATGAAATTATCTTCAAGGTAATGATAATTGGTAAATTCGTAAACACTAAACAGTCCTTCTGCACTGAATAACATTATAAAAGTTCCTCAAACGAAAAACGACAAAAAGATATATTTTAAAAAAAAACCTTATTTTTAAATGTTAAAAAAATATTGAAAATTTATTTAAATTATCATAGGATAATAGTAGAATACTTTTTAAACATTTAATGAACCGTGGTTTTTAATGATCACATATTTCTGACCAAAGTGATAGGTGATGTAAAACATTCAAAAAACACATTCAAAACTATATTATGTTTCATGGAGTTATGATATCGAAACAATACATGAATAAATAATTAATAACAACGCAATTAAAATATTCATCAGTTTTCGTGGGATATGTATCATAATATTTCATCACATGATCAATAATAAAAAATAATCATGAAATGAAATGAGATTGTTTCAATAAACTCTTACAAAACTATAACTATGAAACATACTCCCCATTTAATAAAAAAAATATACATGAATTTGAAAATTTAATGACCTATATTAAACTGATAATATAAGATTTCAAAGGTAGTATGTAAACCACATTTAAAAATATAGGTGCAAAACATGGCATGTTTCTCAATGAAGGAAAATTGAGACGAAATTACTTTATCGATCTGGTAACTTTTAAAACATAAAACACATGAAATAAATCCCCAAAATGGATATGTGAATACCATTAAATATAATTATTATTATTATAATGTAATTTATAAATGGGTATTATACACACCACAAAAAAGTAATTGGTTGTTAGTAAAACATGTTTCTCAGAGAAATAAAAATGTAAGAGGAAATTCAATTACCTTGTCTCTTTACTCTAATCATACTTGTATAGAATTCATTTATAATAAATATATAGTTATTATACATCTATAAAAGAACAATATTACAATATATAATACAATATATGGTTTTATTTTGACTTTATATTACCCTTTAGTTGACAATTCATGTTTATGTTTTCACTATGGGTAATATTCCCTTTGTTCTTCATATGTGAAAAAATTAATTATATATTTTGTCCTCATAATTATATCAAGATTTAAAAAATATAAAACCTAACATAAATTTCATGTTTATTAAATATATTATTATATTAAAAATATATATTATATTTTTGTATGAAATGTCGTACACCAATCCTGTAGACTGTAGAACCTATGTACTCACAACACTCTTTTTGTCTTATTGTTGTATTGTAAGAAAGAGTTCAAATGAAATAGAAGTGATATATATATATATATATATATATCAAATTTTCAAGTATAATTATTATATCATTTTTATAATATTATTTAAGAAACCTAACATCAATACATTCAATGTTACATGTGAATGAATCACATCACTTTGAGGAGGTGGTAGTCCACAATTCCGGAAATGAATTATCATATTTACACAAAATTGAATGTAAAATGATATGTGTAGTTAAATAAAAAAAATTAATAATTAATAAGTGTCATATATAAAAACTATAAATATATATTCCCTCATAATTCCCTATATGGGAGGCGGTAATGCAATAATGAACAACCATTATTCCATGTGGCAGTAGATCATTGTTCAATAAACAGTATGTTTAATAGCCATTGATCGAACTATTTAAGTGTTGGTAGAACCCTAATAATAAAAAATATTAGTATATTTAGGATACTATTGTTTTTTATAATTATATTTTCAGTAGATTTTAAGGGGTTTAGAATGAAAATAGAATAAAGTAGATTGAGGAAGGATGTTACCACTTCTTTGGGTAAATCCTTTTAGTTTTCAAAAAAGGCCATCATTGGATTTGTTTATTCCCAAAGGGATGCCTCAGGGTGGAAGGTTGGGATGTTTAGGAGCTATTTATTTTTTTATTTATCAAGAAACATATTCTTGAAATTCGTAAAGTAGGGGGATATGAGGGCGCCTTTTATAATTGAGGAGCAGTGACACTCTTGTATATATGTTGAAAAAGAATTCCACACACATCTTGGCTAATATGAACCTATTCATTTCTTGTGGTGTATGTAGTGCCCCAATTATGTATATAACATCAATATGTATTTATTAATAATTATAAATGTTTTTATTATGTTTTTTATATTGGGGGATATAATTTAAATGTTACCAAAATAGAAATAAATTGTTGTATTATCTCACTTTATTTTTGGATTGAATACTTTCACTTGAAAAATAACATTCCTATGATCATTTCTATGGGAAATTAAATTTCTATTATATATATATATATATATTAAAATATTATTTATATGATTATTCCATAAACCAAATAAAAATTGTTACAAACATTTTTTAACATTATATTATTTCGGATTAATTATAAGATTAATGATAAACCTCCATCCTTTAATAAACACAGATATTTAATGAAAGGGCATATAGATTCATTAATTAAATAAATTATTCAATATATGGGGAATAATATGTAAATTTAGTTATGTGTGGGGGCTAGTTAATTATATACCATTAATACATCATTGTTCTTATGAGACACATTAGTTTAGAAAATCAGATGGGTTTTTACATGTATCATTAAAATATCTTGGGAAAAGCTTCAATAATAGAGTATTAATATTTCCAAATATTATGAATTCAATTAATTAAAAATTATATTAATTAATAATTATTTTATTATCATTATCAATGTGATTCTAAAATTTATATTATCTACGGATGTATTTAGTCTCATTTTATTGGTTAATTGTAATGTGTGTAGAGTGAGTTAACTTGAAATTTTGATTATGATTTATCATAGACCCAATTAACAGATTATATATAATTTGTAATTAGTAATTAGACATTATAATATATTATTATTAATTTACTGATGATATATTCCACAATAATTAACCATTACTTATAATTTGAGATGACCATTAATTGTTTTTTGTTCCCATGGGTATGAAGAATAATTTTTGAAATGTTTTTAATGATTCTAATTGTTTTCTATTACTCTGATTTGTATTTAATTTACATATATAATATGAATATTATTGATGTATATGGTTCTCCAAAATATATAAATAGGTTGCTCCTTTGGTATTTTACACCTTTATGTATTCCAATTTAATAATATAGGTACCGACCGTGGGTTAATATATTCGAGGTCATTTAAACTATGGTTTATACTCTTTGATATTACAGTTGATTAACATGGGTGACTATTGTACCATATCTTGATATTTTTTGGGAGTTATGGATATTTTCCCTTTCCCAATAATTTATTTAGTGTTTTGGAATATATATCATTGTAGGAACAAAGATATTGACATGACATTTATATTTCATGCCATGTAGACTACAATGTAGATTACCTATTGCATAAGGATTGATATTCCATACTTTTTTGATTATCCAAATGATTATATATTTAATATTCCTTAGTGAGTTTTTTCCATTATTATTTCTATATCATGCTTCTATGTTTTTCTGGTTTTCAATTCTCAATGATGGCATTCCCGGTTATATTTATGATATATGGTCCATTAAATAAGGTATTTGACTCATCATCAATGTGTCTTTTTTTATTTATATTGATTGTTATCTTTTATTTATATATTAAATAATGACTTTTTTGTGCCATGGAACATTGTTTTTATGGGGGGAATCATAAATTTTTTCAATTAAATTAGTGCTTAATTCATTTTAAATAGATTACATGACTTTATATATTGTAAGGGGTGTGGTATATAGCTGAACCATGATCTATAATTTTATTTTATTTAGATACTGAAGTTAAAAATAACTGGATATATTTAGATGAATGATAATTTCAATTTATAAGGAAACATAAAAATATAATTTGGAAATGGTAATGAATCAAATTGAACCATGGTATACGGTAAATTGAAATTATTATAGGAAAATTATACATTTCTAATGGCCTATACAAATATAGTATGAGTACGATGACCCATATAATTAAATCATTAAATGCATTACTACACTAAAAACTGTTACTTATGGAATGTTGAATAAGGTAAATATTCCCATTAAGGTTTTGTTTATTATTGAATAAAATAACTATCACGGGTTTCATGTTTGTGGGATTCCAATTATAATTTTTGGATCAGTGAATCCATAAATGTTGAATGTCCACATATAAAACATAATCTAAAATATCATTATGGGTCCCACGTTGGACGCCTTTACTTTTCATATCACATAGTATATATCCCAATTTCGATATTTTTATACTAATGGGATGGTCATTTAATGTCCCTATGACCACTTATTTGGGGATACATGTACATATATGAAGGCATCTTACTTGAAAATCCCCCTTTTAAATGATAAAATAAAACATTCTTTTTCATATTTACATATATGAGGTGTTAGTAATTTAAAATTCTAATTATATCATAAAGGATGTTTTCATTAATTTATTAGAATTTAAATATTCATTAAACTATCCCCATTTTGTGAAAATAATATATAAATAATGTGGATTGAAATTAAACTATGAGACAATATTCACATTGCGCCATAGAATAAAATAATTAATGTGTTTTTGTATAATTTATATTAAAATGGTACTTGATATTTCTTAATTATGAGATATTGAAAAATTATTTGATAAATAATAACTATTTAAACTTCTTGAAATGATTCTTTCTGTGGTTTCAATAGAATTAATCCTCTTGTGGGGGTTAGATTCATTTAAATTGAGAGTTTCTTTGAATGGAAATGTGAAATTTTCAAATAGAACTCAACTATTTCCTACTTCAATGTCATGAAACCAAAGGAAGGAAGGTTGCTCCTAGTAACATATTAGGAATGTCTATAGTTTAGAGGAATACACCCTATGTAAAAATAGGTGTTATCCCATAATGGTATCATCCTTGTAGATCGAAAACCAATACACAATTGAGGCTTGTTTTGAAGGACAAAAAGTTCTATTCACTGACTGTTTGAGTTGGGATGGACTAATACAAATTGATATGACACCCCAAATTATGAAGATGGATTTATAGTGAGATAAAAATTGAGGGTATATTTACTAACAAGTATTCTCAGTGAGTGTCATCTCTTCACCCATTGATGTTGATGTTGTGACCCTTTTTGGTCGACAAACTCCCTTATTACTATAGTTTTTCATATTTTAAAGAGATATTATATTCACATTAGATATTGTATGATAAAATATATTTGGTGGTATGAGGTTCTTTTAACATGGACCTTTGGTCTAGCAAGAAGGATATATATACCCTCACATGACATAGACCCTAACAGGTATCTTTTTTAATCATATATGGATATCTATATGAGATGTTAGATTTGGTATAATTTTCACATGGGAATGATTAGAATGATATTAAACTCATTTAAAGACCAATAAAAAATGGTGTATAAGTGTTATGATTATGCATTAAGTTACATTTCATTTCTGGAAAGTCATGTTGGGTGATTGTCCATTGAACATAGCTTCAGTGGGAAGGACTATTCTAGTTTCCTTCCCAGATGTCTAGTGGTTGTCGAGTTGAAACATTCCTTCCTAAAATGACATCATGAGGTAGGATATGATTTTATAAATTTTGGAACATGTGAGGTTATAGATTATAAAAAATGATTCCAAGGAATCTCTTTGGGTGCTACTATAAAACCAAATAATGTTGAAGGGTATACAAGGATAAATAGTATGACTCATATTGAATAGGTGAAACTTTATTTCTGGGAGCCTAAAAAACTATAAATATACATTTAATAATTCTTGTATAAGAGATCTGATCTAGATGGCTGACCATATGTGATGTTTCCCTGGGTATTTCTGATCGAGGAAAAAGAACAATAAAAAGAACAAGATATTTCTTATGGGGGCTGTCACTATCATGATGTCCCATCTGGGAATGTGGGTGGGCCATGTAGAGGGACCACATGTTTGCGGGTCATTGGTGGTCCCTTGTAGCCCATGACCTTATTTCCAACATAAGTTTTGGTGTATATGTTATTATTTGTACCTATTTATTACAATTAAAAACTAAAATTCAATTTGAAATGGTCATCTTGACCATATAATTGATGATCGTGAGAAATGTGTTAGCTCTTAGACCAGTCATTATACTCTAACACACCTTTTGTAAATGATATGTTCAATAGACAATATATTTATACGGTAATTGGTTTATATTTAACAAAATTGAGGGGATTGATATGAGAAGATGACCGATGGTTTCAACTAGAATTACTAAGGGATTAGTGACCTAAAGCATTTTATTAAATTATCGGCACATCTATGTGATTATGGATATCAAGGAAATGAGTTGGGTACTAGGATATGGTTGACCTGGAGATCAAAATTGACATTTATAGTGATGAAAGGTCATTTTTAGGGTTAATTAATGTAGGTTTATCCTATTTAGATAAAAGGTTATCTTAGAAGAGTTATACATATAATTGATAATAT
Organism: Viscum album; assembly: GCA_963277665.1. Classification (NCBI taxonomy): domain Eukaryota; kingdom Viridiplantae; phylum Streptophyta; class Magnoliopsida; order Santalales; family Viscaceae; genus Viscum; species Viscum album. Next base: position 614,332,934 of record OY728162.1, read on the forward strand.
ATCAACCTACTCATGTTCGACATGCAACCATCACTTTATCATGGAATTAACATATGTGAAATATGATAGAATATTCTATAAGATAAACTACCCATCAATATTCTTATGTTTTGATGATGAAAATAATTGGAATTTACTCTCAAGGATAGATTTAAATGTATTCCATAAGGAATATAGTATTCTATTATATATATTTTGGTGGAGACCCTATTATGTTTTATTAATTACTTAAAAATCGTGTGATACATTTTTGGTAATCATGAATGAGTGATAGATGAGGTTAATATTATCACTCATGGATGAGATAGAATATAATCCATGTTTATTGATTTTTCTGGGGATCAATGATGTACTGGTAGGGGTGAATCAATTAATATTCTCATTAAACAAATTAAAACTATGATGATATAGTGGGGGGAGGGATATCGATTATTTTTGAGCTAACCTCAAGTGATTAGTTTCTTGGGACCTCAAATCCAATCATTCAGTGAATATTATGGATCTTTTATAACAATTAATAAATGGAATATGTATTGATATAATATATTGTAAATCCAAGGTATGGGTTTTTTTAAAGATTTGTTATAATATATATGTTGTAATTAAACCTAAGGGAGTTATAATGATCCATGGATTATAGATTAGAAATGTCATGATATTGGGGTTATAGCATCGTGATATAATTTGTTGGGAAGGAGATGTCTTTGGTATTTTGGTACATGATTTGGGGTGTGTGATAGGAACAATCTCAATATGATTTTGGTTAATGTGTAATAATATATTTTGGTGACATGTCGGCCAGAGGAGTTGAGATTTTTTAAATATGGGATCATATGCAGTTCGAATTGTGTTCTATCAAACTGTTATATATAGTTAGCAATGAATCACATCATGAACGCCATTGTAATTTGATGGGGGAGATAAAAGGGTCATCTGTGGCCTTTCATGTTAAATTCAGCATGAATATGATTTTTCTTGTTTATTGAAATTTAACATCTCATTTAAATTGATAGAACATCAGGGAGTTTCTCTAAGAAACTAATGAATTTTCTAAATATAATATTTTTATGGTGGAAGTATCATGAATCCGAATTGGATTTAAGAAATCTATGACTTATTATGGGAGAACCGTAGACTAGTTGACAAGAGAAATGATGAATAGATTTTGTCTCTTATTATATGGTTTCAGTTAATCACCATCCTGATGTTTCAATTATTTTATGAGCAATGGATAAAGATTTTTCATCTTATATGGCGTGTATTTATTGTAGCACTTGTTGGTGAATTAGGATTTTGAAATGAAAGATGACCATTTGATCGGTGAATCAATTATCGCATACACATTTTTTGTTTTAATTATCCCCAAGGCTTCATAGGGATGAGAATTTATAATGTGAGGATTTCAAGAGAACCTGTGTACTGGAATGGTAATAATTTTCAAAGGATCTTGAACCTCTTCATTTGGTGGATGGTATGAATCTAAAACTAACCATCGTAAAGATATTTTCAGATTTTTAATAGTTAAAAGGGTTGTTTCTAGACATCATTTTATGTTCTAGTGGTTTCGTGGGAGAATCCATCATTTTTTAGAGGTTGGGGATCTAAAATATCATTTTAAGGAAAATCATCCAAGGTTGAATGGTTTGTTAGAAACTATATAACCCATTAAAATAAATTGTATGTCTCTTAATTGGTTTTCGCGTAGTTTTCCAAAATTTAAATCCATGCTGACCTGATTGTGTGAGTTTTCAATATTATTTTTAAAAATGGGAGCATAATATTGGAACTATTTGAAAAATTGTGTTCCAAACATTAAATGAGGTAACCTTTGAAAATTCCATCACATATTCATCTCACTATAGAAAACTGAGCACCTTTAAAAAATGGGAAAATTAATGATTTTACCTTTTTCTCTATTAAGTTTTTTATCCCATTTTACCTCCCTTAGAATCCTCCAATAGCTCACCCATGTAAATAACTCCTAGACCTCTTCCCATGGTGGGATTTACTTTATTCGGGATTGGAATCAGCTACCCCTCATTATGTTTAATGTGTAAAGGTAAGGGGAAGAGTCCTCTTACAACCTTTTTCTTGTTTTCTTATCCATATGGAATGTTGTTTCCATGAGAACTTATTTTCCATATTTTAGGGTGATTTCTGATTCTTATAATTTATATCGTTCGGACATTAAATAAATAATTCTATTGGAAATGTGTGTAATTCTAGGTATGATATATGAGGTATATTTCCTTTATATAACAATCATTCTTACTTATAAAATAATTATTTGGTGTCATCCACTAGATCGAATAAGGAATTTATATAAAATTATTAAATTATTTATATTTATCAGTTATATAACCTTTAGGTATTCTATGACTCCTTTAAACATGGTAAGAGGATGGTGAAATCAACCCAAACCACTCCATGGGTGTGTTCGATCACCCTCCCTTAGTGAATTCATTTTCCATTTTAACCAAAATACCACTAGTGTGTGATGTTTTTTACTTTCAATAGTAATGTATATAATTACTATTTGAAATTTATTTAGTATTTAAATTTGATGTACGAGACACAATCATGTTCATTATTATTTATGGTTTAAATGATTATATATAAATCAACGAATTGTAATATTGAATACATATTGGCCTTGGTCATTTTATTTTTAAATGATTGTGGTTAATAGAAATAAAAATTAATTTGATTATTTATAATTAAATGTTTCATGAGGTTTATAATATAGAAAAGGTTCATCCCATAGAATTCACATTGGATTATAAAAGAAGTGATCTATTTTATTTTTGAATAGATAATTACGTGGACAAGATAAGACGTTCCAAAATTATATTATATCATTAAATGTTCCCATGGAATTCATGTTAGTTTATAAATGAATTATCCTAGTTGAATAGTTTTTATGGATAACTCCATGTATGATAAATTGAATTATGTTTAATTATTAATCAAAATTTTCTAGTTTATATTATTAAACGTTCAATGAAATGAGGATTCATCATATGGAATTATTTTTATCTATATAAATGGAAATTGTTTAATATGGCTCATGGGATTCCATGGTTCCTTTTGTGGAATGACTTGGATGATCTCATAGGTTAGATTATTTATGTCATACTCTGGGCGATACCGGAGTTCCTTGTACTTGATGACATATATGGTACAATGATTAAATGGGTTTATGTTACACCATGAGAAACTCTTGGGATCCATACATTGAATTCCAGGGATGGAATCATATTTCAATAAAATTATATTATTACTTAGGTGATACCTGTGATCCGAATATGAAATTCTTTGTATGGGGTTAGTGGATAATTTAAATCATTTTTATTCCTGATTCCCTAAATTTCTCACTATATTTGATAATTATAAAACCATAAAACTTCTTGAACCATATTGAATTATTCTTATTTTTCTTCTTTAGTTTATACATATTATGTAAATGTGATCCCATTTTAGGTAACTATTCATCTGAAACTACCAAGAATTAGTATCCTTTGTTATTTACTATGAATCCTATGTTTATTCATGGATACCTAAGTTATTCCTCGATCTATATCTAGTATTACATATATATATATATATATATATATTTATGTTTATAGTAAATATGTTTAAAAACATACATATATATAGATATATATTTATATATATGGAATGATCCCATTATATAGAAGCTTACCATAATAGGCCAAATTAGGTATAGTTTTTTAGTTATTATTTGAGAAACCAGATCTTGGCATTTTTTTATATTTACTATAATGTTTTACTACATATATAACTTATTTTATATACATGGAATATTCTACTTTACAAACTATTGGTAGTGGATTATTGATTATATATCACACCATACTTCAGTTGTTGTTTGGTACACAAATATACCTTATGGATTTAATTTTAGGATAATAAATTATGATTGTGTGTTTGAAATCATTACATATGTTCAAGGATTATACATAGGAGTTTCAATGAACGTGACTGATTTGGTGCTTAGGAATCTATTTTGGAAATCATTTTATGTTTTTTTATATTATTATTACTCTTGTATTATTATATACTATATGTGGGACTTCCTTTTAGATATGTATATCATGTTCATTCTTTATTATACATTCACTAATTTTTATTTTTAATTTTTTTTATATTCTTCTACATTTTTTGGAGATTCTAGCCACTATTTTCTTTCTACATTATTATGTTTCAACCGGATTTTTTATCAAGAACATAAAATTTACACACTATACAACCATGGGACCCTCACTTCTAGTCAGAAGACTCTCGAATATGAGGAGGAGCACTTAAGTCCCTATGATGAATTATATCATGGATATGTTTCATGGTCTACTAGGTTCAGACGTGAAAAAGTCAAGATGAAATATGAGTATTATCCCACAAAATATATATCATGTATATGGTTATTAATTTTAGTGTGATTACATTCATTAAAATACTTTGATGAAAATATGTTATAACATTTTACCATTAAATAGATATAACATTATTTTAAATTATAAAATGAATCTTAATAATCATTTTGAGATATCCAATAGCATGACCTGTAAATAAATTTTATATTGGTATATATTTTTGATAAGTGTTCTAAAATATAATCATATTATCATATAGATTTTAAATTTATTGAAATCAATCTCTATAATATTTACACATGGATATTTGATATCAGGTGTGAATCGCACATTTGTGCTTATAAATGTAGGACCAATAATATAAAAGAATTAATTAAACATGAAGTAAATCTTGGTTTTTTTAATGGTGAATTATATTCTACAATAGAGGTCAACAATTATAAAATATTTCTACCTTTTTTATTTTTATGGTAGTAGAAAAGTGTTAATATGTTTCGAAATGAATGGAAATTTTATTTCGATATCATGTTTCATGAATATAATTATAACATTTATTATAAAGATTAGTAAATATTATGTATTTATATGAATGAATGAAATGTTCTTTGGAGTTTGGAATATGGATAATGGTTTATATATTATAAATACATATAAAACATTCTATAAGATTGTAGATAAGAGGGTCAAGGTTCATTCAAACCCCCGTTCTTTTTGGAAATAATTCCTTTTATAACTAAATCAGACATGATTATGAAGACTCTCTGACGATTGAGTATTAGACTCATTTTATTTTTAATAATTTGATAAATGAGAATATTTTTTACTACAGAAGTAAAAAATAACCTTTGAGTAGAAATGCATTATACATAGTGAACTATTTGATCTTATAAATAGATATGTCTGTGAACCAATGAGTACTCATACAAGTGGTGGTAATAAGTACTTTGTAAATTTTCTTAATAATTTTAGTTACTATGGTAATGTGACTCCGATGAGACATAATATTGAATACTTTAAAATTGTAAGCTTGATTAACAATAAACTATAGATTATAATTGGAATGATTATTAATAATCAACTATCAGTCTAAGAGATTGAATACATTAGATAGGAATTTATATTCCACATAGGATAATATTAAAATGTTCCAAAAATGTATCATGTAGAAACACCATGATGGAAAGGTGTATTTCAAAAGAAGATGAATAAAGTATTTAACCTGGATTGATCAATGATTAGGTGGTGTGACCTCCCTCTATTATTTTTGGGATATTCTCTAAAAGAAAAAGATATTATACGAAATTGTGTTCTCTCTAAGTCACTCAAAACAAAAACAATTGGATATTATATTGTAATAATAAAAACTTATATTTCATATTTATTTTTTGATATCAATCATTAATACATTTGGATCCTAATAATATTTTCAAAAAATTTGAGAAAATTACTTTTTCTTTGTTATCCAGATGATAATGTGAGGCGTAATTTTTATTATCCAATTAAACAAAATGTGTTTGTCACGTGATGATAAACATTTATTGAAAATTATTGTATTATTTATTAAATAGGTAAGAGGATGTTTGGACATTGTGAATTTTTAATGAAATGAATAGAAATTGTTCATGATATGAAAACTAATCATGTTCGACAAAAAAATGTGGAAAAAGAAAAAACCAGGATATAAATACAAATTGATTGTTTGGAATATTTATTAGGTTTATAGAATATATGGATTCCTAATGGAAAATAATTAAAAATAAGTTGTCCAAATTATTAACCTATAACCTATCAAGAGGCCATTGAGAATATAAATATTTTTAAATTGTTGGAGGGTGCAAAATATAATATGGACTCCATGTACAGTGAACATGTATGGAACTTTGTTGATTCTTTTTAAGGGGTATAACCCACTAGGATACAATGAGTATTTGGTTAGTTAATTTTCATTGATGGTATAATTTATTCAAATAAATATTTTATTTTAGAAATAACGTATAAAAATATGTGGCAGTGATTTTAATGAATTGTATTATAGAGTGGTAATGAAAAATCTTGTAAAGATATTTCTGACCGTATAATCTCAGTATGATTATGAAATATATCAAATCAATGTGAACATTATTTTCATTGAAGGAATTTTTATGAAATGTTTTATATAATAAACCCAACAACTTTTTATTTCTAAAATGATCATTCTAGATGTCATTAACCAACTCGGGTCATCCACCCACCGAACAATAAAAAAACATTTAACATACTAGAGGCCCATTACTAATAACCTCAAGATGGAAAAAGTTACTAGAGTCTCTTGTGCATAATAAATTAACATTATTAAACCCTTTAAAATATGAATAATAACATAGTTGAAAAATAAATATATATTCATGATCATAGAAAAAATAAATAATGATTAAAAAACTGAACAAGATCTAATCCAATGTATAATAATTAAAATCCCAATATAAAAAATAATTTAATACCCAAAATGAGGATATCAATAAAACCTAGTTTATTCTCAATATACCAATCCATATATCAACACATTACTCTAATTACCTATTATAAGAAGACTCAATACTTGGAACCCGAAATGACATTATTAGAACTATATACAACAAAAGAGTATATAATGTATGTGATAAACTGATCTTGGTTATTAATAACAACATATTTCATGAAATTTCTTATAAAAATTCAGTTTATTTATTATATTATGTATAATAATAGGAAAATTAGTTTTATTTCTTTTGGAAATACAATATGACATGAATAAAAATTTATGATATTTTTTTCTTCAATTTCTTGTTAAATAAAAAATATTTCCCCAGCCCCATTTTATTCATAACACAGAACCATTCTATTAAAAACATAGGTTTGAAATCATCATTTCAAATTAATATATAAACATTACATTTTCAAGAACATTGGAATATTTTTTAAATAATATAAACAAAAATAAAAAATTATATATTAAAAAACCTATAAACCTGGTATTAAGAAGTGAGTGAACAAAAATAAGTGTTAGTATAATATATAACAATCACAAAATGGAAACTAAAATATGGGATGTTTTCTAAGGGTAATCCTTTAGTAAACTATAGAAATTCCTAAAAATATATTCATTTCAACTTGTAAATATATAGGTCAGAGTAATATTTAGGCCTATAAAGGAATTATTATTTCCAAAACCAAAAAACATCCGCTTAATGGATTCATCATTGGAACTCCCCTATATCCGTTCAATACAATTGGGAATGTAGTCTAACTAATCAGGATTAAGTAGTAACAATCTGGCATTCCTCACTAATATCCCAATTATCACATTCGTGTTAATAAACATGTGTTTATTATTCAAAAATTCATACAATCAATATAAAATAAACAAAACCCGTTTTAATTACTACACCCACAAAAGAAAAATACGTTTACATATACCATCTATAAAATATAAAATATAAATCATTAACCACAACACAAAATCCCTATCGAGCATGATAAAATAATTTCTTAAGAAGGGCACACAAAACCAAGTCATTTTATATCCATTTAAAACATCAAAAAGAAAAATTATCAATAATAAATAATAATGGAAAGTTATTTACAGTTGTTTGAAATTACTATTTGAAGAAAAATTTAAAATTATATTGTTGGAACCCATTTATAAAAAGAGTTTATAAAACAATTCAAAATAATCAAAGAAATATGTTAAAGTAACAACCCATATTTTCTGTTTATCCTCCCCTCACAAAAAGATTATACCACCAATTTGACATTCACATCATGAATTAAATTAGGTTAAAACATATTCAGGAATAAAATTTCAACTAAAACAATCCATTATTCATTTAATAGTTCATCTAATTTCATGAACCAAATAAAACAACACAGATAAAAAAATTTCCATGAGAGAACCCCCTTGAAAATGATTATGGGAATCATTTGAAAGAAGACAAATAGTATTAATCTAATTGATTAATTATTTAAGATTAACTAACATGAGATTATATAATAATTTATAGAAACAATGAGAGACAAATTTCCCAATTCAATTTCAATAAATCCATATGTAATCTTATATGGTCGTGATTTCTCAAAAAATCCTTATGGGAATCCATGAAAGATCTAAAATTCAAATCACACATTAATAAATCACAATGAACCCTCAAATATAACCTAGAAACCCCTAGGGTTCAATGGAGACTAGAAAAAAAGGATAAGGGTAAAGGAAGAAGAAATAGAGAAATGAGGATCTTACCAAGAGTGTCTCCTTAAAAAACAATTATTCTTATGTTTGGAGTCATGAACAGAAGGAATAAGGACCTCCATCAAGTACACCTAGTTTTAGTTGAATTTGGATAGAGGGAATATATGGTGTAAACCCCCATAATCATTTTAAGCGAAAAAGGGAAATGTAGAAAATTAAAACATGAGAAACAGGAATGGTTAGGCTGGTCAGTTTGGAAAACCATGTGGAATCCATATAAGATTTAGTGGAACAAAAAGATACCCTCACACACTTTGGATACATGGTTCACTAAATTTGAACCAAATATGAAATTTAGTTCTATAAAAATATGGATTCATATTGCATGCTTGTCACACTATTTTTTAAATGGGATGATATTTCTTTCTATGAATTTATTAATGAATGTTTAGTCAACATGGTATCTATTAGGATTCATAAAAACATTTTTCTTCTGGTGGAGGTCAAACAGTACACCTTCTAGGGGAATTAATAAAGGTCCTACACTAGTGAAATCATATGGTTTCTCCTAAACTATGCATGGAAAACCATGTACAGAAGGATAAATTATAGAAAAAAAATAATTTAATATATAAAAATACAAAAATTTAAATTATTCCCATTAAATTAAAGTAATATAAAAAATCATTTATATTATTACACAGTTTGTGTACAACTCCCCACTATTCCACTTTAAGAATTAATAAAATCTATAAAAATAATTTTTGTAATGAATATCTAAAAAAGAACCACATTATGTGGTATGAGGTTACAATATATGTTAAAAACCTAGAGAAAACATAAGGTTCAAACCCACCAAGAAAAAATAATGAAGGTAAATTAAATAATAAATTATTCAAACATTGAAGAATCATTGAGCATAACACTGCATGGTCCTGAAGAAAGACCCCTATAAGATTTGAGAACAAGCAAGGGCCTCCCCACTATTTATAAATAATATAAATTTAATGACCGTAACATATAACTCCATAATATTAATACATCAACCACAAGAATAAAATACTTTTAGACTCCAAAAATTCACTCAAATCCTTCATTCATGAGAAAACACCAAAGAAAAAAGTCTATGTCGCAAGGAAGGAACAACCTTAAGGAAACTCAACATCCAAAAATGAACCATCGCAATTTTAAACACAACTATTAGCCACAAAATTCACTAATAGTTGCTTAAAGGCATTCCATTGGTATGAATGGTGTGGTTATAGTCCGTGATTCATAGTACTCACTAGGTAAACTACGACCTAATTAATAGAACGTCATCTCATAGTGAATCCCACAAATCTAGCACCATAGAGTGCTCAAATTCCCAAAATTTAATATCCTTAATATGAACCAAAGAATATAACAAAATTTTTCCCAAGTCAAACTAATAAATAATACATCCTCAACAAAAAATAAAACAATTGAAAACAGTTGAATTTCTATGTGGAGATAGTCCAATAATAGAATGGGATGAATAAAATCAGAAAGTCAATATCATCCATAATGACAGATGTATGACACATAAATCAAATAGGCTATATGATCAATAAATGTGAAAACAATACATTCATACTAAAAATTTAAAACTGGAATCTCCTAAATAAAAAACAATATATGAATACCACATGTGTCTTAGATAAACCACCCACAAGACCTCACATACAAGGCCCCAATAAAAATTGTACACACTAAGTGGAACCATTTATCTCTCCCATCCATGAAACATCTTTATTAAACACAATATCATCATAAAGAAGAAAATGAAACCCATATATGATTTCCCAGAGCACAAAAAACATTATCAATCAAACACTACACATTGAGTTTGTTTGGATCTAAGAAAAATTGAAAATTCATGTCCATGAAACTAAAGAAACCACACATGGTCCTTTTATATGGATATATTAACCATCCTTCATTAAAAGAATCCTATGAGGAATATAATAATTAATATGAGTAATGATCCTATATTCACATGATCCTCAATCAAATCTATAGTCCCATAAAGAATGTGGTAAACCAACACACATATCCATAAAAACACACTTGCCATTAAAATTAATATTTATCCAAAAACCCAAAATATATCATTTTCCATGAAAAGTTCATTAAGATAAATAGATTATTTAAAAGTAATCTCCTTTTCAATCAAAATAATTTTCATAATCATTACCAATATTTACCATTTTTTGAACTGTATATTTCGAAGATACACTCAACTTTTTTTAAAAATAAAATATTATTTAAAATTTCATCCCAAATCCTTAAATTATCAGAATACCCATTTAAATAAAAAACCATTTTTAGTAAAATAATTTTTTAATTAATATTTTAAATAATTTTATATGGGGAATATCTAAATAAAAATGTTCATAACTATGGAACTTTGAAACCTAGAGTTCTATAATTCCTCCTTTTATGATAAACATATTTCCCACATTAATATGAAACCCTTTAATGTATTTCAAAAGGCACAAAATACAATAATGTTTTTTGAGATTAAAATAGTTCTGTTACAAGAAATTAACTAGCCATTCCAGAAAATCATAAATATAATTTTAAAAATAAGCACCCCATAAAAAATCATTTTTTAACCCAAATACCAGTTTCTACAACTATGACACAAAAATGATAGGGAGAAAAAATTATCTAGGTATAAGCCAACAATAAAAAAATTAAAGAAACATTAATTTCATGAGATTATCCTTTAATTATCTTCACACAAAAATTAAATTACATTAAAACACTTTTTTAATGAATGTAATGAAAAATAATATTTACAAAGAGGAAGTTTCACGATGTACAGTTTTGATTCATAGATCGGGGAACCACATGCAATCTAAGAGATATGCACTATCACTATTGAAGAATATATATTAATCGGCTGCATAAGTTATACTATAAAATTGGGCGTAATCATGAAGACATTTTTCATTCAGCACTTTCAACTTGAAAATATAGATGACCCCTGATATCATCAATGTTCTCCTTAGGAATAAAAGATACTATAACGACATATCAAAATCCACAAATAATGTTGTGTGTAGAAATGAATATAAATTCAACATTTCAGAAATAAAACCCCCAAAAAAATGAAGGGTTCTAGGTGAGAAATATCTCGTAACTCATATCCATGCACATACATCCCAATTTTGATGCTACAATTAGTTATCAATCTACGAAAAAACTCCCAAGATTTAAATATTTGATACTCTGAAATCATTTTATTATGAACCTGCCTTGGTCATCCATCCACCAGAAACCAAAATTAACCTAGAAATATAATAAGAACTATGTTGATCATCACAGGATGAAAACTACTATTAGTATCACCCATGCATAATTAATGAAAATGTTTTAAATCTCAATAAATGATATGTATGTCAGAATATAAACAGCCAATAAGGGTAATGAGAAACAAATAAGGAGTCTTACAAGAAAAAAACATATTTAAGAAATGGCCCATATATAAGAAAAATAAAATAATTAATAAAACTAAATAAGATATTTTCTCTAGGATAATATATAACATATGATTATATAATTAAAATATTCCACAAAATTGAAATCTCCATCTCAAAATGGTTCACATCTATATACCAATTCAACTAACTTCATGTAACCTAAATATCCATAAATAGGACGACCCCAAAAAATTCACATGAAATGATTCCAAAATAACTACCTAAAAATGGTGTGTATAAGGTCTAAAAGGTACAACTCATATTAGGTATATATCATAGATTTCATGTAGTTTCCGTAAAAATGATAGTTCATTTATGATTAATTGAAATACCAATCGAAAATAGTTATAAAATTATATATGGATATATTATAGTACTTCTGTTAATATTTCTAAAACGTCATCCACCATTTTCATAAGAAATGAAAATAATCACTTGAAATCAATTTCATTAGTCCTCAACCCTTTTTTTAAAATCGTCCTTTGAAATCAAATTATAAACATTCCCTACTCAATATCATTAATTAAAAAAATTTAATAAACAACTGATTGAAAATATGAAAAAATCACTTTTGTACAACAACTTAATTGATAAAATAAATGATTGGAAGTCACTATTCCAATTCTATAAATCAAATATAGAAGAAAAATAAATATTCTCAAGTAAAATAATCAATAAATCATTGATAATTAATGATAAAATCATTATGTTACAAAAAAACATAAACATTTTAGAACTATTTATTGGTCTATTGATGCATTGCAATAGCCATATTCAACCAGATTCTGTCATCTAGCCTCACTTGTGGAACACCCCTAGTGAATTTACATTATATTGTGGATCTAGTCCATCTAATCGATACATTATAGTATACATTTCTCATCCATCACCAAGACTAATATGATCCCATAAATTTCAATTAAGTAAAGGTTAGCGATCAATAATGAATCATGTCAATATAAACATATTATATAGTATCTCACCTCCTACACTATTATAAGAAACTTCACTAATAACATACCAACAATACCATATAAAAAAGAGATGACTTCCCATTTAGCTAAAATACACATCAAATACAATCAAAATTGAGATTAAGTGGTCTATAAACACCCACATTATTATGAAACCATTTAAATTTTTTAAATAATACATGATTAAATTAGAATGAAATTATATTAAATTTACAGTTTTATAAAATTACAATTTTAATAAAACTTTTAAAAACTCTTCAAAACTATTCCACAATAAATAATTCTTAAAAAATCATCGAATTTATTTAATAAAATTAAATTATAAACCCATACTATTTCATTACTATTAAACAAAATTCCATAACACAACATCGTCATTTAATTCATGATACAAATAGGTTCAAAAAAATATCAAACATCTCATATTAAATAAAATAATTCACTACAAATTTTATTAATGTGTAGAATTTCAAGTAAAAAAAGCATATAAATTAGAAAATTTATTGTATGAGAAAAACTGCTTCAAAATGATTATCTAACATGACATATAATCTTAATAAAATAAATAATAAATTTAGGAATCCCTAAAAAAAATTATGATCCATTTTAAGGAAACACCTGAAAACAAATCACCCAATTTAATTGGAATCAATGAAAAAGTTACCAAATGCGATAGAGAATGATCATAAAATATTCAGGGGTATCTGAAAAAGATATAAACAAAAAAACCTCCCTGAATCATTCACACTAAATTCTAATATTATACACAGTAACCACTATGGTTCTTGGTTGAGATATAAACCATAGGAAAAGGGAAGAGGAATTGCAAATTTGGGTTAATGTGATGGTTACCTATTGATTTTACTTTAAAAAAGGATAATAAGTAAGAAAATAATCAAATAACTGAAGATGGTTCTCCTTAGACTGGTCCATGGTTGATATGAATGTGGGAGAAGGGAAAATAATGTCAAAACCCATTCAAACCAACCAGGGAAAAAATGAAAACCAAAGAAATAAAATAATGGTTACACAAAGTATTTGTCTTCCCAGTTTAGAAAAACATACACTGACCATGGGGGCATCAATAAAATAACAAGATCCCCCCAAATATTTTGATCAACTAGTTTACTAACCATGTCTCTTCCATGTAAAATATCTTTGTCAAATAGTAAATTCAAATGAAACACCATTTGATCAAGTTTCATATCCATGTATGATTATTGTGAAGGGAAACTCATACAAAATGGATAAGCAACATATTTTCTACAAGGATCATAATAAAATTAACATCTAATTAAATTAAAACCATGCATATTCTAAAAAACATTGAATGACTTTATAGTAGTGAAATCCATTAATTCTCAAAAAAAATATGGGAGAATGATGCATTGAATAGGAAATTAGAGAATAGAAATAACTCAATAATGAAACATGTAAAATTTTAAATTTCACAAAAATTAATTAAAGAAATATAAAATAAATGAATCTTACAATGAAACTATAGGTGACACAATTTAATGATTGTTACAACTGTCTATTTATGTATTGGAAAAAATAGAGTTAGATGTTCTATTTTTATGATGTAAAAAAGTTTTTTTATATAAAATAATTTTGATTATTATTCTGTATACAATATAGATAGTTAGAGTATAATAGTGTTTGTGATAATTTTTCTTATTACATACTACTCATTAGAAATGAAATTCACAGATTATATTCTCTCAATACTCTGTTGAGATACTACTTATCATTGAGTTGAATAGTTGACCAAGCCTTGTACTAGATATGATGATTAAAAGATAGATATCAAAGAGGTATCTTAAAATAAATTAAAATAGATGTGTTAAAAAATTACAAAGAGGTTTAGTATAAATTACTCTAATAAAAATATTTTTCAGTACCGAGTGGAATAAATATTACGATGATTCTAAATTCTTTTGAATATTTTGAAATGGTAATTGGGATTACATTTCCATCTGTATAGGGTATATCATGTATTCAATGTTATGTACATGATATGATGACTCAAATTAACTATGAATTTGTTGAATTTATAATTACAAACCTATATATATTCACTTGATTAGTCTCAGTTAAATCCTTGACTACATGAGGATAAATAATGATATTTTCTTGGTCTTTGGAGGTGTGTACGTGATCATTTTAATATGAAATAATGGTGTTAGTTTCTGAGAAAACTTTGATAATTGCATAATTAAACCTGTTTTTTTCTCTAATGGTGGAGCTATCAATTTGTAGAATATAAAATAATCTATTATGGTGGACTTGACCGCAAATGAATAGTACATCAGTTCATTAGATTATAAGGAGAATTAATTTGGATCAATAAGTTCATTACTAAACATTAGGGGTTCTATTATAATTGTGTTAGTAAATAATCTTTTTATTTAAATAATATAGGAATTTCCTAACCCACAAATCATAACTCTCACTAATCTACAAAAACAATCCTTATAAAATACTATTTCATCCAAGTGATAATTTATAAAGGTGATTTTTAGAAATAAAGAATTTGTTCCCCGAGGTTTTTTTAAGAAATCAATGATGCTTTCCATGCAAAGATGTTATATCCCACATAACGTATAAAAGAATAAAATTTTAAAATTAAAAATTATATGGGTTCCCATTGTCTTTCCTGACTTAATACACACCGAGGGAGAGATATTCCTTGAATAATCATCCCAATATGGTAATGTGGTTATGAAAACCTCCCACAATGTGTAGGGTATTTACTTGATTCGTTATATAAAAAAGGGCTTCCAAACCCATAAAATACATTATTAGGGGTAATATGAAAAACAAATTTCCTAAAAACACCTTCATTTATGGAACTTATTATCCATGGTGTAATATGTTTCCCAGAATCGATTTGGCTACTCATAAATCCCAAATAAAAAATCAGGTAAAATGTTGTGACTGTTTGAGAATGGAATCAGTTTATCCAAAATCTGGTTTAAGAAAACATAAAATCTTCATGCATCAAATGAATTATACACCCCATCATATGATTGAAACACTTCACTATGATCTGATCTCTAAATTAATATTTTAATTTCAAATGACTAGTTCACTCCAATATTCAAGAGTTCCACCTTCATGAACCCCTCCTTATGTACACTTCCTACTTGTTTGGTGTTTCCCTACACCCACCCATTGCATATTTAAGTCCATAGAAATGATTATAATTTTCCAACTAGAACAAATTAGGCATTTACAAACATATCTTCCTACCATAGTATGGTTGTGTTCAATAAAGAGACACTATGACCACCATTTTGTAGGAATTTTTTGAATGATAAAGATATGAAGTAACTTCACTTACTAGGATCTTCCTGTCATCCATTTTGGGACACTTATGTCAAATTATAAGGATATTTATAATGTATACCAATCCATGATTCCACTATCCCTAGAGACATTTGAGCTACCATGCATGGTCACCCAACATCATATAAACTTATGGATACTATATTATAATTTCTAAATCACTAAATTCTAGGGATCAAACACTATATATCCATGTTCCTTAGCCATTCTGAAGGAACCCAACTAAAGAGACAATATTTTCTATCATCCTATTCATTTGAAACATCTCTCTACTATCATACTATGGTGTAGATTATCTTAGCTTGTCCACTATAGATACATTTCACACTATCCCATTCAAGGGAAATTCTTTTCCAAAACACCAACTAGGGTAACAATTCACTAAAGAAAACATTTAACTCTTGATATTCCCCATAGATATTTGGTTACGAACAACATATCTATGGACTCATACAGTGGAACCATTTATATATAGATATCTTACTTATGATTCATTTTTTCATGTCTCCCAGATCTAAGTAACAATCCTATTATGGTTTTATCTTAAATTGTAAGCCCGAAAATTTTCTAAATGTTCCTTCAAAAAGTTTTAGTACCCAAAACCCACCCTCACATTAGTCATCTACTAGTTCGAACCATACATAGTCCTTCTATATTGTTTAATTTCCAATTATGTTATCATTGTGTTCATTTACCAATGTATAGGATGAAATTAAATGTTCTACCAATTCATAATCCCTAACTAATCTATAATTTTTGGTTCTTTATAGATGAAAACGTTCTTAGCCCAAAAAATATAAAATTCCTTGAATAGTCTGATCAAACTATCTTAAAATATGCATCTAAAAAATTTGGAATTTTTTTAATATACGAATAAAATATATATGATACTTCTGATCAATTACAAGAAGATTATCATACCATCTCTTACTCATGAAGTATTATGCCTAAAACATGACCACATTTCAATAAGGGTAAACCAAAACAACTAACCACATTATGTTACATATCTAAGATAACATGTGATGTGAGTGAACGAAAATCCATCAATTTTTATATGTAGAGAAAAATATGAAATGAACCTTTATTCCCAATGAGAATTGTATAAGTTTCTCTTATGGCCTATCATGTGGAAGATAAAAGTTCCTTTGACATGGCATAAGTCCAAAACATTCCTATCCTCCTTTAACATCTAGTTATGAATATACATGTTGTATTCATAATATATATGGGTATCTTATTTGGTTTATTCCCAAATAAAGTCTACTTTTATCTAATTGGAGTAAATATAATAAAATTTAATGGAACATTTATGCATACTTCTCAAACAAACTATTTATAAGAATCTATATTCATGTACTATAAGATGGATGAGTTTTAACTATATATCATCAAACCATATCACATGACAATAAACAACACATATTCATCATATCACAGAAAATTATACTATACAACCTGGACTATATGTAAATTTATTCATATTAACAATGATATATATAGGTCTCCAAATTGAGTATCAATCATAAAACCCCACAGGTCCAAAACACATTACTATAAAACAATGTTTACATGTTTATGAATAAATGAAATTAAATAGAACCACAATGTTCCTCATCAATGGACCATAAATGGTACAACATGTCCTATTATCAGGTACTAAAATGTGTTTTCAAATTTCCATCATAGGGATTCATATGAACCCCTTTCACGGTCCAGATGAAAATTCATTAACACCTAAAACCTCATTATGTGGCTGTAATTTCCAAATAACCCAGTAGCATGGCTTTAGAACATAGCATAATCACCGTGAAAACATAATATGGAGATCCTATGAAAAAAATATATTCAAATCAATGCATGGTTTTGAACAATAAAATTCATGGTGGTAACCATTCGTAGACTTGGATTTGGGAATGATTAACTATAATATATAAAATACGACAACCCATATAAAAATCAATCAATTATTTCATGATTTTTTTAATGGGTATCACTTACATATATTTATATTATATTATAGATTTATATTTTTAGGAAACTAGAAATAAAATTAAATAAAAAATGTAAATTCCACATACTATATATATTTTTCTAAAATAGAGGTTCTTATGATTAAACAATTATTTCATTGAAAACACTTTTTATTCATTCAATAAATCTCATGATTATAATTTCTAAAATTACCATATATCCACATGCCATATAAAAACATTTTAAATCATGGGATAAGTTAAAAAAAGCCCTAAAAGATATATAAAATAATTGAATCCCATTATTCTAGTTTTAAAAAATGAAAATCAATAAGGATTTTTTTCATTTTTATAGAATGGACATTGATCTCCAATAATATTTTACACACTCATGAGGCCATCATTATTTCCCAAATTTGTTACTAAATCTTCTTTTAACCCACATAATGGATAATTTATAATCAATGAGAGTTTACTAATGAATATAAAAACAATTACCAGAAAAAAATAATACCTTTTGAATATCATGGACTTCAATTTAAATAATAATCGTATATTTAAATTTAGTAAATAATAATAAATATATAGAAACTGATTTTTAGTCATTGAATAGCATGACTTCCTCTTGATGAATGATATTTTCATCCTAGAATCACCTAATAGGATAATTCAAACATTCTCTTAGTATTATGTTATACCATTTAACTATGTTACATAATTAATGTAACTTATCATAAGTTATCTAAATCAACATCATAAGAGTAACTTATTATATTGTATATATGTCTTCTTTATAGGTGTAACTCACTATTCCTCATAACACACATTACCCATTTCATTGGAGGCATTTAATGGATCCACCTGTAACATTGTTGATTAATTCCTTTAAGGATTTACATCCTCTCCCCAATCCCTAAATCTATATGTAAATCCTACATATAATTATTAAATTAAAAATAATTATAAGCTTTTAATTTATGTCATTAAACACATAAAAATGTTATGAACCAGTAAGAAAAATTATTTTCAATTATCTCATAAAATTAGTGATGAAATATCCCTTTATTTTTAATTTATTTTAAAAAAAATTTCTAATAATAATGTTAGAAATGAATTTATTTGAAAACCATTAAATACTTCAAAAAAACATAATCATGAATTATTAATATGATGGAGGGAATCAAATTCCATGTATTAAATTTCAAAAAGGAATATTTTTACATGTTTAAAAAGTGTGAAAAGCGGCCTATATAAAAAAAATTAAAAAATTACATTTTGTGTGTTTTTTAATTATAAATATAGTTCAAAATAGAAAATAAAAAATATTTTATTTATAAATAAGAATAATAATGAATTTTTTTACGAACATGTATATTTATTGAAAATTGATGAATGAAAAAAATTTAAATCGTGTTATAATGACAAATATCCTAATATTGGTGTTGTATTTATTCATACATTCTCTATCTCTTAAATAATATAGTTATATTAACTATTTAATTTCATAAGATAATTTTTATTTTACAATTATCTTTTATAATTCCTTTTTAGTAATTTATTATAATGTTAGATTCAGTTACTGAATTAGTTGATTTTCCATTGAACTTTATGAGGTTGTTCGTTACAAAATGGATTTAGTTTTTTATCCGTTGTAAAATTTTTTATGGTTCAATTAAATTTAAAATAAAAAAATTATAATCATAATATTATTAAAATGAATATTCTTTTTAAACCAGACATGTAATTTGGTGATGAAAAATGAGCTAAATAATTCATTACGGAGGTGGAATGTATGTACAAATAAGAAACATTGTCATTTATTTAATAGATGAAAAGAAAAAAAATTGATAATAAATAACCCTTAAATGATTAGAATAAAATAATTAATCACATAATAATTTATTTAATTCATCCTTATAAGTAACCAAATTAGGTGGTGAAGGTAAATTAATGACATTGCTTCATGGGGGTATTATTCCGCACTTACTCGCGAATGTTGTTTCAATATTCCAATATGTGGGTGGGTAAGAGATAAGGAAATGTATTTTATTTATATAATAACATTAATTTCATAAATTTGAATTTTATTTATTTATTTTATCTTTCTAAATATCCATTTTTCGTGGAGATGAAAAATGAAACACATCACTTAATGGAGGTTCTATTCTATATGTAATCACGAGTGACACTATAACACCCTCAGATTTTGTGAAATATTTTTTTCACATTAATTAATCATTATGGTAATTTTCATTTAAAAAAAATTAAAATACATTATTATCTTTTTGTATTGTGATATACCTAACTCCACATCGATCTTTCACTACACGCAACACCTAGCTTAGTTTGCGGTACACAAAGCACTGAGATGCATTATGGTACACGCATGAAAGATTTTTTCTTCCCTTTAAGAGAGAACATATTTTATATTTTTTTGAGAATTTTATTAATTTTCGTAGTAAAATGAAAATTAGTAATGAATTAATAAAATTGAAAATATCCTACGATTAATTTTTGATATTTTTTTTACAAAAATCATTTTTGGATAACTACTAAAAATAATAAATTTAACAAAGAAACCACCTTTTTGTTTAAATTGTATTTATTGTTAAATAATATTTTAGATTTGTTTTAGAGTCATAATTTATTAATTTTATTTATATTTATAAAATTATTTTCATTAGAATCTATTTCAGTTTGAAATTAAATATAAAAACATAACACACTTTTGAACATATTTTTACTTTTAAAGCCCGTTATTTCGCCCCTTCTCCAGGATTAAGGTCAATCATAATTTCTACACTTCTATTTTTAAAATTTTGAAAATATGGAAAACTCATTTGTAATCATGATAAAATTAGTCATCTGATAATATAAACATAATTTTTTTACCATAATTATTACTGAATGTTAGTAAAATTATTTACGAGGATTAATTTATGATTAGGATTAATAAAGAACTAAAACATAATAAAAAACCAGATAATGACATAGAAACTTGTCCAACAACCATTAAGGGCCAATATTTATAACATATCCCCACATGGTTCTAATTTTATTTCGATTTTGGGATATTATTATATGGAAGTTCCTTATATAAAAATTTATATAAGAAAAATACAGAAGGCCAAATGTCTTTACCTCTAAAATTTTACAAACAATGGGATATTTAAAACACATAATCAGTTCAGTTATACATATCCTTTTTAAAAATAAATGAGTTATTTTTATATTAATAATTTATAAATAACTTATATTGATGATTTAGTAACATAAAATTAATTGGAAACACCCATGTAGTGATTATTATGATAATAATTAACTAAAATAACTAACACAATAAATATTAAATATGATGATAATTGATTTAATTATTATATTTATATGATATATATTAATATATAATGACACAAAAATTTAAAACTAAAATTTTGTACATCCAATTTTATATTTATATTTTAAAATTAATATTAAATAAATAACGCCAAAAATGACATTATTGATATATGAAAATAAATGAAATTTTATTATATTATTTAAAATTTAAAAAATCATATATCATATGAAGTGATATATATGTGTTAATAAATATTATATTTGGTCTATCAATGGAGGAATTTTTATTTTATAATTATCATATAGAACCATGTATTGTAAAAATGTTGTTAACATGGTCTATGTTTATGATGTTTTTTAATGAGTTATATTTTCTTGTTTTAAAATTAATTTTATAAAAAAATTATTTTATTTTAAAAATTATATATAATATTTATAATTTAGTGGATCTATTTTTCAAAAAAAAAATCACTTTATTTTATAAATAATGGTTAAATAAATTTGATTATAAAATTAGAGGATTTAATAAAAACCCATCTGATAAAATTGTGGATTCTTCGATATTTAGGAATTAAATTATTAAAAATCACATATTTGTTTATGGTATAAGTTTAAATAGACCATGATTCATCTATAATACATTTTTTTCCAATTTTATAGATGCTTTAGGTATGTTATAGTACCCAATAGTTAATTCCTTAGTGTATTTACAAGAGTAAAACCCCCTCTCCAATATAAAATTTCAAACACTCTTTCACTTCATGAAACCTCTAAAACACATTGGCTCTCCAAAAATAATAATAAAATAAGTACCCCAAATCACTTAATTACTCTTAAGAGCCACCCTTTGTGATTAATTAATCTCAAGGAATCCTTTTGGGATAATAAAAAAGGAGTTTCCCGATTAAGAGGGAACATGTTCTCTCACTATCATTCCCTTAATTTTCCTTCTTCACCCCATCGACTCTATTTATTTTTACATAATATGGAGGCACTAATATCCTTTATATAATAGGTTGTTTTTATTCAAATATTTTTTCCTAAACATACACACACATCCATCTAATGGATATCAAACATTCTATTTTTTTTATATCGAACTACTGCATCCCAAAATGATGATTATTCATTTTTCATTTACCACTTATCATAATGGAAATTATGGTGGAATATATGTTAAAATATGTTATATATAATAATTATTATTTCTTTATTATTTTTTATTCATTTTTACATCCCATAACTTTTTATTTTCATTAGGTGGTAATACGACTATCTCATTTATGAAAGTGTGAACTACCACCCCCTCAACGCAAGGCAATTTGTTCAAACAACACATGGAACGTATTAAGGTTGGGTTCAATGAAATTATATGGAATATATGTTATTGTTATGATACAGTATTAATGATATATTTTAAAATGTGAAGATATAATAACATATTTCATTTATAGTCTTTCATTAAATACAACAATATAAATGGAAACAATGTTCATGCGTACGTACGGCTAATCGTCCCCTTGAACTGTGTATTCCATTTAATTCTTATTTATCATATAAATTATTATACTAAACATAAAATTTATATAACAAATATTTATATCATTTTATACATTCTAGATTCATTATTTATGTATAAAGAGAAATCTTATAACAAATTAAGACAGATGTGAAGAACAAAGAGAATATTACTTGAAGGGAAACAGTAACATAAGATTGTTAACAAGAAAGTAATATAAAATCATAATTAAACAATTTATTCTTATAGTTATAATAATATATTTCTATAGTGTCTATAATTATATTTTATTAATTATATAGGTGGTTTTAATGAGTACGATGAGAGTCAATACAAAATGTAACGTGATTTCATCTCAAATTTAATTTATATAAGATTCATGTTATGTTCACCACCTTTTCCTTCTTTGTGGTGTATGTACAACCCATGATTGAATTATATGTATCATATATTTATAATTTTAATTATTCGCATATCCTTTTTATAATATTTATTTCTTGGGGTTTATGTTTCAAAATTTACCAAATTTGTAAATATGTTTTTTCTCTCAATTTTCCTTCTTTGAGGGTCTTGCATTGTTATGAACCTAAACGTTTTTAAAGGTGTATATCCTTCCATTTTACGTTTTATGTCAAGAATATCATTATTTTCATGATATTTTATGTTTAATGTCATTTCTTTTTCATATATAGAGAGTATGATCCCATGTTACCATATAATAATGGTTTATTGAGACAATCTCATAGATTTTCGAGATATTTTAATTTTATACATCCATTAACAAAGTCCTATGATCCATATTGTAGGAACACCCATGAGTTTTTTCTCTATTTTTCATTATATAATCATGTTTTAGTATCCCTTTTCCAATCATTAGTACTTAAAATAATGTTGTTTAGTAAAATCTAATTCTCTCTCTCTTCGTTCTGAAATCTGTTATATTCAAAACCCATGTTATCGAAAATATTTTCAAATTATCCTTGAAGATAATTTTAATGGAAAAATATTTTTAAAATTTTTTATTTATATTATTTCAAATCTATATTCTAATTAAAGGGTATTTTAAAAGGTTTTATGTTATAAAAAAAATTCTTAATTATGAAAGGATATTTTTCTCAGCAATTTTTTTTGAAAGATATTTCAAAAACAAATTCATTATAAGATGATATATGTTGATATGATGAATGTTTTATTATATAGTTCCAAATGTATGAATGGATTTATTATGCGATGGGTGGGACCTATATCTTCCTCTAATGCATTGGGTGATGATTGATGACTCAATAGTATAAATGTTATGTTTGAACATGATTACTTCTTCACAATTTTATGCAAGGACCTAGCTTCATGTTCATAAGTATATGCGTGAACCTGATTACATGTTCTCAATGTTAAGAGTGAAACATATTATGTTTTTAAAATTTTATTCTTGTTAGAAGTTACATGTCTGTAGGTTTATTTCTGAACTTGATTACATGCTAAAATTGTTATACATTGACCTGGTTTCATTTCCATTTTGTTTAGTGTAAACCATAGTACACGTTGACCATTATATGAATTTAACTAGTTTCATGTTCATTGGGTAATGTGTTAACCTAATTACACGTTCAAAATGCAATGAATGAACATGGTTTCATGTCCATAATATTATGCATGTACATAATTACATGTTCACAATTATATGAATTGACCTAGTTATATGTCCTCATGTTTCTTTTTGGGCCTAATTAAATTTCTTTAACATAATAAGTGAACCTATAACTACTTATACACGTTCACAACATAATAAACCAACATTTACATCACATATTCCATGCCATTTACCTTGTTATACTTATTTAGATTATGTTATTTAGTTATTTATGATTCATTTATTATGACCTTTAATTCTTTATTATGTTCTCTACTATGTAGTGAATAATATTCAAATGTAATCCTCAAGATCAATACCCTT
Source organism: Viscum album (assembly GCA_963277665.1). NCBI lineage: Eukaryota > Viridiplantae > Streptophyta > Magnoliopsida > Santalales > Viscaceae > Viscum > Viscum album. Next base: position 614,358,139 of record OY728162.1, read on the forward strand.
TTTTGTTTATTCTTATACATTTCTTTATTTATCCTTACTTCACATCTGAGCTCACCCCTTTCATATGGTTCCTTTCCCCAGGGTATGAAGAAAGGTTTTAGGTAGAAATACTAAAGGTGGAGATCTTAATTGGAGATTCTGAATATCATTCACCTAGATAGATTATTTTGTTTACATGTTTCCAAGGACCGTAAAATATTGTGGTCCTCATTCATGTATTGTTTATAATGTACTGAATATTCGTATAAAATTATTCAATATTCTTGAATGTCAATCCTAGGTCTCTATATATGGTATAAGGGGAAAGGATTAATCATGCTTTGGAAACATGGATACACAATCATTACAGATACAATTATGTATATTTATATGGATATATCGAGGGATGTCTCTATGTATAAGTATAAGGATTAGTCAATGTTAAGGATAATGTCTTGTAATTCTGGTAGAGGATAAAGTGATTGAATTCTTAGAAATTCATCCATATATGTATAATACAAGTGGATGTATCTTTGGTACAAATGTACACAGGGGTAACAACTCAGACAAGATGTTTCAGGCTTGACTTGTGGTTCTCTAGTACTAGAAAACTGCCCTTGTTACACACATGGTTTGACACACTTAGGGGATATGCATTGGGATTTTGAAAAAAAACCTGAACCATCGTTAAGGATTTAAATATATGTTGTCTATAAAAAACCTAGGATGAACCTAGGGTGTCATATATTAAATAATGTTTTAAAATTTAGATATCATATAAGTATTTTTATGATTATGTGGTTTTATTATATGATATGTGTTTCTCACCTTGTTGTTTCTGGTTTTAGTCAATGGATATAAATATATGGCACATGGTTAAAATTAAATGTTTATTATGTGGAATGTATGGGAATTATTCAAATAAATTTCTCATATAGAAATATAATAATGAAAGTCAATAAGGTTGTATGAGAATTGGTTATAATTCTTAAGATAATGAAATCGCAAAAGACAAGAGAAATGTATATGATGTTCTTCTATTATTATTTATATTAATCATAAGAAGCATGATTAGATTGAGTTTAAGGAACCATAATACATGATTCATATTTCATAATATATGGAATCGTTATTAATGAATAATTTTATGAATCCTGATTAATGGATTAAGAATAATTTTGGATGAATGATGTAATTATGTGTTGAAATTCAATTATTATGTTAAATGAATTATAAAATATGTATGTATTTTTAGTATATATTTTCATTTTGGATTTAAGAGTACATGATGAATGGTGATGAATACAAAGAAAAGTTATTTATTGGATGTCTATATTTTGAATAAGGCATGGTGGCCCTTAATTAATGCTTAGCCTGAGATAATGAGGTTTTTGTAAAGATATGATAAACATCAATAAGAAAATTAGACATTAAGGATTACCGTAGAATGGATTATTAACATATCATTTTATGTTATCAAGTATGATGTATGTAAATTCTTGGATTTAATGAATATATCCATTAATAATTGGAATAAGGAAGAATCCATGTTTTAAAAAATAATTTTTGGGAATTACCATGTTTCAAGGTAATATATGATGTGGTTATTCACAGATTGGGTATGTGAAAACAAAGTGGTACATGGTCATATATGGGGGATCAAATTTATATGGATTTCATAAAATTCATTGTAAATATTTGAATTATAATCTTTTAGAGGGTTATAAGGTTGACTATATATGTAATATGTATGTTGAACATCAGATGAAGTTAGTTATATTGAAGTGTTATCTCTCTATATAAGGATTTATTCAATTTTGAAAGCCTATTTAAACTACCTTGTATTTATGGTAACTAATGAAAAATGGGATATTGTATTGTAATTCTCAGGATCTACTATTACATAATGGATGAAAATTTAGCCTTCTATTTTAGATAAATAGGTTTAGTAGATCAACAAAATAAAAAGGTTGGCGTTGTGATGAAATCATTCAAGTAAATATATTCATGATAATTCAAAAACATTTTGAAAAAGTCTCTTCAATACAAAGAATATATTCCTTATTTGTTTGATTCTAAGGAATCAAATGGTATCTTACCAGATCACATATTTATGGTTTTCTGATTGTTAACATTCTCTATTCCTTTTTCTATATCACCCTCTATCAGAACATGATAGTAAGATTTATCTTTCATATATATTTTTTTGCTTCCCACCAATTTTCTCCTATGTGGGAATCTCATTATGAGATACTTTAGGTAACCGTTATGGTTACAAAATTCTTTTTCTAATGTAATTTTTTGTATTCATTTTTACGATGTTGGTTTCTCTAAATGAAAAATTCATGTATTAAACCTTCGATAACCTAGACCAATTTCAGGGGAAAAATTCATTTTATGTGGGGTATAAAGAATCCCTGAGTTATTGTTATTTATATTTCAAATTAATCTCTCATTTTGAAAGAACTCATTTCCAAAAACCACAAAAATATATTATTTTATGTTTTTCTTACAATGTATGCAACACCAAGTTGATCTACCACTACACACTACCCTTATCATAGCTAGATTTACACGCAACATTGAGTCAACATGTGATACAAGAAAGAATGAGTATTATGATCTTTTAACAAATAACCTATTTTAAAACTAAATTTTCCCATTTTTATTACTTTTATTATTTAAAATAAACATAATTTTTTGATCCATAATTTCATAAATTATCCATGGATGAATTTTTGATATTTGTATAACAAACATCATTTTTGGATGATTAATGAAAAATACTGTTATTTAGCTAAAAACCTCCTTTTATTTTAAATAATAATAAATGATAAATATTATTTTAGATATATTTTAGATTCACATTATATCGATTTTATATATACTTAAAAAAATTGAGTTCATTAGAATAAATTTCACATTGAAATTGAATATAAAAACATAACAATGTTTTGAACATCTTTCTACTTTAAATAATGATTATTTGACCCTGTTTGCAAGATTAGGGTTACTCATGTTTTCCATCATGATTTATTTGAATATCAATAATATAGTATACATGTTGTAGCCAGTGTGATATTTTTTTATAATAATATAAACAAAATTTTTGTACCAAAATGATTAGTGAATGTGATTAAAATTAATTATGGTGATTAAGGTATGTTGAAGCATAATACGGGACGAAACTATAAACAAAAGGACCAAAATAACCTGTAAACATGTATAAAATCCATTTTCTACTTATATTTGGACCATATATCCATATTGTTCTAAAATAATGGTTTATTAGGTTTTAATTCAATTGAAATTCCCAATATAAAAGGTTTAGTAATGGAGAAGACAAAAAGGGAACATTACTTACCTTTGACATTTATAAAACATCAGGATATGTATAATACGTCATTTTTTATATTATACATATATTTTTCAATATAAATGGGTTATTTTTATCATAATAAATTTTCAATAATTTTTTGAGATGATTATGTTACTTAAAATGATTAAGAAATGACAACGTAATGGTTATTTAGTTAAAAATTAACTTAAATAAATATAACTATAATTATTAAATTTGAAGTTGATTGATTGAATTATTATCATTATTTATTTTTTTAGATTAATATATCTTTCTAAACAACAATAAAACCAATATATTTTAGTTACAATAATATATTGATAATTTAAAACTAACATTAAATAAATAATGTCAAAATTGACATTATTGTTATTTTACAATATATCACTTATTATTAAATGAATGAAAATTAATAGAAATTATATATCCTACTAAGTGAATTTTATGGGTTAACTAATATTATATATGGTGTATTAATGGACTAATTTATTTTTTATATTTAACATATTTCCCAATAAATTTTAAAAATGTATCTTAGAGGGTCTGTGTTTACGTAGTGTTTTAGTGCGTTACATACACTAGTTTTAAAACTAATTTCCCAAACACATTAAAATATAATTTTATAAATTTGATATCACATTAAAAATTCAGTGTCTTAATATTATCTAATAAAACCAACTTTTATTTATTCTTAATGGTTATAGTAATTAGATTATAAATCTATATGCTTTAATAAAAACCAAAATAATAAAATTGGAGATCATAGATGTTAAAGAACCAATTTATTAAATTTAACAATTTTATTTGTGTTGTAGTTTTTTATATCCCATTATTTCACTATAATAAATTATTTTTAAAACTTTTATTCACTTTTTGTAAGGTAGACTACCCAATAGTGAAGACCTTTTGGTGTTTTCCATAGTGCCACTACCTCACCACTATAAAATGTGAAAAAGTATATCTCTTCATCACAACTCTAAGACCAATTGTCTTACCAAAAATCATCTAAAATATGATCCATAATTCACCTGTACTCCTAGAATCCACCCTTATCGTTGAAATATTATGATGTAATCCTTTCTGCACAATCCAAAAGTAGTTACCTGATTAATATGTAACAGGTTCTCTCAAACTCTTTTCCTTAATTTTTTTATTCACCCCATCAAATCTATTTATTCTATTATTGTGTTATAAAAGAAGTATCATACATATAAAATTATGTTGATTTGAAAAAATTTATACCTAACATTACACACACCACCATCAAATGGATTCCAAACATACTGTTTCTTTGTACGGCGAACTACATCCCCATGAAATGATGATTGTTCAGTTTTTCATTTACCACCTATCATGGTGGAAATTATGATGGAAATATATTTATATATTATTATTATTATTATGTATTTATTAAAATATATAATTTTTTACAACACATACCATTTTATTTCTACTTGGTAGTAATAGGATAATATAGTTGGAGGAAGTGTGCACTACCATCCCTCAATGTGATGTAATTCATTCACACATCACATGAAATGTATTATTGATGGATTTAATAATATTATGTGATATATATGATATAATAATGATAATTTAACAGTGATATATATTTACATACATCTATTTAAATATTTTAATTTACATTCTTTTTTCAATATAGAAATAAAAACATAAACAACCTTCATGCGCACGTATGACTTACCATCTCCATGAACTGTGTATTCCATTTAATTATTATATATTATATATATTTTTTAAATATAAATTTTATATATATAACTAATATTTATATCATTTTATAAATTATGTAATCATGATATAAGTATAAAGACCAACTAAATAATTAATTAAGACACATGCAAAGAAAAATGTGAATATTACCCATAGTGAAGCATTTACATAGGATCATAAACAATCTGGTAATATAAGATCATAATTAAACCATATATTGAAATATATATAATAACATGGTTTGTTTTTAATATTTATATCAAATTTATATTTATTATACATGTGTTTTCAATGAGTATTATGAGAGTCCGGACACAAGGTTAGTGAATTTCATCTCACTTCTAATTTCCAGGATATCCATGTTATGTTCAACATTCTATACTTTTGTGTGGAATATGTTCTCCCCATGATTTAATTATATGGATATTATATTTAATATTTGGGGTTTCATAAGGTCATTTTATAATCCTTCATTCATGGGGATTATTTTTCCAAAGTTACAAAATCAGTAAAAATGTTTTCTCTCAATTTTTCATTTTTAAGAATCATATTTTATTATGCATCTAAACATGTTATGCGGTGTATATGATTCTATTTAACATGTTATATCATGAATCTAATTCTATTAATTATATATTAATATTCATTAAATTTAATTTTCTTATGTTGAGTCTACGATCCCATGTTACCATGTAATAAGTCTTTAATGAGACAATCTCATAGCTTTACATGATAGTTTCTGTTTATGCTTCCATTGATTGAATATTATCATCCATATATTGAGAAAACTCATGAGATTCAATATCCTATATTCATTAAATATATCCACATTTATTATTATCATTTTATATACTTTGGTAATTAAAATAATTTTTTAATTTAAATAATCACCAAATATTTCTTTAGTATGAAATCTGTTGTATTCAAATACCATGTTTATGAAAACGTTTTCAGAAATTTAATCAAAAAGATATTATAAGATCATATTCAAGGAAAAAGGATTTAAAAACTATTTTAGTTATATGTTTTCAATTATATATTTAAATAAAATGGTTTTAAAAAGGTTTTACATTATAAAAATCATTTTTAATTGAAGAAATAATGTTTTAATAAATAATTTTATAGAATGATAATTCAAATTTATTTTCCATATAGGAAAAAATATGTAAATTTTACTCATTAATATCCAGGAAAAGATATAATTTTTCCATTCATATCATTTATATGAATCGTTTTTGCTAACTTGGTTTTATGAAGCTCATTTCCCTTTCATGGGTTACATTTTTATGAAACATGCTTCTTTTCATGGGTCATGAGTTAATGAAATTTTAATGAATCCTATATATTTAACATAGGATATGATTTGATGAAATTTTAATGACACCAATTTCATTTCAAGGGTTATTATTTTATGTTTATAAAACTTATGTTTTTATGGATCAGGATATGATAAATATTTTATTATCTTGTGCCACATGTATGAATAAATTTTTTATGATATGGGTGGGATACATACCTCGCTTCATTGAATTTGTTAATGATGAAATACCCATGAGAATAAATGTCAGGTGTGAACCTATTTATATATTCACAATGTTATTATTGGACTTGTTTGAATATCCATATGATTTTCATGAATATGATTGCATTTTTACAATGTTAAGAGTGAACATTATTATGCGTTAAAAATGTTATGCATGGACCTTGTTGCATGTCCATAGGTTTTTGTGTGATATTAATTACATGTTTACAGTGGTATCAGTGAATATGATTACATGTTCATAATGTTATTCAAGTACATGGTTTCATGTCCAAAAGGTAATGTTTTAACCCTATTACACTTTAAATATTTATTCATGGATTTGGTTTTATGCACTCAAGGTATAGAATGAACCTAATTTCATGTTCAAAATATTTTTTAAGGACCACATTTCAATTCTATAGTTGGATGTTGGGGCATGATTTCATGCTCTCAATATAATAAGTGAACCTATTTCTACTAATTCATGTTCACAACATTATAAACTAATGTGCACACCACAAATTCAATGAAATTTCTTATATTACAATTATTTTTCATATGTTCTTTATTTCTTAATGATTCTTGTATTATGAACTACAATTCTTTATTATGTTCTTTAATATTTAGTTCATTATCATCAACTGGTAAGATAGATATCCATACCCTTTTCTTTATGTTATTCTTATGAATTTCATTTATTTACCCTTACTAAGCATTAGAGCTCGCTCCTTTCTTATGTTTATTTTGAATTGGTTATGATGAAAGGTTTTAGGAAGAAGTAAAATATGATGAGATATTAATGGGATATGTAAAAGATCAATAACCTATATAGATGACTTTGTTTCCATGGTTCTAATTACCCTATTCTATTAGGTTCCATGGGAATGCATTTTTATAATTTACTAAATATTCATCTAAAATGATGTAATATCCATTCATGTTAATCATGGGTAGCTATAGAAACATTAATCTTCACTATGATGGAATGCTTGATAAAATATGTTTTTAATAAAAGTAATATCATTTAGTTATGTTTAATATAATAAATTTATTAAATAATGATGGTTATAATATATTTTATAGAGTAATAAGAAAAAATATAAATGAAATAATTATGTAATGACTTATGCATTCACTATGGATATATTACTTTTAATTAAATGTTAACATATATGAGACTATCATTTTTGAGTAGAATGGAAGCTCTAGGATGTGTTTGAGGATATTAAAATACTATTTGGGTTGGTCTTGGTCGATATAAATTGCTCAAGGTGTGTGTAAAAGTGGTTATTGGTGCTTCCACATTATATGGGAGTGTAGTATCACCATTGTAAATATTAATAAATTTTATCTAAAATTAAATAAATTATCATATTATGTAGAACCAATATAGTATAATTTTATATATAGTAAATTGTATGACAAATATAAAACATTAAAATCAAATTTATATAATACATAGTGATATTTTATGTTCTATCTCATAGTTTAACCCCATAACTGTCTTAACCTGTACCATGATGATTTTTTACCATTGTTACTATTTATTATGAATAAAAATGAAATTTAAATAATTATGAAATTTTTAAATATTTATAAATAATATTTAATCAATTTTATTTTATCAAATTTATATTATTTTTAAAAATAACATTAAATGTATATTTTCAAAAAGAACAAGAAAATATTTTTACAAGAATTATTTTATAACAACAAAAACTATTCTTCACAAATATTATGTATAATATTGATTCTTATAGCATTAATAATAGTAGCTTAAATAAAAATAGAATTATTTAACTTTTAAAAAAATACAAAATAAAAATAAACCTTCTAAAAATTGTATGATATAGAAGAAGAACGATTAATTTTTTCAAATAATAATGTTACCTTGATTTTAAAAATGTCAAACATAGATATAAATTTTTAGGAATAAATTTATGAATGAATATATGATCTATTAAATATTTTATGTTGTAGATAAAAGACCTTGTAAATTTTCATTTCATTATTACATCACGATAATTCTATAAAAGTGATTGTTTTTCTAAAATTGATTTTGTTTTTAATCACAAAAAAATAAAAACTTTATGAAAAATCATAAAAACAAAATTTATGATAATTTTAATACGTTGAATAAAAAAATGAAGTTCATTTAGTATAATTTAAGTTGGAAATTTGGAAATTAGATTTATTATACTAAAGTTCAAAATATGATGACAAACCAAATGCCCCTACTGAACCTAATGTGTTCATTAACATATTTCATATCATTTATCAATGAGTATTAATTTATATTCTCAAACACTATATAATCATTGCAAGTTAGTTTTTATATGAAATTTAATATAAAAAAAATTATTCATAATTTTGATTTATATATCACTGAATATTCAAAATGATATTTTTCTAAAGTCATACATGCTAAATTATAGGCCTTTTAAATAAAATAATTAAAAGATCATAGTGGGAAATTATTCTAGCTAAATAGGTTAGAAGATTCCAAATTAAAATCCTACCAACCAATGTGACACACCAACCACCACTCAAAATGTTCATGTGTCAACCTTCCTTTAAAATGTTAGTCCACATTGTCTTTAATATTTTATTGGCATAGTGGCACAAAAATATTAAACTTATGAATTATCATGAACATGTACCAATGGAATATAATGATTGTCAGTTCCATTTAGTTTGAGGATGTTGAATATTTTCATGCTTTATGTTGTTCATCCCTTATAAATTTTATGTAATCAATCAATGTTCCATTCAATATAAATGAAAACATCACAAAAAAATTATTCAATTTATGATTCCATGAATGGAAAAATGTCTTAGTCATTAAAAAATCCATAGTTGTGAAACAATAATATTTTTTATCCCTAACACTATGTCTCTAAAACCATGTAATTACTACTAATGTATTTGAATACTATCTCAATGGATTAAGAACAACATTGAATGATGTGTGTGAAATCCACTAAATAGGGAATCCCCAAGACTCATCCTTTTAATGGTATAAATTAAATAATCATGTTTCCCCTATGACTACATCAAACATTTTCTTGATAATCTTCCTAAAACACTTGAATTCTTACCTTCATTATCAAATGGTTATCGTGAAGGATATATAGCATTTCTATGAAAGTAAAAAGGACGTTCCATAGAGAATCTAATCCATTGTAGTCATCATCATAGTTGACTGACCCAATATTATATAATTAATTACAGTGAATGTATGTGTAACCCCAATCTTCTAGATGAGGGAAGCATAGAACAGATCCCATTATGGGTAGCCTACTATTTCAAAATGAATGAAAGTACATGTACTGATAATTTGAAATAGGCATATGGAACACTCTTGTATCATAATAACGGATCATCAAAAATAACATATCACCACTTGAATAAATACTTAGGGATTGTAATAACTATACATGGTGATGTCTAAAACATACCCATCCCTCATGTGATAAGGAATTAAACAATATGTGGGTATTTGTAATAGCATCTGAACACATTTGAATCTCAGAAAAAAATGACCTTATGAAACCCTGGGACTGTAAGTTTCAACTACATATGCAGCTTACAAGGGGATATGCTAACCCATAGTTATAGGGGAATTATTTTTCTCATGTTCACCTCAACAATCACATATTTAGAATGAATGTACCAAGATCGTGGATATACCATCCCCATAAAAATTAATTATCATACCAGAAATCTATAACAATTAAATATAATTATCCTCTAACTAATTAATGATGATGAACATGATACCATTGACGAATGTGAAATAGAGGAGGAACACGAAGAGAATTCTACAGAGATATAGGAATTAAAGGAGTGAATATATTTATATATCTAAAATCTAATGGAATATAATATATTTTGATATCCAATAAGTATTTCACCATTAACCAAATGATGGGACAGTTTTAAATGAAAATGAGGAAGGTTGTTTACATAAAAAGATCAAAAACCACAAGATTGTGATGATATTTTCATAGTAGGTTGGCCTTTCAGGATAAGGCTATAACATCTATGGATGGACCTATACAATGAGAGAATGATTTTTAACCCACACAAGATGAATAAAATCACCCAATCAATATGAGATCACATCAAACATCCCATTTTAGTATAGAACTAATTGATTATAATGTGCTTCTACAACTATGTTAATTTGAAGAACTAGTATAGAAAATTCACCCCGTAATGTCCCAAGCCTAGATTCCTAGAGTCGGTGAATTATATTAATACTTTGTCATGATTACAAAGAAACATTCACCAAAAGACTGATCAGTTTAGTAGTCTTCGAAAATAGATTACATACATGAACGTTACCTTACACATTCCAACATAAAACACACACACAAAATAATTCATTGATAATGCCATTGTTCCCTTATCATATCATTTCATCTAAAACATAAAACACTTACTGGGATCCTGGGAAAATAAAACATAAGAAATGGGTGAGCATAGATGCTCAGTTAGGGTATATAATTTCGTAGAAGCAATAAACTTTTAAGGAAAGATGTGTAATAAAAACAACAGCCTTTTAAACATAATCGTGAACATAATATGGATAAAATAAATAATAATTTACCGTATTAACATGATCATGGATATTATACTAGTCAAATAATCACATGTAATAACTAATTTCATAATGAGGGAATCTAATGTTCCAGACACTAATTTTGGTGTCAAGGCATCGTGCCATGACCTAGGGGATAACTGTAACTCGACCCCAACCTAGAGAGCCATTGTTTACTAGACTCCAACCTGTAGAGCCTCTGTAACTGAACTCCCACCTACAGAGCCTCTGTAATGGGAATCCAACCCAGAGAGCCTCTGTAACCAGACTCCAACTCAGAGAGCATGTATAACCGGACTCCAACTTGGAGGGTCTAATGTAACTAGACCCCAACCCGGAGGGATTACTTTTACCAGTCCTCAACCAAGAACATAATAGTCCAATACATTCATCTTAAGAAAAGGATGAAATATAACATAAGCATTCATATTAAAACTAGAAAAAAATGTCAATACTTTAACAATTAACCATGAATGGCATAAAAAAACTCATCCAAAGTCAAACATATCACAAAATCGTAAATACAATATGGAAGATTTTTATCATAATAAATCAACTTTAAAAAGGCTAAAATTTATCAATGGATGTTGACATAGATGAAATCAAAACTTTTTGAGAGAATTATATCTTTCTATTTCGAAATAATGTAAAAGTCATATAATTATAAAGAAAAAATTTATTTTAAAAGTATTCTTATAAGCTTGTAAGGGAAGCTTGGACATTGTTATAATGGTGTGAAATGGCCGCACACGCCGTATAAGTTAAAAAAACATTCTTTCCTTATCTTTTTCATAAATGTCCTACAGTACCTTGTCTGAAAAAAGACAGAAAGATTTCATTCAAACCATTTTATAAAATGTAATACATGGGTCTAAACTAATTTAACTCATAGAAAAAAGGTTTTGAAATACATTTTAAAAAACATGGATGTAGATGATAAAGATGTCTCAATAGATAATTACGTATAAACAAACTAAAATAATGAAGATATTATTGAATTAACCATTAATTCATAACATTCCTTTGTAGAGGTTATATTAACCTCATGTATAATAGTTAAATCATTGTTATCAAATAATACAATAACTATATACATAATTATGATATCACATATGATCTTCTAATAATGATTTGTTAATGATATTTTTGTATTATTGTCATTTCAGGTGTTAACTTATTCGTCTTCCATTATATTTTTTGTTGCGTGAGTCATGTTTGTTATGGATGGGATGTTTATTATTTTTCATCATCAAATGAAAATTAGTATTCCATGGTTACGATGGGGAATGAATGTCATCGCGTTTGTGGAGACGATATTCCATACGAACGCACGAGTGATAATATCATTATTTTGATATTAAAATAATATATAAATTTATGTTATATAATATACATAGCATCCTTATCATGTTTTATTTATTATTTACATCAATTATACATCATTATTATACCTATCCAAATAAAAATGTATTGAATAAAAACTACACCAACATGTGGAGATGATAATTTGTATATATGCATGTATAGTGACATGTCATTCAAATGATGGATATAATAATTAATATGGTTGTAAAATAATTATAATAACATCAATGTATATATAATATAGTAGATTTATTATTTTAGAAATGAAACAACAAGGAAAGAAGAATTGGAAAGAGGAATGAACTCGAAAGAGGTGATGAAATATTTACCTCTTCTTGGGGTTCTTCCTTTTGATTTGATCAAAAGGGCTCCAAATGATGGAATTATGACTAAAAGAAGTCCTCTAAGATGAAATGAGGACAGTTGATAGGATATTTGGGCAGTTTTTGGCCGATCCAAAGGGATTTGAATGTATGAATTTGAGAGAATGTCGAGTTCCCTTTTTTAAGAGGGGTGATTGTCACCTTAGGAAAATATTGATATCTTATTTTCTAATAAAATCAGTTTCGATTTATAATGACTCCAAAATGATTTATTTCAAGGATAAGGTGGGGATGGGTCGATAAATACTCAACCAATAGGTTTTATTAAAGTTTGGGTCACTATATTAACCTCATATTTTTTATTTAACTCTTAGTTAACTAGATTGACATTTACCATGTCTCTTTCTATTTTTCTCTTATATGGTTAATAAACATACTATAAACTTTCAAAAGAACATAAAGTGGTTCATTAATGACTTATATTATATTATTTATGACCTTTGGAAGAAATTTATATTATTATGAATATAATATCAATTAATAATATAATATTTGTTTTTAAAACTCTTTTATGTCAATTTTTACAGTATTTTCTATTTTGTTCTTGTTAAATTCATAATAGCATTATTACATCAAAAAAAATTAATTTAATCAACCCTAACATTTCATATTATCCTATAAAGTTATTTTAATTCATAAAAAGTCTAAAATAACATTTATTTGGGTATTTATAATATCAATTATTTTAATATTTCATTAATAAGGTAATGACTGCATCATCATTGTGTCATAAATAAATTAAATTATTTAATATCCAAAAAATTATATATATAATACCACTATTTATGATATAATATTATATTTCAATTAATATTTATAGTCGAAAAGATGACTTATATAACCCCATGTAAAAATTGATTTACTAAAAGATATTTGTTTATGTCAATTTTGCCTTTACATTTAGTTAATTAAAATAATGTGTCATTATCAATAATAAGTGGCTCCATGGGGTCCAAAAATCTACCTAAAGATTCCCATGGTCGTAAATGACTAATCCAATAATGTTAGGTCAAGTGTTAAGGTAATTTATTAGTATTATAATATTTTTTTTACCCTAAATTACCCTATTTACTTTTAACCACGGTTAATAAAAGTCAAAAGTTACTATTCACAAAAAAAAATCTTCTTATTGAACCACATTTTAAATAGCGAGGATCTCTCATATTTTTTAAATTCAACTCATAGAAATAGTTAAATTAAGTTTTATGCAACTTTTCAAATTTTCTAAGGAGGTGGGTAAAAGACGGTAACAAGTTCGATACAATTATTAAATATCTATACTTATTATAAAATAACTCTAATGAATTATATTGATCTTATATATGTATTATTTATCTATTTTGACATAAAACTAATTTAAATAAAATAAATAAGTATTTAAATAAAATGTCGGTTTTAACCAATAACTCTGTGTTTTTTACTATGGATTAAAAGTTGAATGTTTTCAGAAAAATACCAAAATTTCATCCTATGCTAATTTTCACATTATAAATTAAAAAAATAAGTCTATTTTAGCAAATTAAAAACATATAAGTTTCATTTATTAATTTAAAATTAATACCCTTTTTTAAAACCAAAAAGAGAGTTTTTAATACATAATAACTATCAAATGTTTGATACTTGTTTATGTTCAATTTTAAAATGAAATTTTTTCCAAATAATAAAATTGGATTAAATGGTAAAAATATAATATATTTATACTTACGAACCATTAAAATTTATAATTTTACTGTACAAATTATTTTGATTAAAAAAGTTTTTGTCAATTAAAATATTGTATTTCTCACTTTTCGCCCAAATATGAATGTTATCAGAAAAACACCAAAAATGTATTGAAACTAAATTCTTATATCATTATTCTAATGAAGAAGTTTTTTTTTGTAAAAATTAATATATAATAGTTTCAAATATTGGATTTAAAAAGGGTTCGACCTTTAAAGGTGGTAAAATTGCATTTCTAAAAAAATTCTTCTTTTATCTGAAAGAAACGAATTTTTTTATTATTTATAAGAAACTATTAATATGGATAACAAATTTATAAGGATTATATAATGGTCAAAATGTTGTTAATACTATTCATAACCTCTTTTCAATGGCTAGTTTGGTAAGTCGCTGTGCACTTGAACTCGTTGTTGTGTGTAGTGCAAGTTATTGAATTAGATTGAAGAAATAACATACTGTGAAATCTTGGGGTGTTACATTCTTCCATAATTATGTAAATTACGTCCTCGAAATTTCAAATTGTTCTTCGAAAATAAAACGTTTATAATAGAAAATAACTTTTTTGGAAAACCCACATCAGAATTTGGGTTAATAAAATTTATTCTTAATAAGAGGTAAAATAGAAAGAAGAAATTCACAACCACATTATGATCTCAATTAGAAGAACATTTTTGGAAAATAAGGACACATAATTGGAGGAAAAACGAAAAAATTTATATGGTGTGATTGAGGTCATCAATCAAAAACAATTATAGAATTGAGGGCCTCAAACCATCAATCTATGATGATTTAAAGTATCATCTGTTCAACAAATCATATGGTATTATGATAAAACATTTATGGTTTTATGATCCCTTACCAAAGAATTAATTTCTTCGTAGAGTAAGAGAAGAAAAAAATATACATGAAAAGTAGAGTTCCATCCTTTATCTAATTTCTACCACAAACTCATCTTTCACTCAAAAAGATGATATAACTTTAAAAGATATTCTATTTATCCTATTCGTATAGGGTATGAAAAAAATGTATTTAAAATTCACCTATTAGAACCTTTAAAAAAGAAATTATATTATACAATACAGGGACTTCACGTAGTCCATTGGTAGGCGATAAATCCCAAATGCACTATGGTCGTGGGTACGATTCTCACATCTATGTCCGACGCGACAGGTAGTTACAAGGTCTGTGTGTTTTACTTTTTATAAAAATCCAAAAAAATTAACAATAGTATCCAATTTCAATCTTAATCCTTCAAAACTTTAGACTTATCCAAAATACTTCAATCCAAATCCACTGTCCAAAATTTATAAGGATGTTAAACCCAAAAAGATCATTTTTCCACATAATAACATTGAACACCTTAATCATTATTATTTTAAATCATTGTAACTCCATGAATTACCATATAACATTATTGATTACATTCATGCTCACTTATCCTTTATATAATACTTGATATATTCTTTATATCCAAAAATATTGATTATTCCAACAATGATGAAATACACAAACTATTAATCAGTTCCATGGAAGTCAAGAATATCCAATATAATTTATCCAAATCAACCATCTCTTATTCCAAAATCACTACCTCATTATCAGGACCATATTAAGCATTGCATTTCCTTCATCCAAATATTTTTACCAAAAGTGTAGCTTACTATTATGTCACTTTTCATAGAACCATATAATCTCAAATCTTGGATAAAATAGTACTTGCAGTACAATATTTATTTATCTCCATAATTCATATAACCATTATATTCTTGATACATCACTCAAATGGAATAATTATATAAAAACAACCTATGAACCCTAGTCATTCCTCTTCATCTGAGGTAGTATCATACCTTGATTATTATCCAATATCATCATTTAAGGTATACTCTGATGTCTGGGACATTGATTTTCTTATTGTCCCAATGCCTTGAAGATTAAGCATTTTACATTTGAAACATTTTTCTTTCCCGCGCAACCGTGTACTTAGTGTCCTTTTTCTCCACACTTATAACAAACTCCCATTCCCTTCAATATTTTATGTAACTTCCCCCACCTGAAAGCCACTAAACCGGTTCTCCGAGCCGGGTAGTTATATAAACATAATCATGCCTCCCCATACGCCAAAGGCTACCGACAAGAAGTGGGGGTCTATGTGGTAATGTAAGGAGATTATACCCCATTTCTATCAGAGTAAGCCACAACATAAATAAACCAATAGCGGAAACAATAATCAATAAACAAGTAACATGTATAACAACCATTTCCAATAATTAATATTCCATGTCATACTACAAGTTAAAAATGAACAAGAGACCTAAATAAAGACAACGGCCAAAATTTCCAAAATGGTCCCGAATTCATGTCTCGATCCTACACCAAGTGCTACCCATGTCCACTCAACTCTCTAGCAAGGCCCCTTTCCCTTCTCCTGAACTACAAACATGAAGTCTGCTCGAGTACCCAATGGAAGCCCGAGCAGGGTGTGAGTAAAACTTAGTAGGCCACCACCAATGGTGTCTACAAAATATCTAGTATTAACAGGTAGTGGATGCACAAGGAAAATGAATGATAATTACCAAGCAATTATTCATGCTTCCGTTAACCAGTTTAGATCCAAATCCATTTCCACTTCTTTTTCCATTAAATTCACAAAATTTACCATCACATACCATTTCATCACATTTCAATGGGTTAATCACTTACATTAGGCTACATGGGTCTAAGGCCAACAACTACATGCAATGGGGAAAACACCTTTTTATCCTATCTCAGTAGGAATAACCCCCCCCCCCCAATAGCAACCATATTCTCACCTCGAAACATCAGTCTGGGTGGATACCTCATAGAAACCATATTCTCACCTCGAAGTCTCCGTCCAGGTGGATGCAACCGTAAGGAGAATAGATCATCAGTCCTCATTCCTAAACCATGCCTTTAGGGTGGATTTTAGTGCATCAATCTTTGCTCGACCCATGGGTGTAGATACTCAAGTCATACCCCACTCTACCACGCAATGTGCACATGCTTATATATATAATTAAACATCAAAAAACCATATCATTTCTCCTTGGACAATCCATTCATAAAAAAACACACGGGAATTCACATTATGCCTCAACCCATTAACACCATACCATTTCACATAATTTAACCATTTTCCCAATTCCCATGTCTTATTACTATCTCACTAATATTTCTAAACTAGACTCATAATACATCCCATTATGGTATTTAATAAGTTTGCACATTAACCCATTTAACCCGTTCATCATTCCCATGAATCCACCATTCAACCCATTCCAATTAACCCTTAGGTTATTACCAAGTTTAGGTGCATCACATAACCTATATTCGAAGTTCAACCAATCATGCCAACATATTCATCAAGGGATCTACCATTTATTACAACATGTTCACTTTTTTAACAAAAATCCCACAGTCTGGGGAAAGTCGTCACATCCCATTGATGGCCCTAATTAGGTCAAGTCATTCTAAACACGTACCACGGGGATCGTGAGAGTTCTCATTTACCATTTTCAAGCATCATTTATACCAAAATTCATCATATTAGATCAATTCTTACCCATTAAACCATAAGCAAAGCCACACATGAATAAATCCACCATAAAACTATAGGATAGCATTAGAAGACCACCTACCTCAAAACTGTGGTTGGACGCACACTCAATCGATTCCTTAGACCTCAATCTGATCAGCCTTTGGAGCTTCACCCCAGAACATAGATCCACATCCAATGGCACCAAAAACACATTAAAAACGAGGTAAATTGACATCATAGAGCTCTTGGGCAATTTGGTTCGTTCCTAGGGTGAAGAGGGAGGAATGGAGAAGAAATCACGTGTGGGTTCTAAAAATCTCAGGCTGCCAATATTGTAATATTTCCCAACTTTAAGAGGCCGCACGGTTTGGCCGCACGGTCTGACCAACTGTGCGCAAGATATAGTCTGGAGGAGGAGGGGTTGCACAGTTTTGCCGGGGAAGGCCACATGGTTTTCCCCAGTCGTGCTTCGGTTGTGCGCCCAGGCTTGTCTTGCCCAACCATCCTTTCATTCGTGCCCCGAGCCCCTCGAGAACCCCCAAGGTTTCTCCCATATTCAGAAGAAATCCCTTGATTCATGAAGCAAGGTATTAAACAAAAAAATAATGAAAACATAATTTTCCAAAAAACCGGGATCTTACAACCTCCCAACCTTATAACGTCTCGTCCTCGAGCTGAGCTCCCAAGCCTCATTGATACACTAAAGAGAAGAGTTCAGGCCACTGAGCACGCATATCTGATTCCTGATCCCACGTTTCTTTCTGAACATTCTCATGCTGCCATAGTACTCACACTAATAGAACAACCTCTCCTAGAAAGACCATTTCACTATAATCCACTACACGAACCGGATGCTCCTGAAAGGACGCAGCATCCACAAGCTCCACATCCTCAACATCAACCATTTGAGATGGGTCAGGGAGATACGGTCAATGATGCGACACACGAAACACATCATGAATCACACCATACTGTTGTGGAAGATCCAACCAGTAAGCCACTGGTCCGATCCTCTCCACAATCCAAAAAGGTCCAACATACCTGGGTGCCAACTTACCCGGCTTTCAAATCCGACGGTGACCCAACCTTGGTGACACCTGAAGGAACACTTTATCACCCTTCGCAAACTCAAGAGGTCTACACCTCCGATATGCATATGACTTCTGCCTACTCGGAGCCGTAGCCATCTGTTTCCTGATCAACTTAACTCTCTTTGAAGTATCCTATACAATACTTGGCCCTAACAACTCGGATTCACCGCCCTCTAGCCAACACAACAGAGATCTACATGGCCTTGTGTAGAGTTCCTCATATGGTTCCATTTTAATCGTAGCCTGAAAACAGTTGATGAAGGAAAACTCAACTAAAAATAAGTTCCTCTCCTAAGAACAACCAAAGTTCAAGACACATGATCTAAACATATTATCCAACACTTCGATCGTACGCTCCGACTGCCCGTCCATCTACGGGTGGAAAGCCGTACTCAAATACACTTGTGCACCAAGAGACTTTTGTACCACTTTCTAGAAACGTGATGTGAAATGAAGATCTCTGTCCGAAACTATGGTCCGTGAGACACCATGAAACCGAACTATATCCTGAACATACAGCTCACCCAACTGGTCGACTGTTCGGGTCTCCTAAATAGGTATGAAATGAGACACTTTTGTTAACTGACCCACAACCACCCAGATTGCATCATTCTTCTATGGAGTCATCGGAGGACCCACGACAAAATCCATTGTTTAATAATCCCACGTCCATTCCAGAATGGGCAATGGATGCAACAAACCACCTGGGCGTTGATGCTCGGCCTTCACCTGCTGATAAGTAAGGCACCGTGAGACAAATCCCGCAGATTCCTTCTTCATTCCAGGCTACCAAAACTGGCTTCAGAGATCACGATACATCTTGGTCAAACTAGGATGCACTACACACATTGATGCAAGGAACTCACACATCAACTCTTCCCGCACACACTTTGGCAAAACCACATGATCACGAAAACAAACAACACCTTCAACGTCGATGGCCCACCAGAAGGTAGCTCCACACCTTTAAGATTTTACTTCATGATCAATCACTCAGGATCATCACGTGGACCTTCATTAACATGACTCAAAAGCTTCAACTCTATCGTTATGGAATCAAGTGTGACCTGACCATTCTCCTCATGTACATTAAGCTGCATCTCTGCAAACAAAGACATCACCTTCCACTAAGTTCTAGACTCCTGAACCACATAATTATGAACCTTCCTGCTCAGAGTATCAGCAACACCATTTCATTTTCCTGGAATGTACACCAACTCGAAGTCATAATACTGAAGATATTAAACCCATCTTCACTGAAGAAGATTCAAATCCCATTGTGAGAAGATGTATTTTTAACTCTTGTTGTATTTAAACATAGTTAACCATTCTCCCAACAGATAGTTCCTCCAGCACTTCATGGTGTACAATACTGCATCCAACTCAAGGTCATGAGTGGGATAGTTCCGATCATGGGGTCTCAACTGCCTTGACTATAAGCCACAACCCATTGTTCCTGCATCAACACAACCCTAATTACAACCCCTGATGCATCACAAAACACGACGTACTTCTTGTCCGGCTCAAGTAAGATAAAGATAGGTGAAGTCATCAATCACTTCCTCAACTCTTATAAGGGGTTCTCTCAAGATTCAAACCACATGAACCTGATTCCCTTCATGGTCAAGCATGAGAGTAGTGATTCAAAGAGAGTGAAATCCCGAATTAACCTTTGTTAATACCCGACCAAACCCATAAAACTCCGAACATCAAAAACACTCTTGGGATTATCCCAATATAATACTGCTTGCAATTTCCCTGGATCCACTATCACACCTGCCTCTGAGATGATGTGACCAAGAAAATGCACCTTACCTTTCCAGAATTGTCACATTGATAACTTGGAATATAGCTGATGCTCTCTTAGCCTACCAAAGACGATATCAAGATGTTGGGAATGATCGTCATGTGTTTTTGAGTACACTAAGATATCGTCAAGAAAGGCAATAAAAAACTAATCTAGATAGGGAAGAAATATACGGTTAATCAAAGCCATAAACACCACTGGTGCATTGGTCAACCCGAATTGCATTAATACAAACTAAAACAACCCGTACCGACTCCAGAAAGTTGTCAGTGGTACGTCAGAAGGCCTCACCCTCATCTGGTGATAACCTAAACTCAAATCAATCATAGAAAAAACCGATGCACCTCACATACTATCAAAAAGGTCATCAATTCACGGAAGAGTGTACCAATTTTTTACCAGCATCTGATTCAACTTTCGATAGTCAACACACAGTCTCAACGAACCATCAGTATTCTTTGCAAAAAGCACGAGAGATCCCCAAGGAGAAGTGATAGGATGGATAAACCCCTTACGCTCCAACAACTCAATCTGAAAATTAGTTCCTGGAGTTCTTTCAGTGCTATTCGATATGGCAGAATAGAAACTGGTTCCGCTCCCGGCAGCAACACGATCATGAGCTCGACATCCCTCTTGGGTGGTAACCTTTAGATATATTTAGGAATCACATAATAAAATCAATCCACCATGGGATGAAAATTATATTTTTCCCTCCCCTGATCATGAAAAATCATGAGACCTGCCACTTATGTCGTGAGTCCACTCGTCATTTGTCAAAACCACCCTTCACGCCCTGCTCGAACATCCCATTAGAATCGGTGGACATAAATGTCACCCAAAAGGGAACTAAACAATACTCTACGACGATAACAGTATATGTGCGCTTGATAAAACACCAACTAATCCATTCCAAAGATTAGGTCAAACCCTGACATCTTGAGAATGAATAAGTCCCATAGAAAATGATACCCACCAACTTCAAAGGAACATCCCTTTCACGACATGATATCCTCAACCCACTCCCCCAATGGAGTGTCAATTGACATAACTCCACACACTCCCTTCATAGGTAAAACCAAAACTACCACAAGTTGAGAAGAAACAAAAAAGTGTGTGGAACCTGTGTCAAAAAATGCAATAGCAGACGTAGAAGCTACAAGGATCGTACCTCGAACAGTTGACGGTCCAGCCTCACCATCACCAGGAAAAAATTGAACTGCCTGAAGCTAACCTACCCCTCTACCCTGGGATCCCGCCTGAACACCCTGCGCAGCACTACCATGATGGCATGAGCGATCCTGCCCTATAGTTCCACGTCCACCACTCCTGCCAGTGCGGCATGTGGAGCTCCAACTGCCTGCCTGATATGAGGAAACTGATCCCCTTCCCGTACCCAGTACGTTCATTTCTTCATCATGATCACTCGTTTGTCGAGGGTTCTTGTAGAACCTCTTCACACGCCCCATCTTACCACATGAACGACACTCAACTAGAGGTCGAGGACAATGAACACGCATATACCCCATCCTACCACATTGATAATAGAACACATGGTTCCCGCTCTGAGAGGATGACCCTCTCTTCTAACCAACTTGCTCGAAACATTCCAAACGATGCTTCTGACCATCAGAATATACACCACTTGTATGACCACCTAGCACTATAATCCCAACACATGAAACTCTATTCAGGTTCCCTTTAGAGATGGGTTCCTGATCCATCACCTCTGCAAACCTCTTCCAGAGGAAGATATTTACATGAATCCTGATCTCATGTCTCAATGAATCCCGAAAAATCCTTGCTATCACTACCTCATCCACTGCTAACACTGGGACAAAGCATCATAAATTAGTGATGTTACTAGCATAATCCATCAACGATAGTGATCCCTGAGTCTGGCTCATAAACTCTACATCACGCTCCTGCCTCAAAGTCTCTGGGTAAAAATGCTCCAAAAACTGTTCTTGTAAAACCTCCCACAACATCCCATCAACCTACTCGATCTAAGCATGAATGTCCCACCAATGCCTTTCCTGGCATCGTAATATATAAATGGCCAGCTTTAATCCCTTTTCATTATTGTTTTTCAGATGATCCAGTATCATCTAGATTGCCTCTATCCAGTACTCTGCTGCCTTTGTCCCACCCTCTCCGGTGAAGGTCAGAGGGTGCTATAGCTACAACTCCCTGGTGAGATCAAACATACATGTTCCAACCCACCCATGGTCCCTATCCATCATCTGTATAATGCGAGCCATGTTCTTCTAGAACTGGTCATCTCTACCTTTACTGATCACCACATTTTCGTGTTATTCTACTGGAGGAGTGTTCTTAGCAACATCCCCCCATTACCCAACTTGTAATCGACATCATGGTGGAATTTTTCTATATTTACAATCAAAAGATTTAGCACGCATACCATAAAAAAATCACGAACTCATCAAAAAACTCTTTACTATAAACAAAAACCTATTTTCATATACTTATTCCACAACATTAACACCTCAAATTCACCACCCTGACCATCCCTACATCGGGTCATGGTTCACATGGGGTAAATAACCCAGCACTATCGCAAAACGCACACAACATGTTTCAAAAACATTTCCCACTTCATTTCAACCCTTATATTTCATTAAACATCATTTACCCATTTGTTTTTTTTCATTATTATCATTATTTATTGGCTTCATTAAATGCAAGATACACCCTACATTCCTGCCTCACACACCCACCCCTTTCGTGTGCCTAACACAATGTATGTCGCTTATATCCCTAGTTTCCTACAATGATTCATGAATGTAAATCCTCGTGTTGTTAAGGCCATGATCCAAATATCATAAAACAGTCACATCTAACAACATGTGCATCATCCACGGTGAAATATCATCAACTGTAACAACACACAACCAAGAACAACATTTCCCACCTAGGGTAAATTGGGTTTTCCCTCAAACATGGGTTAACTACTCCCAAGCATGAGCTCATTACCAAGGCCCGACACATATTAACCCTTGGAAACCTATCCCAAATAACAAGAACTCAGAGAAAGAGAAGAAAGACTTCCTCTGATACCCCATTGTAATATCCCTGACCTGGAAGCCACTAAACCGGTGCTCTGAGCCGGGTCGATACATAACCTTAAGGGAACCTCCCCGTATGCCAAAGGCTACCGAATAGCAGCGGGGGTCTATGTTGCCATGTAAGAAGACTATACCACCATTCTATCAGAGTAAGCCACAAAATAAATAAACCAATAGCCAAAACAATAATCAATAAACAAGAAACATGTATAATAACCATTTCCAACAATAAATATGCCATGTCATACTACAAGTTAAAAAATGAACAAGATCCCAAAATAAAAACAATGGATAGAATCCCCAAAATGGTCCCAAATCCAAGTACAGATCCTCCATCATGTACTATCCATGACTACTCAACTATCTAGCAAGGATCGTTGCCCTTCTCCTGACCTACAAACATGAAATCTGCTTGGTTACCTAATGTCTGCCCGAGTAGGGTGTGAGTAATACTCAGTAGCCCACAACTAAAAATGCCTACAAAATATCCAGTATGAACAGGTAATGCATGCAAAAGGAAAATTAATGATAATTACCAAGAAATTATTCAAGGTACCATTAACCAGTTTAGAGCCAAAGCCATTGCCACTTCTGTTTCCATTCATTTCACACCATTTATCATCACTTACCATTTCATCACCATTCTATGGGTTGATAACTTACTTTATGTTACATGGTTCTAAGGACAACTACCACATGCAAGATAATATAAACATCATCATCCTATCTCAATAGGAATAACCCCCCCCCCCCTCATAGCAACCATATTCTCACCTTGAAGCCTCAGTTCGGGTGGATACCTCATAACATTCATATTCTCACCTCGATGCCTTAGTCCAGGGGGATGCAACCATTAGGAGAATAGATCATCAGTCCTCATTCCTAACCTGTGCTTTTATGGAGGAGTTTAAAGCATCAGTCTTCGCTCGACCCATGGGCGTAGATCCTCAAGTCATACCCCGCTATAGAAAGCCAAGTGCACATGCTTATATATATAAGTAACCATTAACCAAACATACCGTTGCCCCTTGGACAAACCATTCACAGCAAACCACATGGTAATTCACATTTTTCCTCAACCCATTAACGCTTTACCATTTCACATCATTTAACCATTCGCCCAATTCTCATTTTTTATGCCTATCTCACTAATAATTCAACAGTAGACCCATAATCCATACCATTATGGTCTTTAATCAGTGTACACATTAACCAATTTATCTTGTTCATCATTCCCATGAATCAACCATTCATCCCATTCCAATTAACTCTTAGGTTATTTCCAAGTCTAGGTGCACCACCTAACTTCTATTCCAAGGTTCAACCAGTCATGCCAACATATTCCTCAAGGTCTCTACCGTTTATTACAACACGTTCACTTGTTTAATAACAATACCGACATTCGGGGAATGCCGAAACATTTAATGGACAACCGTAATTAGGTCATGTCATTCTCAACACATCCCATGGGGATCGTGACAGTTCCCATTTACCATTTTCAAGCATCATTTATACAAAAAAAACATCAAGGCTGATCAAAGCCCACTAAATAAATCATAAGAAAAGCCACCCATGCATAAATCTTCCTTAAAACTATTGTATAACGTTTGTAGACCACCTACCTGGAAATTACGTTTGGACGCACGCTCAATCGAGTCCTTAAACCTCAATCTAACCAGCCTTTGAATATTCTACCCAGATCATTGATCCGCATCCAATGGAACCAAAAACAGCGTAGAAACGTGAGATACTGACCACTTGGTGCTTTTGGGATATTTGGTTTGTTCCTAGGGTGAAGTGGGAGGAATGTTGGGGAAATCCCAAGTGGGTTCTTAAAATCCCATGGTGGCAATTTTGTTAATTTTCCCAACTTTAAGAGGCTGCACAGTTTGGCCGCACGGTTCGACAAACTGTGCATAGACTATGTACAGGCTACTGTCTGGAGGAGGATGGGTTGCATGGTTTACCTGGGTAGGCCACACGGTTTTCCCTGGCCGTATGACCAGGCTTTTCTTGCCCAACTTTCCTTTCTTTCGTACCCCAAGCCCCCAGAACACCCCCAAGTCATCCCATACTTTCAAAATAAATCCCTTGAAGCCCAAAAAAAATGATTAAACCAAAACAAAACAAAAACAAACCTTTCCTAAAACTGGGTTCTTATAATTTACCAAGGTTATTCATTCCATAGTTATCACAAATGGGAAAAATCCTTCCTTTCCCTCTTCACAATATCCATCATTCTCTCTTCCATTTTTTTCTTCTCTTCCATCCCTTAAAATTAATAGGATTAATGGAATTATTTACTTATCTTACTAACACATGATACTATTTCCTCATTGTTGAGAATACATGGTAGACTATTTAACTTCTAAATGTTGGCTTAATACAATGAAATATATTATCCTTCTTACTCTTTGGATCATATGTATTGCTGGAGTTCATATTTCTTCTACTGGGTGCCCTTTCTATACAATTTCATACACTAGGTCAGTTTATGAATTGCAATGAATAATTCCAAACATGTAAAATATCTAACGTAAATTGAATAGTTTATGGATATAATCCAGAATCATAAAAATATTTTCATTAAGGAGGTATATACCTGTAAATCTCACATAATGATTTGTAATGAAAACACTACCACAAAACTGGGTAAGGCATCCACCTGCCTTTATCAGCGCTAACAGTATAGCGCTGATAAAGGACCGGGCCTTTATCAGTGCTAACAAAAGTTCTGATAAAGGTCCACATTATCAGTGCTTTTCATTTTAGTGCTGATAAATACACCCTTTATGATCGCTCTTTACTAGCGCTAATAAAGGCTCACGCGGATTTGTTAAAAAACCGCGGGTCCTCTTCCTCCTCCCTGCACCCGGTCAAGCTCTCGCGTAAGCCCTCCTCTGTGCCACTGTCGCCGCCTCCTCCTCCTCTGTCACGGCCGTCGCCTCCTCCTTCTCCTCCTCCTTCTCCTCCTCCTCTGGCCGCCGCCACCTCCTCCTCCGGCCTCCTCCTCCTCCTCCTCCTCCTCCTCCTCCTCCTCCACCGCGACCTCGTGCTCCTCCTCCTCAACTAGTGGTTCCTCCTCTTCCTAGTCTGTGGCCTCATCCTCCTCCTCCTCCTCCAGTGCCTCCTCATACTCTTCCTACTCCACTGCATCCTCCTCCACCGTGACCTCCTCCTCCTCCTCCTCCTTCTTCGCTGCCTCCACCCTGCCTCTTCCCTACCTCCGCCCTGCCTCCGCCCTGCCTCCGCCCTGCCTCCACCCTGCCTCTGCGCTGCCTCTGGTGCCTCCGCTGTCGACACCTCCTTCTCCTCCACCACCGGGTCCTCCTCCTTAAGGTGATTCAAATTGAATTTTCATGAATTAATTATGTTTGGAATGAGTAAGTGTTTGGACAATAATTATTCGTGTTGAATCTTCAGTTTCCATGGGTGGTTTGGGATTGTGGTTATGTTATGATCCTGACTATGGGTTGATTTTAAGATTTCCAACTTCTTAATTAGATTTATATAGTTATTATTATGTTTTGGTGTTTTCATTTGGTTCATATCTCTCTTTATCTCCCCACGAACGATTATCTTATGGCTATTAATTTTGAGATGGGTTTGAGGAAATATATCAAGTTAATTTTTATTGTTCTAAGTCGATAAACCTATTTTTAGGTGTTTCCCAAGGTATTGATGTGAGAGGGAATCACCGGTCATTGAAATCCTCCTTCTCAATCAAGGGTTGTGTGACCACACCCCACCACGAGTCCACCCTCCATGATCAAACCCATAAAGCTCACACCCCACTGCGGACAAACTCAGCACAAGAGGAATCTTTCGTGAACCAGACCCATTACAAGACATCCCTTCCCAAACCACGTCTTCTATGGACCCAATTATTTGCGAGCCTCACCCTAGTTGAGCATTTCCAATGCATACAAATCCTTCGCGAACAAATCCTTCACGATCTGATACTTGCACGAGACAACCCCTTCGCGATCCAACATAATGCCTATCTCCTCTGCAAAAACCACCCCGTGCGTTCGAATACTTCACGAGAAAACCCCTTAACAAGCCCACCCCTTTCGCATACGAAACTCCTCAATGTGACCAACACTTTCCTATGCAAACCAGAGTAAACTCCCTTTCACGAACCGAGACCCCTACACCCGCATAACTCCACAATCGCAAACAAAGATCCATTGTGCAAACCGAAACCCAGTGCAAACCTGCCCCAACGCGAACAAACTCCACTATGAGAACCAAGACCCAGCACGAACCAGACCCTACACGAACCAGACCCTACACGAACAAGCTCCACTTCTCGAACCAAAAACCCAGCACGAACCTGCCCCTACGTGATCACTTCCATAGCAAACCACTACTTTGCAATCCCGGTGTGAACCACACCCTTGCCATCTCACCCATCACAGACCGGCCTCTATGCATTTACAACAACCGCACATAAGCACCTTCATGATCCTATTCCTTCATGAACTAGTACCTTGGGTCCCTTTAATCGCGTTAACCATAAACAGACAACACTCTCACAATTTCTACCTTTCATGATCAGAGCAACACACTCCAAAAAAAGATTCACGGGTAGTATCTCTATCATAAATTGTATGATCATTTGTATATGTATGAGTAGTATCTCTATAAATTAATTCATTCATTTAAATACTAATTTAAAATCTTGATTTTAAATTTAATTTTATAAATTAATTCTTTCATTTAAATACTAATTTAAAAAAATATAAAATAATAGTAAATGATCTTATTTATGTTAGAAAATAGCAATTATGGATTGGCCCTAGTTAATCAATGATTCAAGATATAAGATTATAATATGTCATAAAATGATAATTGTACACAAAATAACATGAATCTTTTATGTGTCTATTATTTATGTTGAATAATGAAATTTATTTACTTCAAAAGACAAATAAAGACATACTTATCTATTTCTACCAAGTTGTTCATAATTATCTTACACACACAAAAACCACTTGACAGAGCAATGGTTTAAATAGGATTTTATAAATGAGGATATAATGACCTTTCATTAACTAAAAATTATATGATTTAATCCATCGTGTATCATTCAAATAAAATTCAATGTTTAATATTCACTAGTACATGGTATAAGAAATATCAATACATTAAACCATGAATGCAGAGTTACCCAGAAATCAATGAATTGATGTATTTAATTAATACGTCATATTAATTGTATCTTATTAAAGACACATAATTTAGATTTTACATCCCCCACTTTGGTTGCACTGATAAATTAATAGACATATTATGAAATCCAAACAAGCGCATAAATTAAAATAAAGCACATTATATCCCAAAATTTTATACATTAACACCACAAATACAATTAATGATATAGATACTACTCATACATATACAAATGATCAAATAAACAACAATGGATAAAGAATCACATAACTAAAGGGATACTACTCGTGGTGGGGTGTGGTCACACAACCCTTGATTGGGTTCAGTTACTTACTCTTAACAGGAGATTCCATGTCATTTATGGAGAATGTGATCTATAACCATGGAGGGTATGACAAGTTGCTTCTATGTTATGGTTCATATCATGTCATTTTTCCAAGGTCTTCCTTGGGGTTGTTGAGAAGTGTTCTTCATGTGAAATTTCAGTGGTCATGGAAAAGTACACAAAATCATTTCTAGAGGACTTGATGGGATAACCTCCCCAATGAGTGTTTGCGTTTTCTATCTATTTGCTTCACAGGAAGATCCCATTTTCCATTCCATCACATCATAAAGCTCTGGCTGATTTAGAGGAGCTAAAATATTAGCTAGAAGATCTTTAGGGAAATGGTTCTATCTATATGACCATGTCACTATGAGATTTTCCAATTCTGTTTTCAATGAAGTCATATCATAGCCTATTATTTTTAACAGACTACCATAGTCATAGCCAGGTGACAGTAATGAATAATTACATATTGCCTATAATTGATGATTTTTTTTACCATCTTATAAGGTTCTATTGGTTTTTGAAAATTTTCTAGAGATCAGGGTACCAAATGTTGAGGGTTTGGGAAGAGGACGCTCAAAATATATATTTTTAAAGTCGATATGGAAATTTAAAGTATTTATGAATTAAATTTGGGATCACCAATGCTCTATCTATTTCATGGAACTGATGAACTAGATCTTTAATATCTTTCTAGACACCTCCATTTTCGTTTTTTAGAATACTTCTTGGTGTATTGCAATATATAGTAGGAGTACTCTGATAATCTGGAGGTTGTTTTGGGTGTTTTTAGAGAGATTTGTCTTTATTACAATATTATAAATTACCCATATTTTTTTAAGAAGTATTGTTTCATGGTCACATTATTTCCTTGGAAGGAGTTCAAGGTTATCCAGAAAAGTTTATAGAAGTCATTTCTCCTCTAACCTATATACTAATCCTATGGATTTCAAATAGGATGAATATAAATAAAGAATGGATGAATGCCAATCGGTTGACAAAAGAGTATGAAGAAGGCGTGATAGAATTTATCAAGTTTGAAAAATATCATGCATGTGACTTTTCTCAAATCGTTTGTCCGTGTTTACGCTGTTGTTATTCAAAACAAATTAGTCCAGATGAGTTGGAAGTACACATGATCTGTCACGGAATAGATCAAAGTTATACATTTTGGAATAAGCACGGGGAAACAAAGAATGTAAGTACTGACTAGGGTGACACTGCGTATTATGGATCATCTGATATGATTACAAACATGGACAATGAAGATGAATGTATAGAGGATGTGATTACAGATGTGAATGATGATGATGATCATATTGAGAAAATGACAAGGACCTTCGAAGATGAACTTCGTGATTACCAAAAATTGTTTGAGAAGTTAAAAATTTGTGCAAAGACGCCATTGTATGCTGGATGCACTAAATATACAGCACTGTCAACCGTACTGAAGCTGTATAATTTGAACGCAGATAATGGGTGGAGTGACGACAGTTTTACGAAACTACTTTCCCTCTTGAATGACATGATCCTAGAAGACAATGAGCTCCCGAGCCGAACATACGATTCCAAATGAATGCGACGCTCTATGGGTATGATCTCGGAAAGAATACACGCCTTCCTGAATGATTGTATACTATTTCGCAAGGACCAAAAATCACTTAATGAATTCCCAAAGTGTGGTGCTTCTCGATACAAGAAAGATGAATCTAGTCTTACTAAATTTGAATGGTACTTTCCAATCATTCTAAGGGTTAGACGCCTATATGGAAGTGAGGAGACTGCAGAACAATTAACATGGCATGCAGATACAAGAATTAAAGATGGGATACTACGTCACCCGGCAGACTCTCCTCCATGGAAGAGAATCGATCATGAGTATCCTGAATTTGGAAACGAGTCGAGAAACCATCGTCTTGCGTTATCTACAGATGGAGTAAATCCTTTTGGTTTTCAATGAAACAGTCATAGTACATGGCCGGTTATGTTGATAAACTATAACTTACCACCGTGGTTATGCATGAAATGAAAATAAATCATGTTATCTATGCTTATATCAGGACCAAAACAACCTGGTAATGATATTGATGTTTATTTAGCTCTATTGATCGAATATTTGAAATTATTGTGGGATTCAGGTGTTACATTGTATGATGCTTACAGAAAAGAAGATTTCACTTTGAGAGTCATTTTTTATGGGACGATAAATGACTTCCCTGCTTATGGAAATTTTTCAGGATGTAGCATTAATGGAACTCAAGGTTGTCCCGTTTGCGAAGAAGGTACACAAGCAATTTGGTTGAATCATTCATCGAAAACCGTGTTTATAGGACATCGCAGATTTCTACCGTGACGACATAAGTACCCTTCGGGGAATAAATTATTCGATGGAAGTTCCGAAGAACTTACAACACCGTCTCCACTAACAGGCGATCAATTTTTTGAGAAAGTTCAAAATGTGGACACTACTTTTGGTAAACCGGCTTCGAAAAACCTTAAGAAAATCAGTTGGAAAAAGAGATGAATTGTTTTTTAATTACAATACTGGAATTGTCTGTATGTAAGACATTTTATTGATGTTATGCATGTAGAAAAAAAATGTATTTGATAGTTTTATCGGCACGTTGCGAAATACATCTGGCAAAACAAAAGATGGAATTAAGGCTAGGTTGGACATGGTTGAGATGGGAATACGAGAAGAGTTGGCACCAGTGAAGGGTGAAAAATGAACATTTCTTCCTCCTGCTGCTTACACTCTTTCCAGGTAGGAGAGATATCAGTTTTGAAACTTCTTGAATGACGTAAAGGTTCTAGAGGGGTATTCATCAAATATCAGTAACCTTGTGTCAATGAGCGACTTGAAGTTAAAAGGTCTGAAATCACATGACTGTCATGTTTTGATGAAAAATCTCATTCCAATTTCTTTACGTTGCATTTCTCCCAAGAATGTCCACCATACATTAACGAAACTATGTTTCTTATTCAAATCTATATGCAGCAAAGTTATAGTCCCGACGAAATTACCAGCTATGGAAATAGAAATATCCGTCATATTATCTGAATTAGAAATGTTCTTCCGCCTTCATTTTTTGATATGATGGTTCATTTGATGGTCCACTTGGTGAGAGAGATTCGACTTTGTGGTCTTTTACATTACAGATGGATGTACCCCATTGAACGGTATATGAAGATTTTGAAAGGGTATGTCAAAAATCGATGTTGGCTAGAGGGTTGTATTTTAGAGCGATATATTGTTGAGGAAGCCATTGAATTCTTTACCGAATACTTGTCTGGTGTCGAAATCAATGGGTTACTGAAATCTCATCACACTAGGCGGCTTGAGGGGGAAGGAATTTCTGGAAGAAAGGTTGTCACAATCAATATTACAGATCGGGAGCAGGCCCACCTTTATGTTTTGCATAATAGATTCGACGTTGACCCATATGTTGAAATGCACAAAGAAATTCATAGGAATTTGAATCCATAAGGGATGAAAAATGGATATCAGATACACATAATCGATGGCTAGTCGGAGGACTAAGTGTGTATGCATTATCATACAATGCTTATGTAGTTAATGGTTATACATTCTATACTAATGAACATGATGAAGACAGTACCATGAAGAATAGTGGGGTTACACTTGTGGCTGAAGCGATGCATGTTTTCGGTGCTAAGGACATAAATCTAATTTATGCGAATATGTCATACTTTGGAATCATCAAACAAATATTGGAGTTGTATTATACGGAATTTCATGTTCCGATATTTCAATGAAAGTGGGTTGATAACAGGAGTGCTGTTAAAATTGATGCTTTGGGATTCATGAAAGTTGATTTCAGTAAGGAAGGGGAGAAAGACGAACCATTTATAATGGCATCACAGGCAGTGCAAGTATTTTATGTTCCAAATCCTACAAACTGAAACTGGTCAATTGTTCTGTTATCGACCAAAACAGCTGAAGGGTTTGATGAAAATTCAACGGAATATGACCCTTTAATTGGGACTTCACAATCATTTCACAGTGGTCCCAATGTAGACGACATTTTGTATGTAAGAGGAGACCACGATGAAGGGATATGGATAGTTGATAGAGGGGTCAAATCCCTTCAGCCTTTAAAAAAAGGGAGTTCAATAATCAGGTTATTGTTTTTTATTGTAATATAGATTGTGATACATTATGTTATTATCTTTTTGCTTCTGCTTTTATGTGATCTAAATTAATTATAAACCCAGTTCTGTAGATAATGATTTCTTCACCTGCTGATGCACCGAATCCCGAGACACAACACGTCTCTCAACCTATTGCAGCTGGTCCCACTGCTGAGAGACAACAGGTCTCTCAACCTGTTGCAGCTGGTCCCACTGCTGACATACAACAGGTCTCTCAACCTGTTGTAGTTGGTGTCAGTGTCGATGCTAGTGCTTCGGAGAAACATAATGATGATGCAGAAACTGAGGAAATGGTATGCGATGAAACCCCAGTGAAACAAAAAAAACAGGTGTGCCGTAGTCTGACAGTTTTAGCAAAAATCCTTAAGGAAAGAGGAAAAGGCATCAAATATGAGGTGGTATGGAATAAGCTAGGCCAGTATGTAAACCCCAACAAATCCATATTTAGTAGCTACATTGGAATCGTCACTCGACAACTCGTGACGATTGACTTAGATTCGTGGAACCATGTTGTCAGCAGGTTGAAAACATTAATGTGGGAAGATATTATGGTAAAATTACTATATCATCTATTTAATTTAATAAAATAAAATATTGAAATATTGACTGACCCTTCATCATCTCTTGCAGAGTGCATTTATAGTAGATGTTTCGCACAAAGAATATGTTTTCAGACTGGAAGGAAGGATTCATAGAGGCTTTCGCAGCATTTTAACGAAACATCATCTGAAAGATGCCGAACTGAAAATCAAGCCTCACCCGCCTCCTCTTTATGCACACTTGATATCCCAAGGAACGTGGGTTGCGTTTTTCAACCGTCGTGCGGAACATAATTTTCAGGTACATTGTGTTTGGTTACATGTTGTGTAATGTTTCTTGTATTCATCACGTTGATTGATGGGTTTTTATTTATGAAACAGCAACGGAGTGATGAAAATAAATAACGGGCAGCAAAACCAGCGTACCCCTACCGTAAAGCAAAGTTGGGGTACGCTTCAATTGAAAAACAATTGGTATTTATTTTAAAAGTACTGTAATAATTTTATGTGACATAAAACAACACTGTAACCATGTTTTTCTGTTTATATGCAGATTGATGAAGCAAAATCTCAAGTGACTTCCATTCCACACCATGTTCTATGGAAGGAGGCTCATGTTAATAATGAGGGGAAACTGATAGATGAAAACACACAAAAAGTGTGGGAAACACGTCTAAGTATGACGTAGTATAAACTTGTTTTGATTTAAATCACTATTACATAATTATACTTACTTAGTTTTTCATATTTTCTATTTGACATGGTCACAGGAATTAACAACACCCGCACCGGATGCAGACATTCTTTCAACGGCAATGAAACAGCCAGAACAGTGTGGCCGCGTCAGAGGTGTGGGTTTTGGGGTGTCACCCCAGACATATTTTCAGAAAAAAAAGAGGATGAACAAACTAAATAATTGAATGTAATGAGAGATAAAGTAGATACCCTTGAAGAACTAATCCAAACTCCGGGAAAGATTCTATCGAGTTTGATGGAGGAGAGGCGAAGAGAACAAGCAACTCAAGAACAACTCCCACAAGAAGATCCACCCCTCACCAGCTTTGAGGCGAGCCATTCCCCTCAATGACCTGACATAACCGAGGTAATCAATGTTATAATATTTTTTTTGTGAGATGTGAATCACAGACACTAATACCTTTCATGTAATGATATTCTGCAGGGTGAAAATGACTGTGATTTATATCTGTCAACTCCCACCCATCGCCTTGTAGCGAGGGCTATAGTGTTCAATATGCAGAATGACACGCTACACTCCAGACCAATTCCAACCCGTCATGTCAAAGTGTCGATTAACGTAGATCATGAGCCGAGCGCCAAGCTACCCGTGCCAAATGACGATGATGACATTCAAACGGTGGAAAAAGATGTTGGAACATTTGTTCCATGGCCGGCGAATCTAGTAAAAAAACATGACGAGTAGGAGGTATTCATTTCCAGTTCATTTTTCAAGAATAACCTTTAACATTAAATTAGAAAATGGCTGAAATGATGAATGTTATTACAGGAGGATAAAATGGAGAAGCTAAAACAAAAGAGCGGCTCCAACATTGGATCAACCAACCGATCAAAACGATCTACTGAGAGCGCGTTCACCCCGACCGTTCTATATCCACATTTAATATCATTGCAAGCTCATGTGCATACAGAAATGAAAGACGGAAAGAGTGATAAAATTGTTTGTGAAAAACATAAGTACAGAGTGGAAACAATAGATTTCGTTAGTACAGACGCTGTTTCTGAGATCATCACATACGACTGGCTAGGCGCCTCAGTTATAAATGTATACCTGAGGTATGTTTTCATGATTTGATTTTACAGAGGCTGATATACTTTGATAATTATGTATAAATACATCTCATATTTTAAATAGGAGTGTATATGAAAAACAATTGAAGGGATTTTCCCATGAATACAAATTTGGACTCGTTAGTCCTCACACCATTTCTACACAACGAACAGAAATAGATTCTAATTTTCAGGGTTAATTGATGTCAAATATGCTCACAACATTTCAAAGAAAAATTACGACTGACATGCTCATTTTAATACCAACAATGCAAGGGTAAAACTCTAAATTTTAATCATATCAATTATATTTTCATTTCAATCAGTACTTATATCTTTTTGTGATTTTAGGGAACATTGGATGCTCATTGCAGTCAATTTGGATACTCCAAAGATTTATTTTCTAGATTCACTGCATGGATATCCAACTAACTGACCACATATGATGGCGATTGTAAATTTGTAATACACTATATCCAACATTTTGGAACTAAATATCTAGTTATATAATTTATATTATCTTTTAAAGAGGATTTTGTTATGATAGGGCGGTGTATGAATATCATCTAAAGGATGGAATGGATCCAGGGCGTAAGGACGACAATGCCCACAAGATCTTAAAATGGAGAAGTATCTGGGTATATATAATTATATTTCACTATCCAAATACATATCAAAACAAATTACTTATTTTTCTTTATGTTTCTGCAGTGTCTGAAACAAACAAATGACAAGGACTGTGGTTATTATGTTTGTAAATTTATGAAAGAGATCGTATTTCATGGACAAACTAGCATCCCTGAAGAGGTATTTTTTAATATAATTACTACTTTATTTAAAATATTTATTAATCCTTTGTGTATTTATATTTTATCAGTACTACTATGACTGTCGCAAAAACTCCTATTCAGAAGATGATATAAATGTCTTTAGAAACGAATGGGCATCGTACCTGATGGAAGAATGTAAACAAATAGGACAATGAAGGTGAATTCCTAATACTCATCTTAACCTTATATGGTCATTTATATCTCCCTTTACACTTATTGAGAATCTATGATCTCATTTTCTTATGATTAATATCCTTATATTAGTAAATTCCTACTACTTAGTTTGAAAATGACATAAACTTTGGAAAACAACACCAATGACATACGACAAACCGAGCAAACACATTCGGATTGTTTTGATACTTTAGAAAAACGATCCCCGAGTCATTTTTGACGTGTACGAATCGACCACACCCAAATCCGACCCACAGCGTGACCGGTATGGCTAAAAGTGTCTGATATCAGTTCCAAATTGAGATAAACATTGGAAAACAACACTAATGACATACGCCAAACCGGGAAAACGCGTTCTGATTGTTTTGATACTTTAGGACAACGATCCAAGAGTCATTTTTGACATGTATGAATCGACCGCACCTCAATCTGACGCACGGTGTGACCGGTATGGCTAAAAGTGTCTGATATCAGTTTAAAATTGAGATATACTTTGGAAAACAACACCAATGACATACGACAAACCAAGAAAACGCGTTCAGATTGTTTTGATACTTTTGGACAACGATCCATGAGTTATTTTTGATGTGTAAGAATTGACCGCATCTCAATCTGATGCACGGCGTGACCAGTATGACTAGAAGTATATGATATCAGTTTCAAACTGAGATACACTTTGGAAAACAACACCAATGACATACGCCAAACTGATCAAACACGTTCGGATTGTTTTGATACTTTAGGACAACGATCCAAGAGTCATTTGTGACGTGTACGAATCGACCACATCTCAATTTGATGCACGGTGTGATCGGTATGGCTAAAAGTGTCCGATATCAGATTCAAATTGAGATAAACATTGGAAAACAACACCAATTACATACGCCAAACTGAGCAAATGCATTCAGATTATTTTGATACTTTAGGACAACGATCGGCGAGTCATTTGTGACGTGTACGAATCAACCGCACCTCAATCTGACGCACGGTGTGAGCGGTATGGCTAAAAGTGTCTGATATCAGTTTCAAATTGAGATAAACTTTGGAAAACAACACCAAAGACATACGCCAAACTGAGCAAACACATTTGTATTGTTTTGATACTTTATGAAAATGATCAACGATTCATTTGTGACGTGTACGAATCGACCGCATCTCAATGCGACTCACGGTGTGATCGGTATGGCTAAAAGTGTCTGATAACAGTTTCAAATTGAGATAAACTTTGAAAAACAACACCAATAACATACTGAAAACTGAGCAGACGCATTCGGATTGTTTTGATACTTTAGGACAACGATCCACGAGTCATTTGTGACGTGTACTAATTAACCGCACCTCAATCCGAAGCACGACGTGACTAGTATGACTAAAGGTGTCTGATATCAGTTTCAAATTGAGATAGACTTTGGAAAACAACACCAATGACATACACCAAACCTAGCAGACGCGTTCAGATTGTTTTGATACTTTAGGACAATGATCCACGAGTCATTTTTGACGTGTAAGAATCAACCGCACATCAATCCGACGCACGTAGTGAACCGTATGGCTAAAAGTGTCTGATATCAGTTTCAAATTGAGATAGACTTTGGAAAACAACACCAATGACATATGCCAAACCTAGAAAACGAGTTTAGGTTGTTTTGATATTTTAGGACAACGATCCACGAGTCATTTGTAAAGTTTATGAATCGACCGCACCTCAATCCGACGCACGGCATGACCGGTATGGCTAAAAGTGTCAGATATCAGTTTCAAATTGAGATAAACTTTGGAAAACAACACCAATGACATACGCCAAACCGAGAAAACGCATTCGGATTGTTTTGATACTTTAGGAAAACGATGCGCGAGTCATTTGTGACGTGTACGAATCAACCGTACCTCAATCCGACGCACGGTGTGACCGGTATGGCTAAAAGTGTCTTATACCAGTTTCAAATAGAGATAAACTTTGGAAAACAACACCAATGACATATGGAAAACTGAGAAAACGTGTTCAGATTGTTTTGATACTTTAGGACAACGATCCACGAGTCATTTTTGACGTGTACGAATCGACCGCACCTCAATCTGACGCACGGTGTGACCAGTATGGATAAAAGTGTCTGATATCAGTTTCAAATTGAGATAAACATTGGAAAACAACACCAATGACATACGCCAAACCGAGCAAACACGTTTGCATTGTTCTGATACTTTTGGACAACGATCTTCGAGTCATTTTTGACGTGTACAAAATTGACTTCACCTCAATCTGACGCACGGTGTGACCGGTATGGCAAAAAGTGTCTGATATTAGTTTCAAATTGAGATAAACATAGGAAAACAACACCAATGACATACGCCAAACCGAGAAAACGTGTTCGGATTGTTTTGATACATTAGGAAAATGATCCGCGAGTCATTTGTGACATTTACGAATCGACCACACCTCAATCCGACACACTGTCTGACCGGTATGGCTAAAAGTGTCTGATATCAGTTTCAAATTGAGATAAACTCTGTAAAACAACATCAATGACATATGGAAAACTGATCAAACGCGTTCAGATTGTTTTGATACTTTAGGAAAACGATCCACGACTCATTTTTGATGTGTACGAATCGACCGCACCTCAATCCGACACACGACGTGACGAGTATGACTAAAAGTGTTTGATATCAGTTTCAAATTGAGATAGACTCTGGAAAACAACACCAATGGCATACGCCAAACTAATAAAACGCGTTTGGATTGTTTTGATACTTCAGGACAACGATCCACGAGTCATTTGGGACGTGTAAGAATCCACTACACCGTAATCCAACGCACGGCATGACTGATATGGCTAAAAGTGTCAGATATCAGTTTCAAATTGAGATAGACTTTGGAAAACAACACCAATGACATACTCTATACCATGAAAACGCGTTCGTATTGTTTTGATACTTTAGGAAAATGATCCACGAGTCATTTGTGACGTGTACGAATCGACCGCACCTCAATCCGATGCACGGCGTGACCGGTATGGATAAAAGTGTCTGATATCAGTTTCAAATTGAGATAAACATTGGAAAACAACCCCAATGACATACGCCAAACCAAGCAAACACATTCAGATTGTTTTGATACTTTAGGACAATGATTCGAGAGTCATTTGTGACGTGTGTGAATCGACCGCACCTCAATCCGACGCACGGTGTGACCGGTATGGCTAAAAGTGTCTGATATCGGTTTCAAATTGAGATAAACTTTGGAAAACAACACCAATGACATACACAAAACCGACCAAACGCGTTAGGATTGTTTTGATACTTTAGGAAAACGATCTGAGAGTCATTTATGACGTGTACGAATCGATCGCACCTCAATCCGACGCACGGTGTGACCGGTATGGCTAAAAGTGTCTGATATCAGTTTCAAATTTAGATAAACATTGGAAAACAACACCAATGACATACGCCAAACCGAGCAAATGCGTTCTGATTGTTTTGATACTTTAGGACAATGATCCGCGAGTCATTTGTGACGTGTACGAATCGACCGTACCTCAATCCGACGCACGGTGTGACCGGTATGGCTAAAGGTTTCTGATATCAGTTTCAGATTGAGATAATCATTGGAAAACAACACCAATGAAATACGCCAAACAGAGAAAATGCGTTCGTATTGTTTTGATACATTAGGAAAACGATCCGCGTGTCATTTTTGACGTGTACGAATCAACCGCACCTCAATCCGACACACGGTGTGACTGGTATGGAGAAAAGTGTCTGATATCAGTTTCAAATTGAGATAAACATTGGAAAACAACACCAAAGACATACGGAAAACCGATCAAACGCGTTCGGATTGTTTTGATACTTTAGGACAACGATCCATGAGTCATTTGTGACGTGTACGAATCGACTGCACCTCAATCCGACGCACGACGTGACCAGTATGACTAAAAGTGTCTGATATCAGTTTCAAATTGATATAGACTTTGGAAAAGAACACCAATGAGATACGCCAAACCAAGAAAACGCGTTCAGATTGTTTTGATACTTTAGGACAACGATCCACGAGTCATTTTTGATGTGTACGAATCGACCACACCTCAATCTGATGCACGTCATGACCGGTAGGACTAAAATTGTCTGATATCAGTTTCAAATTGAGATAAACATTGGAAAACAACACCAATGACATACGCCAAACCGAGAAAACACGTTCGGATTGTTTTGATACTTTAGGACAATGATCCGCGAGTCATTTGTGACGTGTACGAATCGACCGCACCTCAATCCGACGCACAGTGTGACCGGTATGGCTAAAAGTGTCTGATATCAGTTTCAAATTGAGATAAACATTGGAAAACAACACCAATGACATACTCCAAACCGAGAAAACACGTTTGGATTTTTTTAATACT
This sequence comes from Viscum album, assembly GCA_963277665.1. NCBI lineage: Eukaryota > Viridiplantae > Streptophyta > Magnoliopsida > Santalales > Viscaceae > Viscum > Viscum album. The sequence goes on from OY728162.1 coordinate 614,399,770, forward strand.
TTAGGACAATGATCCACGAGTCATTTGTGACGTGTACGAATCGACCACACCTCAATCCGATGCACAACGTGACCTGTATGACTAAAAGTGTCTGATATTAGTTTTAAATTGAGATAGAATTTGGAAAACAACACCAATGTCATACGCCAAACATATTGATTTTACATTATTCCCATTCATTGTTATGAAAATGAAAACTTTTGAGTTTAAAATTTCATAATTTAGTTTCACATTTCCATATTAATGTATTCTTTCACATTACTGTTTTAATTTCTTTCATTGTTGCACTACTAACATAATATTTGTTTTCTTATATAAGTGAATTTTTTCCCTTGAGTTCGGATGCTTTGTTTGGCAACAAATACCATTGAGAGCGGATCACGGATATCAAAGGATGAAACATGAATGTTTATAACTGTTGTTGAATAATTGTAAATGTAACCGTGTAAAACAATGTTTGAAATGTATGTAGCAATGCATTTTTTTGTATTCATGATGTTAAGTAAATGTATATACCATTGTCGGTCAAAATAGTGGGTGCGGGTGCTATGGTGTGCAGGGGTGCATGTGCTACTTTGTGCAGGTATTCAGGTGTGCAGGTACTGTTTTTTTGGTGCAGGCGATGGGGCTTTATCCGCGCTTTTTTAGCGCTAATAAAGGTGAAATTTAACAGCACTAGAGGAGCACTGATAAAAGGAACCCTTTATCAGTGCTTTGTCAAGCTCCGGTATAGGAGACCTTTATTAGAACTAAAAGAAGCACTGATAAAGGGGACCCCCCCCCCCTTTATCTACTCCGGCATTAACAGTGCTTTTCTAGTGCTGTTAATGCTGGTTTTTAGAGCTGATAAAGGCCCAGGTTGTAGTAGTGAAATGAGAATTATCCTAAGCATGTTAACCAAGAATATTGTAACCTAGAGTGAAGCAAGGCCCATTGTCATGCAACAATTCTCGTTTGAGCCTATATCGAAATGGTATTTTCAGGTCTTACCCCATGGAACATCTGTGCCAGAGCCACCTCTACCTACTCGAATCCAGGTAGGGTTTTATTTTCATGGAAAACTCACACAATCTTTACATTAACAAAATACTAGGAATTTATTATATACTAATCCTCAATGTCTATCTTAGGGTAATATTCTATAATCAGAGTTTATTAAAATCTAGTTCACAAGGTTACTGCTAAACATCCTCTGATACCCACTGTAATTCCTAGACCCTAGATTACCAGATTCAGTGCATTATTTTAATACAGTGTCATGATTATAAGTAATCATGTCCTGAAAGACATATCAGTTTAGTTGTCTTGTAAAATAGATTACATAAAAGAATGTTACCATACACATTCCAACATACAACACACACAAAAATAATATTTTGTGAGTTTTATTCTTCCCTTAGCTTAACCCTTTATCTTAATCATAATACACTTTTTGGGATCCTGGGAAAATAAAACATAAGAAAGGGGTGAGCTCAGATGCTCAGTAAAGGTAAATAATTTAGTGGAAGCTATAATCATTTAAGGAATTCTGTGTAATAAAAACAACATCCTTTTAAACATAAATGTGATCATAATTTGGCAAAAATAAATCAAATATTATCATATTAACAGCCACATGGATATTCTAATAGTCAAATAATCACATATAATAACTAATTTATTAATTGGGGAATGTATAATATCAGACATTAATTTCTATGTCAAGGACTCATGCCATGACCAAGGGGATTACTGTAACTAGACCCCATCCCCGAGAGCCTCTGTAACCAGACACCAACACGGAGAGCCTCAGTAACCGGACCCCAACCCGGAGAGCCTCTGTAACCGGAATCCAACCCGGAGAGCCTCAATAACCTGACACCAACCCAGAGAGCCTCTGTAACCATACTCCAACCTGGAGGGTATGCTATAACCGAACCCCAACCCATAGGGATTACTTTTACCAGTCCCCAATTCGGAACATACTAGTCCAATACATTCATTGTAAGAAAAGGTTGAAATTTTACATAATAATTTGTTTTAAAACTAGCATACGAAATGTCAATATTTTAACTATAAACCATGAATGGAATAAAAATAACTCATCCATAGTAAAACATATCACAAATACTTATATACAATATGGAATATTTCTATCATAATAAATCAACTTTAGGAAAGTGTAAAATTTATCAAAGGATGTTGACATAGATGTAATCAAAACTATTAGTGAGAAATACATCATTCTAATTTGAAATAATTTAAGAGTTTCATAATTATAAAGAATACATTTATGTAAAAAATATTCTCATAATCTTTTAAGGGAAAATTTGATGAATCTATAATGGTGTAAAATAGCTACACCCACTGTATAAGTTAAAAAAACATTCTTTCCTTAACTTTTTCAAAAAGGTCGTAAAGTACCTTGTATGGGAAACGACAAAAAGATTCCTTTAAAACCATTTTGTAGAAAGGAAAAAAAGTGTATAAACGACTTTAACTCATAGTAAATATGTTTTGAACTACATTTTTAAGAAAAATTGATGTGGATGTTAAAGAGGTCCTGTTAGATAATAATGTATAAACAACCTAGGATAATGAAGGCATTATAGAATTATCCCTTACCTTGTATTTTTCCTTGGTCGATGGTATGATGACCTCTAGTATAATAGTTAAATCCATTAATTAAATTATTCAAGAACTATATACATAATTATGATATCATATAGTATCTTCTAATAATTATGTGTTACTGATATTTTAGATTTATCATCGTTTTAGGTGTTAACCGATTTGTTTTCCATTATATTATTTGTTACTTGTGTCATGATTGTTATATATGGGATGTTTCATATTCATATCAATAATAATATGATGTCTTTAAAATTTATTTTTAATCATAAAATGAAAATTAGTCTTGAATGGTTATGATAGGGAATTAATCTCATCACATTCTTGGAGACGGTAATCTGTACGTACGGACGAGCGACAATATAATACTTATTATTTTAAAAGCGTATATAATTGGATGGTATATCATATTTACAGAATAATTATCCTGTTATATTTATTATTGACATCAATTATACATCATTAATTTATTCATCCAAATAATATTGTATAGAATACAACTACACCACGATGTGGTGATGGTAAGTCGTACATACGCACATGTGGTGATATTTCATTCAAAGGATGGATAGAATAATAAAAATTGTTGTAAAATATTTATAATAACATAACAGTATATACAAGATATTGTAGTTATTATTTTACAATATAAACAACAAGGAAATAAGAAGTGGAAGAAGAAAAAACCTGAAAGAGGTGATGAAATATTGACCACTTCTTCGGGTTCCTCTTACTGATTTGATCAAAAGGGATCCTCAGGGTGGATTTATGAATAAATGAAGTCATCTATGATGAAGGGAGGAATTTTTCTAGGATACTTGGGCAGGGCTTGGCCGACCCAAATGGCTTTTAATGTCTTAATTAGATAGAAGGGTTAGTGACCTTTCATAAGAGGGGTGAGAGGAACCTTAGGAAAAGAATGAAATATTATTTCATCATTAAATCATTTTCGGTTTCTAATGGATATACAATGATTTATTTCAAGTAAAAATAGATTATGGGTAAAAAAATACTCAACCAATATGTTTTAGATAGGTTTCAGTCACTATATTAACCTCATCTTCTAGATTTAACTCTTATTTATTTAGTTTGACATTTACCATGTCTCTTTTCATTTTTATATTATATTGATAACAAACATACTATAAACTTCCAAAAGAACCTAAAGAGGTTCATTAGTGACAAATATTATATTATTTAGGAAATTTGGAAGAACCATTATTTTTATGAATAGAATATCAATTTATAATATAATATTTGTTTTAAAAACTCTTTTATGTAAATTTTGACACTATTTGATATTTTTTTCCTCATAAATTCATGACTGCATTATTACTTCAAATAGAATTCATTCAATCAACCCTAACATGTCATATTGACCTATAAAATTAGTCTAATTTATAAAAAGTCTCAAATTACATTTATCTGGATATTTCTAATATCAATTATTTTAATATTTCATTAATAATCTAATTACTACATCATCATTGTCTCATAAATAAATTAAATTATTTAATGTCTAAAAATATAAATAAATTATAATTATATGGGAAATAATTATATATTTTCAGTGAATATTTATAGTCGAATATATGACTTATATAACCCTATGAAAAAAATGGTTTACTAAAAGATATTTGTTTGTGTCATTTCTTCCTTTGGTTTATGTTAATTGAAATAATGTGTCCTTATAATTAATAAGTGGATCCATGGGGCCTCAAAATCATCCCAAGGAACCCCATTATGGGTCACGACTCATCCAATAAGGTGATGATACGTTTTAAGATAATTTTTTATTTTTATAATATTCTTTTTACATTGAATTACCCTATTTCCCTTTAACCGAAGTAAACAAAAGTCAACACTTACTATTCACGTAAAATTATATTTCATCTTATTGAACAAAATTTTACTTACAATGATTAACCATTTCTATTGGATATTTGAAATTCAAATCATAGAAATGGTAACATTATTTTTTATGCAACATTTCAAATTCTCCTAGGAGGTGGGTAAAAGACTGTAAAAAGTTCACTAAAATTTTTATATATCTAAACTTATTATAAAATGATTCCAATGAATTATACTGATATTATATAGGTCTTATGTATCTATTTTGATCTAAAATAAATTTATATAAAATAAATAATTATTTAAATAAAAAGTCGGTATTAACCAATAACTCTGTATTTTTTTACTATTCATCAAAAATTGAATGTTTTCGGACAAATACTAAAATTTCACCCTATGATAATTTTGATATTATGAATTAAATAATTATTTCTTTTTTTCCAAATTAAAAACATAGAATTTTCATTTACTAATTTAAAATGAATTCCTGTTGTCAAAACCAAAAACCAGGTTTTTAAAAATTAATAACATACAAAAGATTGATATTTATTTATGTTCAATTTCAAAGTAAAATTATTTCCATTGAATGACATTGTATTAAATGGTAAAAATTTAATCTATTTCTACTTCCAAACCATTAAAATGTATAATTTAACACAAAAAATTAATTTGATTAAAAATGTTTTTTTCAGTTAAAATATATTAATTTTCACTTTTCACCCAAATATAAAAGTTCTCATTGAGTCACCAAAAATTTATTCAAATTGAATTCTTATGTCATGATTTTAAAGAAGAATTTTATTTTGTCAAATTTAATATATAAAAGATTCAAATATTGGATTTAAAAATGGTTCGACATTAAAAGGATGTAAAATTTCATTTTTTAAAAAATATTTCTTTTATCTGAAAAGATGTATTTTTTAATTATGTATAAGAAGATAATAATATGGACTGTAAAATTATAATGATTATATAAAGATAAAAATTTAGTTAATACTATTTATAATATCTTTTGAACAGCTAGTTTGGTATGTCGTGGTGCGCTTGAAATCAATATTGCATGTAGTTCAAGTTATTGAATTACTTTGAAGAAATAACGTACTATGAAATATTGGGGTGTTACAAATCCAAAGAAATCCAATGTTGTGGTACCCCGTGAATTTTTAGACACTCATATGACCTAAAGTGATGATGTGTAAGGCTAACAAGAATTGATAAAACTCAATAGTAATCCATATTCAAAATTGATTTATTCAAATCCCTAATAGGACAACTTATAGAATATCAATTGCATGACATTTTATGTGATGGGAGATATTGAGAAATAAGTTATCCGATTATCTTCTAGGGTTTTTCAAATTTTAGGAACCCTATGAAAATAATAGGATTCTAGTCACCAATTATTCATGAAGACCAAAAAATGTCCCATATTATCATGGAATAGTAATCTTATAGTTTGGTCAATTATAAATTTGGAATATTTAATTTTAAAATTCTTCTACCAATTGGGTATAAATTAATGTAAATAACTATCCCTCACATAAATAATTAAAAAAATTAAAATAATGATACAATTTTTTTTTACTGTAATATATTTTTTGTTTAAAATAATCCCAATAAACAATGTATCCCCATCTATGTCACGACCCATCGCAGTGGGGTCTGCGCCTTGACTCCCCAAACCCACCTCCAATAGGCCCGGGGTTGGAGACTAGCACCGTGTAGGCATATTTTTAACATTGGAGGAATTTTCTATGTAAATACACACACACACAAAGACATCTACATGCTTACAAATGCTGAATTGTAAAAAACACTAAAGAACAAAATGCATGAATACAACTAAACCAAACCCAAAGTGTACAATGGAATGTAAAGTGCTGAATGTAAACTGGGCCAAAATACAATCCCCCCAAAATAGTTTAAAAATGAAAAATTCCAACCTATAAACACAAAGTGGTATTTTTACTACTACTCGTAGCCATTAGAACAACTTGGCCTGTAGGGAACTCAGAAATCTTGGTCCTATCCTGGTCTTCCCTGGACTCCGTCAAAAGGTGGCTCATTTGCACAAGACACGATGCTTGCAGGCAAAGTCCGTGCAGGGATGAGTATAACAATACTCAGTAAAGGACCCCAAAAAATAAAAATCATTACAAAAATGAAACATACAGTTATCTATACACAATATATGTCTACTGAACATATAGAAAGAATATAAAATCCCAGATATAATCCAAACCCATACCTACAGTCTACAGACAAGTCACAAAATAGCATACCCCCAATAGGAATTCTGTTCGAAGATTATATGAAGCTCTCATCCAAGAGAACACAATCCACAAGTATAATAGCCCTGATGTTGTCTGTCCAAGATGTAATGTTTGTCAGGAATATCTTTGAGAGATGGATACAATTATTACAGGAAAACACACTTCTGAGTGGGGAAGGATCACGATACACAGATGAGGATCACTACCACGGCCTCGGCGGACATTGGGACTCATCCAGATACACTTGCTAAGTATAGAATCTCAACCCTGTGGTAATAGTCATGTTGATACCTGACTCTATCAAGGGTTAGTTATGTATAGAGGATCTCGTTCTGAGCCTCTCAGAGAGATACCTGACTCTCTCTCGGAAATTCCTGTTAAAGGGATCATACTCTTGTAAAAGGAAATGATACCTGACAATCCGAGGAATGAGTAAATGGTGAACTAAAACAAACAAAAAATGTCCAAGATACAATGGACATGATGATCAAGCCATGTAATGAAAAGTACACTGCACGTAGAAGGGTCATAAGTCGTCTCCTCTAACCCAGGGTACTTACAGTGTACAACAGCCTGAGTCGCAAGGCACGTCGTTTAGAAGTAGATATACAGGGCAAGATGGACATTGAGAACACATGTACGCTGGCCATGTGCCCGAACATGGCTTCAGCCCGTGTGTTACAACCCATGTAATTGGTTCACTGGGTAACCCATGCAGCCGGCCTGGTCTGGCCATGTGGTGGAGTACAGGGCCGTGTACTCGACCCCATGTCGGTGCATCCCCTAGATACAAATAGAGTACCATGTAAGGACCCAAATTCTGAGTTTTTTATCAAACATAATGTTTCATCTCTTTCCGCATTACGTAACTCTAGCTACAGCTGAGCTGGTCCCACACTGCATGTTCTTCGCGATACACATTGTGTTCTTTAGAAATTTCCAGAATGGTCATTCTTCTTCGCCGCACCTTGGGGCACCTCTGATCCTCAATCCGGCCATCTGATCATGACGATAACCAATTTCAAAGGTTTCCATTCCAGGCCATCGATACTTAGGGTGGTTTCATGTGTTTGATCTGCCCCAAAAACATGTTTCAATCATCCGCGCGAAGAACAGTTGATGAAACTTTTCACCTGAACTGGGTTGATTCTCCTGCCTCTGTCACTGTCGCACCATTGTTTAGCGTTCAAAATGTCGAATCTCAAATTTAGGATTGTTTCTTCATGAAATAAGAATTCAATGATCCATTTTTCATAACCCCATGAAGAACGCAACGAACACATGGTAAAAATAGGGGATGAAATCTAAACCACACATGAGGAATGAAAATCCTTCGTCATTCATCACGGCATTGGGTTTCTCCTGAAATATGGATTAAATAGAAGGAATCCAAACATGGATTTTAACATGTTAGATTAATCCCCAAAATCATCCAAATAATTCCACTCCCGCAAGAGCACATGATCCGCCGATCTACCTATTTGTGTGTTGACATGAATTCATCATTAAATTGAAGAATGAGGCAGAAATAAATCAAAATTACAAACCAATACCTTTATCAGGTTGATGAAAGACCTTCATGTCACATTCGTTGGTGATTTTCTTAGAATCCGAGATGCATCGAGAGATCATGTCATCGTCGCCCACCAACTGGTTCTTCTTGAAATCTCCAAGAGGCTCTCTTTGAATTTTCATGGTTATGAGGATAACCCTATTAACTTTCCATAAGAAGGTATTTATGAAGGAGGAATTTGGTCACTACGTGAAAAGGAATCCTTTAAATAAAATAAATAATTCCTTTATTTTATATCCATTGAAGAATCTAAAAAACTAACACTTGCTGCTCTGAATGCAATGGTCCACTTAGATTTATAATCATGGCATCCATTTAAATGTTATTACACTTTTTCAAGAAAACCACTCACTCGAATGGATTAAAGTTTCAATAAATTCAAACATTTATTTATGGCACTTCCGGCCTCATAATAGCACACCGTCGAAATGTCTAGTCTCAAAATTATTTCATAAAATATCTAAAAAAAACCTGAAAAATCCAATACAAATCATTCTCCCCACCTTGGGGATTTTTATCCCTAAAAATCCAAAACAGGAGATACTCAAAATGATGTGGGTACTGGGCTTGTATCTGAGTCTCCCACTCCCATGTGCTCTCCTGAAGGTTCTATTGCTGCAACCGAATGCACAAAAGGGGAATCTATTTCCAACAATGGTTTCCCTCATGAAAATCATCGATCACCAATGGGTACTCAGAAAAGGTCGCTCTATACTCAATGTCCATCTCGCCCTAGTGGATAACGTGTGATGGGTCATTCATGTACCTCCTCATCCCAGACACATGGAAGACATCATGTACCCAATATAATTGTGGCGATAGATCTAGGTGGTTTTCCACCTCGCAAACTCTACGTAGTATCTGAAAAGAGTCGGCCATCCATGGAGATAGCTTGTCACCATGACCAAATTTCCGCAACCCCACTGAAGTGAGACCCTAATGAATACGTAGTCCCCTTACTCGAAATCCATATGCCTCTATTGTCTATCATCATTAGTCTTATTCTTTCTCTATGCAGTCTTTATCCGATCTCGGATAATCTACCCCTTCTTAGTTGTAGCTCGCACCAACTCTAGAGCCATGTGTTCTGACTCTCCGGGGTCAGTCCCGCAATGCGGTGACTGGAAAGGTCTCTCATATAATGTCTCTAACGGTTCCCTGCCAATGGTGGATTGGCACCTATTATTATACGAACCTTCCCCCAATGGTAGGTGGACCTCCAAACTGCAACCAAATTCCACGATATAGGCCTGAAACATATCCTCCGAAACGTGTGTAACACCCCAAGCTTCTACGGTACGTTTCCCTTTGAATAATGCGATAGCGTGTGTTGTACGCAACCTCGAGTTCTAACACACACCACAACTAATTAAACTAGCCGTTGTGAATAGTAATACCTAATTTTTGAAATTATATATATTTTATATTTGAAAATGGACTTCATTTTTGGACTCGGAATATCGAATTTAGCCTAAGGTGAAATTTTGGTACTTTTCGGATAACTTTCATATTTTGATGAATAGTGAAAATTACTAAATTTTAATTAAAAACAACTTTTTTAATCAAAATAATTAATAGTGATAAATTATGAATTTTAGTAGTTTTAAAGTATATTTAGAATATATTTTTACCATTCAATTTAATGTTTATCATTAGACATAATTTTACAATTAAACCGAACATAAACAAGTGTCAATCTTTTGATAGTTATTATCTCTTAAAAACACGCTTTTTGTTTTGACAGTGGGAATTAATTTTAAATTAATTTCTGCCACTTCTGTGTTTTGAATTTAGGAAAATGGATTCCATATTTGGAATCAGGATGTTCAAATTGTGTAAATAGGTAACTTTTATTTTTACACATTTTGAATAATTACTGCGGTAAATATTTTATTTACCATGGTTAAAGGGTAAATCCGGTAAATAAGGGTTAAAAAAAATAATATTATAATAATACAAAATTACCCTAGAACGTGTCCTAACCTTATTGGTGGACACATAACCGACCATGGGCATCCTTGGGTCAATTTGGGGACCCCTTGGAGCCACTTGTATGTGGTAGGGACACATTATATTAATAAAGTTAAAATAAAAATAAAAATGGCATAAGCTTACATCTTTTAGAAGAACAATTTTTACATAGGGTTATACATGTTGGATTTTCGATTATAAATATTCATTAGAAAGCCAAAACGATTTCCTACATAATGAGATTTTATTTATAATTTTTAGACATTAAATAATTTATTTTATTTATGACACAATGATGATGCAGTAATTACTAAAATAGTAAAAAATTAACATAATTGATATTATAAATACCCAAATAAATATAATATGAAACTTTTAATGAATTACACTAATTTTCTAGGATAATATGATATATTAGGATTGATGTAATTGACTTTGTTCGAAGTAATCAATCTGTTATGAGTTTCACAAAAATCAACTATTGAATAGTGTCAAAATTGACATAAAAGAGTTCTTAAAACAAATATTATATTATTAATTGATATTAAATTCCTAAAAATCTAAGGTTCGGCCAAGAGACTTATATTATGATAGGTTAATCATTAATGGACCACTTGGGGGTCGCTTGTATGTATATGGTAAGTCTATTAACCATATAATATAAAAATACAAAGAGACATTGTAAAAGTGAAACTAATTAACTTAGAGTTAATACTTAAAGATATGGTTAATATAAGTACCCAAACCTGTCTAAATTCTATTGGTTGAGTTGTTTTCGACCTATCCCCACCTTAACCTTTTAATAGTCAATTTTGGAGCCATTGGAAACCGAATATGAATTTATTATAAATTAATATTTCTAGCTTTTCCAAAGGTTCCCCTCACCCCTCTTATAAAAGGGCACTCCTCCTTCTCATTTCTTCACACCTTCAAAGACTTTTGGTTCGGCCAAACTCTGCCCAAATACTCTCCCAACATCCCTCAATACAACCTAGAGGCCTTAGTTTGATCATAAAGCCAACCTAAGGAGCCCTTTTGATCAAATCAAAAGGAAGAACCCGAAGAAGAGGTAATGATTTCACCACCCTTTTCTAAGTTCATTTCTTCTTCCACTTCTTCTTCCTTTGTTCTTACCATTCTGAAATAATAACTCCAGTATCTCACATATACTGTGATGTTATTATAAATATGGTACAATCATATTCAGTATTCTATCCACCCTTTGAATAACATGTCACCATACGTGCGTACGTACGGCTTACCGTCTCCACGTCGTGGTGTAATTGTTATTCAATATAATATTATTTGGATGGGTATAATAATGATGTGTAACTCATGTAAATAATAAATATAACATGTTAATGATTCTGTATATATGATATACCATCCATTTATATATTATTTTAATATCAAAAGAATGATATTGTCGCTCGTGCGTACGTACGGACTACCGTCTCCACGAACGCGATGAGATTCATTCTCCATCGTATCCATTCAAGTATAATTATCATTTGATGATTTAAAAATGATGTTTAAGGACTGTATATCATTCTGGATATGAATAAGATACAACAACCATGGCTTATGTAACAAAACATATAAAAGAAAATGAGTAAGTTAACACCCGAAACGATGATAATTCTAAGATATTATTAACAAATCAATGTTAAAAGATCATATATGATATCATATTAATATATATGATTATTGTATAATTTAATAACAACTATTTCACCATTATACAGGAGGTTAACCTACCCCAACCAAGGAAAAGTACAAGGTAAGGGTTATTTCACAATCTCTTCTTTATCCGAGTTTGTTTATACGTAATAATCTACTGGGATCTCGTTATCATCCACATCCATGTTTCTTCAAAATGTATTTCAAAAAAATTTTACTATTTACAAGAATATGGGTTAAAGTCATTTATACCCTTTTTTGACTTTTTATAAGAGGTTTATAAAGGAATCTTTCCGTCGTTTTCAAAACAAGGTCCTTTTTAACCTTTTCGACAGAATTGAGGTAAGAATGTTTTTTTTAACTTATACGGCGGGTGCGGTTATTTTCCGCCGTTATAAAATCGTCGAAGCTTTCCATACAATCTTATAAGAATATTTTCAAAGAAAATGTTTTATTTTATATGGATCTTAAATGATTTCAAAATAAAAGGAGATACTTCTTTAAAAAGAATTTTGATTTCATCTATGTCAACATCCTTTGATGGATTTTAAGATTATTCGAAGTTGATTTATTATGATACAAAACTTCTATATTGTATTGTAGGTTTTGTGATATGTTTGACTGTGGATGTGCTATTTTTATACCATTCGTAGTTTATGGTGAAATTATTGACATTTCGTATGCTAGTTTTAATACGAATGTTTATGTTATGTTTAAACCTTTTCATATGGGAATGCATTGGACTTAATAAGTGACGGGTGGAGCCCGCTATAGCTCCTCGATGCATCGGTAGGTCTCATGAGACAAACTAGTGTCTTGGCACAAGGCCTTGACAAAATCTTATTTGTAGTCTTGGCACGAGGCCTTGGCTATGTGGTTATGATAGTCTGGCATTATGCATTCCAACATTATGAAAGTGGTTATTGATATTGCATGTGATTATTCGATTAGTAGAATATCCATGTGAATAAGTAAATGGCATTATTTCATTTATATTTTTGCCATACTATGTTGAAGTTCAATTTTAAAAGGCTTTTGTTTTAGTAATTCATTGCCTTAAATGTTTATGCTTATTATGAATGTTCCTCTATATTGTTATCCTTACTGGGCATTTGAGCTCACCCCTTTTCTATGTTTTATTTTTCCCAGGTAGTGAAGAAGTAAATTATGAATGACTTGCAGGGATATTATGAGGGGTTAATAGTGTGGATATGAAGGCTTTGTTGTTGTAGTAGTTTTTTTCACTTTGAAATGTAATGTAAAACTTTATGATTATATCTAGTGTTTCCAAGGCTACTAAACCAATCGGTCTTTCGGGATTTGATCTTTCTTGTGATCATGCCAATGTTACGAAGTAATGCACCGACTCTGGGCAGCTGGGTTCGGGGCGTTACAGTTGGTATCAGAGGAAGTTTAGTACAAACCTTGGAAGCTAGGATTAGATAAACTCTGATTAGAGCACGTAGACCTAAGATCAACTTTGAGGATTAGTATAGAAGAACTTCCTAGAATTTTGGTATTGTAGAGACTTTGTGAGTTTTTCGAGCAATACATCCCTGTCTGGATACAAGCAGGTAGAGGCGGCTCTGGCACAGATGTACCTAGGGGTAAAACCCGAAAACACCGCTTTGAGCTAGACTCGAACGGGAACTGGTGCACGACAACGGGCCTTGCTGCACTCTTGGTTACGACACTCCTGGGGGATATGCTTAGGATAACTCTCACTTTCTTTACAAATCATTATGAAGGGTTTATGAGTATATACTTCCTCAAAGAAAACATATTTATGATTATGGATTATATCCATAGATAGTTCAATTTATGTTAAGTGTTTTATAAGTATGGGATTATGTATTTTGATTCATAAACTGATCTAGTTTATGCCATTGTTTAGAAATGGCGCCTAGTGGAAGAAATGGAAACCGTATCAATGCACGCACTCCATGTAGGGATTGCCCTCCTGCTCAAGATAATTATAGTGGGGCTGGTGATGCAACTGGTGCTGATCATCTAATCACCGTACTGGGACAACTTACTCAGGTTATGAATAATAACCTTACCCGTATGGAGCACCCTGATCCGCAGCGTGGAGGATCAATGTTAGATCGATTCATGAGGCAACAACCACCAACGTTCAATGGGAATACAAATCCCGTAGTAGCTGAGCAATGGATATTTTCCCTAGAGAAAATATTTCAGGCTTTGGGGAGCAGTGAAAGGGAAAAAGTTATCATGACAGTTTACCGCCTCACTGGAGATGCTGATCAATGGTGGTCATTGATTCAAAATACGAAGGAAGATGATGAAGTATCAAATATGGAATGGAGGGAATTCAAAGTTCTGTTTTTAGAAAAATACTTCCCTCGCGACCATCGAGCGGATATGGAAAGACAATTTCTGAGTCTGAGACAAAAGGAGGATGAGAATGTCACAAAGTATGAGGCTAACTTTACAAGGTTAGCGAGGTATGCTGGAGATTATATTCGCAACCCAAGAAGTAAGATTGATCGTTTCTTTGATGGGTTAAAACCATTTCTCCGTCGAGCATTAGTCTCACAATCCTTTTCATCGTACGAAGACATTGTCTCATGTGCTATCAAGACCGAAAAGGAATTCTCTAAGTCTTATGACTTTAAAGCAAAGCAAGAGAAGAAGAGACCTGTTGATCAATCTGGGAATGGAAATAAGGGGAAGAAGGGAAAGGTTGAATATCCATCTTGTGGTAAGTGCGGGAAGAAACACCCCGGTGCTTGCCTGAAGGGAATGGGAGTCTGTTACAAGTGTGGTGAAAAAGGCCACCAAGCTCATGATTGCAAGGGGAAGAAGGAAGATACCAACGTTCAGTGCTACAATTGCAGGGAGATGGGGCATTATGCAAATGCATGTCCTAAGCGTCAGGAGAACTTACCTCAGAAAAGGCCAAGGGATCAAGGCCAGGCTTATGCTATCACTACTGCTGAGGTAGAAACTCCGAAAGACGTGGTGGCAGGTAATTTAATGGTTTCCTCAAGTTTAGAAAATGCATTATTTGATTCTGGATAATCGCATTGTTTCATATCTTCCTAGTTTGCTAAGAAAATTAGATATTTCCAATTTGATTTAATAAGGGAGTTGTCAGTTAAAACTCCTAAGGGAAGTATCGTTGCAACAATGTTTTGTGAATCAGTCCCCATTAGAGCACATAAATTTTCTTTATCTGCTGATTTCATCGTCATACCTATGATTGAGTTTGATATAATCCTCGGTATGGACTGGCTTTCGGACTATGATGCGAAGATTTATTGTAAGAAGAAAGAGGTTACGATTCTTGATGATAATGATAAGGAGCACCTTATTTTTAGAGCAGAATCGTCACCACCTAATTCTTATTTAGATCCACCCCCTGTAGCTCAACTTAATTCAATTATCGGGGAGGAAGAGAATGAAATAACTGTCGGTGAGGAAAGAAATGTTCAAATAGAGGATGTACCTATTGTGAAAGAGTTTGTAGATGTATTTCTGGAAGATTTACCTGGACATCCTCCAGAACGAGAAGTAGAGTTTTCCATTGATTTAATTCCTGGATCAAGGCCTATATCGAAGACCCCTTATAGAATGGCCACTGTAGAGCTAGTCGAACTAAAGAAACAACTAGAGGAATTGAGTAATAAGGGATTTATTCGCCCTAGTGTTTCTCCATGGGGAGCCCCTGTTCTTTTTGTTAAAAAGAAAGATGGATCTATGAGGTTATGTATCGACTACAGGGAGATCAATGCTATAACGATAAAGAACAAGTATCCCCTACCTCATATTGATGATTTATTTGACCAACTGCATGGAGCTCAATACTTTTCAAAGATTGACCTTCGATCTGGATACCATCAGTTGTGTGTGAAGAAGGAAGACATTCCGAAGACAGCATTTCGAACCAGGTACGGGCATTACGAGTTTACTGTAATGCCGTTTGGATTGACTAATACACCCTCTGTATTCATGGATCTGATGAATAGAGTTTTCAAGGAGTATCTCGATGAATTTGTGGTGGTATTTATTGATGATATCTTGGTATACTCCAAAACCTACGAAGATCATGAAAATCATTTGCGCATTATCTTGAAGACTCTGAGGAGGCATGAATTATATGGGAAGTTTAGTAAGTGTGAATTCTGGCTTCAGGAGATTTCTTTTCTTGGCCATATTGTCTCTAAAGATGGAATCTCTGTTGATCCTTCTAAGACCAAGGCAATCCAAGAATGGCCAGCACCTACGAGTATAACTGAGGTACGTAGTTTTATTGGTTTGGAGGGTTATTATCGACGTTTTGTCCAGAATTTTGCCCGATTGGATAACCCATTAACGAAGCTCACACGTAAAGGGGTTAAATTTGTTTGGACAAAAGAGTGTGAAGAATGTTTCGAAGAACTGAAGAGAAGATTAGTCAATGCTCCTATATTGACTCTACCATCGGGAAATGATGGGTTCGGTATTTATAGTGATGCATCGAAGAAAGGACTTGGCTGTGTCCTTATGCAGAATGATAGAGTAATTGCCTATGCATCACGACAGTTGAAAATTCATGAACAAAACTATCCTACTCATGATCTTGAGTTAGCAGCTGTGATCTTTGCTTTGAAGATATGGAGGCACTACCTCTATGGTGAAAAATGTGAGATTTATACTGATCACAAGAGTTTGAAGTATATTTTCTCACAAAAAGAACTCAACATGAGGCAAAGGAGATGACTTGAATTACTCAAGGATTATGATTGCACGATACACTACCACCCGGGGAAGGCAAACAAAGTAGCAGATGCTTTGAGCAGAAAAGACCATGGAGTTCTGAACATGATGAGAATTGAAAGGGATCCAATTTTCATGGATCTAGTGAAGATGGACATGGGAATAACCAGGGAAGGTGAAACATCAATGCTTTTTCAAATGGTTGCCAAACCATCTTTACTAGAAAGGATTAAGAGTTCTCAGACTGATGATGAAGAATTCCAAAAGAAGATTAAAGCTGTGAATGATGGGAGATTGAGAGACTTTGCGTATGAAGGTGGAATTTTGAAATTCGGGAAGAGACTTTGTGTTCCCAATATACCTGATCTAAAAAGGGAATTGCTGGATGATGCTCATAGTTCCAATTTCTCTATACACCCTGGAAGCACCAAAATGTATAGAGATTTGAAGGAACATTTTTGGTGGGACAACATGAAGAGGGAGATTGCTGATTTTGTGTCAAGATGTATGGTTTGTCAACAAGTGAAAGCTGGAAGGCAACAGCCAGGAGGAGTCATGCAACCTCTTCCCATACCGGAGTGGAAATGGGACAATATTACAATGGACTTTGTCATGGGGCTACCAAAGACTCCTAGAAGGAACGATGCAATATGGGTTATTGTTGATCGTCTTACCAAGTCAGCACATTTTCTTGCTATAAGAGAAGATCTACCCCTGGAACGTCTAGCAAAACTATATATTAATGAAGTTGTGAGACTTCATGGAGTACCCCTATCGATTGTTTCTGATCGTGATCCCCGTTTTACTTCAAGATTTTGGAAAAGTCTTCAGAAATCCCTGGATACTGAACTTCATTTGAGCACTGCTTACCACCCTCAGACAGACGGACAATCAGAACGGACTATTCAAACCTTAGAAGACATGTTGAGATCTTGCTCACTTGACTTTCAGGGTATGTGGGATCAATATTTACCTCTGGTAGAATTTTCCTATAACAATAGCTTCCATTCGAGTATTCAGATGGCACCATATGAAGCGTTATACGGAAAGAGATGTCGTACACCAACCTGTTGGGATGACGTCGGTGAAAGAAAACTTGTAGGTCTAGAACTGGTGGAGGAAACGATGGAAAAGGTAAAGGTAATCCAAAATCACATCAAAGCAGCTCAAAGTAGGCAGAAGAGCTATGCCGATAATCGAAGGAAGGATTTGGAATTTCAAGTCGGTGATCATGTTTTCCTAAAGGTATCTCCGTGGAAGGGAGTCATACGTTTTGGTAAGAAAGGTAAATTGAGTCCCATGTACATCGGACCTTTCGAAATTCTAGAACGAATTGGGGCTGTAGCTTACCGATTGGCAATGCCGCCAAGTCTCTCCAAAGTTCACGATGTGTTCCACGTATCTCTGTTGAGGAAATACATGCCTGACCCAACGCATGTACTCACCTATGAAGATTTAGAACTGGAACCTGATCTGTCTTATTGCGAAGAGCCCATCAAGATTCTTGATACGAGAGAACAAGTGCTGAGAAACCGGACGACACGTCTGGTAAAAGTTTTGTGGAGGAATCATAAGATGGAAGAGGCAACGTGGGAACCCGAGGAACTTATGATGAAGAACCACCCGAGTCTTTTTATGCAGTAATACCCTAGAAATTGCGAGGACGCAATTATTTGAAGGAGGGTAGAATGTAACACCCCAAGCTTCTACGGTACGTTTCCCTTTGAATAATGCGATAGCGTGTGTTGTACGCAACCTCGAGTTCTAACACACACCACAACTAATTAAACTAGCCGTTGTGAATAGTAATACCTAATTTTTGAAATTATATATATTTTATATTTGAAAATGGACTTCATTTTTGGACTCGGAATATCGAATTTAGCCTAAGGTGAAATTTTGGTACTTTTCGGATAACTTTCATATTTTGATGAATAGTGAAAATTACTAAATTTTAATTAAAAACAACTTTTTTAATCAAAATAATTAATAGTGATAAATTATGAATTTTAGTAGTTTTAAAGTATATTTAGAATATATTTTTACCATTCAATTTAATGTTTATCATTAGACATAATTTTACAATTAAACCGAACATAAACAAGTGTCAATCTTTTGATAGTTATTATCTCTTAAAAACACGCTTTTTGTTTTGACAGCGGGAATT
The DNA here is from genome assembly GCA_963277665.1 of Viscum album. Lineage (NCBI taxonomy): Eukaryota > Viridiplantae > Streptophyta > Magnoliopsida > Santalales > Viscaceae > Viscum > Viscum album. The sequence continues at coordinate 614,418,614 of OY728162.1, forward strand.
AATTTTAAATTAATTTCTGCCACTTCTGTGTTTTGAATTTAGGAAAATGGATTCCATATTTGGAATCAGGATTTTCAAATTGTGTAAATAGGGAACTTTTATTTTTACACATTTTGAATAATTACTGCGGTAAATATTTTATTTACCATGGTTAAAGGGTAAATCCGGTAAATAAGGGTTAAAAAAAATAATATTATAATAATACAAAATTACCCTAGAACGTGTCCTAACCTTATTGGTGGACACATACCCGACCATGGGCATCCTTGGGTCAATTTGGGGACCCCTTGGAGCCACTTGTATGTGGTAGGGACACATTATATTAATAAAGTTAAAATAAAAATAAAAATGGCATAAGCTTACATCTTTTAGAAGAACAATTTTTACATAGGGTTATACATGTTGGATTTTCGATTATAAATATTCATTAGAAAGCTAAAAAGATTTCCTACATAATGAGATTTTATTTATAATTTTTAGACATTAAATAATTTATTTTATTTATGACACAATGATGATGCAGTAATTACTAAAATAGTAAAAAATTAACATAATTGATATTATAAATACCCAAATAAATATAATATGAAACTTTTAATGAATTACACTAATTTTCTAGGATAATATGATATATTAGTATTGATGTAATTGACTTTTTTCGAAGTAATCAATCTGTTATGAGTTTCACAAAAATCAACTATTGAATAGTGTCAAAATTGACATAAAAGAGTTCTTAAAACAAATATTATATTATTAATTGATATTAAATTCCTAAAAATCTAAGGTTCGGCCAAGAGACTTATATTATGATAGGTTAATCATTAATGGACCACTTGGGGGTCGCTTGTATGTATATGGTAAGTCTATTAACCATATAATATAAAAATACAAAGAGACATTGTAAAAGTGAAACTAATTAACTTAGAGTTAATACTTAAAGATATGGTTAATATAAGTACCCAAACCTGTCTAAATTCTATTGGTTGAGTTGTTTTCGACCTATCCCCACCTTAACCTTTGAATAGTCAATTTTGGAGCCATTGGAAACCGAATATGAATTTATTATAAATTAATATTTCTAGCTTTTCCAAAGGTGCCCCTCACCCCTCTTATAAAAGGGCACTCCTCCTTCTCATTTCTTCACACCTTCAAAGCCTTTTGGTTCGGCCAAACTCTGCCCAAATACTCTCCAAACATCCCTCAATACAACCTAGAGGCCTTAGTTTGATCAGAAAGCCAACCTAAGGAGCCCTTTTGATCAAATCAAAAGGAAGAACCCGAAGAAGAGGTAATGATTTCACCACCCTTTTCTAAGTTCATTTCTTCTTCCACTTCTTCTTCCTTTGTTCTTACCATTCTGAAATAATAAGTCCAGTATCTCACATATACTGTGATGTTATTATAAATATGGTACAATCATATTCAGTATTCTATCCACCCTTTGAATAACATGTCACCATACGTGCGTACGTACGGCTTACCGTCTCCACGTCGTGGTGTAATTGTTATTCAATATAATATTATTTGGATGGGTATAATAATGATGTGTAACTCATGTAAATAATAAATATAACATGTTAATGATTCTGTATATATGATATACCATCCATTTATATATTATTTTAATATCAAAAGAATGATATTGTCGCTCGTGCGTACGTACGGACTACCGCCTCCACGAACGCGATGAGATTCATTCTCCATCGTATCCATTCAAGTATAATTATCATTTGATGATTTAAAAATGATGTTTAAGGACTGTATATCATTCTGGATATGAATAAGATACAACAACCATGGCTTATGTAACAAAACATATAAAAGAAAATGAGTAAGTTAACACCCGAAACGATGATAATTCTAAGATATTATTAACAAATCAATGTTAAAAGATCATATATGATATCATATTAATATATATGATTCTTGTATAATTTAATAACAACTATTTCACCATTATACAGGAGGTTAACCTACCCCAACCAAGGAAAAGTACAAGGTAAGGGTTATTTCACAATCTCTTCTTTATCCGAGGTTGTTTATACGTAATAATCTACTGGGATCTCGTTATCATCCACATCCATGTTTCTTCAAAATGTATTTCAAAACATTTTTACTATTTACAAGAATATGGGTTAAAGTCATTTATACCCTTTTTTGACTTTTTATAAGAGGTTTATAAAGGAATCTTTCCGTCGTTTTCAAAACAAGGTCCTTTTTAACCTTTTCGACAGAATTGAGGTAAGAATGTTTTTTTTAACATATACGGAGGGTGCGGTTATTTTCCGCCGTTATAAAATCGTCGAAGCTTTCCATACAATCTTATAAGAATATTTTCAAAGAAAATGTTTTATTTTATATGGATCTTAAATGATTTCAAAATAAAAGGAGATACTTCTTTAAAAAGAATTTTGATTTCATCTATGTCAACATCCTTTGATGGATTTTAAGATTATTCGAAGTTGATTTATTATGATACAAAACTTCTATATTGTATTGAAGGTTTTGTGATATGTTTGACTGTGGATGTGCTATTTTTATACCATTCGTAGTTTATGGTGAAATTATTGACATTTCGTATGCTAGTTTTAATACGAATGTTTATGTTATGTTTAAACCTTTTCATATGGGAATGCATTGGACTTAATAAGTGACGGGTGGAGCCTGCTATAGCTCCTCGATGCATCGGTAGGTCTCATGAGACAAACTAGTGTCTTTGCACAAGGCCTTGACAAAATCTTATTTGTAGTCTTGGCACGAGGCCTTGGCTATGTGGTTATGATAGTCTGGCATTATGCATTCCAACATTATGAAAGTGGTTATTGATATTGCATGTGATTATTCGATTAGTAGAATATCCATGTGAATAAGTAAATGGCATTATTTCATTTTTATTTTTGCCATACTATGTTGAAGTTCAATTTTAAAAGGCTTTTGTTTTAGTAATTCATTGCCTTAAATGTTTATGCTTATTATGAATGTTCCGCTATATTGTTATCCTTACTGGGCATTTGAGCTCACCCCTTTTCTATGTTTTATTTTTCCCAGGTAGTGAAGAAGTAAATTATGAATGACTTGCAGGGATATTATGAGGGGTTAATAGTGTGGATATGAAGGCTTTGTTGTTGTAGTAGTTTTTTTCACTTTGAAATGTAATGTAAAACTTTATGATTATATCTAGTGTTTCCAAGGCTACTAAACCAATCGGTCTTTCGGGATTTGATCTTTCTTGTGATCATGCCAATGTTACGAAGTAATGCACCGACTCTGGGCAGCTGGGGTCGGGGCGTTACAACGTGAATGGTCCTCTCCATCTGACCATCTTTATTGTGATGGAATGATGTTCTCTAGCATAGCAGAGTTCCAGAAGCCTCATGCTATCCCATAGAAAACTGAGATGTGAGGTCGGCATCCCGATCCAAGACTAATTTCAATGGGACTCCATGAAGCTAAACTATCACCTACACATAGAGGCATCCAAATCTTTTTAAGGAACACTTCTATCCAATTGCTAAGAAGATTTCTGACATGGTGATTTGGTTATCGATCAACCAGATGGAATCATACCTGCTAGATGTTTGTGTTAATCTCATCACGATGTCCATAGATATTTTATCCCACTTACACTCTTTTACTTCTAGGTGATGAGCTAATCCCTCTAGAACATAGTGTTTAACTTTCACCTACTGGCACATAAGGCATCAAGAAACGAACTCTGCTACTACCTTCTTCATGCCTGACTACCTACACTAACATCAGAGATCATGGTACATCTTCCCCACTCCCAGATATACCTCTAAGGGGGATGTATGAAACACCCTCACTACCTCATCCCACAAAGCCACTAGTACAGTGGTGCATCTTCCAAAAAGATGTATGTGCTATCTACCTTGCGAATATCCACCCGGAGCATGTCCTTTGGATAACTGAGCCTATAGTGCCTCACATTATACATCTCTAATATGTGATTCCATAACTCGATGTAAGATTTGTGGGGTGATAACCATCAAATAAAGGTAAGCTACATCCTCATTGTCCACGAAGGATAACTGAAACGTGGCTAATTTCTCTATCGCATTGCTCAACAGTTGAGATCCCAAAAATCTGCTAAGTGCATCTGTGACCTTGTTCCCCTTCCCAGGAGTACTGATGATCTTGAAATCATAGTCCTAGAAGAACTATAGTAAAACCATGTGTCTTAGTTTCAGATCCTTTTGCAAGAATATGTACTTTCATCTCTTGTTGTCAAAGCAGACGGTGGACCGCTCATCCATAAGGTAGTGCCACCACATCCTCAATGTAAATACTACCACATCCAACTCGATCTCATGGGTCACGTATTTCAATTCTTGTGGCCTATGCTGGCGCGAACCAAAAGCAGTCACTGCCAGTCTCTTCATCAAGAAACAATAATTCTCGTTCCCTATTGTTTCGCAGAAAAATACTAACTCAACACCCTCATCCTGTAATCTCATGATTGGGGTGCTCATCAAACACAGCCACAACTTATTGAAAGCCTTTTCACACATCTCTATCCATATTAATGGTTACCCCTTCCTGATCAAGGATGTCATTAGTGATGATATTTGGGTTAAATAAGGAACAAATCATTGGTATTATCATGCCAACCCAATAATGTTTTCCACCATCATCACGCTCTGATGTGGCTCCAATGCTAACACTGCCTCCACCTTGTCTGGGTCGATAGCTGCTCCATCGGGTGAAATTACATGTCCTAGAATGTGCACCTCATGAATCCTGAACTAGCACTTTGAGAGCATCCCATAAAGTAGGTTCTCTTGGAGTACATCCATATCTATTTTCAAGTGTCTCGCATGAACCTCCTATGATACTGAGTAAAGTAGGATGTCTTCGATGAAGACCACTACGAACAAGTCAATGTATGGCTCGAATATCAGGTTCAAAAGTCTCATGAACATTGTGAGTGCATTCGACATGCCGAAAGGCATATATAATTACTCATAGTGACCATAGTAGCATATGAAAGTCGTATTCTCTATATCCTCATCCAGTACTCGTAACTAGTGGTAACCTGACTGAAGGTTAACCTTTTAGAACCATTGTGCCCCTCTTAGCAGGTAAAAGTTGTCATCGATCATCGATAGTGGAATCATGTTCTTCACTGTCACTTGGTTCAGGTGTCGGTAATCCATGCACAACCTCAAACTCCCATCTATGTTCTTGGTAAAAAAAATTGAGGACACCCATGGTGAAGCATCAGGTCTCATGAAACCCTTTGTCTATAAATCCTCTAATAGTACCCTCATCTCAGAAAGCTCTATGAGAGCGATCTTATATGTTTATGGGGAAATCAGTGTCGTTCCGGAGTGTTAGTCAATAAAGACATTGATTTCTCGGTGGGGAGGTAGTCCATGTACAACTTCGGTAACGACTTCCTTATACTCTTCCAAAACTGTCGTTAACTAGAAGCTCACAACATCTACTGCTCCATGGGTATGTTTTTCAACTCATGAGTGATCATCTATACACTCCTATGTGTGATCCCATTCTGTGTTACCTAAGTCTCCCATTCACTGAAAAAAGAAAACCTCATCCCATTTATGAAGACAAATTGCACTCTTTTCCTAATGATGTGAATATGGGCATGAACCGAGGATAACGAATCCATACCAAGAATGATGTCCTAAGGCCTCGATGCTGCAAACAAAATGCACCGTTCTAAAATCTAACCTATAAGGGTAAGATCACACTTTTAGCAAAGGTGTGTGACCATCGAGTCTCTTCCAATAGGTGTCTTCAGGCATAAAGATCAAGTCAATGTCTCTACTATAATCTCAAGGTTTCCCACAAGACCTATTGCAAGGAAGAAATGATTGGAACCAATGTCTAGATGTATGGAAACTAAGTTAGAAAAGACATATATAACACCTCAGATCATCCCTGGAGTCCCTGGGTCTTATGCCTTGACTGCATATAGTTGTCCCTGCCCCAGTCCCCCAACTCCTTGAGCTAGCTGCGGACCCAATAGTGGTGGTGGTCGAAGTAGATCGAAGTGTCTGCCACCAACTATAGCTCTTATTACTCCTCTAAAAAATACGCCTCCTGGCGAGTCTATGTGCTTCACTCTCTACCTATACCTCTGTGGTCCATCAACTGCCTCCATGTCTGTAGCTCTATGGGTGGGACAATCTCTAGTGAGATATCCCCTACAATCACATGAGTAGCATTGTATCTCCTTAGGCATAATGGATCCAACCTAAGAGCCCTAGACTACCAAACCCCTATCTTGGATCCCCTTGTGATGTCTCCCATGTTCTAATCCCTGTGTCTGATGTCAGACCCCTATTGTTGAAGTCGTGTCACCTATCTTCCTACTACTGACTTTTTTCAGCTGTCTCTACTTTTCCAAGAAGCTATTGATCAACCAGGCCCGCTTGAGCACTCCAAAAAAAGATGGAATGCAAAGAGGAAAGACAGTAGCTTCGATGTCCCATTGTTGACATCACTTGAATGTATGAGATCTGAAGTAGTGATCCTTAACTATATCTGTTGAGTACCTAGTGACGATGGTGAACATCAATGAATAGTCATCCACCATCAAACTACAATGCTATAGTTGAAGAAGCATCTGGATATGCACTGCTCTCAACGTAACTTGTGAGAACTCCTCCCTTAAGAGTCCCTCAAACTCCATCCATGAATGTGTATCCTCATCTCAAGTTTGTGTGTTCATACACCACCATTTTCCTGTCGAACCAAGAAGAAGGTTCTCTCCTGGGATCACAGTCTAGTTTGCCGGTGTCCTCACAAGATGGAAAACTCTAGTCGCTGCCTGAAGACAATCCGCAGCAGCATGAGGGTTGGGCTCGCCTCAGAACCTAAGGTGTCCTAGTCTCTAGAACTCTTGGAGTGGGCTCAGCCTGCACCCCTCATCGGTCAGTACAACAGGCACCACGGGCTTCTCCACTAGTGTGGTATAACAGGTACACCTCCTAGATAAAATCCATGGGGAACTGGTCAATATATCGAAGCCTCGCCACTGATGGGGTCATCCCTGTGATCTTGCTGCTAATACCTCGCAGGTATTCATAGTAGAGGCATCCTATAAGAAAAAAGATGCACAATGGTCAAATAATATATCTGGATAATTGACATAAAGGATAAAGAGAACACAAACCATTATTTTATGTTGAATGTACCAATATCTTATTTCCCCGTGACTAGTGTTTTCATGTACCGAGTCGAAAAGATGGTTATCAGAGTCCTTGTGTATGGATATGTTATCCAGGGACACCAACACTAGAGTCTCCTACCTGAAAGCCGAGCTCGAATCACTTAGCATTGTTTCCCCAGGCCAATCACATAGACTCTTGATTCTATGGTATAACCAACCACATCTAATAACACTCTGGCATGACCTGTCCCAGTGGGGCCCATGAAGAGACTCCTGAAGCCCCCCTCCAATAGGCCTGGTGCTGGTGTCTAGTGCCGAGTAGACAAACTGCTAAAATGGGAGGCATTTCCTATGTAATTTTACACATGCACACATCTCTCAGCCAACAAATCCGAAAATGTACAAATCTATAAGTTGAAAAATGAAAGCATAAAAATAAATCCAACCAACATAGTATGACATAATATAATGTAATGAGTGTAAACCAGACCATTATACAAGCCCAGAAAAAAGAAGAGTCGGAAAAATAAAAAGTACAACTTGTTAACACAAAGAGGTACCAGGACCTCTACTCATAACTGTAGGAACAACACCACTGATAGGGAACTTAGAATGCTCGGTCATGTCCCGGCACACCCTGTACTCCATCAAAAGGTCGCTCCTATGCAAAAGAAACAATGTGTGTGGGAAATCCCCTTGCAGGGGTGAGTATAATAATACATAATAGAGGACCCCTAAAACCACAGAACAATAAAAAAAAGTAAAGGTAAATTCATCTATACACAATATATGACTACAAATAATATAATAAGAGTAAGAAAATCAAGATATACTCAAAACCCAGACCCACAGTCTAGAGGAAAGTCTCACAACCACATACCCCTATTGGGAATTCAGTTCAAAGATTACAAGAAGCACTCGATTAGGAGAACTCACTCCTTGAGTCTGATAGCTCTGATTTCGTTCGTCTAATAAGTACAATTCATCTAGAAAATACACAATTTATAGATAAACTCATTTCTAGAGATTACACTCCTGAGTGGGGAATGATCATGATACACAGATGAGGATCACGGCCAGGGCCTTGGAGGATACCACAACTCATCTAGATTCACCTTCTTGGTTGCAGATCAGCACCCTGTGGGAATATTCACATCGATACGTGACTCTATATAGGGTCAATAATGGATAATGGATCTCTCACTAGGCCTCTTGGAGGGATACCTGACTCTATCTCAGAATGTCCTACTTAATGGATCATAATCCTAAAAAAGAAAAAAATACTAGACCTTCAGGGGAACAAGTAAAAGGGTCACTAATCCAAATGAAGCATGTCCAAGATACGGTGGAAAATAATATGAATCCATGTACTAAAAATTGCACAGTTTATATAAAGGTCAATAGACATGTCCTATGACATTGGGTACTGCCCATGTGCAATGTCCTAGGTCACAATGCATGTCATGTTGAAGTAGATATACATATAATGTAAGGGTGATGACACACTATGTTCCTATAACCAGAGATGTCACTTTTTACACTGGCCATGTGCCCATACAAGGATTCAACCCATGTGTTACAAACTGTGTAACTGCTGCACGGGATAAACATGCAGCCGTCCATATCGTGTCTTGTTGTGGATTACATGGAGGTGTACTCCAAACCGTGTTCATGAATCCCTTAGATACACGCTAAGTCCCTCGTAAGGAAAACATGCCAATTTTTTTCAGAAAACACACCATCTCATCACTTCATGAATCATAGAACCCTAGTCACCACTGAGACGGTCCCACATGGTGTGTTCTTCGAGATACGTGTTGTGTTCTTCATAAATTTCTAGAACCATTATTCTTTATTACCTGAACTTTGGAATCCTCCATTCATCAATCTGGCCATCCATTCCTTGTGATACTCAAAACTCATGGTCGGCCCACCATTCCATCGATTCTTTGGGAGGTTTCGGGCATTCAATCGTCCTCGAAAACCCATTTTGATCATCCGTGCGAAGAATGGTCGAAGAAATTTTTCTCCCGAAGTGGTTCAATTCAGATGCCTCTGAAATCGTCAAACCTCCTTTGATTAATCATGATGTTGAATCTCAAATTTGGGATCATTTTTTCATGATACGGGCGTGCAACAATCCATTGTTCATATCCTCACACAGACGTGTATAACATAGGGTAAAAAGAATGAAAGAAATCCAAACCATAAAAGAGGAATGAACATTCACCAGTTTTTGTCACAGTATTGATTTACTCCCATTAGAATGATTAAACAGAAGGAACTGAACATGGATTTTAACATCGCAGATTAATCCCCCAAATTATCCCAAAAAAGACCCTCCCACAAGAAATCACGATCCACGGATCAAAATTTTTATGGGTTAATCCGCATTTGTCATTTAATCAATGAACGAAGAAAAAATAAATAAAAATAAAAAACCCTACATTTATCTAGTCGAAGAACGATCATTGTGTCACATTCGTGGGTGGCGTTTGTCGAATCTGAGATGCACTGATCGATCACGTCTTCCTCATCAACCAACTGATTCACCTCCAAAGCTCCAAGAGGCACCCTCTAAATTCACTGGGTTATGATTCTAAACCTACGAAGAATCCATAAGAAGTTATTTAAAGGGTAGGAATTAGGTCACCATAACGACCCGAGTCCGGAGCCCCTCCACTGGTGCCCCGTAACCTTTTCGCCACAAGAACTCAAGCGCGTTTCCCTGAATGCCAGAAGCTGCTGACTAGCAGCGAGGGCCTTGGTGAGTCAGTGGGAACACTATGCCCTCATTCGGTAAGGTATAAAAGGTAAGAAAACAACAATAAATAGTGGAATCAGTAAACAACAATCATAACAGTAGAAACCAAACAGTGGAAGCAATGCAGAGATTTAACAATGATAAGAATAATGCAGCAGGTACAAGTATCTATGGAAAGCAGCAAACACAACAACTTGCTGGAATACAACTGAAACCAAGTGAAAATGAAAAACAAAGAAAGCTCCTCAGCATCGCGAGCCACAGCTCAGTCCCATTCTCCCTAGCTCCTGGTGCAATCAAGATCCTGAAGTAGAAGGTCGCTTGCCTTTATCTATACCTCCAGCAACATAGTCTGCTTGGGCCCAAATGAATGGCCCAAATAGGGTGTGAGATACAATCCCAGTAGGCAATCAGCCAATTATTTGTGCCTAACTGTCAATGAATACATGACAGTAATAAAACAAGAAGCAGTAAACAGAAAAGTAAGAGAAGTTATAATCCATAGTCCTAGAAAACAATGTACACAACTAAACAACCCAAAACAAAAGAAGAAATATGTAACCCTCTGGGTATCACTCACAGTATAACCCATATGGTTCAACCTATATGTACTAGAAACCCTCTGTGAAGCACACACAGTCTCACCCCTCTAGTTCAGCTATGTAATTCAGCAGACTCTATAGGGAAGCACTCACCGTCAATTCCCCCTATAGTCTCGTATAGTGCTAAAGGCACTCTGGAGAAGCCCTCAACATCAATTCCCCCTCTGGCCCGTGTTGTGGATCTACAAACTCTCTGGGAAAGCACTCAACATCAATTCCCCCTATAGTCTTGCATCGTAATTAAAATACACTCTAGAGAAGCCCTTCCGGCATTTCTCCATTTGGTCTACTACTATAGGTTCTCACAGTCTTGAGTATAACTAAACATGCTCAGTGCGCATGCATCGTCCATGTAAACCTCAAGAACTACTTGGATAACAACTTAGGCTCAACAGCAAAAAATAAATCAACAATTCCACTATCATACAACTAGGCATGGCAACTGGGAACACGCCAAACAGGAAAAACAAGCATGGAAAAGAAATCTGAGCCCAAAAAAATTACTCTAACCACAAGCAATAAATTCTACTAAATAAATCAATCATAGCATACATGTAACAAGGGAAATACAGGAAACACACAATACCCCGTTCAATGGTATTGGTAGGAATTACACAAAATATTCATCAACGTTCTACGGAAAGGCCCAAACCACCTACCTCAATCCTAGGAGATCGATATATGTGAACCTCAACGACATATTTTCCTTAGAATGACATAGATCTGAGAAAACACACACATTTTTCATCCCACAATAACTTGAAAACAAGGAGGAATAAAGAAACAAGAATAAGGTATAGGGTATAACTCACCACTGTGATTCCATCACAATTGACTGTGCTCGAATCAATGAATGGACGGCGAGGCCGGAGCCCGTCGAAGATCCGGCCATACGGTTGCTCTCAGACGGATGAAAACTGATGAAGAAGATGAAACTAGGGGTTAGGCGCGACCCCAATCCATTTAATAAAAAAAATAAAGTACATGACGTGTAATTTTAGAGTACACGACGTGTACTCGGTCCCTTCTATACTCCGCCAAAAACGGCCTCCACATCACCCCTACACACCGTGTGTGTGGCCCAGACATGACCAGCAAATGACTTCGATCTGGATTAGAGTACACAGCCTGTACTCAGAAAGTACACAACATGTACTTTGAAAATTTCCAGAAAATCCATTTTTCTTAAAAACACCAGAAAAAAGAAAAAACATACCTGAACAATGATCCGGGTTCTTACAAACTTCCCCCTTAAAGAAATCCGTCCCTGAATTTCCCTAATGGGGAGTAGAAGACTGACCACTATGATCGTACATTAGCCTCCCTCTCCCAGGTCTCCTCCTATACTCGCTCGTGATGCTATAGCACTCATACTAGAGGAAAAAAATGCCCACAGCGAACCTTTGTACTGTGATCGACAATCCGGATAAGCTGCTCCTCGAACTATGCATCCACGTCAAGCTTGACTTCCTCAGGCTGAAGGATGCTAGATGGGTCTGAAAAGTAAAGTCAGAGCTGGGAGATGTGGAAGACGTCGTGCATGGGATGATACCTCTGAGGTGGCTGCAACCGACAGGCGACCGGCCCCACTCTCTCCAAGACCTCAAATGGATCGATGTACAATGGTGAAAGCTTAGCCTGTCTCCAAATCCTTTTGTGTACCAAACTCGATGCGACAGGTAGAAAAACTTGATCTACGACGTCGAACTCCAGAGGTCGTCTCCACTGATCAGCATAAGACTTCTGTCGAGACTGCACTGTAGCCATCCTCTTCTGAATCAGCTCTATCTGCTCTGAAGTCTCCTGAACAAGATGAGTTCCAGCAAAGCTGCCTCTCCTATCTCCATCCAGCATAAGGGTGGTCGACTTGGCATACCGTACAAAGCATCGTATGGTACCATCTGAATGGTCACCTAAAAACTATTGTTGTAGGAGAACTCCACCAGAGGAATATGCCTCTCCCAAGAACCACCAAGGTCTAGAATGCAAGCTCGGAGCATATCCTCAAGAACCTGGATCGTGCGCTCGGACTGGACATCAGTCTGGGGATGGTATGTTGTACTCAAAAGTACATGTGTACCCAAGGCATTCTGAAATCCCTGCCAGAACCAAGAGGTAAAGTGAAAATCTCTGTCTGAAACAATAGAGTGCGGGACTCCATGTAGACGAATGATCCCTCTGATGTAATGTTGTCCCAGATCATCGACTCTGAAGGTATCCCTGATCGACAAGAACTAATCTACCTTCGTAAGCCTGTCGATGAAAACCCTACCATTATTTTTTCCCCGAGGAGATCTCGGCCACCCGGTCACGAAGTCCATCACAACATCATTCCACTTCCACTCCAGAATGGGTAACTGTTGTAAGAGGCCTACTGGTCTCTGATTCTCTGCTTTCACCTGCTGACAAGTAGAACATCTCATGACAAAACCAGTGACATCCTTCTTCATACCTGGCCACCAATACTGGAGAAGAAGATCCTGATACATCTTGGTGATTCCAGGATGAACTACCCAAACTGGGGAATGGAAATCACGCATCAACTCCTCACGTATGTCTACTGGAACCCATACGCGTCCTTGGAAACGCATGATCTCATCCTCTCCCACTGTCCATCTTGGAAGAGGGTCCCCTCTTGAAACACTCTCCCGTAGGACTAAGAATTCTGAGTCTTATTGTTTCCTCAACTGTACCCGATCAATTAGCATGGAGGTAACAGCTACAGAATATAGAAAAGTCTCTCCCCGTCTGTCGTGCACTGCCAGATGCATCTCAGAGAACAGATCCATCATCTTCCACTCACTACTGGCCTCCTGAACCGCCTGAATCTGAGTTCTCCTACTGAACGCATCTGCCACGGCGTTGCCATTCCCCATCGTATAGGCAAGCTCAAGGTCAAAATTCTAAAGATACTCAACCCACCTGTGCTGCCTCAGATTCAGATCACGCTAAGTAAAGATATATTTGAGACTCTTGTGGTCAGTGAAGACCACAATGTGCTCTCCCAGAGGATAGTTTCTCTAACAGGGAAAGTCATGCACAACATCTACCAACTCCAGATCGTGCATAGGGTAGTTCTTCTCATGTGACATCAACTGCTGAGACCCGTACTGTAGTGACCTGAAGCTTAACGTACATGTACATTACATTACTTTTTCATAATACTTGTTACATAACAAAAACACACACATAAGGACTATAATTGTTTAGTGCCTTTGGAAACACGGAATATAATCTTCTAATCGTGGTGAATGATCTTCAACATCTCCCATAAAGATCTTCCTTTTTTACCTAAAAACATTTTTTATATCCTGGGGAAAAGAAAACATAAAAGGGTGAGCTCAAATGCTCAGTAAGGGTAAAAAAAATATCAATCACATCATATACATAATAACATAACTTTTGGAAATCTTAACCTGCAAAAGAAATCATAATTTCATAACATGGGATAAATCATAGCAATGAAATGTAATCCCAATAATCATAACATAAAACAGGAATCTTTTTGGCATACACACATAATCATAGATAATGATTTCTTATTAGTCAAGACTCATTGCCAGACTATCTTAGTGGACAGAGTCCATTTCTGAACCGAGTTCATTCCTCGTTTCAGTCCTGCTTCACTGAACCTGTTTAACCTGTCGTTCCAGCCATGTCTATCTCATGAGATATAAAATCGTTACCCAATGAATTGGAGGGAGATATAGGTCCCACCCAACTCATAATGATACCATTCTTATGTGTGCCACAAAATCATAAATCATACATCATAGCATAACCCATGTAATAAAAATTTGAATCTAAAGCATCGTGACATCATAAAACAACTCATATAAGATAATGGAATTCATAAAAATAATTCCATCACAACATAATAATATAAATGTAATAATAGGGATAGAAACAGAACCCTTTATTATCTTAGATGAAAATAATTTTGATAAAACACTTGAACTCCATTCTTGAGGAAAATATCCTTTCTACTTGAAAAACACTTTTCCTTTATTAACATGTCATACAATTTTAAACTAAAAGAATTTGATTGAAAATAAACTTGAAAACATTTAAGGGAAGTTTCTTGGAAAGAATGTTTTAAAAATCCATTCATGCCGTATAAGTTAAGAGAAAACATTCTTCTCATACATTTGTCGGAAAAGTAAAATAATTACCCCGTACGAAAGATGAAAAAAGATTCCGTTCATATCTTTTACTAAGAACTCACTGAAGGGTAAAATTGGATATAAGATATTGTAGAATGATTTAAATATTACATATTTAGGAAATATGGATGTGGATAATAAAATGCACCCCAGTAAATTCCAAAGTATAAACAATCTCGGATAAAAATGAGATTGTGATATTTCCCTTTCATTAGGTTCGATTTTCTTCGTACGTATCTGAACCCCCTGTATAATGATTTAAATAATGTTATTGACTTATTACAGAATCATTTCATATATAGTCCACTTATGAATTTATATAACCCGTTCTTTTGTAAATTCATGTTAAAGTAGCGTTTTGGGTAAAATCGTCTCATCTGTCGTTCGTGTTTTAACTTGTAATTATTAATATAATTACTTGGATAATGATTAATTATATCCAGAATTTAAAACATGATTTATATATAATATATATTCAGAATACACATATATATAATATATCGATAAATGGAAAGAAATACACTGTTCATGGAGACGGTAGGCCGTACGTACGCATGAACGTTGTTTTCGTTTCCTTATTGAATTGAATGGAATTAAGTAGACGAAATACATATATATATACATAAATCCAGTATCATTATTATGTAATATATTTCAATATTACTTATTATATATACTTTATAATCATTCCTGAATGGTTATTCACTGGGAATGAATCGCATCGCGTCATGGAGACGGTAGTCCGTACGTACGAATGAGCGATGATATCATTCCCTTGATCGTGGAATTGTATTCAAGTGTATGTATAATATTTTAGAATCAATATCACTTTAAAATAATCATATATAGTCATTATTTACACCATTATACTCATCCATGTAAGGTGGTGGTGGAAAATAGATTACACCACGGCGTGGAGACGGTATTCCGTACGTACGCACGCGCGGTGATTTCATTTTCCGTTGGATGGATAAATTGTGAAATAGGTTTTTTCATACATATAATAACATATCAGTATATGAGTGATACTTATTTTATTACTTCATAATGAAACAACTAAAGAAGAAGAAGAGGAAGAAGAAATAAAGGTGAATGAATCGGTAACGAACATTACCTCTTATTTGAAGCGCCTCTTTGAGACCTCCTCTTAGGGCACAACAATTGGTCATTGAAGAAGACCAAGACCTCTAGGATGTTTCTACGGAAGTGGAGAAGATAATTTGGCAGGGTTTGGCCGAGCTTTAAGGGTCAAATTGGTTTGAGGAAGAGGGGGAGGCGGTTCCCTTTTATAAGGGAGGAGAGGGGCTCCTTTCGAAAACTAAAAATATTATTTTATTATAAAGTCATATTCAGTTATAAATAGCTCAAAATTGATTTATTTCTATTCTAAGGTGGGTATGGGTCTAAATGCTCTCATCCAATAGAATTTATACAAGTTTAGGTTCCTATCTAAACCTTATCATTTATATTTAACTTTAAGTTTGATAATTTTACTTTTACCATGTCTTTTTGTGTTCTTACACTATAAGGTTAATAAACTTACTATAACAAGCCAAACGAACCCCAAGTTGTTTATTATTAATATATATAACCTTATCTAAGTCATGTTGCCGAAACTTTTATTTTTAGGAATTAAATAACAAATAATAATATAATATTTGTTTTAAAAACTATTTTATGTCAATTTTGACACTATTTAGTAATTGATTTTTGTGAAAATCATAACAGAATGATTAGTTCGAAAAAATTAAATTAAATCAATAAAAAAATGTCATATTAACATAGAAAATTATTGGAATTCATAAAAAGTTTTAAATTTAATTTATTTGGGTATTTATAACATCAATTATGTCAATATTTCATTAATAGGATAATTATTGCATCATCATTGTATCATAAATAAATTAAACTATATTAAGTCTAAAATTTAATAATAAAATCCCATTATGTTGGAAATATTTTTATCTTTCTAATTAATATTTATAGTCGAATGTATCTTATGTATTACCCTATATTACAAATGATTTACTTATTAAACATAGATTTAAACTATTTTAACCCTTCTTTACATAAATTAATAATAAATGTTCTAATCTAATCCAAGTGGGCCTAAATGGTCATATATTATTCCCAAGGTTGTTTATGGTCGAATTACACTTATCCAATAGAATTAGTACATGTGTTAGGGTAATAATAATATCATTTTTACCCTTAATTACCATATTTACTTTTAACCATGGTAAAAAAGTAGAAAGTTACTATTCACCAATAATTATTTTCATCTCATTGAACCACATTTTACTTACTGACATCAACCGTGTCTCTCGGATTTTCGAAATTCCACTCACAGAAGCGGTAAAATTATGTTTTATGAAAAATTCATTTTTTTAACTACCACATAGTGGTTTCACTATTCATCAAAAAATGAAATTTTCCAAAAAAATACCAAAAATTAGGCCTAAGCAATATTTGATATTATGAACACACAAATGATGTATATTTTAAAAAATTCAAAACATATCAGTTGCATTAATTAATTTAAAAATTAATTCTCGTCGTAAAAAACAAATATCGTGTTCTTAAGAAATAATAACTATCAAAAGATTGACACTTGTTTATGTCTGGTTTAAATGTAAAGTTACATCCAATGACCAACATTATATTAAATTGTAAAAATATATTCTAAATATACTTTAAAACCACTCAAATTAATAATTTATTACTATTAATTATTTCGATTAAAAAAATTGTTTTTAAATAATATTTAGTAATTTTCACTATTCATCAGAAAATGAAAGTTACCCGAAAAGTACCAAAATTTCACCGTAGGCTAAATTAGATTCTCAGAATCCAAAAATGAAGTCCATTATGAGAGATAAATTTCTAAAATTTTAAAAGGTGGTT
Organism: Viscum album; assembly: GCA_963277665.1. Classification (NCBI taxonomy): domain Eukaryota; kingdom Viridiplantae; phylum Streptophyta; class Magnoliopsida; order Santalales; family Viscaceae; genus Viscum; species Viscum album. Next base: position 614,436,203 of record OY728162.1, read on the forward strand.
ATTACTATTTATAACGGCTAGTTTTAGTAATATTTTAATAGCATATTATTGTTTAGTGAAACTCGATATTGATTACTACACACACAATCGAGGAAGGTCGTGATTGCGTGTAATGCAAGTCAAGTCAAGGATGCGTGTTGTGCAAGATCCTTTTGGTGTATCTTACAACAGAAGACATTAATGAAATTAAAAAGAATATTTTTCCTAAAATTTCACTGTGTTACATTCTACCCCCCTTAAAATGAATTTCGCCCTCGAAATTCGTCAGGGTTATAAATGGTTTACCATTCGAATGTTTCTTTAATAGAAACCCACATTGTAAAAAGGAATAACAAACCCAATCTTTAAAAACAAAAGTATGAAACGTAACGGTTACCCAAATAAACTAATTAGTGGGTTTCCACATAGGTGAAAATATGGATATGGAAGAGAAATCTAACCATCGTGTTCTGATGGAGAGTGGTAGAGAACATGGATATGGAAAATCCAGCAATCACAAAGCCATAAATTTGTGATGATCTAAGGTACCATCCGATTCATCAGATATAAGAGCACTAGGACAACATTTTTGGTTTTCAAGATCATTTCCCTAAAGTTGATGAAATTGGTATTAGAAGAAATACTTTCGTGATTTTGGTATAGTCTCACCGTTGGTCGTTCTTTGGAGAATTTCCACTTCATCTCATAAATAAATGAAGTTGAATTTGTCATTCATGATGTGTTAGCAGATCATGTGATAGAATGATGGGTTATTCCATCTGTCTCAAACAGATGGATAGAAAAGTTATCAAAAAATACATAAGTACATCTATAGTGAGTTTAATCATATATGGTTCCTAAAATGGGCTTATACTTTATATATCATACTGCTTATTATAATAAAACTAGTTTCTACTAAACAGGGACTTCCTGTAGGCCAGTGGTAGGCGATAAAGGCCAGTCACACTTGGGTTGTGGGTTCGATTCCCACAGCCTTGTCTGACGTGATGGGCTGTCGCCCGTCCTGCAGGTTGTCCTTTTTCTAAAACTATATTACTATAACATCCCATCAATAATATCAAAAAAACTTCTCTCCATAAACAATACTAACTTATGTCCAACATAATCTATTCCAATCTTCAGGCTAATCCAAAATAGTGCTGTCTAATCTCATGATATAGTGAAAACTATTACCAAAGAGTTCATACAACTAGCATGTTAGTACAATTGTTGATCCCCATATATCATGAGATATGTCTTGTCCATCACATTCCAAACATTCAAAGGCCTTAATCATGTATTCTCTTGAAAAAAATGAATACCCATTGAACCTTATTGAAAACATGAATGCTGTTAAAAGTTAACTCTTTCCACATAAAAAAATCCTCAAAATTCTATATACTCAAACCATGATATCACATAGTCCTTATATCAATCATGAGATGATGAATACTATCAAATATTTCATTTTGTCGTTTTTCCTTCATTATGCGCATATCATTTTTTTTTCTAAAAATATCTCAATCACTTTCCATGGTAACCGATACCATAAAATTATTGAAAACCACAATAGACCAATACATAAATATTCCAATATTCCATGATACTATATACAACATTATTTTGGAATCCCTTTACATAAAAACATATTCATTCCACCACATCGTTGTCATATTCAACATCACCAATGGTGATCGCATGTGACTTCCCTTTGTCATTTTACTTAAGTGGTTGCTCATGTCGATCATCACTAACCCTTGGATTAGGGCATTTATTAGCATAATGCCCCATTTCCTTGTACTTGAAGCATTGAAGTGTAGTATGTTCATTCTGTGTATCCATTCCTTTTTTGCATCATTAGACATATTCCTCCCATCATTGCGGCATTCAAATGCCGGATGACCTTCCTTTCCACATTTGAATCATTTACTTGTCCCTTTATGACAATCTCCACCATGCTTCTTTCCACACATTGAGCATAATGATACATTCATCTTCTTTTCACCATTATTCTGAGATTTCTCCTTGAACTCCATCTTTCGTTTCTTGTCAAAACTATGAGATGGATAAGTAACACCAAATTCCATTTTTACCTTGATAGAACAATGCACAATTTCTTCATAGCTACTGATGTCTCTTATAGCTAATGCCCTTCGATGATTTGGTTTTAAGCCACTGAAGAATCAATCAACTTTACTTTCAGGTTGGATGATAAATCCAGATGCATACCTTGAAAGCCTTGTAAAATTCTCTTCATATATACCATCAGATTCATCGTCCTTTTTCTTTAGTTCAAGAAACTCCTTCTCCATCTTTGTTCGAAGAATACGAGGGAAGTACTTATTGAAAAATAAGTTCTTGAACTCATCCCATTCCGTGGACTCAATTTCATCTCATTGCCTCATATTCATGATAAGATTCCACCATTGATCAACTTCACCTTCCAAAGGATATACTGCTAAGATGACATTATCATGTTCAGAACATTGAAGAACTGAAAATATCTTTTCAGTGGTACTAATCCATTGTTCAACAACAAGTGGATCAGAAGACCCACTGAAAGAAGGTGGACGTTTCCTCATGAAGGACTCAATAGAATAGTGTTCCCATCTCTGCTCATTTGGATGTCCAGAATGATTCATAGCTTGTGTATGTATAGCAATAAGATTTTTCACTCCATCTCCCATAGCATTTTTTTGTTTAAGAGGACAATCATTTCCTTGTCCATTGCATTGATCAACACGGTTCCTTCGGGTTCCAGCCATCGTCTAAAACCCAAAAAGAATTGTGTGAGAGGAAAAAATCATGCCAGGGAAAACCACATAATAAAGGGGGTGTACCTTCAATATCTAACATCTTAGGTTAAATTTTAATATTGTTACCATAGTTCTTGAACTATATCCTATACGTATACTTATCCTTAGAGACATCCCTAGACATACCTTAGAAATATCTCTAGGGATCTCACTAAAGTTCTCGCATCCTAGTTTCGAAAGGATGACTAAACCCTTCCTCTGATACCAACTGTAGAGACCCAAAGCATAACGTACATGGACATTACATTACATTTTTGGAATACTTAGTACATAACAAAAACACACACACAAGAACCGTAATAGTTTAGTGTCTTTGGAAACTCAGAATATAATCTTCTAATCATGGTGAAAGATCTTCAACATCTCCCATAAAGATATTCCTTTTTTTACCTAAAACCTTTCGTTATATCCTGGGAAAAAAGAAAACATAAAAGGGTAAGCTCAAATGCTCAGTAAGGGTAAACAAAATAAATATCAATCACATCATACACATTAGAACATAACTTTTGGAAATCATATCCTGCAAAAGAAATCATAATTTCATAACATGGGATAAATCATAGCTGTGAAATGTAATACCAATAATCATAACATAAAACATTAAACTTTGTGGCATACACACATAATCATATATAATCATTTATTATTAGTCAAAACTCATTTCCATGACTATCTTAGTGGACAAAGTCCGTTTCTGAACCGAGTTCATTCCTCGTTTAAGTCCTGCTTCACCGAACCGGTTTAACCTGCCGTTCCTTCCATGTCTATCTCATGAGATATAAAATCTTTACCCAATGCATTGGAGGGAGATATAGATCCCACCCATCTCATAATGATACCATTCTTATGTGTGCCACAAAATCATAAACCATACATCATAGCATAACCAATGTATTAAAAATGGGATTCTTAAACATCGTGACATCATAAAACAACTCATATAAGATAACGGAATTCATAAAAATAATTCCATAACAACATAATCAAATCAATTTAATAATTGGGATAGAAACAGAACCCATTATTATCCTAAATGGAAAATAATTTTGATAAAACACTTGAACTCCATTCTTGAGGAAATTATCCTTTCTACTTCAAAAACACTTTTCCTTTCTTAACATCTCATACAATTCTAAACTAAAAGAATTTGTTTAAAAATAAACTCGAAAACTTGTAAGGTAATATTCTTGGAAAAAATGTTTTAAAAATCCATTCATGTCGTATGTGTAAAGAGAAAACATTCTTCTCGTACTTTTGTCGGAAAAGTCAAAAAGTACCCCGTACGAATGATGACAAAAGATTACTTTCATATCTTTTACTAAAAACTCACCGAAGGGTAAAATTGGATATAAACTATATTAGAATTATGTAAATATTACATATTGAGGAAACATAGATGTGGATGATAAAATGCACCCCAGTAAATTCCAAAGTATAAACAATCTCGGATAAAAATGAGATTGTGATATTTCCCTTACCTTAGGTCAGATTTGCTTCGTACGTATCTGAACCGCCTGTATAACGATTTAAATAATGTTATTGACTTATTTCAGAATCATATCATATATGGTCCACTTATGACTTTATATTACCCGTTCTTTTGTAAATTCATATTAAAGTAGTATTTTGGGTAAAATCGTCTCATTTGTCGTTCGTGTTTTAACTTGTAATTATTAATATAATTACTTAGATCCTGATTAATTATATCTATAAGGTAAAACATTATTTATATATAATATATATTAGGAATACACATATATATAATATATTAATAAATGGAAAGAAATACACCGTTCATGGAGACGGTAGGCCGTACGTACGCATGAACGCTGTTTTCGTTTCCTTATTGAATTGAATGGAATTAAGTAGATGAAATACATATATATATACATAAATCCAGTATCATTATTATTTCATTTATTTCATGATTACTTATTTTATATACTTTATAATCATTCATGAATGGTTAATCATTGAGAATGAAACTCATCGAGTCGTGGAGACGGTAGTCCGTACGTACGCACGAGAGATTATATCATTCCCATGATCGTGGAATTGTATTCAAGTGTATGTATAATATTTTAGAATCAATATAACATTAAAATAATCATATATAGTCATTATTTACACAATTATACCCATCCAAGTAAGGTGGTGGTGGAAAATAGATTACACCACGGCGTGGAGATGGTATTCCATACGTACGCACGCGCAGTGATTTGATTTTCCGTAGGATGGATAATTTGTGAAATACGGTTTTTTTCATACATATAATAACATATCAGTATAGTAGTGATACTGATGTTAGTACTTCACAATGAAACAACTAATGAAGAAGAAGTGGAAGAAGAAATAAAGTTGAAATAATCGGTAACGAACATTACCTCTTCTTTGAAGCGGATCTTTGAGACCTCCTCTTAGGGAACTACAATTTGTCTTTAAAGAAGACCAAGACATATAGGATGTTTCTAGGGAAGTGGAGAAGAGAATTTTTCAGGGGTTGGCCGAGCATGAAGGCTAAATTTGGTGTGAGGAAGAGGGGGAGGTGGTGCCCTTTTATAAGGGAGGAGAGGGACTCCTTTGGAAAACTAAAAATAATATTTTATTATAAAGTCATATTAGGTTTTAAATAGCTCCAAATTGATTTATTTAGAAGATAAGGTGGGGATGGGTCTAAATACTCTCATCCAATAGAATTTAGACATGTTTAGGTTCCTATTTTAACCTTATCATTTATAATTATCTTTATGTTAGATAATTTTACTTTTACCGTGTCTTTTTGTGTTCTTACACTATATGGTTAATAAACATACTATAACAAGCCAAACGAACCCCAAGTTGTTTATTATTAATATATATAACCTTATCTAATTCATTTGGCCAAAATTTAGATTTTTAGGAATAAAATAACATTTAATAATATAATATTAGTTTTAAAAAATATTTTATGTCAAATTTGACACTATTTAGTAATTGATTTTTGTGAAAATCATAACAGAATGATTAGTTCGAAGAAAGTTAATTAAATCAATAATAACATGTCCTATTAAAATATAAAATTATTTTAATTCATAAAATGTCTCAAATTATATTTATTTGGGTATTTATAACATCAATTATGTCAATATTTCATTAATATGATAATTACTGCATCATCATTGTATCATATATAAATTAAATTATTTTAAGTCAAAAAATTACAAATAAAATACCATTATGTTGGAAATATTTTTATCTTTCTAATAAATATTTATAGTATAATGTATCTTATGTATAACCCCATATTAAAAATGATTTACTTATTAAACAGTGATTTTAACTATTTTAACCCTTCTTTACATAAATTAATAATAAATGCCCTAATCTAATCCATGTGGGTCTAAATGGTCATATTTTATTCCTAAGGTTGTTTTTGGTCTAATTGAACTTATCCAATAGAATTAATACATGTGTTAGGGTAATAATAATATTTTTTTTACCCTTAATTACCATATTTACTTTTAACCGTGGTTAAAAAAAGTAGAAAGTTACTATTCACCAGAAATTATTTTCATCTCATTGAACCACATTTTACGTACTGACATCAACCGTGTCTCTCGAATACTCGAAATTCTACTCACAGAAGTGGTAAAATTATGTTTTATGAAAAATTCAGTTTTTTAACTACCACTTAGTAGTTTCACTATTCATGAAAAAATGAAAGTTTCCAGAAAAATAACAAAAATTATGCCTAATCTATATTTGATATTATGAACTAAAAAATGATGTCTATTTTACCAAATTCAAAACATAACAGTTCCATTAATTAATTTAAAAATTAATTCCCGTTGTCAAAACAAATAGCGTGTTCTTAAGAGATAATAAATGTCAAAAGATTGACACTTGTTTATGTCTGGTTTAAATGTGAAATTACATCCAATGAACAACATTGTATTAAATTTTAAAAATATATTATAAATATACTTTAAAACCACTCAAATTAATAATTTATCACTATTAACTATTTCGATTAAAAATATTGTTTTTAATTAAAATTTAGTAATTTTCACTATTCATCAGAATATGAAAGTTACCCGAAAAGAACCAAAATTTCGTCGTAGGCTAAATTCGATACTCCGAATCGAAAAATGAAGTCCATTTTGAGAGATAAAATTTATAAAATTTTAAAAGGTGGTTATTACTATTCATAAAGGCTAGTTTTAATAATATTTTAATAGCAAATCGTTGTTTTGTGAAACTCGGTATTGCGTACTACACACTCTATCGAGGAAGGTCGTGATTGTGTTTAATGCAAGGCAAGTCAGGGATGCATGTTGTGCAAGATCCTTTTGGTGTATCGTACAACACAATACATTAATGAAATTAAAAAAAATATTTTTTATAAAATCTCAGTGTGTTACACGTACGCAATGACTCCATCTCCCTGCATAAGCACAGCTCCCATCTCGATACCTGAAGCATCACAATAAACAATGTAGCATATTCCTAGATCTGGAAAGACTAGTATTGGTGCTGACGTCAACCTCCCTTTCAGCTCCTGAAAGGCTGACTCACAATAATCTGACCATAAAAACTTCGCCCCCTTCTTGGTCAGAACTGTTAAAGGTTCTTATAGATGAGAAAAGTCTTCAATGAAGCGTCTGGAGTATCCAGCTATCCGTAGGAAGCTCCGTACATCAAAAACGTTCTTCGACTGCTCCCAGGAAACTACATGTCTCACTTTTTTCTGGGTCCACAGATACTCCTGCCTCTGAGATGATGTGACCCAAAAAGCGAATCTCATTCCATCCAGAAATGGCACATCGAGAGTTTAGCATAAATTCGATGCTCTCTCAGTGTACTCAGAATGATCTAAAAATGGGTGGCATGGTCATGTTATGTGTGAGAGTACACCAAGATATCGTCCACGAAAACCACGATGAAGGAATCCAAGTAAGGATGGAACACTCGGTTCATTATTTCCATGAAAACTGCAGGTGCGTTCGTGAGTCCGAAAGGCATGACTATAAACTCGTAAAGACGGTACCTGCTCATGAAGTCTGTTAGAGGTATATATGATGCTCTAACATTCAACTGATGATAAACGGACCTCAAGTCGATCTTCAAGAACACCCGAGTTCCTTGAAGCTGATTGAAAAGGTCATCAATCCCCGACAATGGATATTGGTTCTTGACTGTCAACAGGTTCAGCTTCCGATAATCCACACAAAGCCGAAGGGTACCGTCTACCTTCTTTGCAAACAAGACAGGTGAACTCTAAGGATAAGTACTAGGTCGGATGAAACCCATAGCCTGTAGCTCCTCCAACTGCTTCTTGAGCTCTTGCAATTAAAGTGTGGCTATCCTGTAGGGAGTAATGGACACAGGTGCCACTCCTGGAACGAGCTCAATAGAGAAGTCTACCTCACGCTCCAGAGGAAAACCAGAAAAGTTTTCTGGAATGAAGTCCCTGAAGCGATCAACCACTAGAGGAAAATCCAACTATGGAGTCCCCAATCATCCAGATAAAGACTAGCAATCTGGGCTGTCACCGCTCCTAGCCCAAGATGCTTGAGTCCCGCCCGACTCGCCCGAACGTCCCATTCGCCTCTATGAAGGAAAGATTCACCTTCTGGTGAAATGAAACTGACTCTGCGGTGATAATAGTCAATGAATGCCTGGAAGGGAATCAAATTGTCCATTCCAAGGATGAAATCATAGCCTGTCATAACTAGGACATAGATATCCCATAAGAAGTGATACCCTTCAACCTCGATAGGTCACTCTCTACACTGGAATAAACTAGATGTCCTCATTCCCAAAGGTGTGTCTAGGGTCAACGAGTCAGCAAGAGAAAAGATGCAGAGTCCAAGGCTCTCCCCAATGGAAACAGAGATAAAGCTATGCGTAGAACCAGTATCAAAAAGGGCTGAAGATAAAACCGAGGTTACTAAAATCATACCTCGAATAGTAGAAGGACCGAGATCCTGCTCATGATAATTCTGCTCCATGGTGAAAGACTGGCCCGCACTGCGGCGCTGCGCCCCTGACTAATGATGTTGAGATGAACCACCCTGCTGGTGCTGAGGGACTGGTGGTTGTCCGCCACAACCTCGACCTACACCTCGGCCCAAACTGCCGGAAGAACTCCAGTTCCCTGATTGGTGAGAGACTGGTGGGGCTGCTCCTATACGAGGAGTCATGGAAGAACCCCAGTCACCTACTGCTAGTGTGAAAACCTGGAAGAAACACTTAAGGTGACCCATCTTGCTTCAAGATCGACACTCCACGTGGTCTCTCTAGCACTGCGGCCTCATGTGCCCTGTCCGGCCACACTGGTAGCATGTCACCTGGCTGCTTGATGATGCGTCTTTCTTCCTCAAATCACCAAGCGTAGGATCCCTATGACGCTTCTTACTGTCATCTGAAAGAAATATCACTCTGGAAGCAGAACCGCCCTGACTCGCAGCTCTAGAGTCTCTCAAATTATTCCCCACAATCAGTTCCTGGTTGAAGATGGAAGTAATGTAAGTGAGCTAGAATGATGTTCACCTGCGAACAGATCTCCCGCATGAGTCCAACCTCAAACTTTATTTCCAATAACACCCCACTCCCATCCTGATGGAGTGTAAAATGCGACAGCTCAGTTAAACGAGAGGAATACTCCATGACAGATAGAGTACCATGCTCTAAGCTCATGAACTCCCGGGCTCGATCGTCCCTCAGGGTCTCTGGGTAGAAGTAGTCGTAGAACATTTGCTGGAACTCCTCCAAAGTCATAGCCTACTGTTGAGCCGCCTGTGAGACCACGTGCCACCACCTCTTGGCGGAGTATTGGAGCATGTAGGTGGCGAGCTTGACCCGCCTCTCTAGAGGCGTCTCCAGATGCTCGAAGATAGTCAGCATTGCTTCCATCCATGACTCTGTAGCCTGAGGTCCTCCCTACCCCAAGAAAGTGGAAGGATGTTGCTACTGAAAGACACGCGTCAAGTCTTCCATAGACGAGGAAGGAGGCGATTCTCCCTGGAAGGCATGCATCATCCTCATAAAACCATCCCTGCACTGCGCATCAGCGCCCGTGACTGGTACAATAACCGGTTCCAAGGATGGCTCGGCTGGGGGATCGATAGGAAGTCCCTGATTAGCCCTGTCTAGCGTCTGATCACTTGCTGACGACAAACGTACGACCGGAGGATGTCTCGGAGGCATTACTCTAAAATATCAAAATCACACCGTAGATCAGGAAAACAAGGAAAAAGAACACAAGAGTAAAAAATGGGAAGAGGAGAAGAAAAAATACACAAGATTGCAAAACACGACTACAAGGAGTTTATAAAAACTACACGGCGTGTCTACATAAGCCACTGGCATGGCCGTGTACCCCTACCCAACAAGTCATGTACACTTCATACTACACGGCGTGTTGACCCCCACACACGGTGTGTACTTGAAAACTATTCCCCTACCCGAGTCTCCTTACACGGCTATCCCACACATTCCGACTCAGCCCGAGGCTACACGGCGTGATTGAAACAAACACGGCGTGTACTGGACAAGGCTTCGGCGTCCCTTGTTGTTAAGCACATGACTGTCTACACGGCTGAACCTTACACGGCGTGCTCCGAACAAACACGGCATGTATAATTGAAGTTGACACTGTCCTATGTTGTTCGTGACATGGCCGGGTGCCCGACCAAGACTACACAGCGTGTTCCGAACAAATATAGTGTGCAGAAAAGAAGGTCACGCTGGACCGTGATGTTCTTGACACGGCCAGGTACCTGGGCAAGACAACACGGCGTGTTTCGAACAAACACGACATGCGGGAAAAAAGTTCTTTCCGACCCGTGTTAATCGTGACACGACCGGGTACTTGGATAGGACTACACGATGTGTTCCCTACGGACACGGCGTGTTCTACCCGAGCTTCACCCGTCTGGGATGTTAGTGACACAGTCGGCTACACAGATCCGAACTCACATGGAGTGTACCAATGGTACAAGGCATGTTCCTGAAGTTACTCCTAAGACATAGTGTTCTACTCACACGGTTAGTGACACGACCTAAACACTACACTGCGTGTTCCCGAAAAGTACACGCCGTGTATTCTTGGTTTTCTGGGCAGTAGCTCAGAAACTGCGCAGAATTCCAGAAACACTAAAAACAAGGGAATGGATGCCAACATCTGATCCGAGAGCGCCCATAACACCTCCAGAACCGAAATGTGGAATTCATTTTGAAAAAGGAACAAAACAACATTTTTCTAACACAATAGAAGATAATCTATCAACCATCTATCACAACAGTATGCATAATTTACATAGAGCCTATCACAAAAGCATGCAATCGCTAATGCACCGTAGATGGCATGGCAAGATTGAATGGTATGTCATTTCTACAAGTTCCTATATGATGAATGAGATGGAATACCCTCATCTCATTGGGTTGTGATAGAAATAGAACTGAAATATCAAAACACTAACCGCAAAAGTCATACAAATCACTCTAGGTGAAAACATACCAACTATAAAAGCTCAAACCCATAAAACTGCAATTAAGGAGGTAGTATGGCTTTTCCCTGTACATGGGTTAGCCACTCCTGGGCACAATTTAATACCAAGTACCGAATCCATCCTATCCCTGGCTAAAGTCTCCAAATAGTAAATCAAGTGAAAAAAACCCCTCTGATACCACTTTGTAATGACCCGAGTCCGGAGCCCCTCTACTAGTGCCCCGTACCCGGTTTTCCACATGACCTCAAGCGTGTTTCCCCGAACGCCAGAGGCTGCCGACTAGCAGTGAGGGACTTGGTGAGTCGGTGGGGAAACTATGCCCTCATTTGGAAAGGTATACAAGGTAAGAAAACAACAATAAATAGCAGAAGTAGTAAACGACATGCATAACAATAGAAACCAAACATCGGAAGCAATGATGAGATGTATCAATGATAACAATAATGCAGCAGGTACAAGTATCCATGGAAAGCAGAAAACACAAAAACTTATTGGAATACAACTGAAACCAAGTGAAAAAGAAAAACAATGAAATCTCATTAGCATCGCGAGCCACGACTCGGTCCCATGCTCCCCAGCTCCTGGTGCAATCAAGATCCTGATGTAAAAGGGCGCTTTCCCTTATCTATACCTGCATCAACCTAGTCTGCTTTGTCCCAAAAGCATGGCCCAAACAGGGTGTGAGATACAATCCCAGTAGGAAATCACCCAATGATTTGTGCCTAATAGTCAATGAATACATGGCAGTAATAAAACAAGAAGCAGTAAACAGAAATTCACAATCAGCTACAATCCACAGTCCTAGCAAACAAAGTACACAAGTAAACAGCCAGCAAAAAAAGAAGAAACAGCTAACCCTCTAGGTAGTTCTAACAGTATAACCCCTATGGTTCAACCTATATGTACTAGCAACCCTCTGGGAAGCACACACAGTCTTACCCCTCTGGTTTAGCTACGTAATTAAGTACACTCTCTGGAGAAGCACTCACTGTCAATTCCCCCTATAGTCTTGTATTTTGATAAAGGCTCTCTGGGGAAGCACTCAATGTCAATTACCCTTGTGGCCTACGTCGTGGATCTACAGACTCTCTGGGGAAGCACTCAATGTCAATTCCCCTTATAGTCTTGCATTGTAATTAAAAGACACTCTGGAGAAGCCCTTCCGTAAATTCTCCCTTTGGTCTACTACTCTAGGTTCTAACAGTCCTGAGTATAACTAAACATGATCAGTGCATGTGCATCATACAAGTAAATCTCATGAACTACTTGGATAATAACTAAGGCTCAACGGAAAGAAATATATCAACAATTCCACTATCCTACAACTAAGAATGGCAACTGGCAACACACCAAATAGGTAGAACAAGCATGGAAACTAAATCTGATCACAAACAAATTACTCTAATCACAAGCAATAACCTCTACTAAAGAAATCAAGAAAATCAAGAAAGTAACAAGGGAAAAACAAGAAACACGCAATACCCCGTTCGGGGGTATTGGCGGGAATTGCACAAAATATTCATCAACTTTCTATGGTAATTCACAAACCGACTACCTCAATCCTAGGAGATAGATATTCCTGATCCTCGACGATAGATTTCCCTTAGAACAACGTAGATCTGTGAAAATTCACATAACGTTCATCCCACGATAACATGAAAACATGGTGGAATCAAGAAACAAGGCTAAGGCAGAGGGAAGAACTCACCGCTGTTATTCCAACGCAATCGACCGTGCACGAATTGGAGAATGGACGACGAGGTGGGAGCTCGTCGAAGATCCGGCCGTACGGTCACGCTCTGCCGGACGAAAACTGAAGAAGAAGATGAAACTGAGAGTTAGGTGTGACCTCAGTCCGTTTAATGAAAAAAAGTACACGACGTGTAATTTTAGATTACATGGAGTGTACTGGGTCCCTTCCGTACTCTGCCAAAAATGGCCTCCACATCACCCCTACACACCGTGTGTGTAGCCCAGGCACGACCAGCACACAGCTTCGAGCCGGATCAGAGTACACGGCGTGTACTCAGAAAGTACATGGCATGTACTTTGAAAAATTCCAGAAAATCCATTTTTCATAAAAACTCCAGAAAAAAGGAAAAACATACATGAACGAAGATCTGGGTTCTTACAGTCACCGCCCAAAAAGAAAACATTTTAGTAAATAAAATTATTACATTATTTTATTTCCCTTAAAGTGTCTAAAAACTAACTCTCAGAGTTAACCCCTGCTTGTGGATGTTAGGCACCTCCTAAGGTAAATTCGCTGCTCTGAACACAACCCTTTACTCATATTTTGGATATGAGAACCCATTAAAATTTTATTCTACTTTTTCAGGAAAGCATCTCACACGTGATGATTAATGTTTAAATAAATTCAAACATTTATTCTGGGCACTTCAGACCTCGATATCGCACGTCGTTGAAAGGTTAGGTCTCAAAATAATTCCACATAATATTAAAATATAATACATGGATAATCAAAGAAATTATAATAAAAAACTACAATATATGTACGTATGGATAATATATAAGATGAATTGTTAACCATGCTTTCTTGTGAGGTAATATAAGGGTTATAAAGTCTATGAAAAAAGAACAATGACTATAAGATTCTGTTCGGTCAACCATGGAGAAGATCATGAAAAACCAACATGAATGGGTAACTCAAATAAATAATAAGAATATATCTTCCCCCATCAGAAAAATGGATATTGTGATGCAACCTCAAAAGAATAATGAATTTAATTTATTCCTTCTATGATGATCAATTTCTCATCTACAATATATCTTCCCAATAGAAAAACATGTTAAAATTTTATGACATAAATATTTTTGGTCAATATTGGAAGAATTATCACCCAAATTACTACTATTAATATCATATTCTAGGTCACATGATTCTAGAATGATCCCATTTCATGGGAATTTACAAAATGATGTAAAATTATAGAAAAATAAAAAACATATATGACATATGTGTATACAATTATCACAAAAGAAGATGAATATAATGACTAATTGGAAGATGTCCTTATAGGGACGTGAAAGAGTAATGAATGGATGACATATAAATTTATGGACCATGATGATACCATTAACGTGGTATGATATAGTCAACTAGTCATGACTACAATGCTATCAAAATCTCTTACTCTAACCCATTCTACCTTCTGACATCCCATGTTCATATTTAATTATAATAGTCTAGTCAAATAGAAATATTATATTATAATAATTTATCAACTAAATAAGACTCATTTTTAATCTATAGACTATTAATTGGGATAATCATCCCCATCCAACAATACATGTCAACGAGCACCATACCTCCAAATGAGACAATATACACAATCCCACCAAAATAATTTCTCTTATAAAGAGGATCAATAGTTGGACACTATTAAGATTATTTGAGTGATGAATATGAATATTTAGTTATAAGAGATAAATAAAATGGGAACCTATTGTTCTGTAAATACGATATATGATACGTTTGATTAACTTTACCATGGTTTTGATTGGTGGGAACTTAATATAGATGATTTCACACCTATAATATAATATGTCTTAAAAAAATTACCATCCTCTAATATTATCATTTGTGAAAATAATATTAGTGATACCCCACTCACATATCAATAATTTTTCATTATACATATTGATTCTTCAAAACCCAATGTTGATAGAGTACATACCTATTGTTGTAAAAAAGGAACTAGTTATTATTTTATACATGTGGACTCCCATCATTGAAAAAATATCATTGCATTGGGAGAGGAATGGGTGTTATCATTTCATCCTATTATAACCATAATGATTCTCAACCAATCGTTTAAAAATAATCGATCTCTATATAGAATAGAGAAAATTAAATAATCTACATTATAACAAAAATGATCCTTCAAGGATATTTATCCATATCTTAAACGCTACTATGTTTCTGTATTGGTCCCCCATGATGGCAAATACCTTATCCCAGTGGGAATGGGGAACTATTATATAAGTCACACCATCACTGGGTGTAATCCAAATATCATTCAAACTTGATAATTAACACATAATCTACATGAAATCAGAGGTATCGAAATAATGGGTAAATTCTTCGATATCTTGTTCATCAATAGTTTTAACACCTAGCCCATAATTGATTTACATTAAGGAATTGATACACAAAATCACAAACTAAACAATCGTCACATGTTGAGATGGGTATATTTTTCATATGTACGAAATAATGTTTTCTTTCATATCTCATTTATAGATAGAGAAAGGTATATATCTTCTTACATGAAAATGTATCTGGGTATTTCACCTATACCCTAGAGGATAATTTGAAAGAGTACCTATGTATTAATATACCTGAGTAACCAGTTCATAGAGAACATCCTAAATATTTATTATACATTTTATTTTTATGACATACAATCGAGTACCAGTCAATATTTAAGAATTGGAATTAGAATTAGATAGATGAGTGGTTATTGTATTTGGTGATACCCAAATTTCATCCCCATCCATGGGAAAACCCTATGTAAAACACAATATAATCATGATATAATCAAGGAATCCCATCTTTTGATGATATGTAGAACACTTTTTTATTCATTTATTTACAAGAATGTGGTTTCAAATTTAAGATATTTATTAGAGGATAACATTCTTGATATTTCAATGATCAAACTACCTAACAAGATTGTTATGAAATATCGTCAAAATTATTAACCACACGATTGAGTTTTGGGATACTAAATCAATGGTTAGGATTTTAAATATTTACTCTATAATTATAATGGAAAATTCCATGTATAATTAGAAAAAATGTGATACATGGATATATATGAACATCATTATCACTCCAACAGAGATGTATCATTCCTAAAGAATCATTTCTAATGAATTCATGTTCAATAAAAATTACATTAAATTTTTTAAAAACATCCATGTTATGATTTGTTAAATTGTATGAAACAAAGAACATATACAACGACTCTGAAATACAATGCATAAACTTATAAATCATACCATGTTAATATATAAAACATTGTAGGCATGGTCACATCATTATATGATGTACGACATAAGGTTCTCCATAAATATCTTTTCTATGTATTCATGATGGTATTCTATGAGTCATATTTTCCATATATCAGAGTCAAATACGTATATAAATTTTTTTTTGTGTTTCTAAAAATTATAAATTCCATCTATGGAAAATTTAACTCTTATGATTACTATGTATGGATTGATAAAAAATACCCAATTTTATGTAGTGATACCTCTCTATCCTATCCCAAGGCCATACATAACATCCACCCTAATACCTAATTCCAATATGGAGATGAATCCATTGCTAATTCACATTGGATTCCCATTATTCATCACTTTTACATGAGATAGATCTATAGATTGAGTTTTTATAACCAATAAATATATGTGTATTGATTTTTATTATCATGGGATAAATAGTGATATACTGATATCGTATCATTTTACAAGTATTAAAATTATATTAATGTTAACCCTTTCTCCATTATAGTGTTTAGAACATATCATTACTGTAATTTTTCTTATTGTACCTTAATTTGGATGATTCTATCATTGTATTTACACTAAAAATGAGATCAAATTTAAAATGGGGTAAAACATAACAACTATATGCAACATGATACAAATTTTCTCATTACATGTGGTGATGTTTGGATTATTTATCCTAGATCTATCTGTAAGTGTTAGATTCATAAAAAATCCCTCCTCCCGGTAGAGTATTAACACATTAATCTTTTTAAATCTTTCTATATTAGTCCCCATTCTATGAATATATAACTTGAATATCAACTATGTATGGATTGAATTTTTTTTTTAAGATTGTACATAGGGTTCTCAAGATTTCACATCCCATCGTCAGCAAAAAATGTCATATTAACAAAAAATATCCTTCTTAGTTTATTTTCATCAAAATTATTTATGAAATATATATTTTAGCTTACATAATCTGAAAATATATATATTTTAAGAACTATGTGTGGATTAATTCATATAATCACATTATATAGTGATTTCCAGATCACGTATCCAAGGTCCATTTATAAATAATAGACAAATCCTCACTTCACAAGTTCATTTAATGTTCATTATAGAGGTTATAATAATATTTATATAACTTATTTAAAATATATGTCATATATACGTGAATATACACATCTTGTAAATATTCCTCATTATATTTCTTTGAAAATACAATATTAATGTCCACTTTTCATTATTATAAACTTTCCTAAATTTTTTATCATTATAAAAACCTAAATAAAGTGTAATCTAATTTATTATCACAGAATATTAGACTACATAGAATATTTTTCAAACCAGAAATACAAGAAACATATTATAGTGGTCTATCCTATAAAAAATAAAATTAATACTGAAAATATATATCTATGAAATGGTACCAATAATGTGTTTCAAATCCCTAAACATATATTATGGTTCAATACACCATTCCTAAGGTAAGTCATATTTTCCATTCTAGGTA
Organism: Viscum album; assembly: GCA_963277665.1. Classification (NCBI taxonomy): domain Eukaryota; kingdom Viridiplantae; phylum Streptophyta; class Magnoliopsida; order Santalales; family Viscaceae; genus Viscum; species Viscum album. The sequence goes on from OY728162.1 coordinate 614,454,022, forward strand.
AAATAGATGGTTCTTCTCTTAGTTCAATAATATACTAGGAATTATAAAAAACCCTACATCTAAATTTTATCTACATGTATACATAAATATCTTTCAATAACTACATATCTCTGGCTTTTTATCAATAAATGATATATTGAGACACCCAACATTAGGCCACCTAAAAATCATATCGAGTTGAACCATATTTTTTTGGTTCTCATTCATTCCAATTAGAATTATTAGAACCTCCTAAAAATATAATCAAGCTACTAAATTTCATCCTAAATAAAGGAAAAATAAATAAATAACCATCTTTGATATGATCTATGTGTGTCTTGATTCTAATTCTATGTGAAATGTATCGATTATCATATCAATTATCTTGGGCCCAACATCAAATTTAATCAATGTTCAACCCCTCTCAATGTATGATAACCTAATTCATGTCGAGCATTTATATATCATAATTTATAGTGGTATATAGTATCTACAGTAAGAACTATGCGATGTTTGATTGTTTTTATGAAATAATACATATTTATTCCTATATCACATATTTTAGGAATTTATGTAAGTCTATGATTATTTTATTCCATCCCATAATATACACCCTTTCATCCACATAAGGCCATTCTATTGAAATTATTTCAGGGGATGCAGTTTTTAGGAAATTTTTGTGTCTCAATTCCTATTCCCATTTGATATGTAGTGACACGAATATCACCAACCACAGTCACAACAAATAATTTCGGTCATGAATTCAGTCCTTGAATAATAAAAATAAAAATTGATCATTTATTACTTTGTTTTGATATATTTGAATTTGAATGTCTGGTTTAAACTTCTTTTCATTTTCCATGCCTCAAAATAAAAAATACCACAAATTTTGTTCAATATAATCTTACTATAATCCTTGAACATCCTTGGAAATTGTTGTATGCCTTAAGATCCATAAATTGATATTGTAAAAGAAGTATTGTTTTATACATAAATTTCCTATCCTACTATAAATTAATTGTAATTTAAAATAATAATAAAAATAGAACACAAAAATATAATTATGAAAACATTGAAATGGATAATTGAGAAAAAAATTATTCTCCACTCACTAATCCATTTTCATTCATGTATTCAATAAATGTTTGAGAATATGACACATTAAAATAGATTAAAAAGTTTCCCAATATTAAAAACCATAAATATTGGATTATGAAATAGTCATGTATCAACTCACATAAGAATTCCATGTCGTGGTTTTAGAAAAAAATTACTGTAAAATGAAACGGTAAAAAATTTGTTGGAGATTAAGAAATTTTCGTTTGAAAATCAATTCATTTCCCTTTAGAAAATATGTTCTAGAAAAATTATATTGAATAGTTTATTTATATATTACTCTTAAATTAATTTTTATCCTGGGTACATTGTCTTTCATATAATGGATACATATTCTAATTGAGAAGGTTCTTACTTTTAAATGACTTTTATGCAAGATATGTCATTTTATATCCCTTTCCCCTGAGATTTTGTTTAATACATGGTGGTGTAACCAGTGGGGTTCTTGAAAACTTATTCAATGTTCTATTCTTGAATGTCATAATATATATATATATTATGTATGAATTACCACCTTCACATTTCCAGGTGTGTATACATTCAACTTATAAACCCCTAACCACAAAAAAATTCTATTGGTCCGCCTTTTATAATAGAACTAGGTTTCTTGAAGGATCCAAAAATACACACAACTTTGAATGGTATGAAAAGTTGTTTCCATTACTAAACAATGTAAACCATATATTATGTTTTTTTATTTAGAGGAGAGGTCCACATTAACCCCAATAAATATTTAAAGAATGTGTGTGGGTGGACTTACAATTACTAACATCCAATCTTTTCCCATGAGTATATCATTCCCATTTACATCAAAATTCATAAATTATGATTTACCATTCCCATTGTTCAATATCTCAATTTGATTCAAAAAACATATATGTTACTCATTTACAAAATTTTCAAAATTCCTATGAATGATTATGACATCATATTCATGTATAATTTCATATCAACGTTTGCATCTACTATGATAACCCAAATTACATGATTTGAGACACAAATCATGGAAATACTAAATAATTGGGATCAAATAAATATATTTTAATGTTTATATAGTGTATATGGTAATTTTTATATGAACATAGTTAATATGACATAATGCACCAAAAAAAATGTCTTTAAACTAAGATCACCCATATAGGATTTTTATTGCTCTGGTATTGCACAAACATTTCCCATTTTCTATACCTCGTAATTGTAACAAGGTAGACTCCATAATATTTTCTCAAATATAATTATCCTTAAAAACCAGACTTATTTGTCCAACATGAAATACCGTAATCTACACATGGAAGTAGAAATAGTATTCACTTTTTTGTAAATCCATAAGGGTGGCCTAGAAAAAATTAAATTCCTTGATATCTTATAATGAACCTAACATAGCAATGGAAAAAATAATAATTTTTAAAAAACTAATGGTGATAAAATTGTCTACAAAATAACCCATAAACGGATTCCTAATAAAAATACATTTTCCTAAACACTATCCATTTACATCAACATAATAGAAAAAGGTAATGGGATAAATCAATAGATATAAATATCATAGGGACTATTATTTCCATCTAGATAGAAACAAATTACTATTTTTAAGAGTATTGACCTAAATTTTTTTACATCTCCCATATGTTCAAATTATATATTGATTTATATGATCCATCTAATAATACATGGTCCATCAGGAAATACATAAAATTATATGTAGTGATTTATTCTAAATGATATAATTCCCGTAAATTTGATCCAGATCTGTATAATAATTCATTATGTATGGGTTTACCCTTTCAAGTAGGTTCCTCCACAACATATCCTAATTATGAATAAAAAAAAATATGTTCACATACTATAATTCCAAGATTTTATAGTGATCAAAATGAGAAACTACATCTATCATGTTATATATTATCACATCATATTAAGTGATGAAAAAATACAATTGTAATCATCCAAATATCATATCAGTAATCCAATAGAAAAACCCACATTCATTACAATCCTATAAAATACCAGTAGTTAGTCCTATCAATTCAGGTAATTACTTTCACTATTAACAATATACAATGCAATCAAAATATATATATTGATTATTAATCTTAGAGAAAAATACATGAGTTGATTTTTCCTCTCAAAGACGCCCAAATTCTTGAATTTTTTTATTCATCTTAGTGAGATGAAATCCATGAGTTGATTATTCCACTTCGAAACACAAAAATTTTTAAGTCTATTATTCCAATCAGTGAGACTAAAATCCATGAGTCCCCTTATTGAAAACCCATAACCCTTGAGTCATCAACATCCCAAGGAAATTTAAATGCCTTGAGATAATGATCTAAATATAATGTTTAACCAACCATTGGTGAGTAAGCTAAAAAACCGGCCAAATTATCCATTAATGATACATATTGACATATACAATAATATAATTATACAATTTTATTATATGAAAAAAATCATATTCTATGGGTGGTTTTTTGACAAAAAAATCTGTTCCAGGATATTCTCGATTGAATATATATTGTAGTACTCACCAAGAAAACATAGCAAAAGTGCATGAAGAAAATTAGATCATCACATGGAGAAGACACTAATGGGATCTATATGTGACACATCACAACTTAGAAAATAATTTATAAAGATTCATTAAAAATGTATCCAAATATTTCTTGATGGTGGTGAGAAACTCCCTTTATTAGTATACCATGTATATAATCCTTTATTGATTGAATGTATTGTTGAAACCGTATAACCAATTTTAATGGTGGCTTCGGAACATTTTTTTATTCAATAAACACCTAATATGGAAAATTGTAGAATCCATGGTTGTTGTAAATATTTAATGATTTAATTCTACAAATTATGGTTCTCAAATGAACACCTAGATAAAATTTTATGGTTGTTGGATGTCCTAGTGATTCATTCTATAATTTGGTTTCATGAAAAGGTGAAATCCATGCATGAAACCTATATACCATGTGCCATAGTCTCATATGAAACACATCATTATGATTAGTTCATTGTGTAGATTCTACCATCAAAGAGATGTTTCGTGATGAAATCTCTTGGTGTTCCTCCTTTACTCACCCATGCCTCTATGATCACCCTCCATCCATGAAATGTTCTATTACCCTATGATTCATACTCACATCTTGTCATGTGACACACATGGATCTAATTCTACATATATTATTGTTAACTATACAGATCATTCACCCATCCCACCCTTGGAATATAAAGAAATGAATTATTTCTGCATTCACATGCCTTATATCCTTTATTTTGGTAACTCTTATGTCTGCTATCACAGAAAATAATAGATTACTTCATCCAAACATGAGGGAAATGTAACATAGTCATCCATTAGTCACCATAATAAAATATTACCTAGGTACCAAGGGATACAATACCCGATTTACATAAACCCTAGTAGTTCCATGTTTCAAACACTAGATTTACATGTTTAGTTGTTATCTTAGAGGTATCCCACTCGAGAGATACATTATCATTTCACCATATTTTTGTAGAATCATCACTAAACAGAAATAGTAGGGGAAACATTTCCTAGGATATTCTCTTTGGAGAAATTTTTCAGTACCCCAAACTAGGTTAATACTTCTTTCTAGACCCCTACTAGGGAAACAAATCACCATCAATGCCTACTAGGGTGAGGTACTCTGCCATGTTCCATAAAAGAGTAAAAATTATCCTAGGTCTCTTACTTGAGTGCTCTAGTGACCCAAATCTCATATATGAGTCCAATTGTAACTTAGTCACTCTATATTGATTCACATCCATAGATGTAATCCTCTATAGGTGTATTCTAAAACCTATCCTCTGTTGTTTTTCTACTATGTTTAAACCAAAAAACCCTAATTATTATAATTAATATACAATGATGAACCATACTCAGTCCTCCAAATAGGGGTAATGCCAAAATATGAATTTATTTTTTGGAGTTATATATAGGCTAGATGGACCACAATGTATCACCAATATTTATGAATAGATCTATCACTTATTATATCCCCCTTCATAATTCATATATTTTTACCTACGTATTTTAAACTATAGAGACTAGTCTTGTTATAAGACCATAAATAAATAAAATTTATCTGTAGGTGATTTTTATTCACATTTTTGTATGATATATAGGACACCACTATGAGGTTCCTTTCAAACACCGTTGTGATTCTACCACCCCCTCCACTCAATAACTAGCATCTCCCAAAATTAACCATCTTTTTTATATGTCGAGCAACTGAAACCAAGGAACGTATGCTATGAGTATATCTTGAAATATATGAGGATCATTAGATAACCCAATATTTCATATTTAATGAGCATAGGATGATACATAACCATTTTCCTTATCTAATAATTATAAAAAAAAACTGGCTTTGGTAAACCTAAAATATTACTTGATCCAACTCAGCAAAAGGACTCAATCATAAAACCCTATAAGAAAAAGGATGTTAAATTGTAGTGAGACATAATCCAAATAATGGAAAGAGTATTCCCATAAATTAGAGTGAAATAATATTTTAACATATAAAAACAATTTCCCTATAAATAATCATGCATTTTGTAATTAATAAAATAATAGAATTTTATAAAACAATTAATAAAATGTACAAAATCGTGGAAAAGATTAAAAACATCAACTAATCATCCACATAACCGATAAAAAATATAAATTAAATAAAATATGGAAAATAAAATATTATATATTTCCATCCGTAATCCATCCCTCAATCCCAACTTTAAACTATCATGATGATCCGTCCCAAACCTCATATTCCACTTGAATGGTATTTCTTAATCATGGGACATTGAGTCTCCATACAATCCTATGAGAATTTTTTTTTAAATGAAAATAAAAAATTATGGTATAAACATGAACCAATGATAATTTATGTGGGGAGAGAATATAATTATTATTAGGGTGCCCCCAATTGTGATTCCTACCATTTATTTTCATAACATGTGTATTACATGTAACATTCATATCCTAGTAAAAAATTAATTATTTGAATAATAAAAACACCTAAATAAATGATAAAAAATGATGAATAAATAAAATAATTCTTGTTTATCTTTGGGTTCTAACTCCACTTGAGATAGAGTAAACTCGCTCCAACTAGATTATAAAGCCTTAGAGCATGTGGATCTACAAGAAACAGAACGAAAACTATGTTTAGTTTACAAAAAATGGGATTTCGACATTGTATAATATTATAGAAATTACAATATCCTAACCCTAGGTAATCACTGTAGGTTTTTAAAACAACATCTTGAACCATTATTAGGATCTAGGAGACAAATAGCCTGATCTGAGTAGACACTGGGAACTCTAACCATCATTGAGTTAACACATGAAAATCTGTGTAGTCTTTTATAACTTATAATTCTCATTATTTATCGTGCATCCCAACAATATCCAATTTCCAATTAACAAAACTTAATCCATATAATACATATCCCTTGTTTGATCACAATCTTCCTAGACGGAGTGAATTAATCTAGATTGTATATTTACTCCCTAAACCATCCATACACCAATAAAAACACTGCATAGATTCAATTAAATATTATAAATAATGTTCAGTCTAATGAAAACCTAATGATCTCCTTTTATTTATATTTATTCAAAAAGAGAAACATTAAACAATCCCATATTAATCCATAAAAACATGACGTAGCCGATGCGTAAAATAACATCTTTGCACTAACACCGGGATCTCCCTGCCAATATCTAGTTTCTAATGTTACATTCAATATTGTAAAAAAAATTTAAAAAATCACTAATCCATTTCAAGGTATGTAGAACAAATAGAACCGTTAGTGGCCCCAAATATCACATTTGTCTCTAAATAGAAAAAACTATCTCGATAGATTAATCATATTCTCTTTATCTAAACACCTCACCCAAACTCATCCAACAAAAAACACCCAAGGAACTTAAAGAGAATCATAACACATATGAGATAATCCTCAAAAAAATCTCAGAACACATAATAAATTGAAAAGCCAATATATACCCTCTATTTAATCCAAGTCTTTGGCTAAGCAAATCACAATATTATGTAGATGAAATCTTTTGCAAAAAACTTATTCTCAGTCAAAAACTCACCTAAAATGGAATCCTAGATCATCACCATAATCAAAAGGGAATCCTCATGGGTCCCTCATACCAATATTCAACCCTTACTCGATGAAATATATCTATATCAAAAAACCCCATAGTGTCATCCTATGACAAAACCACTAACCAATAAAATCATTAAAAATGATCCAATCCTAAGGTAAATAGATCTGGAGATCCCTTATAAGATATCAAATGATACTGCATTTTTTAAAGAATATTAATTACCCAAATTATACTATTTATAATTACTAGATCCAATCCATAAAATAAACTCATTTCCATTTTAAGAGTCTCACCCCACAACTCTAGCCTATAGGGGTTTAGGTCTAAACCCATCAATGGAATATCTTGAAAAATAAACCCCAAACCCAAATATCCCACAAACAGCCTCTAAACACCATGAAATCATAACCATAATGATATACGAGGAACAAATACTAATAGAATAATAATAAGAATAATTATAACTATAGGTTGATAAAAAATAAAAAATATTTTTAAGGGGGAGGATGGTGACATGCACCTCATATATATGATGTAAACCCAAACAAGGATTACAAGTCATATACATCCTACCCAAATGGAATATACCTCCAAAATAATCAATGCGATCCTATAATATTGAGAAATAAATATATATAAGACACATATCCATGTTCAAAACACATACATTTTCCAAATACCCAACATGTCCTTTAGTGGTTTACCATATATAAGCTTAGGCCATTTATCCTACAAGGACACTAGCATCCACATGTGGTATATAAACGAGTACTAAGAAATATCCCAATATTCTCTAAAAAATCACGCACCAGACATGAATTTAATGTAAACATCAACATCTGGCCTTTTCCCAAAATGTCGAACACACGATAATAGATCTTGAACTACACAACATGTGATTGGATTTTATTGAAGGAAAAGCACATTGTGATTTACTATTACCTATGATACTCCCCAAAACACAAAAAAAACCATCATGGGGTCCCTCAAAACACTAATAAGTAATTAAAACAAAATTAAGACGAATATTTAGGGATTTATTCAACAAACTTAATCTTCATTCCTCATGTTGTAAAATTTCAAGTCTCCATGCCTGGATCCATGCTACACAATCATTTTATATTTATCAAACTCAACTCTGGTATTCAACATGACCCCTCTCCCTCTCCCTCTCTTATATTTTGGAGGAGTATGTATCAATGGGTAGGATACCCTCTTTTTATTCATATACAACCAAAATTCAATGGAATTTAATGAGAAAACTAATAAAAAGAATATAGATAAGAAAAAGAAAAAAACATGCTTAAATGGATTAACCCATGTCCTAAATAATGAGCTATGTTTACACCTCTCAAATGAAACATCCCCATTCTTGACTCAATTACATTATTTTAATTAAAACTTTATTCTCCATTGAAAATATATCATAGATTTTAAAAACATGATGAATTGTTATTTGTTCCAATAAATATTAAATATTACATGAAAATATGATAACATCATAATTTTACTAAACACCATCCTTTAGGTAAACACAATGTTTATGGGAAAAAATGAGGTTAGAATATTATTTAAAGAACATTTACACTGATAAATTATCATTTTCACCAAAAAACCCCCTCGGAACAAAAAGAAATTTCCTCTATTTTTTTATCCAATGAAAATATGGGTTTCCATAATCTCCCCACCATAATGCTTCTCTCACCCAAAAATCATTAGTGTCAAACCATCCATAATGTTCTCAACTAGAGAATTGGAAACATGCTAATATGAATAAACCATGGATCACATCCTATTCATCTATACTCCACTTTCAAAATCCATAATCCATCATAATTCCAATATAAGATCCAAAATTAGGTACATACCATTAAACAAGATACATCTTAATTAGACCCATGAATCTGCATCCAATGTCACCTTATAAATCCAATATATAATCTTATGATACTCATGATAGTTTCAACATGGAATTTATTTAACCTTTTATAATATTATGGTCTTATATATATGAGTATACTTATCCTAACCCCACATCAAAAACACTAACCTCCATGGACTATTATCTCTTCAGTGTCAATTATAATGACTAAATATGGATGAATCAAACACACGTGAGAGAAATCATGAAACACCACACTCATTTTAAGATGAAAAGTAATGATATCAGCTATTCTAAAAAATAGCTTATAGTACGTATCACATCCTGTAATATAAAATTTTATACACCTACCTATTTGAAATCTCATGCACTTCTCCTTGATCACTCAACACAATAGGCCTACAACAGATTCACCAATGGGTTTTGCTCAAGACCTAAATGATACACAATAAAAACACTCGTGAACTATCCCAGAAACCCTTGAAAAAAATAAAACTACACATAATCAGTGTTCACATTCCATCATTCAAATAAAAATAACAAAAATATATGGGAAATAACATTATCTATCTCATTGAATAGTGATTCCTTTAGAACCACTCAGTGGATCTCACATTCCACCATAATATATATTAATTGAAAACAGTTATCACATACTAATAAGCTACCCCATCCCACTTCCATATTTATACACACATGAGTCATTACCTACCAAGCATTTTCAAATTCTCTTAAACATCTAACCACAATCCTCTTTTATCTTAGTTCCATTAACATGGAATACTATTGGAATGCCACATCAAAAATGATGAAACACTCATGACACAAATTATAAAAATCAAGGTATTGGTAGGAAACACCATTTTAATTACTTATTAATATTCATTAATTATATTTTATATATTTGTATTCATTATAAGAATATTTGGTAATTTTTTAGTTAGAAGGGAAATATATTTATTTTTAACAAAATTAGGATTTCATGCATGATATGGTTTTTATTAACTAATTTATTTTGAATTTATATATTTTTTATTTTAAATAATTAACTCAAATTTTTAATTCATTATTTTAAATATATATTGGAATCTTTTTTATACAAGTTTTATAAATGACTGATTTTTAAATTAATATGGGAAAATACAGATTTTTTTTCAACAAAATTCATTTATTTTCTAGTAATTATTGAGTAAAATTAAAAAATATTATAAATTTAAAATTTAATTTATGTCATTAAATTTTATCAATATTTTTTATCGTTATTATACTTTAATTTTTTGAAAAGAAATTTTATACTATAAAAGAAATTTTTATGGAAACCATTTTTCATGGAATTAAATGTGTTTACCTGTAAAATAAATTATAAAACAATTGGTGAATTGAATTTAATAAATAATATTCTATATTTTTTATAAGAATAATTTATATTATAAAATAAAATAAATATAAATTTCTTTCATATTTATTATGAATAATAGTAATAAAATTGTTACCATGATTAATATTAAAACTGGTTTACCAAGGATTAAACATAACTAATAAGGTTAAAAATTTCATAAAGACACAGTTAAAATATATTTTATGGACATACTTATACACTATATTGTCCCATAATCATAAATGGTCTATTTTATTCTATATTACGTGTGTAATACATTTATATATTTTCAAATTTTAAAAAATTCCAAGTGTTACTTATCCCTCTCTTATAAAAGGACACCCCCAGTTCCTTTTTTTACACAATTAAAAAGCCTTTTGGGTATTCCAATAATATCTAATATCTATTCTATTAATCTGTAACGATTTATTAGATTCCCAATTATTATCATAAAAGTAACCAAATAAGGATTTTGTGATAATCTTTAAGAGGTTATCTAATGATGTTTTATAGTTCTAAACTGATCATTTTTATTTTATTTCAACTTATACCTCCTTAAATTAATCCCTATCCAAGATTAAATAGAACCTACATTATCTTACATATAATTGTTTTTATTTTACTATCATTATATATATAAATTTCCTCTTACATCCAATGGGATATGGAACCATTCTTCATTTGTAGGAAGATCTACCGCCTCACATACATATGTAATTAATTTTCCTTCACTACCCCTCATATATGGATATTAGGATGGATTTAATTTATATATATATATGTAATAAAAGACATTTATATCATTTATAAATTATAATATATCATATTTATTCTTACATTTCAATGAAATTAAATGTAACAATGGAGAATGTGAATATGTGTGGATTAACACCTCAATAAAGAGTAATGATTCATTATCCAACACTGCATGAAATGGATAGTACAAATATATTTATTTAAATATAAAATATTAAATTTATGATATAATAATCATTATATAATTATAAAATGATAATTGACATATTTCCTTCATTATTATTTAAAAAAAATGAAAACACAACTCTTGTGTACGTACGACTTACCATCTCATAGAATATAATATGATTAAATATTGATAACCATATTACATGGTTTATTTTAAAAGTATTTATTATGTATAAAATGATAATAATTTCTTGATTATTATTATGGATGTGATGGAATATTGAGGAACTTTACCATTTTCTACCGACTAATGTCATTTTCAACCTTTCAACTGAATATTATCAGAATATCAAAAAATGAACATAATTGATTAAGTAATTGTATATAAATTTATAATAAATAAAATAAATGGTACATTAAACATGAAATTTTATCTTATATAAGTAAATAATTAATATTATTTTATTATTCAGAATGATAAATATTGTATACGGTGATAAATACTTGAGTTAATGTGCAAATTAACTTAAAACCATGTAATAAATATTATTATAATAAATTATATAACTCTATTTCATCTATGTATGAATTAATAAAATTATATTATAGATGTACATTTATGAACATAAAGGTATTATAAAGGAAGTTTCCTGTCAATTTTTTTTTCTTTTAACGGGTTTTAAATGTAATATTATTACATATTTTATACAGGACATTTTTAAAACAAAAGAAAACAGAATATTCTATTTTAATGTATATGGAATAAATGATTTTTCCAACAACCATAACAATTATTTATTTTTTGGATTACATTATAAAATTAAATGTTTTCTTCAATTAAATATCATTCATCCCTTTGATCTGGTTATTTTCACATGGGAATTTAAATTGAATGTATATTTCGATCTCCATAAATGTTTTTCTTTTGGAATGAACGATTTTTTATGAGTATGATGATGAAAATTGAATATTTCACATTCATTACTATGTTATGGTAATTTGATACTTTATATTCTGAATGGTGATCCTGATACATATCACTATGATGGGTGATATTAATATAGCATGTGATGATGGTTGATCAATTTATAGCTTTCAAATTAATAAGTTTAAGGGGTGGAGTTAACCATTTAGGATTTTCCTAATTGATTATTAGAATTTAACAAAAATGTTATTCCATATAAAATATTTATTTTAATAATGATATTGTAATCATTTCCCCATATACTAACATGATGGATCACCAATTTCTATGAGATTTTATTTGAAATCTTATGATTTCTCATGGTATGACAATGATATTTTTTAATGGAATGTTTTTATAATCTTTTTAAGGGTAAAATGTAATTATTTTTATAAAATATCAGGTTATTTTTATGATTTTAATGAAAAATTAATGTTCTTTTTCATTTATTATTTCTAATGGTATTTATTAATAAAACCATTAGATATATAATTTGGGATATTGGGTAAGCAATTTTTGGTTTTTTGTTCAAATATTATTTTGTAATGGAAAATTTTTATTAGTATTAATAGATTAATGAGTTTCTTTTTTTATATGTCAATAACCCATATTACCTTACTCATCCCATGTTTTCAAATAAATTCTGGTGCGTTTAAAGATTATTGGGGACAATGATGTGGTCGAGATGAAATTTATTATGATATTTCAGGATAGAAAAAATATATATCATAAAATTGTAATATTGTTGAATAAATGGATACTAAGTTGCAGTGTACCATTTTTTATGTCATATTTATTTTTTATTAGTGTTGACAAAATTATCTAAAAACCAATACCTAAAATATCATTGGGAATTCGAGAAAAATAATTCTTTTATATTGAAATAATTTTATGGATTATTTAATGTTGGGTTATTATAGTTGGAACTATTGGAGGGGTTTAGATAATTTTATTGGATAAGATTATGTGAGAAAAAATCCTTAATAGATTATATTATATTGTTTTCATGATATAATATTTGAAAAATTACCATGTTTATTCATATAAATTATATCTTTTGAGAATGGTTTTTATCAAGGAAACTTGCAATAAAAAGTAGGAAGGCACCAAGAGGCCAATATCCTTCCAAATCAGCAACTTTGAATGGTTTAAATTTAAACTACGAAATATTATTCAATGATAGGTAAATTAAAATAGGGAATAAATTATGGTGGAACTCATGCTAGAGAAAAAATAGATCTACCATGATAAATATGTTAATAGTGGGGGATTTAATATGAAAAAAATCATCCAACATTAATTGGTTTTTCTAACTCTATCATAGTTGATGGATCAATTAATGATCTAGAAAAGACATTCTAGGTCATTGGTTATTTAGATGAAAAACGTTTAACTCTTACTGTTCTCAATTTTGAATGTTCATCCTTTCAATGATGGTAAATGGTTATGAATAATGGTCAAATGAAATATATTTACACCATTGAATTTAATAAATTTCATAATAGTTTTTTAGAGTTGCATTTCTATAGAGTTATTCAACTTATGTGGAAATGAAATTCATAGAACTGAGGGAAAATGTTAAAGATTCAGAGGCTATATATGATCAAAAAATCACCTGGTTAGTACTGTATGCACTAAATTGTATCTGGAATATTAATATTAAAATAAATCATTTTTAATAATTATTAAACCCAATATATAAAATTGATTTGGCCTCTTGTTAATTTAAAAGTTATGATAAACTTATTCATAACACTATGATGGTGGAATTGGAGTTTTTCTATGGTCATTCGCCCTATGAAAGTAGGCATAAATTATGGTTTAGTTGGCCAAAAATTATAATGAATCTATTGATGAAATGTTTATGTTAGAAAATAATGTTTTTAGATAATGATACAACTTGTAAAAATAATAATATTGAATAAATTAGGAAATATGGGAATTGAGTTCAATGTGGTGTGCATGGTAATATTTCTTATGATTGAAAATATAAATATAATATTTTTGGTAAATCTAATTATGATAATCCATAGGTATAATGTTTTAAATGTTATGAGTTGTGTCATCACAGAAATGTATGCCTAAAGAAGAGTATGAATGATGTGAAGCAATAAGAATTTGAGTAGAAGGTTGTAGATAAGAACGTTAAATCCCTTTTAGTAGTTTCAGGTCCATATAATGAAGTCGAAAAAGGTATAATATGTTTTCATTCATATTGGATATTTTCATGTTTGATTGATAGATCACTGATTCTCTCATTTTGAAAACTAATCATGAAAATAAAACTTTTCTCCTTAGGAAATGAATTTTATACTATATTATAAAACAAATTGTTGTATTTTTAAAACAAAAATAATTTAATAATATCTTACTATGAATTTTTATGGAATTTTTTATAATGTAAACCCAATTTTATTTCCTATTATATAATTTGATGTTATTTCTGAGAATGGATTTGATTTGATTTTATCATATAAAGAAAAATTGAAGATAGAAAAAATATATTAAATAAAATTTGTTTCTGTTTCTATATATGAATTAATTCATAACATTTATATCATATCAATAGGATGATAAAATTTTAAGAGATGTAAATTAATGTTATCTTTCTCATATTGTGAAAAAAAATGTAACTATAAAAAAATGATTTCCCATTATTAAAAGAATATTTAGATGTCATTAAAAATAAATTTAGAAGTATTATACCAAATTGGGGTGTTGATATTAATATTTAATTATTTATCTTTTCAAATACAATTTTAAAACCCCCTTATCGACTAACTGAGGTTTAACTTCTAAAATTAAAAAAAATTCCATTAATTTTCTCCTTGAGGTTTCACTCGTACTATAACATCACAATTATGTTCTCATATTTTTGTTTAAAATAAATATGAATCCATATGAAATTTGATTTATAATATATTTTTGAATAAATTCAATTTAATAAGTATTTATTTTATTCCTCATATTAATAATATTTTTATCAGATCCAGGGATCCCATTATTTTCCAAAAGTTGATCTCATGTATAGGTACCATTAACTAAAGGTGAAATGGGATTACATACCTAAGACAATTGATCATAATATCAATTGGAATTATAATTTTTTGGTTATGAAATTTTCATTGAAAATTCTATATTTTAGTCATCGATATTGTGAATAGATTTTATACAAAATATTTGGAGAATGTTGTGGTTTTTTTATTGATTCAATATTTCATTAATAAAAATAATAGGGGTCTTGAAAATCATCTATTTAATGTCATGTAAATACTAAAATTAAAAATGTTACATATAAATTTTAATAAATGAGATGTTTGGTTACAACAGTTTTAAATATTGATTTTATCATAAATAAATATGGAAAAATAATTGATAAAGACAAAACTGATGTTTTTAAAGAGTGGAAAAGACAAAGAAAATTACTAAGATTCAACGTATTCTTGGATTAGGAAAATATTAATTGTGGTTTATTGAATTCATTTATGGATTATCTAGTCCACTGACCATTTCAATATGAATAATAGTTAGGTTCATCTAAACAATGGAATGATTTAAATATTTCTAGAATTTGAATATAAAATTAGTGAATGCTTCAGTTTATCCCTTCCATCTAGATATTCTTATTTTTTTATATATAATTATGCTTCATGAAATGGGTTTTTATTTTTTACATAATGCATAAGTAATTCTTATTATTCATTTATATTAAAACCCCTTGAGTTATTTTACCCTACACATGATGTTTATTAGGTTGTTATAGTGTTTTGTTTAAAATTTTATAGAAATAAATTTAATATAGTAAATTATTATATCTATACTAATTATGTATTATTATAGTATATATTATATCATAAATTATTTAACATGAGATATAAAATATTATTGGAATTTGTAAAATATAATGACAATACCTGTCATTACCATGATGGAAAGGAAAACTGGGTGGCATATTATTTAAGGTAGAAAGATAAGGAATGTTTAACTATTATTCCCTTGGAACATGATTATTCGGTTAAGGATTTTCTGAATATTATATTAGAAATTATGTTTGATTGGTCTACACATTAATTGTTTTTAGTGTCTATGTAATCATATTTTGTTAAATATAGATTATGAAATCATAGAAGGATGTCTATGAGTTATAGAAAATGGAAGAATTTGTAAGTAAGTGTAAGTTTTAAGAGTGGAATATTCATTAAGATGGTGCGATCAGATAATGAAAAATATTAAACATTCTTGTGTCCCTTATTTGGGGAAACAAATGTTCAGTAAGTTGGATATCTCTCCATTTTTAATTATTTATAGTGGCACAAAAATTTATATAGACCATTGATTAATTTTTTAATGGGAATTAATGAAAAAATATTTTCCTTATTTTAATATAAAATGATTGAAAAATGTAAAGATTAATGAGAAATTAAAATTCCCAAATGGGATTTTTTATCCATTTTCAATGCCAAAATGGGAATGTAAAAATATATCTAAGGATATAATTGTGGAATTAACAAAAAAATCATGGGGAAATATTATATTTTTATTAATTATCGATTGATTAATTAAATGTAATCATTTTATTACTATTTGAGATAATATTTATTTAGATTAAATTTATTAACATTATGTTAAGGATATAATTATATTTCATGGGGTCCATTTTTCAATTGAATGTAACCATAATCCATGATTCACCTAAAGAATATGTAATGAAACATAAAAGTCATTGGGATATAAATTAAATATTTGTACATAATTTAATATTCAATATGATTGGTATTCAAAGAAAAATAATAAACCTTTTAATGATAATCCTTGATATTTATCAATGTTTGTTCATGGAAAATTGCATCAATATTTAATTGTTTTTATTATAATAATAGTTTTAATTCTTATAAACAATAAGAAAATTTTATGGATTTTTATGGAAAGTGGTGATAGACTCTAGCAAATTCAGATGACTTTAGGGAGTGAATGTTGTGTTTTCGATATTTGATTTAATAAATTGATGATTAGTTGAAGATCATTCAACAAAACATAATGATATTCTAGAGAAGGATGAAAATATATACAGATAACTGGAGAAGTGATCATTCTTTTTTGGTTGGTTTTCATTTATATCTTAATGTACCTCCATGAAAATATGTTATGATATCCTGTAAATAGGGAAATTTAAGTCCATGGTAAATTTTACCATTGGATATACTAGAAAAAATGAGGATTAGTTACCTCTGAAGTGTAATTTCTTCCATTTTCTACTTATTACATAACATATTTCTTGTTTTGTTGTCATGAAAATATTTTCTGTTTGAATATCATTTCTTGGGCCCTAGAGTAGTTCAGTTGAGATAAAACATTTATTTTGAGATAAATCTGGTACATGATATTTAAAATAAATATAATTATATTTATAAAAATTTGATTCACTATATTACAGTATTTTGGAAAACCATATTATTTAAGAACCAACATCATAATCTGAAAATTTAATGATGGAAAGATATATGAATCTGTATAAATAGTAAAACAAATTATGAGGATGTAATTTATAAATGAAGGAATAATATGAAAACCAATATAATTTTTTGTTAAATAATTCTCATGTTTTATTAATATTAATTAATTATACTCTTTAGATTTATATTCATATTTTTAAATTAAGTAATTTTTCAGTCAAAAGGTGATAGGGTTATTTCTATCCAAATCAAGTTTTCATGTATTTTAAGGTTTCATTTGGGAGGTATATATCAAATTTATATGTTTTGATTTTTTAAAAATGCTCTTAATTTTTGAACTAACCATATAAAAATATGCTTTGTATGATTTTTTGATCATTTTTTGAAACACGTTATTATTTATATTAAAAATGAAAAATATATAATTTTATTAAAAGATGTCATAATTTTTAACGTGTTTAGAAAATAAAATTATATATTGGATGAGTGTTAAAATTAATATATTTACCATTTATCAAAAATTATCCCCAAAAAATTATTGGAATAAAAATTAAAATTGAATTTGATATAAAAAATTGTATATACCTAAAAATTCCTTTTTTATATATATTGTTTTCAATTTTGATTTGTAGGATTATTTTTAAATTAAAATTTTAAAATTATATAAACATAATATTATAATATGTATTGCATATTTTTTATTATCAATCTTAATATTATTTAATATTTTAAGAAAACATTTTTGTCATATTTCATATTGAAAATAGTAAAAAAAAAAAATCTACAGTGAAGGTCAGAACCAGATTACCGTGGGATATACATTTGTGATAATTGTTAAAATGAATAAAAATGTACCTAAATTATACTAAATGAAAATATTTCTACACTTAGTGATCATATATTAGAAAATGGTACATTTTGGAGACATTGGAATTGAGTAAGACAATAATACATGTTAATCTCTCTAAAAATTTCAAGTGCATCATCTCTCCCAGTTATAAAATGAAATCCTTATCCATATTTCAAAATATTTTAAAATAAATATATTTTAAAAAATAACTACCCTTATCACTTCCTCGTATATTTACACATGACCTAGACCCCATGTTGTGATAAAACACAATTTATTTAAGCTTTAATTATAATCTGAAATATGTTTCTGGAATATCATGAATAGTTCTTAAACGATCATTTTATTATATTTCATATTATATCACATTAAAATATTTTTTTAACATGTTGAAATAAAAAATAAGTATATTAAAATAATGAGTTTTATATTTTAATTTCATAACTTATATATATCTCTTTCTTCTATCAAATGGGAAAGGAAACCATCGTTCATCTGTACAGTAGAATGCTGCCTCATGAACCTATGTACTATTTTTTTCATCCCCACCTCGCATGGAGAGTAATAATGATATATTTCAGGTATATATATGATATTAATTAAATTTATACATTCTTAAAAAATAATATATAATATTTCTTTCCATCATTTGTATCCACTGAAAAATGATAACATTGTTCTTATGTATGTGGGGTTTGCAACCTCTACAAAGCGATGTTATTAATTAACCCTCACATCATCCCATGAATGGTATATATATAATTCAATTTAAATGGATTGAATGATATTTATGATATAATTTTTATTTTTGAATTATAAAATGGTTCTTACTTTAATTCCTTCAGGATATTTGGAAAATGGAAATATTACATTTGGGTATTTAAGTCATATTGTCTATATGATTGTAATATAATTTATTGTTCCTAAACATATCTCATTATAGGTTTGAAAAATATAATTAATGTATAAAAATTATTATTATTTAAAAAAATTTCTTTTGGATATTATGGATTAATGAATTCTTTGTCAATCGTAAAACTATTGAATCCATTTCGGATCTATGATTCAAATATAAAGAAAATACGATCTTAACATAATTAAGTTATTCTATATGACATGTAAATAAATAAAATAAAAGGAATAATATATTTGATAAAGGATCTTATCAATAAAAATAATTAAAATAATATAATTACTAGATAAGATAAAAAAATTCATGATAAGTTCGACTCGTGTTAAGGGACTCTTTACCTAAAACCACTATTTTTTATATTTGAATGATTTATTTTATATAGAATTTACATTCCCAAATGGAAAAAAATATTTTTGAAATTTTTTAACAAGAACATAAATTAAGTATAAAGGAAATTTTATGTCATGTTTATATTTTCCTTAAAAGTCATTCAATGTGTATATGTTCATGTATTTTGTAAAAATGTTTTGAAAAAGAAATAAAATAAATTTTTTATATTAATATTTACAACAACAATGGGTTCTCAAAAAACTGTGATGGTTATATGACATTTATATTACATTATAATATTCCATGTTTTATTTAAGGAGAAAAACTCATTCCATTCGATAATATTATTCTAAATAATGGTTTTAAATTGAATGAATATTGCAATATTTTAAAAAAATTCTTCTTCGTAGAAGGATTATTTTTATTAACATAATAATTTAAATGAATATTTTTATGATTTATGATAGGGTTATGGTTCTTAGGAATTTTTTATCATGATGGTTTCTACGAATATACCACATTATGATAGTTGTTCGCTATATAGCTCAGGATGTTGGGTGATCCCAATAAAGAAATCTAATTAATTAGGTAATGTGATAGAGTTAACAAGTTAGGTTTTCTCTAAGAGAATGTGATCATTTATGAAGGGATTTATTAAATAGGAATGGGATATCATATTTGTATTATAGAAATGAGTCCCACAATGACTCTGTGTTTTATCGAATATCTCCATTTGTTATTGAAAAAATCTAATGATTTCACAAGGTATGTTAATGTGAATATTTTAATATAAATTATATGAATATTCTATAGGTTTAAATGTATAAATTTTTAAAAGAAACATTATATATACTTCTTATTAAAGAAAACTATATTAATTTTATTTTTCGTTGAATAATTATTAAAAAATATTTTATGAATGTATTTGGTTGATAAGTTGATATCTTATGTAAAAAATTTTATTTTTAGCTAAATGTTTATATTGATAAATAGAATAAGTTCTATGTTTTCATAGAGTAACGAGTTTTAGGATTTCATTTTATATATACCTTACTAAAAATTTTGGTCTCATCCCATGGATGTAAATGTATGTCATGGGGTTTTATGGATGTTTATATACAAGGATGTGGTCAATACAAACATTTTGAAGATATTTCACTGAAATAATAAAATCTATATTTCTTAAAAGTTTTGTATTGGTTGAAAAATGTTTATGATTGGAAGTATCCACTTTGAGATGTAATGTTTATTTTTTAAGTGTGATGACCAAATTATCTAAAGAAAGACACCTAAATAATATTTAGGAATGAATGAAAATAAATACATTTGTAATGAATCTATTTTATAAATTGTTTAAGGTCATGTTTTTATACAATGAACAACACAACCACCTTCCACCATGACTGTGTTCCAGAACTATAAATATCTGCTCATTCTCTCATTTTTTCAAAAGTGCATCTATAACCATGAGGGTTTAAATACCAAAAAACTCATCCTATCAACACATCATTGATACAATGACCACTAATAGTGATCCCAAACACAAAATTATGACAACCCTAATCACACCATAAACCCTCATAGTGAAACTTAATCTTGATTGGAATATATATTGAGAATCTCATTCCACCAATAACACATATGAAGGTATTATTATCTCTACGCCAACCTATACAGTGTCCCATGTAATCCCTATATTATGGATGAATATCTATATCTCTAGTGTTCATATCAACATAAAATCAATAAGACCTATCATTAGAATAAAATACATATTTCTTAGAAGAGTAAAATACCACCAGGAAGCTATACGGGAAACCCTCATATTGGTTGATGGTGAAAATTTAAAAAGTTTAACCTCCAACATAATTGAAATAACACATTGAATGTTTCAAATAATGTGGATTCAATATATCAAATATGAGGCATGTATATTGGCCTATTTGTAGCTGGACAAGAGAAAGATCCTTAGAAACATAAATCCTAAACTCAAGTGCATCAAACACGGTGAATTCATAAAATTAATAACTATGAATAAAATATAATCAATCCCATTAAGCAGGTATATATGACTTCCAAATATATATTGGTTTTCTATGTACGATTCTGATGTATATCAGAATATCCACACATTCCTCTATTAACTACCGAAAATCTCACAAAATATTAAGGAAAAAAATCATAATATACCTTTTAGTAACAAACTATCCTACGAATACTAGATATGTCACCTGATCCTACTCGCTATAAGGACTCAAGAACACCATCATTTATAGAAGATTCCATCGACCAGCTTCACAGTCCTAATGCATAAAATGGAAAAAATAAGACTTTTAATTAAAGTGAAAAAAACAAAAATTAACCAACGAATAACTTTAGTGAACATTATATTACACTGAAGCTTGTAAAATAAGTTCATTATATAATAAATGAAATTTATCATACCATCTCATTGATATACTAAAACACATTAACTAATCAGCCACTAGTATTTTCACATATATAGAATAAATAAAATAAATTGGGTTTTAGATTCATCCCCAAGTCGAACCTCAAACCAGGTCACCAGTTTCAAAGCTACTCTAGCCTGACCATTTGATTGCACTTAAACAATACAACCCAATAAATAAACATTAGTCCTTTTCCTGATCTTCTATTTATCCAATTATAAAACATAAATAAGAAATTATGGCATAAACAAGAACCAAAGATCCTGTGAAGGGAGTCAAAACCCGAATCATAGAAAGATACACCATTGGTGGTACATAATATCTACTCTTGTAACAAGTGCATGTAAAAATGATGAGACAAACCCAGTCAAATTTCATCCTCCATTATAAAATAAAAATATTAAAAAATAAATAAAAACAAATGAATAAATAAAGTAAACTAAACCAACCCACATGTTCAATGTTCACCCAAGATATAATTATCCCACTCAAATTATATTTGACAGCCTAATAGCTTGTGTATAACAATGATACACATGAAAACCATTATTATTTAGACAAAAAAGATATAATAACCACATATAACACAAGAAGATCAAAACATTATATATCTCGTGACATAAACATATACATATAATGTAGTAACATGAACCACTATTGGGTAATATAAATCCAAAAGTAGGATCAGAATAGGTGACATGAACTATAACCATCACTAAGAGAACCATTCAATATCTCAGTAGTATGATCGAACAAATCGAACATAATAAACATCAAGAAACTTAATAGATATATGAGCCATTATAAACTTCTAGGAACATGAAAACTAAACCCAATGTATGATAATGATCCTAACAAGAGGGGTTCCACATATCCAAATCATCCATTAGATCACCAAATCCACCTATCACTAGTAAAATATAGTGGATAAAATCCAATCAATCTCATGGTCCATGAAAAATAAAATAATATCTCAAAATAATCCTCTATAATTAAAAATCTAATCAAGAACAACATAAAATAATTTAATATTAAGATATAAAAATATTGGTCTACCAATACATGAACCCAACATCTTCATTGACACAATGGATTCTCCCCACCGATCTCTGAGTTTAATGTGAAATCTAATGTTTCAAATAATAAAAATAATAACCATCACCTTATAGGGTCCACTGAACATGAGGAACCCATATTGATCCCCTTGATTACAACTTTATCACACAAAAGGCCATAAAAATGGGATAATTGGAATATAGTGACTTTAGTAACTAACAAACCTGTGTTCAACACCTCACTTAAATATGAATTAAAAACACTAGTATTCTCATATGGGAATCCTTAATGGTATATAAGACCACATAATAAATAGTATATCCCATAGAGTTAATTCAACACATTTAATCATTTGGAAAATATCATCACAAGAAACATCAGTCATGCTCTCTAGAAAATGATTCATATTGGTTAACAAATCAACCAAAAGGGTGAACATATTTTTCACCTCACCCTAATGAAAACCCACATGTCTCCCTAATACCCATATCAGACACCAGCTTAGTGGAACCTAGTCTTTATCGGTACCCACATATGTTATAACACCTCAATTTATTCAATTGATCAAAATTAAAATAAAATGATCGAAAACTCAAAAAACTAAACTTATATATCCCATCCATTTTACTTGTCGATCCCAACATTCAAAAATCATCTGAATAACCTAAAACTAAATACTCGAAATATCTTGAGATAATTCTTCCATCAAAATTGTGACTATCCCAATAGATTCATCCCACACATGACACATATAAGGTTCTATGTCTACGTCATCAAGGGAATGAACCTTCTAGGAATTTACCAAAAAACAACTGAAAAACTGCATCTAGACCCCATGCGGTCCTCAACATCACCATTTGTCTGGAATGATACGCATAATGAAGTAAATATTAGTACATTTAAAAATATTGTTTATTAAAATAATAAAATCCTATTTAAGGGAACACTACATGACATTAAAACAATGTTATGATATATACCATGAAAAATGTTCCAAGGTCAGGTATTTCATGATAGCATGATTTTTTACATTCAATGTAAATAAAATTTTCCACTCATACATGTTTTATACCATACACAAGTTACCTTTACATGTATCCCACATATATGTTCACAAAATAATCAATATTGTATATGACTTTTTATTATGAATTGGCTTTCGTCTTGTATCCTACACAATAATGTACCCATAAAGGAGGTTTTAGAACTATTTCCAAGACACACACCGTGATATCTTTAAAATAATATCCTAATTCGACATGTTTTGTAATCCTCATATTTTATCCATTAAATAATGTGTTAATTAACTGTATGTTTTATATAACAATTTTCCATGTAATCATTTTTTCACTATTGGAAAATCAATTATAATGACTTTAAACATCTGATTCTTGCGAAAAACACCACACAATTAGTCTCAAGGGGTCCACTAATATATTTATATATATACAAAATTAAAACCCATAAAAATGAATTTATAGCGAAATTTTCTATGAAAATAAGAATTCTTACATTACGAAAGTAAAACACCATAGGCCAGTTCACTGATCCACTCTTTGTATTCACCTAATCATGATCGATATCCACTCTAGATCCCCTATAAAAACTATTATTTTTTCACCTCTCTTCACTACTAAAAAAACACGACACAAGGTAGGGGACCAAAACATATCATAACTACAAATCCCCATGGGGGAGGAATTAAATGGGGAAGTTGAAAAAATAGAAATAAAATGAAAAAAAGACCTTAAATGGCATGACCTATGTATCAAAACCTAGAGTGAGTTTATACCTACACTAAGAAAAACCCCCATTTTGGAATCATCCATGAAGATACAATTTCAATAAATTGATCCATTAAATATATATAACCAATCAAACCTATAAGTAGAATGAATATTAAATTAATTAAATATTCCATATTCCATGAAAAAAATTTAATCTCAGTATTAAGAAACATGAACTCTAAGATAATTAACATATTTCAATACCAAATAATCGGTCATAAAATTATTCTGAGATCTTATGCTAGGAAAAATTACACATTTACCTTCAAAACCACCAAGGAAGAAATGTTTCTCACAGATAATGAAATAGGTTATCACATTAAAATTAAAATTCCCTTATCGATTGATATAGATGATAAAAAAGGACCTCCAACATAGACTAATACACAAATATTCTAGTATTCCATCACCTATATTATTTTAATTTTAAAATGTTGTCAAATCCAAATATGGGTCACCTAATTATAGTAAAAATAAATAATATCCTCTACTTTCAAGTTAACAATAGAGAAGAATAACAAAAAAGGGTAACTCATTTGTAAATTCAAGGCCCACTATTTCTATGAACAATTATATTAATTATTCACTGGGAATGAAATTAATCTATATATAATATGACTTGAATTCATGATGGTAAAAAATATTGGTCATCCCTTTCACATGACACTTAATTGTACATCTTGATCTATGGGGTATTGATTCATATTAACTAAGAGACATATGATGCCTCTCTTGGGTTCAATCCAAACCCCCCATTAGTCCCAATTACATGACTTTAAAAGGACCATCACAAGGTCAATGAAATAAAATCATAAAATTCAACAACATGGTCCTTTTCAAATAAAATAAAATTGTATGTTATTTCCCTTTAAGAGGAACCAAACTACATAGGTTATGATTCCCTTCATAAGGATATGTCTGATTCCCCTTTCATGATATTAATATAAACTAGGAAACACTTAATACATCTAAATCAGAAGAATAGTTATAGAAAAAAACTTTTATCATTAAAACATATAATAATAGAATAGAAAAATAATGATCGAGAACCACTATTATATATAGATGTTCACATTAAGGAATGGTTTTGATCGACAACATTCAGGGTGGTGTACAATCCCACATTGGGATTTTAGATGGATTTACAATCATATCAAAAATAATTCGGAGAGTCCCATAGTATAAAAATATCCCCCTCCCCCATAGGGTGATATGATCCTAACCACCCATCCTCGAAACCGTTACATAGCATAATGTGTCATGCGTAAAGTGATATCAACCACCCACCACTAGAATGTAGGTATGTTTTACCTCAAAACTCCATCATCATTGTAAAAGAACAAAAATAGATAATTAAGGATATTTAGGAAATTATAGATGAATATTTAGTGGATTATTTGATAAAACCATTATCATAAAAATTCATTTGGGTCATGTTGATTATTTGGTTGTTACATACATTAGAGATTGGATTTAACTATAGTAAATTGTATCTTGATTTTTCAAAAAAGGTCACATTTATTTATATATCATTAATTCATGTGATATCCATATATTATGTTAATTATATAATGATTATATCTAATAATCCTATGAATTTTTTGTTTTCCTAAATTCTGGGTAATCAGACAGTATTATGGGTTGTGAAGATATGAAATGATTAACATGATTAGAAGATGGTATGTAATAATTTATTGAATCAAAATATAATTTGTAAAGACTTTTCAATTGGTATGTTTTCAATGTCATACCATATAGAATATCATATATTTAATGATAATAATAGGAATTTATACTTAGTATTATTCTCTCAATACATTAGGTTGATATGTTACCTAGCATTAGACCATACATGCTTGGATATAATTTTATGTTTTCAATGACGTTGATTTTATCAGGTGAGTTTGGGAATATAAATGATCATATGATTTAATTAGATTAATTAAGATGATAATTTCAGTCGTTTATGATATGTATGGTATCTAGTCCCATGATTATATTATATTATGTATATAGATAGCCCTGATAGTTGTGTCACATGTGATGTGACAAAATATATTGATGAAATATATGAGACATATTCACTAAAACAATTCCATATATTTTATAGAATCATGAATTGAGGATTTTTAATAAAAGAACAAGAAATGTTCCATGTCATTTTATAACATGACTTTATGAAATGTTAGTAATATTTAAGAATAAATAATATTAAAATAGATAAATCTTCCTGGAAAATATTCATATAGAGAAGTTAGTATGTTTGAACCAGATCATACTAGAACCCATTGTAGCATGTGTTTCAATTACTATTTTATATATATCACTAGTAACATATAATTATATATATTGGAGTTAGTATTTGTTTTTTCAAATATGTAAATTCATATGAGGTTCATTGATAAGGCCCGGGATGTGGGATTTTTTCTATTAAAATGTTTCATTCCAAATTTGGAGTGAGATTATTATAATTATGTGAAAATATATTTATATGGACTTGAAATGAGATTTTAATTTTAATATATATTTTTAGTATTGATTTAATGATTTTTTGAATATTTTTAATATTATGTACAAATGTAATGACCTTGTCATGGTGGAAGTCACTATGTCATGGTCAATGTCTCCATGGGGTCTTTTATATCATGTCATAGTGCTTGTGATTTTAATATATATATTTATATACTAAGTCTCCCATCATAATATAAATATTAATTTATCCATTACTAAAAAATGTAATGATATATAGATTATTCAATGATATTTAAAGGTGATTAACAATCAAAATTTTGTATGTTAGACATTTCAAATAGTTAAAATGGTTGAAATATATAAGGTTTGGACATTTCACAAGAAATAAAAATTTGAAGGTACAATAAGATCCTTTTTTCACCGACGGAGGCCTACCTAGTTGTTATTTTTAAATCTAATTATATTAAGAATATATTATTTTATTTTAGATGAAATTACCTCAGATTCTCTTCACTCATTTTTCATTCATAAAAGTGGTACCACAACACTGTAATATATAAGTAGTCATATTTAGGTTTTTTAATTCCAATGGTTCATAGATACTTTTATTGGTTGACGCACATTCTTTTTTATTTAGTTAACATAATTGAAATCAATTTGGTTAAATATCAATATTATGGATATTGAGTTAAAATTATTTTACTATTTTCTATTTATTATTATTGATTCATTGCCGGATCAATTTTGGTATGGAAATTTTTCATAGATATAAACATGTTTCAAGATATCACATGATCCCATTATAATTACCAAATGAATATAATTTATCACATTGAAAATATAAATACCGTTTAAAACTACATATGGTCACATTTCCTATATCAAGAATTTAAAATCCTATAATGTAATCAATGGATCCCACAAGAATTTGAATTTATATATATTGAAAAACATATAAGTGGAATGAAAATAAAAATCAATCCACATATGAATAAAATAATATTATTCCAAGTCATATAACATGACACATTTAAGTTAATTAGTAAGATATACCTTCAGCTTCTTTCAGCATGTACCTCATGATAAGACATACAAGTCCTAAAATCATTTAATTTTAGACTACCTTAAAATGTAAAAATTATGCTTACAATATTATTATATATACCTACCATGTGATTCATTTAAATATCCAAGATTAAAAAAATACAATTACTAAGAAAAGATAACATTTATCAAAATAAAAAATTATCTAACATAAGGTCAAAACACTCAACCCCATAACCTAATAATTATTATCTATTAGCTACAAATGGAAAATGAAATATGGTTATAATTAAATTAATATAACACTTCATGTATCTAATGGATTAAATTTTATTTAAATATTACTAAACCCAGTGTAATTTTTTTGGGTTTCGTGCTATTGGAGGCGTTGTTGAATGATTAGGAGAGGGTTTCAGAATGTCTGCCTTTAAGCCAATAAATATGAGATATATAAATAATTAAATAAGTACCAAGTCATCTATTGTTAGGATTTTAGTTGATCTAGTGTGGAGGGGGTGGGTTTATAATCCCACTACCAACGTTTTCCCCTTAGAATAGGTAACCAATGAATTTTGAGTATCTAGTGGAGACTAAGAGAGTAACTGATGGAATACTAGAAAGTTATTTTTAAACTCTTAAATTTAGTTATTAATTTATATTAAAGTATGTTATAAGATCCCCCAAACACTAATTTACCTTAACTATACTATAGAATCCACACCCCTTCCTATATATGTTCTTCACCACAAAAGGCTAAATCTCTTTTATTTAACATCTGATCTGATTAATATATAACACGATAAGTTACATAAGGTTTATATTCATGTATCATCTAATATAGTCTTCAATTATAAAATATTATTGTATTCTATAACAAGTTATAAACTAATATAGATATTATATCAAATTTTGAGAAACCTTTTCCTAATATTGAATGACATAGTTTTACTATATGGAAACAGTTCTATTTGATTATGGTATATGGTTTCAAACTATACCCATTTTTTAATCGTGTTTTGATTATTATTATTAGTATTTTTCACAATAAAAATATATTTTGGAACCAAAATTATTTAAAATTCTTCTCTTCCATGTCATGGAAAGTGATTTTTCTCTATTTTTTTTAGAAATATGATTCTATGTAGTGTATTTTCACTCCATAGACACCGTAGTCCATGGGGTTTATTTTTAGTGTTATGAATTATTTTATTTAGAACTAAACGAAATATAAATTTTTATAAAAAAAATTTTGAAACATAAATATGTTTTTAATCCTCCACATATTTTTGGTTTTCTATAACAAAGAGTTTTTGTCTCAAGGTTTGACCAAAATAAACCCCTGAGTTTCCTTATATCATCTTTGTTGTTTGAATAATTTATATGCTATGTGTCCTGTTTCCACCCGAATTTGGATTTTAGGTATAAAGTAAGGTTATAACATAGTTTTAGATATATATGAATTATTATAGTCTAAATACTAAATATTTATATACATAAATTTTGAGTTTGATGATATGCCAACTATAAAGAGAATTTATATAATTTTTCATGTTAAAAGATTCATAGGTATTGTCAAATTCACAATAAAATTTTGTATATAAATGATTGATATTCCTTATATGATGATTTTTTATATGGATTGGGAAAAAATACATACGTGATTTACTGATAGTTATAGAGGGTAAAAAATACATCTTTTATGTTCTATGAATTAGAAAAATATAGAACTCATGTTTACCCTATAATATTTTTAATGAGAAAAAATATATCTATTGTTTACAATTAATGATGGATTCACATCCCAATATGTGATAATTATTTAAATTTTATTAAATGCCTATATGTGGCCATTTTCTTTTGATATAAGACTATATATCCAGTTTCAAGGAAGGGCTTGCGAGTAATGATTATTTTCCCTCTTATGATATTTATTGTGGATAAGGACACTATCCCCACATAAAATGTTCCATCTATGATGATTTTTAAAATAATGTGTTGATTATCTAGGATGTTCTAACCACAAGTAGATATTTTCCACTGTATTTTTGTTCCCACCTAAGTGACATGGTTTTTAGGATGAACATCTTTTGTACAAAATATTATGTCATGAACTAATGATATGGTAACTCATTATGAATTGGAATGTTATTTCCATTTTTTATTTCAATTGATATGTTTAAAAATCCTAAGCACTTTCTATATTAGATATGGTCACTCCTAGTTTTATTATGCAACAAATATGGATGTGAAAATTATCATTGTTATATTTATTAATTATTTAGTTATATGTATAAATCATCATTACTACTTTATAATTTATTTAGATCATTTTGTAACCCATTATTAGTCACTAGATACGTTATACTCACACTAAAATATGGAACCCTATATGTAACAGCCCAAGATTTTATAAAGAAATATTCTTTTTAATTTTATTAATGTCTTGTGTTGTACGCTACACCAAAAGGAGCTTGCACAACACGCATCCTTGTCTTGCCTTGCATTACACGCAATCGCGACCTTCCTCGATAGCGTGTGTAATACGCAATACCGAGTTTCACTAAACAACGATATGCTATTAAAATATTATTAAAACTAGCCGTTATGAATAGTAATAACCACTTTTTAAAACTCTGTAAATCTTATTTTTCAAAATGAACTTCATTTTTGGATTCGGAGTATCAAATTTAGCCTAAGGTGAAATTTTGGTACTTTTCGGATAACTTTCATATTCTGATGAATAGTGAAAATTACTAAATTATAATTAAAAACAACTTTTTTTAATCGAAATAATTAATAGTGATAAATTATTAATTTGAGTGGTTTTAAAGTATATTTAGAATATATTTTTACAATTTAATACAATGTTGGTCATTGTATGTAATTTCACATTTAAACTAGACATAAACAAGTGTCAATCTTTTGATAGATACTGTTTCTTAAAAACACGCTATTTGTTTTAACAACGGGATTTAATTATAAAATTAATTAATTCAACTTTTATGTTATGAATTTGATAAAATAGACTTCATTTTTGAATTCGGAATATGAAATATAGCTTAGGATGAAATTTTGGCATTGTTCTGAAAAACATCAATTTTTGATGAATAGTGAAACTACTAAGTGGTAGTTAAAAAAACTGAATTTTTCATAAAACTTAATTTTACCGCTTCTGTGAATGGAATTTCGAAAATCCGAGAGACACGGTTAATATCAAGGACTAAAATGTGGTTCAATGAGATGAAAATAATTTTTGGTGAATAGTAACTTTTTACTTTTTTTTACCGCGGTTAATAGTAAATAGGGTAACTAAGGGTAAATATGATATTACTATTACCCTAACACATGTCCTAATTCTATTGGACAAGTGTAATTCGACCAAAAACAAACTTAGGAATAAAATATGACCATTTAGGCCCACTTGGATTAGATTAGGACATTTATTATTAATTTATTTAAAGAAAGGTTAAAATAGTTAAAATCAAAGTTTAATAAGTAAATCATTTATAATATTGGGTTATACATAAGATAAATTCGATTTTAAATATTCATTAGAAAGCTAAAAAGCTTTACTACATGATGGTATTTTATTTGTAATTTTTAGACATCAGATAATATAATTTATTTATGACACAAAGATGATGTAGTAATTATCTTATTAATGAAATATTGACATAATTGATAATATAAATACCAAAATAAATGTAATTTAAGAATTTTTATGAATTCCACTAATTTTCTAGGTTACTATGATATATTAGTGTTGATTTAATCAACTTGGTTAGAACATATAATTCTGTTATGACTTTCACAAAAATCATATATCAAATAGTGTCAAAATTGACACAAAATAGTTTTTAAATCAAATATTATATTATTAATTGTTATTTTATTCCTAAAAATCTAAGGTTCGGCAAAATGACTTAGATAAGGATATATATATTAATAATAAACAATTTGGGGTTCGTTTGGCATGTTATAGTAAGTTTATTAACCATATAGTGAAAGAAAACAAAAAGACATGGTAAAAGTTAAATTATTTAACTTAGAGTTAAATTTAATTGATAAGGTTAAAATAATATCCTAAACTTGTCTAAATTCTATTGGTTGATAGTATTTCGACCCCTCCCCACATTATCTTCCAAATAAGACCCTTTGGAACCATTATAAACCGATTTTGACTTTAATATAAAATAATATTTTGAGATATTCCTAAGGTGCCCCTCTCCTCCCCTATAAAAGGACACCTCCTCCCCCTCCTCCTCACACCAATTTGAGCACTCAAGCTCGGCCAACCCCTGCCAATTTCTCCTCTCCACTTCCCTAGCAACATCCTATAGGTTCTGGTCTTCCTCAAATACCAATTTTAGTGCCCTAAGAGGAGGTCTCAAAGAGGCACTTCAAAGAAGAGGTAATTACCGTTACCAATTATTTCATCTTTATTTCTTCTTCCACTTCTTCTTCTTAAGTTGTTTCATTATGAAGTAATAACATCAGTATCACTCATATAATGATATGTTATTATAAGTATGAAACAACCCTATTTCACCATCTATCCATCCTACGGAAAAAGAAATCACCGCGCGTGCGTACGTACGGAATACCGTCTCCACGCCGTGGTGTAATCTATTTTCCACCACCACCTTACATGGATGGGTATTATGGTGTAAAGAATAACTATAAATAGTTATTATAACATCATATTGATTCTTATATATTGTATAATCCACTCCAATTCAATTCAATATTTATAGAAATGATATCATCGCTCGTGCGTACGTACGGAATACCGTCTCCACGACGCGATGAGATTCATTCTCCATGTTAACCATTTAAGAATGATTATAATGTATATATAAGAAATAATAATGAAATATATTACATTATAAAGCTACTGGATTTATGTATATATATACATATGTAAGTCATCTACTTACTTCCATTTCAAGACAATAAGGAAAGGAAAACAGCGTTCATGCGTACGTACGGACTACCGTCTCCATGAACGGTGTTTTTCATTTTATTTATCTACCTATTATATATATATATATATACTGAATATATATGATATGTAAATCATATTTTATATTCTGGAAGTAAGTAAATCATGATATAAGTAATAATGATGTCAAGAACAACAAGTCAAACCACCTACGATAAATGAAACGATTTTACCCAAAACGCTTCTTTAACATGGAATTTACAAAAGAATGGGTAATATAATGTCATAAGTGAACCATATATGATATCATAACAATGAATATGATTCTGTAATAAGTCAATGACATTATTTAAATCATTATACAGGAGGTTCGGACACATACGAAGAAAATTGGACCTAAGGTAAGGGAAATATCACAATCTCATTTTTATCCGAGATTGTTTATTCGTAAGTATTTACTGGGGTGTATTTTATCATCCACATCCATGTTTACTCAATATGTAATATTATTTCCATCCACCTAAAATTGTTTAAATCCATTTTTACCCTTCGATGAGTTTTTAGTAATACGTATGAAAGTAATCTTTTGTCGTTTTTCGTACGAGGTACTTTTTGACTTTTCCGACAAAAGTACGAAGAATGTTTTTTTTAACTTATACGGCACGAACAGATTTATACTGTTTTATAAAGCCTTATTTTCATGAAGATTCCTCTAAAAGATTTCATGACTATTTTCAATAAAATCTCTTTCTTTTAAAATTGCATGATGTTTTGTGAAAAGAAATTGATTTTGAAGAAGAAAGGATATTTTCCTCAAGAATTCAATTCAAGTGTTTTATCAAAATTATTTTCCATATAAGATAATAAAGGGTTCTGTTTCTATCCATATTTTTACATTGATTTGACTATGTTGTGATGGAATTATGTTTATGAATTCCTTTATCTTATATGAATGGTTTTATGATGTCATGTTGTTTAAGAATCCCATTTTTATTACATGGGTTATGCAATGATGTATGATTTATGATTTTGTGGCACACATAAGAAAGGATTCATTAAGAGATGGGTGGGACCTATATCTCCCTCCAATGCATTGGGTAAAGATTTCATATCTCATGAGATAGACATGGCTGGAATGGTAGGTTATACCGGTTCAGTGAAACAGGACTGAAACGAGGATTACTCGATTCAGAAAGGGACTTTGTCCACTAAGATAGTCTTGGCAATGAGTCTTGACTAAAAAGAAATGATTCTCTATGATTATGTGTGTATGCCACAATGAGTAATGGTTTAAGTAAGGGTTTCATTTTCACTACTATGATTTATCCCATGTTATGAAATTATGCTCTCTTTTGCAGGTTAAGATTTCCAAAAATGTTATGTTCTTATGAAAATTATGTGATTGATATTTCTTTTGTTTACCCTTACTGAGCATTTGAGCTCACCCTTTTATGTTTTCTTTTCCCCAGGATATAAAGAAAGGTTTTAGGTAAAAAAAAGGAAGATCTTTGTGGGAGATTTTGAAGATCTTTCACCAGGATTAGAAGATTACGTTCCGAGTTTCCAAAGACACTAAACTATTACGATCCTTGCGAGTGTGTTTTTGTTATGTACTAAGTATTCCGCAAATGTAATGTAATGTCCATGTACGTCAAGATACGGGTCTCTACAGTTGGTATCAGAGGAAAGGTTTAGTCAACCTTTGGAAACTAGGATGCGAAAACGTTAGTGAGATCCCTAGAGATATTTCTAAGGTATGTCTAGGGATGCCCCTAAGGATAAGTATACGTATAGGATATAGTTATAGAACTATGGTAACGATATTAGATTAAACCAAAGATGATAGATATTTAAGTTACTCCCCCTTTATTACGATTTTTGCATCTAACACTATTCTGTTTGGGTTTTATAAAATGGCTGGAAACAAGATGATTCACAATAATGGAGGATATGATGGACAATGGAATGATATTCTTCTTGAGAAACCAAATGAAATGGGATTTGGATGTCCAAACATCATTATTATGCCGAATCAGCAATCTCACAACATGATCAATAAAGTAAAATTTGGTAAGTTTCCTGACTCGACTAATAAGAGAAAGATGGAGTTCCATGATGATCATAGAGGAAAGAAAGTTCAATTTCCCCTATGTAAATCATGTGGGAAGAGGTATCAAGGAGAATGTTTCAAGGGAACTGGAAGATGCTTTGGGTGTGGAAAAGAAGGACACAAAGCAAGTAAGTGCAAAGGAAAAGGGTCGGTTAACACCATGGATGAGGATAATGGTATTGCTACGACATCAAAAATGGTTAAGTGTTTTAAATGTGGAATGTATGGGCATTATGCAAACAAATGCCCTAAGGGAAAGACTCATGACGAGAATCAGTATGGCCATATGGGTAGTATTTATGTGGATGATGATGAAGAGACTACAAATGATATGTGAGATGAAAGAATTTTTGAAGCTCGGTCAATGGTTTGAGAATGTAGTGGAATGATTACATGTTTATCATGTGTAATTTTGGAATAAAGAGACATCTATGGATTGTTACACTGTTGTCTTTCCTTGTGTTTTGAAAGTGTATGATTAATGTTACCAGTATCCATTAAAGGTTATTCAGATATTTTTGGAATGTAGATGATATGCGCATAATGAAGGGATAAGGAGAAAATTAAATGTTTGATAGTATTCATGAGCTCATGATTGATATAAGGACTAAGTGATATCATGGTTTGAGTATATAGAATTTTGAGGATTTTGGTAACTTTTAACTGCACTCATGTTTTCACTAAGGTATTCAAGAGAATACACGATTAAGGACTTTGAATGTTTGGAATGTGACCAACAAGACATATCTTATGATATGTGGGGATCAACGACAGTATTAAATCTCTGGTAATCGATGTCACTATATTATGAGAGTGGACTGCAGTATTATGTATAAGCCTAAAGATTGGACTGGATTATGTTGGACATAAGTTAGTATTGTTTAAGGATAGAAGATTTTCGATATTATTGATGGGATGTTATAGTAACGTAGTTTTAAAAAAAGGGACAACCTACAGGACGGGCGACAGCCCATCGCTTCGGACAAGGCTGTAGGAATCGAACCCACAACCGAAGTGCGACTGGCCTTTATCACCTACCACTAGCCTACAGGAAGTCCCTGTTTAGTAGAAACTAGTTTTATTATATTAAGCAGTATGATATATGAAGTATAAGTCCATTTTAGAAACCATATGTGATTAATCTCACTATAGATCGACTTATGTATATAATTTTTACTAACCTTTTGTTTGAGACAGATGGAATGACTCGTCATTCTATCACATGATCTGCTAACACTTCACGAATAACAAATTAAACTTCATTTATTTAAGAGATGAAGTGGAAATTGTTCAAGGCACGAACAATAGTGAGATTGTACCAAAATAAAGTAAGTATTTATTCTAAATCAAATTTTCAACTTTAGGGAAATGATCTTGAAAACCAAAAATGTTGTCCTAGTGATCTTATACCTGATGAATCAGATGGTACCTTATATCATCACAAATCTATGGATTTGTGATTACTGGCTTTTCCATAGCCATGTTCTCTACCACTCTCCATCAGAACATGATGGTTAGATTTCTCTTCCATATCCATATTTTCACCTATGTGGAAACCCAGTGATTAGTTTATTTGGGTAATCGTTACATTTCATACTTTAGTTTTTAAAGCCAAGTTTTGGTATTCCTTTTTACGATGTGGGTTTCTATCAAAGAAAATTTCTAATAGTAAACCACTTATAACCCCGACGAATTTCGAGGGCGAAATTCATTTTAAGGGGGGTAGAATGTAACAGCCCAAGATTTTATAAAGAAATATTCTTTTTAATTTTATTAATGTCTTGTGTTGTACGCTACACCAAAAGGAGCTTGCACAACACGCATCCTTGTCTTGCCTTGCATTACACGCAATCGCGACCTTCCTCGATAGCGTGTGTAATACGCAATACCGAGTTTCACTAAACAACGATATGCTATTAAAATATTATTAAAACTAGCCGTTATGAATAGTAATAACCACTTTTTAAAACTCTGTAAATCTTATTTTTCAAAATGAACTTCATTTTTGGATTCGGAGTATCAAATTTAGCCTAAGGTGAAATTTTGGTACTTTTCGGATAACTTTCATATTCTGATGAATAGTGAAAATTACTAAATTATAATTAAAAACAACTTTTTTTAATCGAAATAATTAATAGTGATAAATTATTAATTTGAGTGGTTTTATAGTATATTTAGAATATATTTTTACAATTTAATACAATGTTGGTCATTGTATGTAATTTCACATTTAAACTAGACATAAACAAGTGTCAATCTTTTGATAGATACTGTTTCTTAAAAACACGCTATTTGTTTTAACAACGGGATTTAATTATAAAATTAATTAATTCAACTTTTATGTTATGAATTTGGTAAAATAGACTTCATTTTTGAATTCGGAATATGAAATATAGCTTAGGATGAAATTTTGGCATTGTTCTGAAAAACATCAATTTTTGATGAATAGTGAAACTACTAAGTGGTAGTTAAAAAACTGAATTTTTCATAAAACTTAATTTTACCGCTTCTGTGAATGGAATTTCGAAAATCCGAGAGACACGGTTAATATCAAGGACTAAAATGTGGTTCAATGAGATGAAAATAATTTTTGGTGAATAGTAACTTTTTACTTTTTTTTACCGCGGTTAATAGTAAATAGGGTAACTAAGGGTAAATATGATATTACTATTACCCTAACACATGTCCTAATTCTATTGGACAAGTGTAATTCGACCAAAAACAAACTTAGGAATAAAATATGACCATTTAGGCCCACTTGGATTAGATTAGGACATTTATTATTAATTTATTTAAAGAAAGGTTAAAATAGTTAAAATCAAAGTTTAATAAGTAAATCATTTATAATATGGGGTTATACATAAGATAAATTCGATTTTAAATATTCATTAGAAATCTAAAAAGCTTTACTACATGATGGTATTTTATTTGTAATTTTTAGACATCAAATAATATAATTTATTTATGACACAAAGATGATGTAGTAATTATCTTATTAATGAAATATTGACATAATTGATAATATAAATACCAAAATAAATGTAATTTAAGACTTTTTATGAATTCCACTAATTTTCTAGGTTACTATGATATATTAGTGTTGATTTAATCAACTTGGTTAGAACATATAATTCTGTTATGACTTTCACAAAAATCATATATCAAATAGTGTCAAAATTGACACAAAATAGTTTTTAAATCAAATATTATATTATTAATTGTTATTTTATTCCTAAAAATCTAAGGTTCGGCAAAATGACTTAGATAAGGATATATATATTAATAATAAACAATTTGGGGTTCGTTTGGCATGTTATAGTATGTTTATTAACCATATAGTGAAAGAAAACAAAAAGACATGGTAAAAGTTAAATTATTTAACTTAGAGTTAAATTTAATTGATAAGGTTAAAATAATATCCTAAACTTGTCTAAATTCTATTGGTTGATAGTATTTCGACCCCTCCCCACATTATCTTCCAAATAAGACCCTTTGGAACCATTATAAACCGATTTTGACTTTAATATAAAATAATATTTTGAGATATTCCTAAGGTGCCCCTCTCCTCCCCTATAAAAGGACACCTCCTCCCCCTCCTCCTCACACCAATTTGAGCACTCAAGCTCGGCCAACCCCTGCCAATTTCTCCTCTCCACTTCCCTAGCAACATCCTATAGGTTCTGGTCTTCCTCAAATACCAATTTTAGTGCCCTAAGAGGAGGTCTCAAAGAGGCACTTCAAAGAAGAGGTAATTACCGTTACCAATTATTTCATCTTTATTTCTTCTTCCACTTCTTCTTCTTAAGTTGTTTCATTATGAAGTAATAACATCAGTATCACTCATATACTGATATGTTATTATAAGTATGAAACAACCCTATTTCACCATCTATCCATCCTACGGAAAAAGAAATCACCGCGCGTGCGTACGTACGGAATACCGTCTCC
This sequence comes from Viscum album, assembly GCA_963277665.1. Taxonomy (NCBI): domain Eukaryota; kingdom Viridiplantae; phylum Streptophyta; class Magnoliopsida; order Santalales; family Viscaceae; genus Viscum; species Viscum album. The sequence continues at coordinate 614,493,765 of OY728162.1, forward strand.
ACGCCGTGGTGTAATCTATTTTCCACCACCACCTTACATGGATGGGTATTATGGTGTAAAGAATAACTATAAATAGTTATTATAACATCATATTGATTCTTATATATTGTATAATCCACTCCACTCCAATTCAATATTTATAGAAATGATATCATCGCTCGTGCGTACGTACGGAATACCGTCTCCACGACGCGATGAGATTCATTCTCCATGTTAACCATTTAAGAATGATTATAATGTATATATAAGAAATAATAATGAAATATATGACATTATAAAGCTACTGGATTTATGTATATATATACATATGTAAGTCATCTACTTACTTTCATTTCAAGACAATAAGGAAAGAAAAACAGCGTTCATGCGTACGTACGGACTACCGTCTCCATGAACGGTGTTTTTCATTTTATTTATCTACCTATTATATATATATATATACTGAATATATATGATATGTAAATCATATTTTATATTCTGGAAGTAAGTAAATCATGATATAAGTAATAATGATGTCAAGAACAACAAGTCAAACCACCTACGATAAATGAAACGATTTTACCCAAAACGCTTCTTTAACATGGAATTTACAAAAGAATGGGTAATATAATGTCATAAGTGAACCATATATGATATCATAACAATGAATATGATTTTGTAATAAGTCAATGACATTATTTAAATCATTATACAGGAGGTTCGGACACATACGAAGCAAATTGGACCTAAGGTAAGGGAAATATCACAATCTCATTTTTATCCGAGATTGTTTATTCGTAAGTATTTACTGGGGTGTATTTTATCATCCACATCCATGTTTACTCAATATGTAATATTATTTCCATCCACCTAAAATTGTTTAAATCCATTTTTACCCTTCGATGAGTTTTTAGTAATACGTATGAAAGGAATCTTTTGTCGTTTTTCGTACGAGGTACTTTTTGACTTTTCCGACAAAAGTACGAAGAATGTTTTTTTTAACTTATACGGAATGAACAGATTTATACTGTTTTATAAAGCCTTATTTTCATGAAGATTACTCTAAAAGATTTCATGACTATTTTCAATAAAATCTCTTTCTTTTAAAATTTCATGATGATTTGTGAAAAGAAATTGATTTTGAAGAAGAAAGGATATTTTCCTCAAGAATTCAATTCAAGTGTTTTATCAAAATTATTTTCCATATAAGATAATAAAGGGTTCTGTTTCTATCCATATTTTTACATTGATTTGACTATGTTGTGATGGAATTATGTTTATGAATTCCTTTATCTTATATGAATGGTTTTATGATGTCATGTTGTTTAAGAATCCCATTTTTATTACATGGGTTATGCAATGATGTATGATTTATGATTTTGTGGCACACATAAGAAAGGATTCATTAAGAGATGGGTGGGACCTATATCTCCCTCCAATGCATTGGGTAAAGATTTCATATCTCATGAGATAGACATGGCTGGAATGGTAGGTTATACCGGTTCAGTGAAACAGGACTGAAACGAGGATTACTCGATTCAGAAAGGGACTTTGTACACTAAGATAGTCTTGGCAATGAGTCTTGACTAAAAAGAAATGATTCTCTATGATTATGTGTGTATGCCACAATGAGTAATGGTTTAAGTAAGGGTTTCATTTTCACTACTATGATTTATCCCATGTTATGAAATTATGCTCTCTTTTGCAGGTTAAGATTTCCAAAAATGTTATGTTCTTATGAAAATTATGTGATTGATATTTCTTTTGTTTACCCTTACTGAGCATTTGAGCTCACCCTTTTATTTTTTCTTTTCCCCAGGATATAAAGAAAGGTTTTAGGTAAAAAAAAGGAAGATCTTTGTGGGAGATTTTGAAGATCTTTCACCAGGATTAGAAGATTACGTTCCGAGTTTCCAAAGACACTAAACTATTACGATCCTTGCGAGTGTGTTTTTGTTATGTACTAAGTATTCCGCAAATGTAATGTAATGTCCATGTACGTCAAGATACGGGTCTCTACACTATAACCCAATAAGTCTCTATGATTCATTACTAATATATGGGAATGGTCGATGTGGTTGTTAATGGCTGAGTTTTCTATGTTGGGAAGATGCTTGGAGGTGAGATAAAAAGATGAATCGTGTCCAGTTTGATTCATAACTATAGTATTTTTTTTCTTTTTGAAATTGAAAGATACGATCATCTAAGAGTTGATTTCTTATATGAATAAAGTTTCATTAGAGTATAAAATACTAATGTCACGTTTTGGTTGATTTATATTTATGTTTATATTGGAATTGTAATCACTATATTCTTTTATATTATTTTTCAATGAATTTATATTATTATTTCTTAGACAATATTTTTTTGTTAAAACATGAACATATATCCACCTTATGGTATCCCAAACCCTCACTAATAGTACGAAACCTCCAATATAAAATGAAGAATTATTGAGCGAGATATATATATATATCCATTTAATCCATAGTGGATGTAAATAAGGATATATACATTAAAAATTGTATAATATCAATATTTATATTTATTTCATTATATGGGCTTGTTAGTTGGGGATAGAATATTTGAAAAACATACATGGTTATTATTCCATGGATTATATAACACAAATATATGGTAATTAATAGTCACATTGTATGAAATTAATGTTCTTGGATTATGATATAATGATATCATGGATTTAAGAAATATTATGTCTAATTTATAGTTTATAAATATTAATTATTACAAATGGTTTTAGGATGTGTGATATCAGAATCATATTTGGAACATAGGATTCAAAAAATAGAGTGATTACTTATGGTTGGGAAGAAGGATTATTTTATATGTCGTTTTTAATTTATTTTTCATGAATGACTTATATAGTGGTTTAATGTATAACAATATAGTTTAATTATACATAACCATGATTATATATCAAATTATGGTAGTTTTACTTCGTAATTCATATTGTTAATCATACTTATTTCATGATGTCAGCTCTGATAGCGTGTGACAAGAGAAAAGGAGAGAACCCATTTTATATCATGATATTGTATGCTAGGGTATTTATAGCACAAAAAGATGCAATTACTATTATAAATTATCTTATCTGCAATATCTCAAAAAAAATTATATGTGATATAAGCCATGAGTTTTCAATTATTATGACATGTCACACTGATGATTAATGATCAATCTCCATCGGGGAGGTGATAATAATTCCCCAATAGATGATTAGTGGGAGATACAAGTTATAATTATACCACATTCTAGTCACCATATCTGAAAGTGTCTACTCCTTGTTGGTTAATCTGTTAGATATAAATCTTTTTGAGTAGAGTTTATAATTTCATTTCGTAACAAATATTTTCAACTTCAATACTTACTACTATTTTTTAGAGATGGTTTACCTAATGGAACATAGTTTTGGGTTAGTCTATGAATGATTTATCTGAATTGAATGATACAAACATGGAGTGGTGGGTTAGTGAGGTTGTGCATATGCATTGTGGGGTCGAAAATTATCTATATGATGTCATTATCTAAGCATGTTAGCGTTTGTGGAAATCAATGAAGGGATTTTTGGATCATTTAACTGATAATTTTGATTAAAGGACCACAAATATGAAAAATGATATGAAATTTAAGCTTTTTATGGGATAATGTATGTGAATAAATTTGAATGTGAATTAAATGGTTTTATTCACATTTCACCCACAATGGTTGGTGATGATATGATAATGGTTCTCCATTTTGGGTTTGGGATGAAACACAAAATTTAGTCTCTATTTGAAATCATTTTTCATATTTATTTTTTCAAAATAATGTGTTCTTCCGAAATTATTCATATTAACCTACAAAAGGGTGGAACTTTTGGTTAGTCTGGTTTTAAGTTATTACTAGTTGTAGAGAATTAGGTAGTCTATTTTTTGTGACTCTCAATATAGTGATGATAGTAATGCTATTTGGGTCCATACATCTAATTCATCCAAATATTGGATGAATATTTTTACGTGTTATCAATGTAGTAAGTAAGGTCATTTGGGGAATTAGTTCCATCAGGTGGTGGTTGATTGTTTTGATATGTGAAATTAGAAATTCTATAGTAATTTTGATATAGTTCATCTATACCATCTAATAATTGTTGAGACTCCATGTAAAGGTATACGAATTGGGATTAAGTGCATTACTGTATGGTTATATTATAGGTTCACCAAATTGATCAGGTCATAGAGGAGGTCATGGTGCTCAAGTTCAGAAGACATATTATTGTTGGGTACCTTAGGGTAGCAATAGATCTAATAACTGTAGAATCGGTATGGTATCGGCATAGTTTAATTCTATTAAAAAAATTTATTCAAATCATATTGATCATTAATTCTTCATTCAATGAAGGATTCTTAGAGAATCTGCAATTTATTTTTTCTCTAATATAGTTTTTTCACAATCATTTATATTTTTTTTACTATGGATTTTAAGTGTGTTTTGGAGTTTCATTATGGATTGATGTCTATTAATATTCCAATAAAGGTGTGGATAAATATAAATATGATGAAATTTATTTAAATAATAAGTAATTCTAGTAAGAGGGAAAGAAAAAATGGTGATGTGTTTTTACTCCCTATAACCAAGTAGAATTTTGGTAAACCATATCCAAAGGAGGATGGGTTTGATATTACAGAAAAAATTGCACTTTATTGTTTCAAATCTTCTTAAATAGAAATGAGTAATGAGGGAACTAAGAGGAATATAATATTTACCAACCACTAATATGAATGACTAGGAGAACATATCAATGGGGGGAGAAGAGATTAGTGGGGCTCAGTAGATATTGAATACTCATTGAGTGGATTTTAATGATATTGTTAAGGAGGTTGGTCATTCAGTTCATGTTCGGTGTCTTATTCTACATCCACCACCTATATGGTGGTGTATTTATATTATTCAAACACCACTATCTACTTGACAGAGAGATATTATTCTTCATATTCTCACTCTTAAGATATATAAATGGATTTTCTATAATTAAAAAAATCTCAAAAATATTGTTAAAAATAATTTAGGTAATGAAGATTTAAACATTAAAAAAATAAATGTTAATTTATATTCCCATTATTTTTTGAACATAGATACCATATTTTTTTAATTCCACATGATGAATTTTAGAGATATGTTTGAGAGAAGTAAATTTTAGTTATTCTTTCACCTATATAAAGTATTAATTAATGTTATGAGGTAATGTATAATTTTGTCCATAAACCACATATTAATGAAACATTATAAAATTGTGCGAGAATTGGATGTTCCACTTGTAAAAGAATTCATATATTAATTGTTTGAGGTCCTATAAAAGTTTGTTGATGACCAGTTTAAGTAATTCGTATACGGAGTTTGTTATTTTTTCCCCTAACGTATCAATAAAATTGTTTAATAATATTATCCATGGGAGAGAATGATTAAAAAATATTCATTCTTATTAATATTATTTTAAATAAAATAGTATTCTCAATTAATTGAAGACTACTGAGATATCAAATAATCTCTAACGTAATAAGACAAAATTTTATTGCAGGATTATCTTTAACCATAAAAAATAATTTATATTCCAAAAAGATAGTAATGTGGCTAACCTAGTAATTCTATGATGACTAATTTTATAATCATTCATTATCTAAAAATTATTTATGTTTTTGTTTTTGTTTTATGTAAAACATTTAAATGGAAAGGGGTATTTGAAAGTAAGTGTAAAAGAAATAATAAAATAAAATTTATAATAAAATACACGTGTTATTGAAAAAAAGGAGGTCCTGATTTTATCTAAATAGTTCCATCATTATCCATTTAAATTGATAATAATTTTTCTGATATTACAATTAATATCATTTATATAAAAACATTAGATATAAAACTTTTCAGACAAAGTGAACCTCTAAATATCTATAAGGTGAATAAATTATCTCATCCTCAATTGGCAAGGAATCACAATTACACCTTAATCAAATATGTGCTATCATCCTATACCTTACATATTCATATATCATTTTATACATTGTCCTACCCACCAACATAAAATAAGGACTAGTTATTATATTGGATAGAATGAATGTTTGGTAGATATAATAAATATGTTTTGTTATTGTTATAGAATGGTGGATAATCACCACATCAAACAATGACATACTCACTACCTCATTACTATGAAATTAAAAAATTAAGAAACAATGTATAAGGATTAAAAAACATCAACAAGACCACCTCACAGAAATGTTCCTTTGGTTAATAAACAACTGTTGTGGGTATAGGGATGATTTAGTATATAGTACAATTAAAATGGGAGAATAATAGAAACAAAATACTCTATGAAAATAGAATTTTTTATTAAAATATAGGAATTATAAATGAAATAAAATATATTATAATAAATGGATGAGTAGAACATCATATGATCTTTTATTAATAGAGATGATGAATTATTAAAATATGACTCTGGGATCCTACGATGTACATGGAATAATTACTAGGTGAAATAGAATGTCTTCTCAGATTAGTGTATGTATGTTTTATTTAGAATTGTCACTATTTGATTTTTCATCAAATCCTCCACGATCTTCAGATAGTTTATTTTACTGGATGTTTGAAATGTTGACCACTTCTATGTCCCTTTTCTAGTTTGGAAATGAAAAAAATATATAAATTTCCTTGATATCAATAATTACTACATTCTTATCATGTTCACATATGATGAACCAAACTAAAACATTATTACCCATGAACCTTCCAAGCAGTCCAAGACAAATGGTCTATGATTTCAAAATGGTATCATAATATTAGAAAAATATTTATTACATTCTTATAAGGAAAAAAATAAAAAAATGGTGAATTAATATTATAAAGACCCAAATTATCCAGTTATTATTTTTAATTACATGGAATTATTACAAGTCAAAGAAAATTTACAGTCACTGATTTTGGGGGCCAGTGTGCCCAAAATGATTTTCAGAACATTGTTTTGGTACATTAAGTAAAATTGTGAGCGGTGTTTTCTAAATTTTGAACCATTGCTCGGATTAAAAATCCGAGGAAACCGTTGAATCTACAAAGCCACGATTCACTTATGGGAACCTTTAATTTGATCATAGCAGGTTAGGAGAAAAGGTTGTGTTTTGTTATTTATTAAATGAAGGGAAATAAAATAATAATATAATTTTATTTTATTTCTTATCCATCATTAGACAAGATGATTTTGGGGCTAATGATGTCTCAAGCCAATAAATGGACTGACCTTTCAATCATATATAACTACTTCATTGGGAATTAAGAAGGTTATAAATTAATGAACCCCCATTAATTCCCCATGTTGTTACTTACCCCACCTCTCCTATATATATGTTGTTTGGGGAGAGGTATCAAAAATTCTTCTCCATGCAATAAAGCGCAGAAGGAGTTTTGAGACACCAGACTATTAGAGGACAGAGCCCATCCCAGTGGGAGGTGACAGGTGACCACGAACCACAAACCGAAAGATGACGTATGAGTGTTGTTTTTGGGAACTGGTTGCTGGAATGATGAAAACGATCCTCCTTCAAGCACAGATGTTCTCCGACATTTTTTGAGGTAGGGGGTTTATTCGTTTATGCATTTTAAATGTTTTCCTCTTCCATTTTCTTGAATAATACAAATAACGTGGATCGATCAACTAACGAGTTGATCTATGATTCATTAATTTCTGTGGGATCTTTTTGAAGGGTATCTTTTTAGGTGTTTGATTATTACATAATTCCATATATTATTAAACCCATAATCCACATCATGTTGACGAGCTAATGTGGAGGGCGTGGGTGAAACAAACCGGGCCCGAACCCTTCGCTCTCGTGATATCCTGGCACATCCAAGGAAGACCTCCAACACGTTGACACCAACCCGCTACACAAGGGAAAGTGCGTCGATGCACGCAGGAAGTGGAGTCCGTAGCACAATGTTGTGACAGTCATCGGAGCGGCTGACACTGACCAGCCGCATAAGAGGTGTGGCTCGCCGTCGCGCACTGCCCGTGAGCTAACAGGGCCGCGACTCGTCGGCTGTGGAGACCGGAGGATGGAGGACGTCATACCAATCGTCCTCAGGTGTTGAAGTGGTCAGCCATCAAGTGCTGCTAGATATTTCAGCTGAAAAACTAGCCGAACACAAAAGAATCGGTAGGAGATTCCATAGTGGTTCCCGCGTGCCACCTGGCGAAACCACGTGGAACCACCGCTGTGAAGAACACCGAATGACCATCGGATGTTAGAGGAAACTGGGGGTCTCTCTCTAGTGGTGGACAGGGCATACCCCTATACCCCTATTTCAGGTTGCGCCTCACGTGATCGGGCCGCTGCTTCAGGGGAAACATGCACAGTGGGCCACCCCCTTGTAGGCTACAACCTACGCGTGCAAGGCATCTCCCTTGCGGGCCACGCCTTACATGGGTTGTGCCGCCCCTTGTGGGATTCTAATTTTATGGGTTGGGAAACCCATTTCGGTCTAGGATGGGCCTCGGCCTAGCGGTCTGAGTTTGCCGGGGCCTAGCCCAGATCGGGTCGGACAGGAACCGGGCCCAACCGGGGCCAGAAACTTTTAAAGGATCATAACTTTGGAAATAAGCATTCATTTGATGAACCATTTGCGGCAGAGGGGCCCTTTGATCTAGAAAATAATTTTATTAATACTCTAATTTAGTTTCATTGATATTTTGAGTATATATAGGTTTGATAGAACCCAAATCTAACCAGGCCCCCATAATTAAAATGCTGATAACTCACATAATAGGCGTCTAATTGATGAAATGTCTGTCACATTGGAACCCTTATGACTGGTGGTTCCATGGGATACTCAATTTAAGAGAATAGTGGTGTTTGAGGAATGACCAATATCTCGAGGGAAGATTCTAGGGAACTGGAGTGCACCTGGTGTGATGAATCTAGTGGCTAGAGTGAGGCAAATGTTGGAGACAAACTATACGGAGGATAGCACCGAGCGATCCTATGTGGGTCAGAACCAATTAATACAATGTGGATCAGACCATAGAGTAACATTGTGGATCATCACCAAGCGGTCTTATGTGGATAAGCATATCACGACCCGACGAGGACCAACCTTAGAGCGGCACATCAGTGTTCAGTGATATATCGATCCTATTCAGGCCAAATCCTGTGTGGGTTAGCATGGGATAGTTACCTATCAACACAGGGCGGGTCAAATCCTATATTGATCATTGCGGGGGTTAGTACCTATCGATTCTGTGTAGTTCAAACACTGTATGGTGAGAAGAAATTCCTCTTGAAAGAATAAAATTATCCAGCTCTGTGTCTAATCATATGTACATCTTTACTCCACTAAACCCTGGTTTGAGATGAGACTATTTTGGAGTTGTGTCTATTTATTTTTTTCTTTTTTATTGAGATAATGAATTTTTTTTTTCAATTGTAGAATTATGAGAGACCTTTTGGTGTCTCAGGGACCTTACTAGGTATTGTTATACTTATCACATCATAGGCTTCGCCCCCTCCTTGTATTGTCTTGTGCGGACGATGAGTAACTGGGCTAAGGATTAAGGGAGCCAGGTCCCGACGATATGTGCAAGAGACTAGAAAATGGGAAGTGCTGAGGAGGTGATCTATACCTACCCTTAATGTAGGATTCTAGGTGGCTTATCTAGGAGCATCTTTCTCTTATCAATTTTACTCGACATTTCAGTTGGTATTCTTTACTGGTCCCTTTACGTTCAACACTCGTTTTACTACTACACTTTACTTCACTGATGCTCCTAGTTGCATTCAAGTCTCTTTATTTTTATGGTTTTAAAGAAAATTCCTTCCTGTTATAGGGATACACCTTTCCAGTGCTACTCAACAGCCTCTGGCCATTGGAATATGGGATTGGGGTAGACAGGGCACGGGCCCTAGGGGACGGGTCGTGACATCAAACATATTTTCTTTAGAAAACTATTAATCATACATATTACACATAAATTTCCATTTTATATTACAGAAGGTGAAACTTAATATTATCTATTTCGATTTAAATATCAAAATATTTAGTTTTATAACTATTAATTTTAAATTTATTTTTATGGATCGTAATTTTTTTTCAAATTTTATGTTCTGTATTTTACATTTCAAAATATCTAACAATTTCTCATTTATTATGAAATAAAATGGGACTAAAACGTTAGTTGACAATGAATAATTACTGAAATTTTTATAGAATATTTTGGAAGAATTATTTTCACGTTATAATGGTCTTCTCACACTAATGATAGTTTATTTATTAGAAAATATCAATATATTTAGTTATTTCATATTATTCCCTCAAAATTATCATCACATGATGAAATATAACTGTTCTTCCTGAAACAATCTTTTGTCTATGATATTTCTTAAAATAATTATTTTTATGATTATCTTAATAATGGGAAATAAAGAATTGCATGTTTTGGAATAATGATTATTATTATAGAGATTATTCATGCGATAAAAAAAAATAATTTCAGGTCATTGTCCAATTAATTTTTTATATAATAAATAATAAATCATTCCATGGTGTAAAATTTCTTAATAATTATTGATGAGAATTATACAGTTATTACGTATATTAAAAAAATTAAATTGAGATTATGTATTTTCTATTATTATTGTATTTTTTCTATATAATATAACAACATGCAAAAAAATATTATTAATTCATTGAATTAATTAGCACATGATTGTATTAAATACATGAAAATAAAATATGATCACATGTTGAAATATTATTATTCATGATTAAAATATTTAGGATTTATGATATCATTCTTTTGATATATATATATTTTTTGATTTATGATTGACTACAGAGTATGATATTTCTTGTTATAGTGGTTAATAATGGTTTTTATGAATTTTTATTATATAACAACATAAATCATGTATTGAATTTTTTTATATAAAGTGTATTTCTAAAATAATTATTTTTGAAATTAATAATATATATAGCAGAAAATTACGGTAGAAATCTATATTAAATAAATGTAATTTGACAATGACAATTTTTGTGCCTATAACTATATAGATTTTTTATTAAGTAATTTATCCATTAAATACGATAATGAGAATTTTATGTTTTATTAAAACATTCATATTGATGTGAGAAAGACGATTGTAGTTTTTAAAGACTATAATTCCTTAGTTATTTATAGGTAGTTTCCAATGAATTAATTTTTGGATAAGACATATAATTTTATTTATTCTCTATAAATTTAGAGCCTTTATATTATTTAATGATACCATATTTTTGTATGAATACATTATCTATAATGGGTGGGGATTCATGTTGGTATGAAGGTGTCATGCATTTTTGTTATGGATAATTGATAATAGCAGAATGGGATCACCATTATAGTGATGATGTTGGAATGGGATTCCAGTTATGAAATACACTGGTATTGGTTCGGTAATAAAATTGGGGCAGTTGTGATGGGTTTTTAGTGGGGGTTTCTCTTCAATTCTTAATCTGGAATTTCAGATTACAATATGACAAGATGGATGAATGTTGTTTTCTTGAACAATTCTCAACTGCTTGATGAAATTTGATGCAATAAAATACTAGTGAATCATTTAGTTGTATATTAGGATGATTCCTAAAGTACCCAAATGTTTATGAATAAATAGTGAATTTTCAAAAGAATTAGTTTGGTTCTCGATGATCAAGAATGATGAAAAAATTCATGAGAATGAATGAAAATAATAAATAATCTTGTTTTCCTCTTGGATTAGAAAATTAAAATGATACCCTTGGAAGCTACATTTACACATTTATCTAGGTATACTATGGATTAAATATGAAATATAGAGTGCAAGATCAATCCCTTATTTGATTTTCATAATCCAAATATATAAACAACATAGGTTTCACAATCATTTTATTCATAAGATAAAATTGTTTAATGTGAATTCAATATAAATAATTAATTCTATATGAATTATGGAATTGAATGGAATCTGAAGAAGAATAGGTCAATGGATCAAAAAAATTGATAAGGGAATGAATATAATGATTGATTTTACTGCATCTGGAAATTGTAGAAAGAAACAGCCTGGTACATGCCTAAATGGAAAGGGTGTTTTTTATAAGGGTGGAAAAAAGGAAAAATAGTTTGTGATTGGAAGGGAAGTAAATATAATTATAATGTGTTATGGTTCAAATTTAATTATATTGGTAACTATTAAAATTAATTCCAAAAACATCGAGAGAAAATACATCAGAATATGATATGGTGTCAAGGCCATTATTATATTTTTAGTATTACAAAATATTAATTATTAATGTGCCAATGTATTTGGATATTTTAGTATTGTTGTAAATGTATTTTATCAATGATTTACTAGTTATAAGAATTGTGAAATATATATATATTGTATTATAGTAATTTTTTGTTATAGAGTTGATATCATTTGATGAATTCTTCCGTGAAAATCAATTCAGCACAAAGTTAAATGTTTCATAAAATACATTATTATGGGAAGTTTTATTGTGATATGGTGTCTCTCTATCTAGGAGGTTCTCTAACTAAGCTCTAGGGTTTCTCCTCCCATCCCCTCCCTCTTCCTAGCTTACTATGGTTCTCTTCACTGATTCTCTTTGCATCGGTCATCACGGCGGGTGGTTCTTTCTTCATTGTGTTTATTTATGATTTTGGATGTCCTTAATCTCCTTTCTTTTAGTTCTTATTCTTCTTCTGTTCTATGATTCAATGTTGTTCACTGCCCATTCGTGTTTCCCGTAGGTTGGTACCACATTCTTATCATTGGAAACATCACGCCAAAACCCCACTTTGGTTTGATGTGATGGGGCTCTGGTGGTTTTAGATCTGTTGGTATCTATGTTCGATGGTTATCCAGTTTTCTTGAATGCACATCTCTACTCTGGCTACCTTTACCTTGCACTTGATTCCATTTTGGTCTAGTATTAATGTTTTTTTGGAAGTTTTGGGATGGTGTTGGTTGTTTGTTCGGCATCACGGGCGTGTATCAGCGTTTTGGCTCTGGTGCTTGGTCTCGACTGATGCGGTTCGCGTTTGTTATATTTTGTTCTTGGAATTCTATTCGCATGTTTCCTCTCGGTTTCTGAAGGTCCTTAGATCATTGTGGTGGTTTGGCCTCAGATGATGTATGTCCTGGTGATGTTTCAGATTGGATGATGGTGTACCTTCTGACTGTTTACTTTTGTTATCAGTTTTTTGCATTGTTCTGGTTTGGTTTTCATCCTTGCGACATCAGTAGTGATCGATGGAGGGTTGTGTTTTAGACTCTGATGTTTAGGGTTTTATGGTTTTTGATTGTTCTAGTTCATCGACCTCTGGTTCTCTATTGTATCTCTTGGTCTCCACCACTCTCTATGAGGTGGAGTTGTATGGTGGTCTCCCCGGTGATTTGGGATGTGAGTTCAAGCAGTCTTGTGACTCGTGGTGTTTTTATGTTCATTGTCCTTGGGAGGATGAAGGTTCCATAACGACGATATGATGTTCTATGATGTTTTGTTGTGGTTGTTGATGGCAGTTACGATGGACTCCGACGGTGAGGGGATGTTCGCAGTTGCTGTGGAGCACTACAGATCGACTCGGAATAAATGTGTTCTCCGGCGTATGGGTGTGATGAAGGATTGAGAAAATGATAGTGATGATGGGTTAGCATTGATGGAAGATGGTTTTTTGTGGTTATGGAGACCGAGGTGTGTTTCGACGATATCTTCAGGGTCAGGTGTGCATCCTAAGATGGATGGAAACCAAGGCATGATGATGCTCTAGATGTCTTTCAAATTTCAAAATATGAAATGGTTGTTTCATTTTGCTGCATTCTGGTTTCATCAGTTTCGTTGATGGGGGAGGATGGTTTTCTGTGTACCGGCTTTGGTTGTCAAATCACAGCTTCTTAATGGATTTTGAAACTTTATTTTTGTTTGATGTCGTGTTTGTTTCTGGAATTTGAAGTTTGTGGTTTATTATGGTCTTAAATCTCTTGAATGACTAATCTGGTTGGAACTTTGTAAAAGATCACACTTAACCTTTAAAATTGTTATTAGAAAGTAAATAATATGGATTTGGAGTATGATTAATGGAAATAAAGAAATTAAAATTTTCCTAATAGTGAGGTAATGATGAATAAATTATTGATTGGGATAAGATCTAACTAACCTGTAACTAATTAATTACTTATCAATAAGTGATCTACACAATAATAATAAATTTATGGAATATATCCAATAAAATGTGGCTTGCATAAGGCATACAAAACAGTGAATGTTTCCAATTAATTTTAATGGTGATTAAAATTATTTCTATATTTTAACGGGATACATGATGATATTATTAGTGGTGTTTTGAATGTCAAAACTTTTAGCTTCTTTATATTGATATAAGGATAATGATAATTTCATTTTGGAAATTCAATTACCATCTTTCAAAAGTATTTTGATAACAATATTTTGGAATGGATAACCATTTATGAAAATTTTTAAGTTGAAATTTGGATATAGTATTGTAGATTGATATATTGAATTACTAACACATGAATCTATTTCGATGAGATGACATAAAAATTGTTAAATGCATCATCAAATGATAAGAATGTTCTTATTGAAATGTAACTAGTAAGTGTACTTATTTATATTGCTAGAGAGTGAAAGAATTGCTCAAATACAAGAAAAGCTATCTTGAGTCCAATTTTTGTTTCATATTAACTTCTTTTATGATGAATAAAATGGACCCTTACATCATCAAGGATTTTGGTCATTTGATTATTAAATTTCTCTGAACAATATTTTATAGTACTCTCCATCCGAACGTGATTGTTTGATTTTTTCCTTTTTATCCATGTTTCCATTTCTCATATTTGTTCTCAAAATAGGGGACGTAGTTACATGACTATTTTTATTTCTTTTACCTCTTATTTAGAATATGAGTTATTATCATTATTCAAGACATAGGTTTTTATATAATTGTTTTTCCAAAATCAATTCCTTGATTACAAATACCAAGTATAAATTGTGAGGATAAAATTGAATTATGGAATATTGAATGTAACATCCCAATACATTAAAACATTTTAATTTTTTAATAAATATAATTTTTTCTCTTTTCATATGTAACAGCATGTTATTCTTACACTACACACCACACTTAGTTATCTTGTTTTACATGCAATCTAGGGTTTAGTTTCCTTTTAATGGTTCACCAATTGTAATAATAAATTTTCTAAATTTTTTAGTTTTTTCTATCAGAATAAAAATTTCTTTTTAATTATTAATTTAAAAATTATCTTAGAGTGATTTTTGGTACATTTATAACAAGTATCAATTTTCGACGAATAGAGAAAAATAATAAATTTTAGTTGAAAACTGCATTTTTTAATATAATTATTAATGTTAAATTATATTTTAAGTTTTTTTAAGTAAATCCAGGTCAATTATACATATATTGACCAAATTTATGTCATTGGAATTGTATTTATTTTATAATTGGATATAATAAGGTATTGAAATTTTGAATGTTTTTAAATTAAAACCCTCTTTCATGACATGCCTGTGAAATTAGAATTATTTTTATTTACCATAATTTTTTTATTTGAATTTTGAAAAACAAACATTAATGGTTTTAATCAGTACAATATTTTTGGCCTAGTAATATCAAATTAATTTTTTACCAAAAATATTATTGATCATGATTAAAATTAATTACAGTGATTAAGGTAATATTATGATTTCTATCAGACAAAAAATTAATATTAATGAAAAAAATAACTAGGACACTTGCCCAAAATTAATCTTATTCCAATAATTATACCATATTCCCATGTTTTTTATTATTAGGGGTTATTGGGATATTATTAAATTTAATTTCCTTATAAAAAATGTTAAGTAAGAAAAAAATAATAAAAGGTATCTTTCCTTACCTTTAACACTTATAATATTTACAGATACGTAAAAAACATCATATTATAGTTTATAAATATCCTTTTTAAAGATATATAGTTTACTTTGATCATATTAATTTATCAATAAATATTATAGTTCGTATTTTTACATAAAATTATTAAGAAACTCCAAAATAGTGATTATTTAGTTAATAATTAACTAACATAAATTATACTATAAATATTAAAAGTGAAGGGGAATAGTTGAATTATTAACATTATTTGTTTTTTATATGAATATTTCATGGTTGAAATATTTAAACCTAATATATATGAAATCCAATATGAGATTGATTTTTTTAAAATTATATATAAACAAATAATGTCAAAATGAAATTACTTTTATTTCATGATAAATGATATTTTATTAAATGATTTAAATTTAATGACAGTCTTATATTCTTCCATGAAATTTTTATGTGATTAAATATATAAAATATTATTCATTAATTTAAAGATTAATATTTTATAATTAACATATTGACCCATATATTTAAAAAATATTGATAACATGGTTCGAGTTTAAGTAGTTTTTTAGTGTGTCCCATGCACCTGTTATAAATTTAATTACAAAAACACATGGGATTTTTATTTCATAAATTATATATCGTATTGAAAATTAATTTTATTTGTTTTTCCCAAAAATATCACTTTTTTTATTCTTCACAGTAAATTACATGGGTTGGAAAAGTAGATGCCTTAATAAAAACCAAAATGATAAAATTGGGTAATCTAAGAAGTTAAGGAACCAAATTATTAAAAAGAACATATTACTTTTGGTGGATGTTTTAATATACCATTGTTTCCATTTAATACATTAAATTTTAATTTTTCATCCACTTATGGTATGTTAGACCTCCCATTAAGGACTACATTTTGGTATTTACAAGAGTATCACTCCTCATCTACAATTAAAATCCTAATCTCCTACCACATCCTCTCACATCTCAAGAAACTTTGAATCCACAAATATTATTAAATATATCACCCCATAAATAATACCATAATCCTGGAATCCTTCCATGGGGAATAATTCCATCCAAGGAAGACATTTGGTATAATCCACTAGATGCTACCTCATTAAGAGGTAACAAACTTCGTTATGGTTTTTAGTTTTATTTACATTCTCCAATATATTAAATTTTATTATTTCATACATTTAGGATAAAAAATTATAATATATATACAAATATTTTTTTATTATAATGTTTCAACATACATAAACACACACATTCATCTAATGGGTATGAAACATATTTTTTATATGTGCGGAAAACTATTGCCCGACGAAACAAAGATTGTCCATTTTTAATTTTCCACCTATCATGGAGGATATTATAATGAAAATACTTTTTATATATGTTATAAATTAAATTTATAATGTCTTTATTATTATTTAATTATTTTATAACACATTACCTTATAGTTATCCTTTTTAATAAATATTAGAACATCGCTTGTGGAAATATGGACTACCGCCCCCTCAATGTGATGTGAATGTTTTCTGATATACATGGAACATATTAGGGATGAGAATAATAAAATAATTATCATTAACAATATATATATTATACTAATGCTACAATATATTTAACATTTACTTTTTATCCTTTTATATCCAATAATGAATTGATGGTAGCGTTCATACGTACATACGAACTACCGTCTCTATGAACGGTGCACTTCATTTTTTTATCTCCAAATATTATGGAATACATTAAATACATATGTAATGAATATATAAAATTCTTAGGTCAGGTTTTAAATTTTCAATATGATGAAATCATGATCTGTGTAATTGGAAATTCAAGTAACAAGTCAAAACATATATGAGAAAACTAAGCAATCAACATGAAAAATAATTAAAATAACAAATGGGTTTAAACAAACAGGTAGTTAAATATTGCAAGAAGTTAATATATGATATTATAAAAATATTTTGGTTATATTATAAGATGGTGACATATATTAAACAACTATATATGAGAATAAATATCACACAATGAAAAGAATGATATGTTAAGGGATTTTATCTCAATTCACATTCCATTGAGACTTATTTTTTTTATGAACAAATTCACTTTTATATATTGTATATAATTAATTTTGAAAATTATTATCATGAATATCCATAATCTAATTATATTTTATGATTCATTTTAGTTATTGTGAATTTTTATTTAAATTTTTCAATGTGGAATGTGACTCTTTGAAATTTTTAAATATTATTTTTCTTGAAGAATGTTTTAATGTCAACAATCATTTTTGTTAATTATTTTCCTCAGACGTATTGTTGATAAATCCATGTTATCTATTCAATATTGAGAAATTATAAAGAACATTTTCTATTAATTAAATCTATAATTCGATTAGGGGAATTTTTTGGATAGGTTTTACATGGGTCTGGAGCTAGTTATTGAATGATCCTCGTTGCATCAGTACTATCATTTGATGAAATTAGGTTATAAAAACCCTTCATCATTATAACAACTGTAATATAAACTATCTCGTGATTGATATTGATATCAGTTCAATGGTTGGACAAAACAAATTTGTTATAAACTAGTATATTTTAATCTGTCTTGCGAAAGATCTTGATGGTAATGGTCACATGTACTTAGGAAACCTACTGCCCAAAAATATTAATTTTTTATTAATAATTTTTAGTTTATAATTAATAATACATTATAATTTTACATAACTATCGATTCACTTATTTATCATTTTAAAAATTAATGTAATGTTTTTATATTTCTTACATTTCCATATTGATATTTTTATATATAGTTATATGAATTCTATTAGTTATCAACTATTTAGAATAAAATAATAGTTATTCTCAATTATTCATTATCTATTTCTCTTAACCTATGATTTCTATTAATTTTAGATCACCCTTATTATGTTTACATTTTCTATGTTAAGAACAAGGGAACATTGACTAATAATTCAGGGATGCAGTTTATTTCATTTTATTAAATATCATGCTTTATTTTTTCCAAATGTATTATTGGTATAAATTATGTAAAATTGGTTTGAAAAAATGATAAACTGATTGGTCCTTGGGGATTTGATCCCTTATAATCATTCAAATGAAATAAAATAATTCCCAGACTCATGAAATCTAGGGTCAGGGTGTTACATGGGTTCTCCACATCCTTTCCCAATACAAGATTTCCAGAAAAAATTCTAAATCATTCATGGTTATAAATATCTGATGACCTTTCATGTTTACTGGTTATATATTTAACCATATTTTTATAAGAGTATTATTTTATTCTAAGATGATTCAACCCTTAATTATTAATCCATATTCTATTTTTTTCTGGTATAATTTTAGGTACTTTCACCCACAAAAAAAATATTTACACAGTTTTTGAATCCTCATCATCCTTTTTATAATGTCTCATATTATGATATCTGATAATCATTCATTGTTCTATGAACATTACTGTGATGTTTTTAATCTCCTCAATGTACAGATCATTCAATTATTGAAAATAATCCTTTCCAATATCAATTTTATCATCTTATTTATTTAATGTTCTAATTTCAATATTTATTTTTTCTTGTTTTAATAAATTCCAAATATTCTATCATAAAATTATACTCTCTTGGATCCTTCACCTTATTCTTATTTACTATTTTAATAATAATCTATTGTCTCAATATTTATAAATGATACACTGAAATTTTATAGATTTTAATCTTCTAATGAATAATTATAAATAGATTAGTATTTAGTAGTCATACTCATTATAATTATTCATTTATTAGCAAAATGGTATTCTAACATACAATGGATTTATTATATTCCTTATATGTTTTTTCCAAATATTACATTGAGTTTTTTTCTTTATAACCATCTGAAAATTCTATAAAATCCTTATTAGGAAAACTCATATCCAAATTCATAATTCATCCATACAGAATGCAATTAAAAGGTATTTTACCAAATAATTTTATATTTACCTCTCTGGTAATTTTATTAGGTAAGAGACATTGTTTTTTCATTTATTTTATCAACCTTTTAATATTATGAATCATTCATCTTAAAAAAATTATGATCAACTTCAGAGATTGTTATCATTACGATAACATAAAAAATCAGTTCAACATTGATCTTATTTTTAATGATGGTTATTTCCTTATCTCATCGGGAATAACCAGTTGATGTAGTTCGTTAATAGTTAAATAATATTTATCTTTTATGAAATAAATTTTATGTCAAACATAACTAGAATGTTTCTCAGTAGATTCTTAACAATGGAAAAATATTATTAGACGTCACTAAATCCTTTTATATTTCAAATAATTTCATTTACTCATGTGAATAAGTCATCAATAGTTTCAATATATTCCCTTAATATATTATCAGGCATTTTTCAATATATTTTTATCTATTCATCATTATATTTTATATTTCCCTCAATGATATATTCAATGTTTTCATAGGTTTCCAGGGATTTCTTAGCACAAGAAACCATTTTTTAAAATTGTAAAAAATTATTATAATAACAAATCTAGATTTGAATTCTTGCTCATGTATTTTTTGGTTAGTGAATTCATAGGACCATATTTCACATTGGTGGAAACCCAATTACAGCTATATTAATTACATCCAGTCCAAGAGACAGTAGAGAGATTATCATTTTGTTTTCCAAACTGTGATAAATATATTTCATCAGTGATAGGACTACCTTTAATTGTAACTGAATTTAGATTATCCAGGATAATGATCAAATATGTGAAACATTCACCCTAATATAACATGAAGTTCCGTGTGTTTGTTAGAACCCCTAAGATATGGGTTAATCAGTAGCGATCATGGAAAATTTAAATTTTCATTATATTATCCCGTATAAATTATTTAGTTTTATCTTTATCAACATTATATAATTCTTTCACGAGAATAAAAATAAAATATTATATGTCAAAAAATAATTACAATTTCAATCCTCTGTGTGGGTGAAAACATCCTTTACATTAAAACCCATTTCAGTCAATAGAAATTATGTATAATAGATATTTCGTTACAATGAGAAAACTCATGTTATACAAATTCTCTCTCTGGATAAGTAATTATATTTACTCTTCATTGTTTGAATAGAATACTTATGAAACTGAGTGATAATGAGATAACTATCAATTATTAAATGGTCATTGAATCATCACATAGAAATATCATTATTCATTGACTATATCAGGTATATTTATCTAGTGTTACTAAATAACTTACCTAGTATACACCATCTCATGTACCTCATAATTCTACCCGTATTTTTTTTCTCATTCTGATGAACAAAAACACAGCGCCTCACACTATATTCAGAGACTCTATTTGATATAATCACTATTTATTATTTTGAAAAAATTAATCTATTTAATGATTTTGCTAAATACCTATGTCAGGATATCCTGATTAAATCCTATGTCGGATAAATCTGACATGCATCATATACTCTCCAAGACACAAAATTTGAATCTCGCGCTGCTAAAAAACATCAACACATATGCAATTTTGTTTGTGTGAATAGTTTAATACAAGTTTGACATTCAAAACAATTTTATTGGTGTGCTCATGTACTAAATAGGGCGGTCCCTAGTATATTTTCCCAGTCAATGAAATGTTAAATTTCAATTCACCCACTCAACCCAATTTCAATTGATTATTTTTCAATCTTCTAGATTCTTCATGGGGATTCATGAAAACACTTTTTCTAGTTATTTCATTAACGTTGTGTAACCTCAGTGTAATGATAATTCTGTAAAATTTATAATCATAGATAGATAAAATTATTTGCTATATTACCAAAAAATTTTCCATGGCCCATCCCCCGGTGCCCGTGTAATGACTATCCCAAACCAGCATTCCATAGGCTAGGGGTTGGCGACTAGTATATGAAAGGAATATCCCTAAAACAGGAATGCATTTCCTTTTAAACTATACAAACACATAGTCCAAGAACACAACATCAAGCATCCATGAAGTAAAATTGTTGTAGTAAAAGTGTGTACTGAATGTAAAGGGGTTGGAATACAAGACCAACTAAAAGATACATAATGAATATAAAACATCTCCTAAGATCATGCTCCATGGATCCTACTTGAAGGGTAGGTATATCACATATACACATCTCTCCACAATATCTAGACAGCTCCGTGTATCTCCTGGTCCTTGCCTCTATAGAGTCATCCAACATTCTCATCATCTTCACAAGGCACCACAAGGTGCAGGTGAATCTATTGTAGGGGTGAGGATAAAAATACATAGTAGGGACCACGAGACCGCCAAAGGTATCTCCTAATTCCACAAAGTAAAATCAAAAAGCATGATATCAATCAGAAATCAAAAAGAAAAAGACTCAACTCAAAGCATGTATAACTTACGTACATAAGTACAGATGATTTTTCATAAAGAAAGATCATCTTATTCGGTCAAGGGTTCGGCTATTGATCCACACTAGATTGCTCGGTGCTAATCCACACAGGTTCGATATGTGCTGATTCTGATCGGATCGCTAGGTAACGATACACACAGGGTATCTAGGTGCTGATCCACACATGATCACAAGGTGCTGATCCTATCCTCATAAGATGGCAAGGATCTTATCCATAGAGGATCTCTAGGGGCTGATCCACACAGGATCACTAGGTTCTGATTCACACATGATCGCTATTCAATATTCACGTCCTAGCTAGCCACTAAATTCTTATACATAGTATTCTTGATTATGGGAGGATTGTCTCTTCAATCCATCTATCATACAACCACCAGCTTGAAGACCCATTAAGAATTAACAAAATGATCCATCTTGTCATAAGGGTCCCAATGTAATAGAAGGCACATCAATAGGATACCTAGTGTTAGAGTTAGAGGCATTATAGTGATGAGGGCCCTTTTCGATTCATGAATGTTCCTAACAGGCCATTTTACAAATTTTTCCAAAACTTAGGTGAATTATCTCAAAATGAAAGCCTCATTCCATGGATTCCAGCGACTTTGACGGTTCGTCAAACAAATGTCTTGTTTGTGAGAGATGCCCTTTTAAGTGTAATTGCACCGAAAAGTGTCTGGGTCCGGCCTGACCCGACCTAGTACAGTTCCGACCCGGCCCGGCCCGAACTGGCTCTGTTGGGATATGGCAGGCTCAGCCCACTATGCAGCGGATCGGCCTAGCCCGCTGGCTGGCATGAATTGCATGAGGGGTCACACGACCCCTCCCTCTTGAACGTCTCAAAGTGCCATTCTACTCATCAAACGATAGCACCATGAGGCACCACCTTGCAATTCACGGGACCCAGAGGGTGCGGGTCCCCCTATGCCACAACATTAAATTCACGACCTCCAATTTCCTAGCGTGATTGTGCACCACTCTTTTGTCAACGTGGCTATCTAAGAGTTGGCCACTACTTTAGTCTTCCACAGCACCACCCTTCCACCATGACCGGCTGGCATCCTTGGATTCCGCAATCACTGTGTGACTATCTTATTCACATTGCTATCAAATTCAAAATCACCCAAGTAGAAAATGACAACCATGAAGGGGAAAAGGGTTTGGGTCTTGTTCATTTAGCATGTTCCATCCGTGTAAGCATCATATCAAATGGGGGTGTTGTAAATAGTAATCAATGGGTAATAAAACCCCATTCCAAAACCCTACAACATCCCACAATTTCATACGAATATTGGATCAACTCATTTAGGTTTATCCATGTTCGTCACATTTTTATGAACGAGGAATTGAAAAAAAAACACATGAATCAATGAACAAAATCCCCTACCTCGAGATCTATTGGGTGATGTTGTGTTTGTGGAGGAAGAAGAGTCCCTATTGGATGAAGTCACCAGCATTCGTCAATCCTTGATCGTTGCCAAAATATCTTCTATCCTACATCGGTGGATGATGCCACAGTACTTCACTATAGGTTCCTCACATCCATCCCCATAACCCCAACCCGAGCCTAAATTAAATAGAGTGGGAAATGAGGTTTAACCTACGAGAGATTAATGTGGTTCATTAATGAATGAGCCTTTTAATCTCTCAACGATATGGTGACAAACCTAAGAGACATTCCATTCAATGGCATGACAACCCATCAGTCCCATCATTTATACTCAACATGAAGTATAAAAACAAAAATTACAATTTTTATGTTATTTTATTATTTCATTAAAAGTCACCAAAACTAACTTCTTCCCCCAACCTACTGTGGTTGAATTTAACCCTCCCTAAAGAGTATAACAATGTTGGGGATAAAATGATGCCCTCATATTTTTAATCCGAGCACCAGTTCAATAGATAAAAAAATCCACATGTGCACTTACTGAATGTTGATTAAAAAAAGTTCAAATTACCACTATGGGAACACCAGAACTCATATTTAAGCACCATCAATTTTCACTGATTTTTAATAATCTCAAATTATAAATAAAATTATATGGAATTTCTGGGTCTTTAAATTCTCCAAACCATAGGGATTTTCATCCCTAAAATCTACAACAATACTAGGGAAACAAATGGGGGTACTGAGCACATATTTGAGCCTCTCTCTCCCATGTGTTCTTATAGAGCTTCTCATGATTGCAACCAATATGAACTAGAGGAATAGACCTCCCACGAACTACCCACTCTGTCGATCATCTATCTCTATCAGGAACTCTGTAACTTCCACCCCATCATTGATGTCCATATCTCCCTTGTTAATAACGTGTGATGGATCATGCACCTACCTCCTCAGTTGAAACACATGGACAACATTATGCACCTGATGCATCTGAGGTGGATTAGTTAAATGTTATGCCACCTCATCTACTCCGTTGAGTATCTAGAAAGGTCCGATGAACCTTGGAGATATCTTTCCACCCTGGCCAGACCTCTTTTATCCTCATCTGGGTGAGATTTGTAGGAAGGCATGGTCACCCTCCTCAAACTATATGGCTCTCCATCTTTGGTTGGCATAAGACTTATTCCAAATCCGTGTAGTCTTCTTCCCCTCTGGTATGATCTTCACCTCCTCTATAGTAGTAGGTACCATCATTGGATCCATAAGTGCTGACTCCCTCGGGGTTTACCAGCATAGTTGTGACCTGCAAGGTCAACCGTACTAGGCCACAAACCGATCCAAGTCGATGGTGGAGTGATATCCAATGTTGAATGTGGACTCTAAAAGTGGAAGGTGGTCCTCCCAACAAAGTCCAAAAACAAGTACACAAGAATGAATCATGTCCTTTAGTGTCTGTATGGTAGGATCCATCTGACAATCTTTCTGATGGTGAAAATCGGTGCTCAAGAAAAGATGAGTCCCGAACACCTCCTAAAATCCCTTCCAAAAATATGATATAAAACTACTGTTGTGATCTAAGAAATTATTCTATGGAAACCCATGATGTTTTATAATCTCTTAAAGGTAGAGACATCCCATGCTCTCTACTGATCCCTGCTCTCAGATGGGTAGGAAGTGGGATGACTTGATGAGTCGGCCAACAATCACCTAGATTTAATTGTGGCCCCTGGATGTATGTGGTTTTACTATCACGATGTCTATGGATATATGATCCCGCTGCCAAAATGGTACCTCATGTGGATGAGATAAGCCCTTTGGTACCTGATTCTCGACCTTCACATTCTGAAAAGTGACGCATCGTGATATGAACTTCACCACCACTTTCTTCATCCATGGCCACCAATACTGACATTAGAGGTATTGGTACATATTTTCCACTCCAGTATTTACCACCAAAGGGGATGTGTTGAAATCCCTCAACACCTCTACTAGTATCATCACCGGTACCATAGTAAGTCCTATAAGGAGGATGACATGATCCCCACCATCAGGAAATCCATCAAGAGCCTGTCATTAGGATATCTTAGCACATCGGGCCTCATAGTCAGTGTCCCCAAGATATGCCCCCTGACTCTCTGAAGAAGTGGGGGAGTAACTGCGATAGGCTGGAGGTAAGTTTCTCCATCTCTATTAACAAAAGATTACTTTAACGTTGATAGTTTCTATGTCACCTCACTAAATAACTTTAGACTAGACCTCCTAATATGTGAGTCTGCTACTACGTTACCCTTCCAAAGAGTGTAGACTATCTCAATTTCATAGTCTGGGATGATGTCCATACCTTTTCTTTTTCTCAGATTCATGTCCTTTTCTGAGATGATATACGTAAGAAACTTATGATTAGGTAAACCATTCACCAATCATGTATTGCTTCCATATATTCAGCACAAAGACCACTGCTGCTAAATCTAGGTCATGGGTAGCATAGTTCAGCTCACGTTATGTTAGCTACCATGAACATTAGGTGATCGCTACTCTCTCTAGCGTTAGTACACAACCTATTTCAATCCCTAATGCATCGAAATATACAACATACCCAGTTACCAATTCCGGTAGCCTCAAAAAGGGGGAACTCTCCAGCCTCTACCTTTGCTCCAGAAACCATTGTTAGCATCTCTCAATCCACCCAAAGGGTTGTACCTTAATTTTCAAAGCTGAAAATGGTTTTGAAACTATGAAAAATTCATGTATGAATACCTAGTAGTACCCAGCAAAACCTAGGAAACATCGCACCAAGGCCACACTCTTGAGTTTTTCCCAAGAAAGCACCACCTCTATCTTTTCTTTATCCACTAAAACATCAACCTCTATGATTATGTGCCTCAAGAAGTGGAATTCGCATATCTAGAACCGCCACTTTGAAATATTTTCATAAATCTGGTGCCCTCAGATTGTATCCATAACTATCTGTAGGTCTGTTTCATTCTCCTCCTCCGACACCAATTATAACAAGATGTCGTCAATTATGAAAACCATTAATCTATCAAGGTATGACTGGAATGTCTTATTCATGATACCCATGAACACTAGAAGAGCATTGGTTATGCCTAAGGGTATCACCAAAAACTCATAGTGTCCAGACTGACATCTTAATGTTGTCTTCAGTACGTCCTCATCTCGTACCATGAGCTGATGAAGGCCTGATCTGAGGTATTTCTCCAAAAACCATCGAGCCCCATTTTTCTAGTAGAAGAGATCTTTAATCCTTGAGAGTGGATACGTGTTCATCATGGTCACCATGGTAAGACACCAATAGTCCACAAAAATCCACAGACTCCCATATTCCATCTTGGAAAAATAAATCTAGGATTCCCATGGAGAAACACAAGGCCTTACGAACAATTTCTTCTGCAAGTCCTCCAACTATAGTCGCAACTCATGATGTTCCGAATGATCCATCTGATAGATTGTGTAAAAATCAGTGTCTTCCTAGGGTACAGGTCAATGTAAAAGTATACCTCTCTGTGAGTAGGTAGTCCTAGAACATAATTAGGGAATTCATCATCATACTGGTACACCAATATCGGGTAGCTTAGACTCTTCATGTCAACATCTCTGAGGGTAAGGCTAGCCAACTAATGAGTGATTGAATGAAACATCCTTAGAGAGAGTTCATCCTATGCTGAAAAGGTTTTCTTCTCACCAGTGAATGAAAAACATCATCCCATCATCATGGAAACACAATACATTGCACTTAAAATTGTCATTCTGAGCATGGACCGTTCATAACCAGTCCATACCAAAGATTAAATTGTAAGGCCTCGATGCTGCAACAAGGAGATTGCAGCCAAAGTACATGCCTCATATTGTAAGATCACACTGCTGGAAAAAGTGTGTAAATGATGAATCCTTTCTTGTAGGAGTCTCAAATGATAAGTATTGATCCCATGGGTCTACCGTAATCTATTATCTTTGAATAAGAGTTGTGTCAATGAAAGAATGACTGGTACTTATTTATAAAAGTACTACAGCTACGGTGATATAGACACATATCATACCTAAAATCCTCTCTGGAGAACCGTGGTCATAGGCCTCATGTTCTTGATGCTATTATTGTTCTTATCCTTCTACTCAATGAGGCTGTGGTGGACCACTTAGGGGTGGTGGTGGTAGAACCTCAAATAACCAATCATAGCCTACTACATGTTTTTCTGCCCTACAGATCTCTTCACCTAAATTTCTGCCTCTTATTTGGTAGCCCATTTGTCATCTGTTGATGGTAAATGTGGGGAGTCAGAAAGTCCTGATCCCTATTTCCCTGTATTCCAAAAGAGTAACAAGCTTTATTCCTTAGGAGAAATAATCTTCCTCACGGTCTCTGCAACTCCGACCTAACATCTTTGGGTCATCCAGTGGTAGGTATAGCCTTCTTGGACAACTTTTTCCTCTACCTACTGCTTGCTATAGATGACTCGGCTACCTATCATCTGGTGGTGGCTCTCACCATCTATTCCTTCTATGCTAAGAAGCACTCCACCAATAATTCTTGCTCGAGCACTCCATCATGCATCTGGATATTGAGTGATATCACTGATGCTATAATATCCCACCAGTGACCCTTTTAAATGGTCTAGTCCCTAAAAATGGGTCGTGTACCATGTAGGTAGAGCAACATGATAGGTCATTATATCTATCTGAGTGTTGTGCCACTCATAGGCTTCCCTACTGAAAGTTCAGCAACTCCTAGTTACACTCTGAGCATAATGTCGCTGGTGATAAATCTACCATAAAGAGTGTCTTGAAGTCCAACCAGGACAGTGTCACCCTCTCATGCATCGAGAAAATAAAACTCCACCATCTCTCTATTTTTCAATGGATAAGGCTAGCAGCTAGGATCACCAGCTGATCTTCCATCATCTCAACTAAGTGAAAAAACCCTTCCACATCCTCTATACCGTCCTCACATTCATGGGGATATATCTTGACTAGAAACCTTGGAGGCTTCTTTCTCAATAAATCATGAAACATGCTCAGTCATCATGCAAGGTTTGCTAGTAGGGCGGGTAGAAACTACTGCCCTATGAATGGTCGTGCTTCCAGTGCACCGCCATAAGGTGTAATCACTGTAAGAGTTCCATGAACCAAATCCACATCGCTCCGTGGACCGTCATCGTGATCTCTCTCTAGAACCCTGGATATCTATCTATGTGGAGGCATCCTGAAATGAAGAAAAGTGTGTCGTAGTCAATATGTTCTACCCGGTGAGTTGACTCACAATAGGTCAAAAGTGAAATCCTTTCCAAAACACACAAAATCATTTTTTTCATGCACTGAGTCATAAATCACAATTTAGGGTATTGGTGTGTGGATACATCGACCGCCACACCAACACTAGACACCTCGACTTGAAAACCACACTCAATAAACATAACATTATTTCTATATTGAAACGTTAGAGTCATAGTTCTATGGTAGAACTAAATACTCTGATACCACATTATCACAACCCATCCCCCAGGGCCCGTGTCGTGACTACCCCAAGCCCACCTTATATAGGCCATAGTATGGAGACAAGTACCAGAAAGGAATATCCTAAAAACGAGAAGGAATTTCTTTTAAAACGATAAGAAAAAAGATTCCCAGAACACAACATGATGCAACCACAAAGTAGAATTGCATTTGTAATAGTGTGTACTTAAAGTAAACAGGTCCGAATAAAAGCCCAACTGAAAGATACAACTACTATAGAAAACACCTCTTGAGATCGTCCATCATGGATCTTATTTAAATCATAGGTAAAAATCATCTACATATCTCTCCACGTCATCCATACACCTCTGTGTAGTACCTGGTCTTATCTCTTATAGACTCATCCATGCTTCTCATCGTGTGCACATGACCTAACACGGTGATGGAGAAACCCATGCAGGGGGGAGTATAACAATACCCAATTGGGACTTTGAGGCCCCACGAAGGACTCTCAGATTTACAAAAAGGAAAACCACAAATCAAGATCTCAATCACAAAGCACAAACCAATATAAGCAAGTAAAACTAGGTATAAAATAAGTACAAAAGTAAAAATGATAATCGAAAAGCTATATCATCTTATTTTGTCAAGAGTTATGCTTCTAATCCACATAGGATCGCTCGGTGTTGATCCACACAGGATCACTATGTGCTGACCCACATAGGATCAAAATGTACATATTCACACAGAACCTCTAGGTGTTGATCCACATAGGATCTCTAGATGCATATTCAAACATGACCTATATTCATTATTCACTTCTCAACCGACCACTAGATTACCGTAAGTAGTACTATTTACTCTATGAGGATCATCTCCTAAATACATTGGTCATACTTCAACCAGCACGAAGTCCCATGAAAAATTAACCCAATGATCCAACTTGTCATAAGGGTCCCAATGCAACAGACGGTGCGTCAATCAAACGCTGGGTCTGGGTGTTATATGAATTTTTGTGCTGAGGCCTAGTAAGATTTTAGTACCATCCAATCCAGATGTAGTACAACTTTCTCAAAAACATAGGTGATGTATCCCAAACAGAAAATCTCATTCCATGGATTTGAACGTCACATGCAGTTCGTCAAATGGACATCTGGTTTGCAAGATACTGCCCTTTAAGTGTAACTGGGCTGAAATGGGTCTAGGTGTAGTATGACCCGGTCGAACCCAACCCGGCTCCACTTGGCCTAGGCCAAACCGACCCTCTCCAGGTCCGACCCGACCCAAATAGGACCGAAATAGCTGGGCTAGGCCACGACATGCTCGGAACCCTGTACAGCGGACTAGCCTTGCCTATTGGGAAGCATGACCTACGTGATGGGTCGCGTGACCCCTCCTTCACGAACGGATCAAAGAGTCATTCGGCTCTTCAACTGGTGCCATGAATATATGTTTCTGCACTTTCTAGGGGACCCACAAGGAGCATGTCCTCCTCTCCAATGACTTCAAAGTTTCTACCTCCACGTGGGGCATGTGACGACGTGCCAATCTTCCCCCAACACAGTCAACGGGGATCTGGCTGCCCCATCGGTATACTATGGTGATTCACTTTCACAACATTCAGTGGTTGATAGTCGTCGCCCAGATCCACTGATGCCAATCGACGGCGTCGTTGCTTCTTGCGTAGTGCTATGATGACCCTTCAGAGCTCTGTTTTCACTCTTGTCTGTGAAAACGGGCCTCTCAAGATGCTGACGTCACTGCGTGACCCTCTGATTCGTGTTACTATCAATTTATAATTCACCCACGAAGAACATGACAAAAAATGAAGGGGAGAAGGGTCTTGGACTTCTTCATTTAGCTTGTTTCCTCCGGGATTGAAAAATATCAAATGGTGTGTTGTAAATAATAATCAAATTCAAAATAATACATCATTCAAAATCCCAAAACATCCCGTAATTCCATACGAATCACAGATCAACTCATTTTGGCTGATCCATGTATGTTTTGTTTTCAAGAATGAGGAAATGAACAATAATTCACTGGAATTAATGAAAAAAATCCCTTACCTCTATATATTTTTGGTGATGCTGCGGTGGTGGAGGAATGAGAGTCCTCATAGTATGAAGCCACTAGTGTTCGTCGCTCTTGGATTGTTTCCACACTATCTTTTGTCCTGTTTTGGGGGAAGATGACACATTACTTCCCCAGAGGATCCTCATAGTTTTCATCATAACACCAACCCAAGCGCCAATTAAATATATTGGGAAATATTTTAACACAACAAGAGATTAATGAGGTTTATTAATGAATGAAACTCTTAATCCTTCAACGGTGTGGTTATAAACCTAAGAGTCAAGCCATTAAATCACATGAACACCCATCAGTGCCACCACCTCCAATAAATATGAGGAAGGAAAATAAAATAACAATTTTTATGTGGTTTTATTATTTCTATAAATTTCACCAAAACTAAATTTTTCACTAGACATATGGAAGTCGATGTTAAGCCTCTTTTAAAAGAATCCCTGATGTTGTTGATTCAACGGTGCCCTAAAAATTATAATCCAAGCACCGGTTCAATATATTGAAAACACCACATGCGCATTTATTGAAAATTCATTTAACAAAGTTCAAAATACTACTCTAGGCACACCAGACCACAGAATTATGGACAATAAATTTTATTATAGTAGTAATAATCCTAAATAATTTTAAAAAACATTATATAGAATTTATAGGTCTACATACAAATGTTATGTTAATAGTGATTTAAATTATTTTTAAAAAATTCCTTAAACTTAATTCAGATAATGTGTGGCTGATGACAATATAAGAACATTCTAAACAACTCTTCTCTGTCTAAATTCATTCTTTTCAATCTTCAATGATTGATATATTGGAAATAGTTTTTTTGTGGCATATTTCCTCTTCATAAATTCCATATTTAACATAGACCAACAAACTCCACCTAATACAATATCATATATTCAATTTTCCTTTTGAAATCATGACTTTTTTCATTGTTCATATGTCAGAAATAATTTTCATAGATAAAAATAAATTTTAAAATATTATATAATTCCAATGTCTTTTCTCCATTAGAATGTTTTATATTTCCTTGAACATTTTGATCTGATTGACCCAATTTGATGCTATTATACTATATAATCATGTTTTTACACTCCATCTATATGGTCAGCTATGTTATGCCTGTTTAGTGAACTCGAGTCATTAATTATCTAATAACATTGTTTTTACATCTAAAGGCTACTATCAAAATAAAAATTCTATTTTGGGAAAAATTGACATGAAATTTTATCCATCCCTTGTTTTCCAGCAATAATTCCCCTAATTCATCTAATATTATTACGTTAATTTTTTGGGAAACATGATAATCAATATTCATACACTATTTTACATAATTTACATTTCCAATATTGTTTGAATGAAATAGCATGGACATACATTTCTTCACATTCCCTAAAAAATTTCTTATTTTCCATTTGATGAAATTGATAGTTTTTTCATGTACTGTAACAGCTGTACTAATCTCTACTTGTATAAAAGTGAACATCGTCAACTTGGTTCTTGAGAATCATCATGATGTTAGGAATATAATGATCATAAATGTAAAATCATACATAAATATATTCTAATTAAATGGTTAAAGAAAACGTCATTCGCTTCATCCTACAAGATATAAGAAAAATAAGTCTTCACAACTGTAGTAACAATTTCTCACCTATTTGAGAAAAATATTCACAACAATATATGTTGGAAACAAATAAAAAATTAATTATAATAACTTATAAAATGTTATTAATTATTAAAAATTATCCTTATTAGATAATTATTGTACACTCATTAAAAATTTGAAAATCATTTTATAAAATAAAATTAAATGTTTGATAAATATTATTTTTAATATTAGTGTATATATTTGATAAAAATAATTTATAGGTGTATTTTTATGCATTAAAACTATATTCTGGAAGAAATAATCAATGTTACTATTTTTCGTTAAATGAATAGGTTTATTACTATCTAAATAATTTTTATGTGAATTTCAATGATATATAAAACTAAAGTCAATCATGTCAATATTTTATTGGAAAAAAATACTAGAAGATGTTTTTATTATAAGAAAATATTTCTCAACTTTAAAAAGTTAAAAAATGGTTTTCTTAATTAAAATGTATATTAACAATATTTCTTTAAAGGTTGTGGCTGAAGCCACATTTTATTATTAATGAAATGACCACTTTTTGTCTGGGTAGAGGGAGACACGTTATATATCCCGAAGGCCCAAGGCCAAGTGGCCTCAAAATAAGGCTTAAAAGCACATTTTTTCGCCCAAAAGGCAATTTGCTGAATAGTACTATTATTGTACCTTGGATGCTAGAGTACCTGTTATAGTACCACCGCCACAATAATTCAAACAACAGTACTACCACCACTATAGTTCCATCATTGCTATAGTGCCTCTACTACAACTCATGAATTCCTCCACTTCCCAAACACGAACCTAGGTCTTCTTGATGCTAAGTAAGACCCTCTATCACATGGGTACATGACCATTTTCATATTTCAAATATATATTATATTTATTATAAAAACATATGATTATCAAAAATTATTTATAGATTTTAATGTTATTCTTATATCCTATTGATGTCATAAAATTCAAATCATTTTAAAAAATAAAGTTTTCACTATTTACCAAAATATCAAAAATTATATAAAAAACTAACAAAAATAATTATTATAAATTATTATTATTATAAATAAAATATTGTTGTTCAATTTATAAAATTAAAATTGCAAAAAAAATTATCTTTTACATGGGGACATAAAATATAATGAAATATTTTTTATAAGTAAACAAATTTTTGATATTATTTCTTCTTATTATTTCATCAAATCTATTAATAAATATATAAGTTTTCTTTTATTATCCATATATAATTTTTCCCAAATTTGAAATAATATATTTAGTTTTCTAAAAAATATAAAACACATTGAGCTTTAAAAAATAATTTTTATCAAAATCACTATTAAAAAATGATACTATTAGTTATTTGGTTTAGGTAATTTAATTTTATAAAATAATTAGAATTAAATGTGACGTTTTGTTTTTAATTCTATTTATATTTCATAATTTTCTTACACTTATATATACTCTCCCATTTTATATATAGTTTAAAATATTTTTGTTTATCTTAAATAATGTGTTTCCATTTTTTTGGTTCAGAATTGAATGTGATGGATTCTATTTAATAATATATTTAATTTGAAGAATATATAAAATATTATCATAGGTTATTACATATCATAATCTCCCTTATCACATGATAAAAATAAAAAAAATTACCACCCATGATCTAAAAGTCCATACAAAACTATGTCTACAAGCGAGTGATTTACCATTCCTTAAATCTCGATCCAAAAAGAATTTGAAATAAGAACATTAAGGGTATGAGAAAACTCTACCCTATATGGGTTTCCCCACCTCACCTCTAACATACTTTCATAACCAAGAGTGTGTGAAAAAAATTATAAATATAATTACAATATGTAGTGAAATATATATAGAAGTGAGTCTAAAATAGCATCATATGCTTGGAGGATCGAAAACATTCATTCCATGATACAAGCCTAAACTTGATGTCTATATTGAGGTGGATTAGGAATTTTTATAATAATTTCCAATTTATGGGAGTGATTTTTTCTAGGTTCAATGGTCATTCCCTTGAGGTTGTGTGTATCATGTATTATTGGGATAATGAAATATTGTGACATGTCCCTTTAGAATTGGGAAATGGTTATAAAATAATTTAGGCTCTACAAGACTATACCGATTTGTCAATCAATTAGTAAAACAATGATTCACTTAAGAACATATTATTCTAATCCATATTATAAATTTCATTTTTAATTTTAAGAGAAATGATATAATTTATTCCTAAGAATGATGTTAATATATGACCTATGATCACAAAATCTCAAAGAAAACAAAATCAAAAAATTTAACATTTTACACAAATATTTGAATGTCTATACTCTCTTGTAAAAATCATTCCCATAATATGTAACACATTTCATATTATTAGTAATAAATTATAATTGGATCACTACTCAATAATTACTCAAAAAAATCTGCATAAAAATATATGCATCGAATCGGTTAAAGATGGAATGCCCCAATTTAACATATATACATCATTTAAAATTAAGATTACATGTTATGTAATAGGTATATCAATAGGAAAACCTATTGAATATCACATGAGAATTTGTATATTAAGTAAAATAATTCTAATTTTTATAAATATTACAGTCTTTATAATATATGTCATAATATATTTTATTATGTAAAAATATCTCATTTATGATGAATTAAATCTACTCTAAACAATTTCAAACAAACTATATAAGGAAATTTATTAGAAAAAACAATCACCTACTGATTAATTTAAATAGTAATTCCTTGGGAATAAGGAATGAGCATTAACCACCCACTATATATTTTTTAGTCATCCTTAAAAAATAGAAATAGTGGATGGTGTAATATCTATACGAATCATTAAATAATTGATGAAATATATTTGTTAAAATTATATTTTCAATGATAACCTTCTTATGACTCCCTAAATGAATGCATATAAAATAATCAGAACAATCCATTAATTCATGTGTGAGAATAAGTTATGTATAACCCATACATTTATTCATATAAGATAAATAGAAGGGGTTTTGGACTAACATAATGCTTTACCTTGTTGGAGAGAAACTCTCACACCCTAAAGGAGCATTATAGTAAAACACTAGATGATGGATCAGGGGATATTTTGAAATAGTGGTTTTATAGATCAAAATGATGAGTTCCCCACTTCATATTAGAGTAATACCAAAAAGGTAAAAAATGTAATTAATATTGAGTTATAAAGGGATAAAAATACACTTTTGAAAGCTATTTCACCTATGATTATACTAGAAATAAACTATAAATCAAAATATACCCATTAGAGCAAAATAAATATCCCATGAACAAGGGATCCCAACAGAGGACCCAATCAGGGGCCAGATGGGTCCTGGTAGTCTATAAAACCTATGAGTAGTCAAAATTCTTCTTTCTCCATAGTAACGACCCAAACCTAGTTACCCAAAGTCAGTTCATTATTAAATAACATTGGCATGATCACAAAAGATCATGTCTCGAAATACTGATTGGTTTTGTAGCCTTGGAAATAATAGATACATTAATTATTTTTACATTTCATTATATGATGAAAAACTACAACAATATTGTCTCCATAGGCCAGACTCATATCCCTTAGACTGTTCCTTATGGTCAGTCATAATATACTTCTTCAAATCCTGAAAAAAATAAAACATAGAAATGGGTGATCTCAGATTCTTATTAAAGATAAAAATACAGCGGAAACATTCATAAATAATCAAAAACATTTAAGATAATGTAAGACTAAAACAAAAGAATTTTAAACATGAAATTCAGAATAATATGGAAGTGATAAAATCAAATAATTCCATTTACATATTCACCTGGTTATTATACTAGTTGAATAATCACTTCTAATATCCATAGTGACTTTCATAATGATGGAATGGATAATGAAAAACTTCATAACCACATAGTTAAGGCCTTGTTCCAAGACTAAAAATAATATTTTGTCATGGTCTTGTGCTAATAGACTATTTTGTCTCATGAGACCTTCTGATGCAAAGAGAATCTATAGCGGGCTCCACCCGTCACTTACAATGTCCAATACATTCCTCTTATGAAAAATTTTAATCTTAACATAAACATTCGTATTAAATTTTTCATATGAAATATCAATAATTAATCAAACAAATATGAATGGTGTAAAAATAGCACATCCACATAAAATAGATCACAAAACCTTCTATACAATATGGATGTTTTGTATCATAATTAATCAACTGCAAATAAGCTTAAAATACGTCAATGGATATCGACATAGATGAAACAAAAACATTTTTTGAAGAAATATCTCTTTCTATTTTGAAATAATTTAAATGTTATATAATTATAAATGGAATCATTTGTTTTGAAAATATTTTTATATGATTTTAATAGAACATTCTATGATGTTATAACGGTGGAAAATGTCCACACCCACCGTAGATGTTAAAAAAATTCTTACCTTAATTTTGTCGAAAAGGTCATAAAGTACCATGTTTGGAAAATGATGGAAAGATTACTTTCAAAATATATAAGGTCAAATAAGGGTATAAATGTCTTTATCACATTTTCTAGAAAATATTAAAAAAAATTGAAATACTTTTTGTAAGAAAACACATATGTGGATGAAAAAGAGTTCCTAGTAGATACTTACGTAAAAACAACCCCATATAATAATGTGATTGTGAAATTAATCATACCTTTTATGTTTACTTGGTCGAGGGTATGTTAACCTCTTGTATAATAGTTAAATATTTTTTATTAAATTATTAACTAACGATATACATTAATATGATATCATATATGATCATATAATATTGCTTTGTTAATGATATTTAAGTAGTATCATCGTTTTAGGTGTTAACTGATTCGTTTTACTTTATATACTTTTTCACATAAGTAATTTTTGTTATGGATAGGATAATCTTATTCATATTAATAATTATATTAAGTCTCCATACAATATTTTTAATCATCATATGAAAATTAGTCTTCAATGGATACAACGGAGAATGAATGTCATCGCGTTTGTTGAGACTGTAATCTATATGTACCGACGTACAATAATATCATTCCTTTGATATTATAATCGTATGTCATTTGATGTTATATCATATATAATGAATCATTATCTTTTTATATTTACTATTTACATCATTTATACTCATTATTATACCCATCCAAATGATGAAGTGTTTGGAAAACAAACTACACCATGACGTGGTGATGGTAATCCATACGTAGGCACATATGAGGACTTTTTCATATATAGGATTGAAATAATAATGAATAGTGTTGTACCCATTTTATAATAACATCACATTATATATGATATACAGTATTTACTAATTTATACTGGAAAAAACAATGAAAGTGGAATTGTAAGAAGAAATGCACCTGAAATAGGTGATTAAATATTTACCTATGCTTCAGGTTCTTCGATGTGATTTGATAAAAAGGGCTCCATAGGATAGCATTATGTGTAATGTAAGTCCTCTAGGATGAAGGGAGTGATGTTGGGAGGATATTTTTCAGGGGTTGGCCGATCCAAATGGCTTTGAATATGTGAATTTGAGAGAAGGGGAAGTGTCCTTTTATAAGAGAGGCGAGGGTCACTTTAGGAAAGGCTTCAAATAATTTTTTATAATAAAATAATTGTCGGTTTCTAATGCAAGAAAATGAATTATTTAAAGGATAAGGTGGGTATGGGTTGAAAAAAACTCAACAAATATGTTTTAGGCGGGTTTGGGTCACTATAATAACCTTATCATTTAGATTTAACTCTTAGTAAAATAGTTTTACATTTACCATGTCTCTTTGTATTTTTATATTATATAGCTAATAAAAATACAATAAACATCCAATAAAACCCCCAGTGGATCTTTAATGACCTATATAATATTATTTAAGCACCTTGTCCAAAACATAGATTTTGTGGTGTAGAAAGAACAATTAATGTCATATTATATGTTTTAAAAACACTTTTATGTCAATTTTGACACTATTGGGTATTTTGTTTTTGTTAAATTCACAACATTATTATTACATAGAAAAAAATCATTTAATCAACACTAACATGTCATATTAACCAATAATATTAGTATAATTCATGAAATGTCTTGAACTAGATTTATTTGGATATTTATAACATCAATTATGTTAATCTTTTATTAATAAGGTAATTAATGCATCATCATCGTGTCATAAATAAATTTAATTATATAATGTCGAAAATATTTAAATAAAATACCATTATATAGGAAAACTTTTTTTATTTATAATGAATATATATTGTCGAATTTATCATATATGTAAACCAATATTAAAAATGGTTTAGTTATTAAACATTGATATTATCTCATTTAACACATCTTTAAATAAAATAATAATAATTATCCAAATCTAATCCAATAGAACAATGAGGTTCATATTTTATTTCTAAGGTTTTTTTGTCAAATTATACTTATCTAATAGATTTAGTACATGTGTTATGGTAAATATGATATTATTTTTACCCTTAATTAACCTATATACTTTGAATCATGCTAAATAAAAGTAAAAAGTTACTACTCATGAATAATTATTTTTATCTTCTTAAATCAAATTTTACTTACTAATATTAACTGTGTCTCTCGGATTTTTGAAATTAAACTCTCAGAAATGGTAAAATTGTGTTTTATGAAAATTTTCAAATTCTCTTAGGATGTGGGTAAAAGACGGTAAAAAGATCAATAAAATTTTTATATATCTAAACTCATTATATAATGACTCCAATGAATTACATTGAAAATATATAGGTATTATGTTTCTATTTTTACCTAAAATAAATTAAAATAAAGTAAATAAATATATATATAAATAGTTGGATTTAAACAATAACTTAGTGTTTTCACTATTCATCAAAAATTGAATGTTTTCTGAAAAATACCAAAAAATTCACTCTATGGTAATTTCTATATTCCAAATATATAAATGAAGTCCATTTTGAAAGATAAAGTTTATAAAATTTCAAAAGGAGTGTATTACTATTCATAACAGATAGTTCTATTGGTCGTGGGGTGTTAGAATCTCCAAGTTGCGTACAATGCAAGATATTGCATTATTCAATGGGAAATGTACCGTGGAAGCATGGGGTGTTACATTCAACCCTCATAAAATAATTTCATTCTATAAATTTCTTGAATATTACAACATAAAAATATTCAGGTGGTTCTTCATCATAAGTCTCTTGGGTTCTCATGCTGCCTCTTCCATCTAATGTTTTCTCCATTGAACTTTTACCAGAAGGGTCATTCGGTTTCTAAAAACATGTTCTTTGGTATCAATAAAATAAGGCCCTAGCCTTAAACCTTACTTAATCTTGAGTTATTACAAGATTACACTTTGAGGATCTTTTTAGGTTTAGAGTTTTAGATAATTAAATCATGAAACTTACATTACATTCCACATTTAAACAAAGTGGTTACATAAATGACAATATTCATTCTTACCATCCACGAAAACATATTTAGAATAAAACATGGATTCTTTCTTGAAACATCCTTGAAACTATCATTACATCATGTACCTTTCCCTTGACCTGTGAAAAACATTTCAAAAACATGGGATGAGCATAAAATGCTCAGTAAGGGTTATAAAAATATGGAAAGGAAACATGAGTTCATATATACATAAGAATGAAATCATAATTTACCCATAAAACATAGGCACTTTAACATACCTCATCAAACCATTAATAAAACATAGAAATCATAAGACATAAATGAAACTTGAGGCATTCATAACATTCTTACGTAGGGAGTAACCCTCTTGGTTACGTTTGGAATACACATCACAGTATGTTCCCTAAATTTATTCGGAGAAACCTTAACGTTTCACTCCATCACGTTACCCAATGCATTGGAGAGCTATATCGGGCTCACCCGCCCTTTGTTTATCACGGAACCACCCATCTTCATAATAATGCCCAAGAACCATAACATAATATTATCACATAAAACATGCATAAAGGAAACATAACATTTCCACCTTTCAATAACAAGATATCAATACAACACATTGATATAAATACATTATGAAAACCATTTTCAATAACAAAATAAAAGAAAAGTAAAACATGGTATTTATTATTCTTTTAAAAAGAAGGTATGGCTTGTAGAGGAAGCCAAAACTCAAATAATGGTCACGGCGGCGGAGAAGTCATTGTCTCCGCATACGTACGACATAAACATTCCCTTTTGTCGGTTAGTAAAACGCTTCGTATAAAAAGATTTCTTTTGGATAAACGTAAAATTCAAAGGGGTTTATACACCGTTTAAAATAAAGTTGTGTATAAAACAAAATATGTCTCAATGAAAGGAGATTGAGACGAAGTCCCAGACAAAGACGTTATCCTGTGATTAAGGATAAACCAGTTACATAACTATGTGTAGAAAACAAATACACAAAAAATAAGTGGGTATTAAGTGTAAAAAAATCATAGGACATTCACAAATAATCATAGAACGACATATTCAAGATGTACAAGTTTATCCCAAAGAATGGAAATTGGGTTCAGAAGTTCCCTTGCAATAATTAGACAGCCTAACGACATCACTTCAAAATTCAGAAAAATAGTTGATGAGAGATAAAAATGGTATCTCATCACATGGACATAAAATTCACATCAATAAGGATATAGAAGAACATATCCAAAAATAATATTATGTGATTTAAAAGACATAACAAAATAAGTCTTTTAAAAAGAGGAGGGTGAAAGGTTCCCTTACCGACATGGGTATCTTTCGAAACATACATCTAGTGAAAGAAGGACAATACAACATTGATGTAAATACTCATAAAAGAAAGTATATTACACAATGAGTAAAATAATGGGTAGTACATACACCACTCAAAGGAAATTATGTCAAATGTAGCATAAATCTCACGGAAATAAAAGTGAGATGAAAAATCCCTTACGAAAACCCGAAAGCCTAACGACGCCACATAAAACTTACAAAAATGGATTGATGAGATCAAATAGAGTATCTCATCATACTAAATTAATGTTTATATAAAGAGGAATATATAAGAACATCACCCAACATAACAAATAGGATCTTAAAATAAGTGACATAAAGGAGAGTACTTAAGAAGAAAGAGAGAGGTTAGATCTCTTACGAAAATTTGGCAGCCTAACGCCGCCACTCAAAACATCCAAAATGGATTGATGAGAGAGAATAGGGTCTCTCATCACATGAACATAAAAATTATAGTAAGAGTAATATAAAATAATATCCCAATAACAAGAAATATTATCTTTCAAAGGAATGACATAAAACAGTGTACTTAAAAAGAACGAGTGGAGTAGGATCCCTTACCTCGGGTCCGACTTGACTCGATCATTTTTAACGTCCTGAATAATAAATATGAGTTAATTTCCACTTTATTAAGAACCTTTCTCTAGTTCATTATTCATTTTAGATCACTTATTTCCATTATATAAAAATTATGTAATCATTTAAGTTAATTATGATTGTTTTGTCGATATTTGGTTCTTAAGTCGAAAGTGGACTACTTACAATTACATGTTGTTCATGTGGTAAAATGTTCATTATATCCAGAATTATATTCATGATTTGGATATCATATATATCATATATATCCCGAATATACATGTATTTTTAATATTACATAATCATTTAGAGGTAAGAAATGAAATGCACCGTTCATGGAGACGGTAAGCCGTACGTACGCATGAACACTACTTTCATTTCTATGTCATATTAATGGAATTAAAACTAAATGAGAGGTATGTATATTTTAATTCCAGAATTATATTAATCATTTATATGTGTCCTTAATTATATATATCCATTATATACATGTAATTTTAATAGTACATTACATTTGGGGATAAGAAATGAAATGCACCGTTCATGGAGACGGTGAGCCGTACGTACGCATGAATGCTACTTTAATTTCTATCTCATACTTTAATGGAAAGAAATAATAATGATATAGAGGTATATTTTAATTCCAGTATAACATCATATATAATAACATTAAATCCATCCTTTATTCGTCCCACGTATGGCATTAACAAATCAATCACTTTAAGGGGGTGGTAGTC
Organism: Viscum album; assembly: GCA_963277665.1. Lineage (NCBI taxonomy): Eukaryota > Viridiplantae > Streptophyta > Magnoliopsida > Santalales > Viscaceae > Viscum > Viscum album. Next base: position 614,536,825 of record OY728162.1, read on the forward strand.
CGCACTTCCTAAAATGAAGATATCGCGTATACCCATAATGGAAGCCATAAAGGTAAGCCACAAATGAAAAAAACAGAAGCTTAAGTAAAACATAAACATATTATATATCATATATAAATATAGTGTCATCATAATGTCCAACTTTTAAGGTGTTAAAAGAATTTTGAACAATCATCGTTTCGGGAGGCCGAAATTCACCGTCCACGGAAACAATATGTTCTTTAACCATTATATGTAGTTGTGTGAAAGATTAGCTCGAATCATTATTATAAAAACTTCCTATTATATTTATGATACTGTATTTGTTACAAAATAAATTAATAAAAAGAGTTTAGGGGGTTGGAGAAGCAAAATAAAACAAAAGGACTCAAGTGAACACATTACCATAAAATCGGGTAACTCCCTTTGGTTTGAGCTCAAAGGCTTCCTTGGGAAGACTTCGGCTCAAATTGAGGATTAAAGGAGTAAGAGAGGTAAGTGGAGAGACAAAATGGGCAGAGGTTGGCCGATCCAAAGGCTTTGGGAGTGTGGGTAAGGAGGTAGAGGTGGGGGCCTTTTATAAGAGGAGAGGAGGGGCACTCTTGGAAGGTAAAGAAAATTCACTTTATTTTAAAATGGTATTCGGATTTAAGAGGTCCCACATTGATGTGATTAGAGGATTAGGTGATACGGGTTCTAAATCCACTCATCCAATAGGTTTTGGACATGTGTAGGTCTTAGATATTACATTATCTTTCCATTTTATTTAAAACGTTAAATAATGAAGTCATCGTTGCATCATCATGATGTCATTAATAATTTAATTTATTTAATGTCTAAAAATTATAAAAAAATATTATAATGTAGGAAATCATTTTATCTTTCCAATGAATATTTATAGTCAAAAATCGGATTTGTATAACCACATGTAAAAATTGTTTTAGTAAAACATTTCATGTTTGTCTCATTTTTACTTTAACTTTAAATAAAAAGATATTAATGTCATTTTCCAACCAAAGTGGCTTCATGGGGACCCCAAGATGACCCATTGGCTTTCTAGGTCGTCAATGAAACATAAAATGAGGTTAGGACATGTTTCAGGGTCATTTCATATTATTAAAACATTATTTTTACCTTAACTACACTAATTACCACTAATCGCGATTAAAAACTTAATAAGTTACTATTCAACAAAAAAAATCATTTTTATCCCGTTGATCCACATTTTACTTCTTAATGACAACCATGTATGTTGGATTTTTGAAATTCAAAACACAAAGATGGAAAAATTTCATTTAAACGGAAAAATCGGTTTTTATAAGTACCACTTAATGGTTTCACTATTCATCAAAAATTGAAGTTTTTCAGAAAAATCTCAAAAATTCACCCTAAGATATATATGATATTCCAAATTCAAAAATGAAGTCTGTTTTTCAAAATTAAAATCATATAAGTCACATTAATTAATTTAATAATTAATTCCCGCTTTCAGAGAAAATAACATGTTTTTATGAAACAATATGTATCAAAAGATTGACACTAGTTTAAGTCTGATTTCAAAGTGATATTAATTCCAACGACCACTATTGGATTTAATGGTAAAATTATATTCTAATTTAACTTTAAAACCAATTCAAAAGATAATCTAATCATATAAATAAATTAGATTAAAAAGAGGTTTTGAATTAAAATACAACATTTTACACTATTCATTAAAAAATGAACTTTATCAGAAAGATACCAAAAATTTACACAAAGTAAATTTTGATGTCCCAATTCATAAGAAGAGTTTTATTTGGTCCAAAAGGATGTATAAGAGTGAAAAACTATATTTAATGACAGTTCTCAATCAAAAGGCGATAAGTGAACCTTTAGTGAAAACTAGGGCATATACGCCTAAAATTGAATTCATTCCGTATTTTAAGCATTTATCTTTTATTGGATAAATGTAAAAACATTTAAAAACATATATAATCATATTCTAGTTATTTCTATCCATTACCGCCAATACAACGGCTACATGTTAACTATCATTTAAAATAATATTATTTTATTATTAGAGTGCAACGTAAGATTCCCAAGAAAGTCGTTGTTGCGTGTTGGGTACGCCATCGAGCATAGCGTCCCCATTAAAGTAATATTAATATTTTATTTACAAATATGGATAAGTATGAAAATGTCATATTCTTTATTTACCTGGGGTGTTACATCCTTCCCCCATTTTGGGAATTGAATCCTCGCAATTTTTAAAATTTAGCTTGGAAACATCCTTAAAAGTCCCACATCGGAACAAGAGTCGGTAAAACAATCACTTTAAAATAAAGGAAGATAAGTACAGAGGTCACCCGAGTTAACCCATATGTAGAAAAACATGGACATCGAAGAAAAAATCAAAGGGTCATTTTCTTGAGGGAGAGTGATAGTAATCTTGTCTAGGAGAAAGTTAACCATAAGGAAATCACAAACTTGTTATGGGTTAAACGGTATTCGATTCCCCAGTAGAAAAAGATAATAGACAACCATTTTTTTAAGTTACTTTTTATTGAGGAATTTATTCATAAGGAAACATAATCACTTATCATGTTGACTTTCAACTTTTACTAGATTCCTTAATCAAACTCATATTTTTTTTCCAAAAGACGAGTATTTTGGGAGACATGTTCGCATTAAGATTACTATAATCAACTTCTAGAGAATCACCTAATCCACCAAAGAGAACTATATACATCCCATGTCATTAGGATTTAACCAAAACCAAAACCAAAAAGGTTAGTACAAGGTCAGAAAATCCAGAAAAGGATAACCCATTAAAAAGAAAATCTATGCATAATCTCCAAAATTTTTCCAACAAAACCCAAAGTTCAACGAGGACCATCCGATAAAAAATTTGTCCATAAAATTATTCAAATTAAACCAATCTAAGATTGAAACCCAAATATTTGAAGGATTTAGTCACATAGTCTTCCATGTTAAATCGTAACATTTATCTCCAAACAACATTAGTTGCTCCTAAAGTCTCGTATTGAAAATTAATTAACCTAATCACATATCCTCCATGATAGGTTAATCATTTTCATAAATAACCAAAAATCAACTTACTATTAATTCATAAAATCATATAACTAAAAAGAATCTGTCAAACTAACCAGGGACTTCACGTAGTCCCATGGTAGGTGATAAATACCAGTCGCACTTTGGTTGTGGGTTCGATTCCCGCAGCTTTGTCCGACGTGACGACTTGTCACACGGTCTGCGTGTTGTCCTTTTTCCAAAACTATATAATTCTTAAATCATTCCCCAAAAAGAGATAAAATCATAAAAAATGATCATAACATATTTTAACCTCAAGTTTATCTCATTCATTTCATTTTCCAGCATATCATATAATAACCCATAATTACCTCAAAAGTAAGGATCATATAAACTCTAATGGTTACCTTTATAATTATTACCTGAACATCCACATCGATTGGTCATCTCGTACATGATTCATTACAGAACATACCAAGGTTCAAGTGGCTGATCATGACTCCTTGATATTTGGTTTAGAACAACCACGAGTTTCCTCATTGAATCCTCCATTTTATCTAGTATCTTAATCAGAGAACCACCACAGTTTCCTTCAAACCTGTTGTCTCTTTGGTTCCTGCTAGATCCATCCATTCACTAAAAATAGAAATGTCAGTTTGAGTATATCAACAAAACCATCATGTACTAATGAGGAAGGTAAACACTAAGCTATACTTACTCATTAACATTATCTAAAACTAGGACTCATTCTGAAATCCTAACCATTATGGTAATGTCACTAATGCTTAAAGAATACCCTAACCTCTAAAGTTATCTAAACCGACCTCTGATACCAACTATAAGGACCTAGCCTTAAACCTTACATAATCTTGAGTTATTACAAGATTATACATTGAGGATCTTTTTAGGTTTAGAGTTTTATAGAATTAGATCATGAATCTTGCATTACATTCCACATTTAAACAAAGTGGTTACATAAAAGACAATATTTATTCTTCCCATCAATGGACACATATTTAAAATAAAACACATATTTTTTTTGACACATCCTTGACATTATCATCACATAATGTACCTTTACCTTGACCTATGAAAAACATTTCAAAAACTTGGGATGAGCAAAAGAAGCTCAGTAAGGATTATAAAAATATGGAAAGGAAACATGAGTTCATATATACATAAGAATGAAATCATACATTACCCATAAAACATAGGCACTTTAACATACCTCATCAAACCATTAATAAAACATAGAAATCATAAGACATAAACATAACTTGAGGCATTCATAACATTCTTACGTAGGGAGTAACCCTCTTGGTTACGTTTGGAATACCCATCACAGTATATTACCTAAATCTCTTCAGAGAAAACCTTAAGGTTTCACTCCTTCACGTTACCCAATGCATTGGAGAGCTATATCGGGCTCACCCGCCCTTAGTTTATCACGGATCCACCCGTCTTCATTATAATACCCAAGAACCATAACATAATCTTATCGCATAAAACATGCATAAAGGAAACATAACATTTCCACCTTTCAATAACAAGATATCAATACAACACATTGATATAAATACATTATGAAAACCATTTTCAATACCAAACAAAAAGAAAAGTAAAACATGGTATTTATTTTTCTTTTAAAAAGAAGGTATGGCTTGTAGAGGAAACCAAAACTAAAATAATGGTAACGGCGGCGGATAAGTCGTTGTTGCCGCATACGTACGACATAAACATTCCCTTTTGTCATTTATTAAAACGCTTAGTATAGAATGATTCCTTTTGGATCAACGTAAAAGTCAAAGGGGTTTATACACAGTATAAAAGAAAGCTGTGTATAAAACAAATTATGCCTCAATGAAAGGAGATTGAGACGAAGTCCCATACAAAGACGGTATCCTTGGATTAAGGATAAATCAGTTACATAACTATGTGTGACAAACGAATACACGAAAAATAAGTGGGTATTAACTGTAAAACAATCAGAGGACATTCAAACATAATCATATAACGACATATTCAAGGTGTAAAAGTTTATCCCAAAGAATCAAAATTGGGTTAAGAAGTTCCCTTGCAATAATTAGACAGCCTAACGACATCACTTCAAAATTCAGAAAAAGAGTTGATGAGAGATAAAAAGGGTATCTCATCACTTGGACATAAAATTAACATCAATAAGGATATAGAAGAACATATCCCAAGATAATATTATGTGAATTAAAAGACATAACAAAATAAGTCTTTTAAAAAGAGGAGGGTGAATGTTTCCCTAACCGACATGGGTATCTTTCGAAACATACACCTCGTGAAAGAAGGACAATACAACATTGATGTAAATACTCATAAAAGAAATTATATTACACATGAGTAAAATAATGGGAATTACATACACCACTCAATGGAAATTATGGAAAATGTAGCATAAATCCCACTGGAATAAAAGTGAGATGAAAAATCCCTTACGAAATCTCGACAGCCTAACGACGCCACATAAAACTTACAAAAATGGATTGATGAGATCAAATAGAGTATCTCATCATATTATCATAATGTTTATAGAAATAGGAATATATAAGAACATCCCCAAACATAACAAAGAGGATCTTAAAATAAGTGACATAATGGAGAGTACTTAAAAAGAAAGAGAGAGGTTAGATCTCTTACAAAAATTCGGCAGCCTAACGGCGCCACTCAAAACTTCCAAAATGGATTGATGTGAGAGAATAGGGTCTCTCATAACAAGAAAATAAAAATTACAGTAAGAGTAATATAAAATAATATCCCAATAACAATAAATATGAGCTTTAAAAGTAATGACATAATAGAGTGTACTTAAAAAGAAAGAGTGGAGTAGGATCCCTTATCTCGGGTCTGACTTGACTCGATCGTTCTTTAACATCCGGAATAATAAACTTGAGTTAATTTAATCTTTATTAAGAACATTTTTCTAGTTCATTATTCATTTTAGATCATTTATATCCATGTTATAAACATTATGTAATCATTCAAGTTAATAATGTTTTTTTGTCGATATTTGGTTCTTATGTCGAAAGTGGACTTCTTACAATTACATGTTGTTCATGTGGTCAAATGTTCATTATATCCAGAATTATATTCATGATTTGGATATCATATATATCATATATATCCATAATATACATGTATTTATAATATTACATAATCATTTAGAGGTAATAAATGAAATGCACCGTTCATGGAGACGGTAAGCCGTACGTACGCATGACCACTACATTCATTTCTATGTCATATTAATGGAATTAAAACTAAATGAGAGGTATGTATATTTTAATTCCAGAATTATTTTCATCATTTAGATGTATCATTAATTATATATATCTATTATATACATGTAATTTTAATAGTACATTACATTTGGGGATAACAAATGAAATGCACCGTTCTTGGAGACGGTAATCCGTACGTACGCATGAACGCTACTTTCATTTCTATCTCATACTTTAATGGAAGGAAATAATAATGATATAGAGGTATATTATAATTCCAGTATATCATCATATATAATAACATTAAATCCATCCTTTATACATCCCACATATGGCATTAACGAATCACATCACTTTGAGGGGGCAGTAGTCCGCACTTCCTAAAATAATGATATCGCGTATACCCATAATGGAAGCTATAAAGGTAAGCCACAAATGAAAAATACAGAAGATTAATTAAAACATAAACATATTATATATCATATATAAATATATTGTCATCATAATATGTAACGCCCCGACCCGAGTTACCTAGAGTCGGTGCATTATTACATAACATTGGCATGATCACAAGAAAGATCAAATCTCGAAAGACCGATTGGTTTAGTAGTCTTGGAAACAGTAGATATATTCATAAGTCTTACATTACATCATAAAATGAAAAACTACTACAACAACATATTTTCTCCATAATCCACACTCATATCCCCACATAATATCCCTACAGGTCATTCATAACTTACATCTTCACTTCCTAGGAAAAATAAAACATAGAAAAGGGGTGAGCTCAAATGCCCAGTAAGGATAACAATATAGCGGAAACATTCATAAATAAGAATAAACATTTAAGGCAATGTATAACTAAAACAAAAGCCTCTCAAACATGAACTTTCAACATGGTATGGCATAAATAAAATGAAATAATGCCATTTACTTATTCACATGGATATTCTACTAATCGAATAATCACATGCAAAAATCAATAACCACTTTCATAATGTTGGAATGCATAATGCCAGACTATCATAACCACATAGTCAAGGCCTCGTGCCAAGACTACAAATAAGATTTTGTCATGGCCTTGTTCCAAGACACTAGTTTGTCTCATGAGATCTACCGATGCAATTTTTATATAAAATACTTACATTTAAAATTGCTAAAAATTACTCCAGTGTTTTTCTGAAATCATTATTTAAGCTTTTGAAAACAAAATAACTAATTCTGAGACTGCTCGACTAATTATAGGCCATGATGGGTCCACTTCCAATCCCTTCCTATCTAACACACTCGAGAGTCAGGTTTTCTAAAAACATTTTTAAGCTTGCGTTAAATACGTATACATTTGCACTGGATTTTCATATTTTTGAGAGAAATATCTCTTTTTTTGAAATCATTAAAAAGTCACATAATTATAAAATAAAACCTTTAAATTAAAAAAAATCTTATAAGATTGTAAGGGAAGCTTTGAAAATTTTATAACGGCGGAAAATATCCGCACCCGCCGTATATGTAAAAAAAAACATTCTTACCTTAAATCTGTCGAAAAGGTTAAAAAGGACCTTGTTTTGAAAACGACCGAAAGATTCATTTAAAAACCACTTATAAAAGTCAAAAAGGGTATAAATGACTTTAACTCATATTCTAGTAAATAGTAAAAATGTTTTGAAATACATTTTTAAGAAACATGGATGTGGATGATAAAGAGATCCCAGTAGATTATTACGTATAGACAACCTCGGATAATGAAGAGATTGTGAAATAACCCTTACCTTGTACTTTTCCTTGGTTGGGGTATGTTAACCTCCTTTATAATGGTGAAATAATTTTTATTAAATTATACAAGAATCATATATATTAATATGATATCATATATGATCTTTTAACATTGAGTTGTTAATAATATCTTAGAATTATCGTCGTTTCGGGTGTTAACTTACTCATTTTCTTTTATATATTTTGTTACATAAGCCATGTTTGTTGTATCTTATTCATATCCATAATGATATCAAGTCCTTAAACATCATTTTTAAATCATCAAATGATAATTATACTTGAATGGATACGATGGAGAATGAATCTCATCGCGTTCGTGGAGACGGTAGTCCGTACGTACGCACGAGCGACAATATCATTCTTTTGATATTAAAATAATATATAAATGGATGGTATATAATATATACAGAATAATTAACATGTTATATTTATTATTTACATGAGTTACACATCATTATTATACCCATCCAAATAATAATATATTGAATAACAATTACACCACGACGTGGAGACGGTAAGCCGTACGTACACATGTATGGTGACATGTTATTCAAAGGGTGGATAGAATACTGAATATGGTTGTAACATATTTATAACAACATCACAGTATATGTGAAATACTGAAGTTATTATTTTAGAATGGTAAGAACAAAGAAAGAAGAAGTGGAAGAAGAAAGAACTTTAAAAGGGGTGGTGAAAACATTACCTCTTCTTCGGGTTCTTCCTTTTGATTTGATCAAAAGGTCTCCTTAGGTTGGCTTTATAATCAAACTAAGGCCTATAGGTTGTAGTGAGGGATGTTGGGAGAGTATTTTGGCAGAGTTTGGATGAAACAAAAGGCTTTGAAGGTGTGAAGAAATGAGAAGGAGGAGTGCCCTTTTATAAGAGGGGTGACGGGCTCCTTTGGAAAAGCTAGAAATATTAATTTATAATAAATTCATATTCGGTTTCTAATGGATCCAAAGTTGATTATTAAAAGTTTAAGGTGGAGATGGGTCGAAAACAACTCAACCAATAGAATTTAGACTGGTTTGGGTGCTTATATTAACCTTATCATTAAGTATTAACTCTAAGTTAATTAGTTTCACTTTTACAATGTCTCTTTGTATTTTTATATAATATGGTTAATAAACATACTATATACATCCAAGAGTTCCCCAAGTGGTCCATTAATGATGAACCTATCAGGATATAAGTCTCTTGGCCGAACCTTAGATTTTTAGGAATTTAATATCAATTAATAATATAATATTTATTTTAAAAACCCTTTTTTGTCAATTTTGACACTATTCAATTGTTGATTTTTGTGAAACTCATAACAGATTGATTACTTCGAACAAAGTCAATTAAATCAATCCTAATATATCATATTATCCTAGAAAATTAGTTTAATTCATTAAAAGTTCATATTATATTTATTTGGGTATTTATAATATCAATTATTTTAATTTTTCACTATTATAGTAATTACTGCATCATCATTGGGTCATAAAAAAATAAATTATTTAATGTTTAAAAATTATAAATAAAATATAATTATGTAGGAAATCGTATTATCTTTCTAATGAATATTTATAATCTAAAATCCAACATATATAACCCTATGTAACAATTGTTTTGGGAAAAGATATATGCTCGTGTCATTTTTGTATTCATTTTAACTTAATTAAAATAAAGTGTCATTATCACTTACAAGTGGATCCATGGGGTCCAAAAATCGACCCAATGATGCCAATGGTCGACCATGTATCAATCAATATGGTTAAGACACGTTTTAGGGTAATTTAATATTATTATAATATTATTTTTTATCCCTTATTTACCGGATTTACCCTTAACCATGGTAAATAAAATATTTACCGCAGTAATTATTCAAAATGTCTAAAAATAAAAGTTACCTATTTACACAATTTTAACATCCTGATTCCAAATATGGAATCCATTTTCCTAAATTCAAAACACATAAGTGGCAGAAATTAATTTAAAATTAATTCCCGCTGTCAAAACAAAAAGCGTGTTTTTAAGAGATAATAACTATCAAAAGATTGACACTTGTTTATGTTCGGTTTAATTGTAAAATTATGTCCAATGACCAACATTATATTAAATGGTAAAAATATATTCTAAATATACTTTAAAACTACTAATATTCATAATTTATCACTATTAATTATTATGATTAAAAAAGTTGTTTTTAATTAAAATTTAGTAATTTTCACTATTCATCAAAATATGAAAGTTATCCGAAAAGTACCAAAATTTCACCTTAGGCTAAATTCGATATTCCAAATCCAGAAATGAATTCCATTTTAAAATATAAAATATATATAATTTCGAAAAGTAGGTATTACTATTCATAACGGCTAGTTTGATTGGTTATACTCTGTTAGAACTCGGTGTTGCGTACAACATACGCTATAGCAATATTCAAAGAGAAGCGTACCGTAGAAGCTTGGGGTGTTTCATTTTAAATTTTTTATGTCACCATTTAGTCAAAAAGTTTAAAATATTGTATTTAAAAAGGGTTCACTATTAAAAGTTGATAAAAGTGCAATACTAAAAATGAATTTGTTCTTGCATTATATCTAAGAAACTCATAATATGGATTCTAAAATTATATGGATTATATAAATTTTAAAATTTAGATAATACTATTCATAACCTCTTTTGAATGGAATTTTTTTTTGTAAGTCATGGTGTGATTGAACTCGGTGTTGCGTGTAGTGCAAGTTATTGAATTATTTTGAAGAAATAACACACTATGAAATCTTGGGGTGTTACATTCTCCCGTCCTTCAATAAATTGCGTCCTCACAATTTGAAATTGTTCTTCGAAAATAAAAGGTTGAAAATAGAAAATATATTTGTGGGAAAAACCACATCGGAAATTGGGTTACTAAAATTTAGTCTTACTATTAGGAAAAGAGAAATGAAAGGGTCACCACCAAATTATGATCTCGATTAGGAGAACATTGGTGGCAATTAGAGACATATAATTGGAGGAAAAACGTAAATATTTATAGGTAGTGATTGAGGTAATCAATCACAAACAAGTATAAAATTGAGGTCCTTAAATTCATCAATCTATGATGATTTGAAATACCATCAGTTCAACAATACATAGGGTAATAGGATAACACATTTTTGACGTTTCAAAATATCTTAGTTGAAATCCCACATCGAAAAATGAATTAATGAGGCCTCTATTTAAAATAAAGAGTCGAAAGTATGAAGATTACCGAAAATAACACATACTGGGGTTCCATGTCGGAAAATATGGATATGGAAGAAAAATCTAACCATCAATTATCTGATGGAGAGTGGTAGAGAACATGGCTACGAAAAGGCCAACAATCCCAAAGCCATAAATTAGTGATGATTTAAGGTACCATCTAGGAAAACATTTTTGTTCTAAGTTGATTTTCTTAATATTGAGGAATTTATTTATGAGATTGGCTAAGATCATAAGGAGATATACTTACTTTATAATTAGAGTTTTATCCATTAATAAATTTCTACCACAAACTCATCTTTCACTCTAAAAGATAATAGAATGTAAAAAATTCTATTTACACTATTCGTATAGGGTTCCAAAATAAATGAATTTATAATTCATCTACAAGATCTTTTAATAAAAACTACATTATTTAATCCAGGACATCTCGTGGGCCAGTGGTAGGTGATACACCCTTGTCGCCCTTCGGTTGCGGGTTCAAGTCTCGCAGCCTTGCCAGACGCGACGGGTTGCCGCCCGACCTCCGGGTTGTCCTTTTATGGAAATCCAAAATAATCCAAACAAGAACTATCCAAAATACTTCTGTCCAAACTCACAGTCCAACATTTATAAGGAAGGTAAACATAATATAGATCCTTTTTACCCCGTAATAGCATATGAATACCTTCATCATGTATTACCATATTCCTTACTGATTACATTCATGCTCCCTTATTCCATATAGAATGCTGGATATACTTCATTAATCCAAAAATGTTTTAAACCCCAACAATGATGGAATATACAAATCATTAATCAGTTCCAAGGTAGTCATGAATATCCAATATAATTTATCCAAAACAATCACATATTATTCCAAAATCACTACCTCAGTATGAGAACTATATTATGATTTATCATTCTCTCAACCATATATTTTCCAGAAATTTATCCTGCTATTGAGTCACTTTTATTTGTTCCACACAATCTCAAGTCCTTAATGAAATAGTACTGCAGTACAATCCTTATATACTCCATAATTATTATAACAAGTACATTGTTGATACAACACTCAATTGACATAATCAACATAAGAACTCTATTCATTCCTCTTCATCTGTGGTAGTATCATAACTTGATTATTATCCAATAACATTATTTGCGGCATAGTCTGATGACTGGGACATAGGTTCGCGTAGTGTCCAAACTCCTTGCAAATGAATCATTGTACATTTAAAACCATTTTCTTACCCTTGTAGTCACGTACTTCGTGCCCTTTTCCTCCACACTTATAACAAACTCCCATTCCTTTCAGGCAAGTTCCAGGTTGTTTCTTTCCACAGTTACCACATATGGGAAAATTCTTCTTTTCCCTCTTTCCCTTTATCCATCTTTCTCTCTTCCATCCTTTTCTTCTCTTGCTTCCCTTCAAAGCCATAGGACTCAGTAAACTCTTTACTTATCTTATCAACACATGATATTATTTCTTCATATGATGATAATACATGGGAGAATATTTCTCTTATAAATTCTAGCTTAGGACCATGAAAGATATGATCCATCCTTCTCTTTGGATCATGTGCATTTCTGGAGTTCTCATTCCTTCTACTGGTCGCCATTTCTAAACAATGGCATACACTAGATCAGTTTATGAATCAAAGTACATAATACCATACTTAAAAAACAATTAATATAAAGTGAACTATTTATGGATATAATCCATAATCATAAAAATGTCTCCATTGAGGATGTATATACTCATAAACCCTTCATAACGGTTTGTAAAGAAAATGAGAATTATCCTAAGCATATCTCCCGGGAGTGTCATAACCAAGAGTGCAGCAAGGACCGTTGTCATGCACCAGTTCCCGTTCGAGTCTAGCTCAAAGCGGTGCTTTCGGGTTTTACCCATAGGTACATCTGTGCCAGAGCCGCCTCTACCTGCTCGTATCCATACATGGATGTATTTCTCGAAAAACTCACAAAATCTCTACAATACCAAAATTCTAGGAAGTTCTTCTACACAAATCCTCAAAGTTCATCTTAGGTCTACGTGCTATAATCAGAGTTTATCTAAATCTAGCTTCCAAGGTTTGTACTAAACATCCTCTGATACCAACTGTAACGCCCTGACCCCAGTTACCCAGAGTCGGTGCATTATTACATAACATTGGCATGATCCCAAGAAAGATCAAATCTCGAAAGACCGATTGGTTTAGTAGTCTTGGAAACACTAGATATATTCATAAGTCTTACATTACATCATAAAATGAAAAACTACTACAACAACATATTATCTCCATAATCCACACTCATATCCCCACATAATATCCCTGCAGGTCATTCATAACTTACTTCTTCACTTCCTGGGAAAAACTAAAACATAGAAAAGGGGTGAGCTCAAATGCCCAGTAAGGATAACAATATAGCGGAAACTTTCATAAATAAGAATAAACATTTAAGGCAATGTATAACTAAAACAAAATCCTTTCAAAAATGAACTTTCAACATGGTATGTCATAAATAAAATGAAATAATGCCATTTACTTATTCACATGGATATTCTACTAATCGAATAATCACATTCAAAAATCAATAACCACTTGCATAATGTTGGAATGCATAATGCCAGACTATCATAACCACATAGTCAAGGCCTCGTGCCAAAACTACAAATAAGATTTTGTCATGGCCTTGTGCCAAGACACTAGTTTGTCTCATGAGACCTACCGATGCAATTTTTATATAAAATACTTACATTTAAAATTGCTAAAAATTACTCTAGTGTTTTTCTGTAATCATTATGCAAGCTTTTGTATACAAAATAACTAATTCTGAGACTGCTCGACTAATTATAGGCCATGATGGGTCCACTTCCAATCCCTTCCTATCTAACACACTCGAGAGTCGGGTTTTCTAAAAACATTTTTAAGCTTGCGTTAAATACGTATACATTTGCACTGGATTTTCATATTTTTGAGAGAAATATCTCTTTTTTGAAATCATTTAAAAGTCACATAATTATAAAATAAAACCTTTAAATTGAAAATAATCTTATAAGATTGTAAGGGAAGATTTGAAGATTTTATAACGGCGGAAAATAGCCGCACCCGCCGTATAAGTTAAAAAAACATTCTTACCTTAATTCTGTCGAAAAGGTTAAAAAGGACCTTGTTTTGCAAACGACCGAAAGATTCATTTATAAACCACTTATAAAAGTCAAAAAGGGTATAAATGACTTTAACTCATATTCTAGTAAATAGTAAAAATGTTTTGAAATACATTTTTAAGAAACATGGATGTGGATGATAAAGAGATCCCAGTAGATTATTACGTATAAACAACCTCGGATAATGAAGAGATTGTGAAATAAAACTTACCTTGTACTTTTCCTTGGTTGGGGTAGGTTAACCTCCTGTATAATGGTGAAATAATTTTTATTAAATTATACAAGAATCATATATATTAATATGTTATCATATACGATCTTTTAACATTGATTTGTTAATAATATCTTAGAATTATCGTCGTTTCGGGTGTTAACTTACTCATTTTCTTTTATATGTTTTGTTACATAAGCCATGTTTGTTGTATGTTATTCATATACATAATGATATCAAGTCCTTAAACATCATTTTTAAATCATCAAATGATAATTATACTTGAATGGATACGATGGAGAATGAATCTTATCACGTTCGTGGAGACGGTAGTCCGTACGTACGCACGAGCGACAATATCATTCTTTTGATATTAAAATAATATATAAATGGATGGTATATCATATATACAGAATCATTAACATGTTATATTTATTATTTACATGAGTTACACATCATTATTATACCCATCCAGATAATAATATATTGAATAACAATTACACCACGACGTGGAGACGGTAAGCCGTACGTACGCACGTATGGTGACATGTTATTCAAAAGGTGGATAGAATACTGAATATGGTTGTACCATATTTATAATAACATCACAGTATATGTGAGATACTGGAGTTATTATTTTATAATGGTAATAACAAAGAAAGAAGAAGTGGAAGAAGAAAAAAACTTTAAAAGGGGTGGTGAAAACATTACCTCTTCTTCGGGTTCTTCCTTTTGATTTGATCAAAAGGGCTACTTAGGTTGGCTTTCTGATCAAACTAAGTCCTATAGGTTGTAGTGAGGGATGTTGTAAGAGTATTTGGGCAGAGTTTGGCCTAAACAAAAGGCTTTTAAGGTGTGAAGAAATGAGAAGGAGGAGTGCCTTTTTATAAGAGGGGTGAGGGGCACCTTTGGAAAAGCTAGAAATATTAATTTATAATAAATTCATATTCGGTTTCTAATGGATCCAAAGTTGATTATTCAAAGGTTAAGGTGAGGATGGGTCGCAAACAACTCAACCAATAGAATTTATACAGGTTTGGGTACTTATATTAACCTTATCTTTAAGTATTAACTCTGAGTTAATTAGTTTCACTTTTACAATGTCTCTTTGTATTTTTATATAATATGGTTAATAAACTTTCTATATACATCCAAGAGACCCCCAAGTGGTCCATTAATGATGAACCTATCATGATATAAGTATCTTGGCCGAACCTTAGATTTTTAGGAATTTAATATCAATTACTTATATAATATTTGTTTTAAGAACTCTTTTATGTCAATTTTGACACTATTCAATTGTTGATTTTTGTGAAACTCATAACAGATTTATTACTTCGAACAAAGTCTATTAAATCAATCCTAATATATCATATTATCCTAGAAAATTAGTTTAATTCATTAAAAGTTTCATATTATATTTATTTGGGTATTTATAATATCAATTATTTTAATTGTTCACTATTATAGTAATTACTGCATCATCATTGCGTCATAAATAAAATAAATTATTTAATGTATAAAAATTATAAATAAAATATCATTATGTAGGAAATCGTTTTATCTTTCTAATGAATATTTATAATATAAAATCAAACATATATAACCCTATGTAACAATTGTTTTTCTAAAAGATATATGCTTGTGTCATTTTTGTATTCATTTTAACTTAATTAAAATAAAGTGTCATTATCACTTACAAGTGGATCCATGGGGTCCCAAAATCGACCCAAAGATGCCCATGGTCGACCATGTATCAACCAATAGGGTTAAGACACGTTTTAGGGTAATTTAGAATTATTATAATATTACTCTCTAACCCTTATTTACCGGATTTACCCTTAACCATGGTAAATAAAATATTTACCGTAGTAATTATTCAAAATGTCTAAAAATAAAAGTTACCTATTTACACAATTTGAACATCCTGATTCCAAATATGGAATCCATTTTCCTAAATTCAAAACACATAAGTGGCAGAAATTAATTTAAAATTAATTCCCGCTGTCAAAACAAAAAACGTGTTTTTAAGAGATAATAACTATCAAAAGATTGACACTTGTTTATGTTCGGTTTAATTGTAAAATTATGTCCAATGACCAACATTATATTAAATGGTAAAAATATATTCTAAATATACTTTAAAACTACTAAAATTCATAATTTATCACTATAAATTATTTTGATTAAAAAATTTGTTTTTAATTAAAATTTAGTAATTTTCACTATTCATCAAAATATGAAAGTTATCCGAAAAGTACCAAAATTTCACCTTAGGCTAAATTCGATATTCCAAATCCAGAAATGAATTCCATTTTAAAATATAAAATATATATAATTTCGAAAATTAGGTATAACTATTCATAACGGCTAGTTTGATTGGTTATGGTGTGTTAGAACTCGGTGTTGCGTACAACACACGATATCGCATTATTCAAAAAGAAGCGTACCGTAGAAGCTTGGGGTGTTTCATTTTAAATTTTTGATGTCCCCATTTAGTCAAAAAGTTTAAAATATTTTATTTAAAAAGGGTTCACTATTAAAAGTTGATAAAAGTGCAATACTGAAAATGAATTTGTTCTTGCATTATATCTAAGAAACTCATAATATGGATTCTAAAATTATAAGGATTATATAAAGTTTAAAATTTAGATAATACTATTCATAACCTATTTTGAATGGAATTTTTTTTGTAAGTCATGGTGTGATTGAACTCGGTGTTGCGTGTAGTGCAATTTATTGAATTATTTTGAAGAAATAACACACTATGAAATCTTGGGGTGTTACATTCTCCCCTCCTTCAATAAATTGCGTCCTCGCAATTTGAAATTGTTCTTCGAAAATAAAAGGTTGAAAATAGAAAATATATTTGTGGGAAAACCCACATCGGAAATTGGGTTACTAAAATTTAGTCTTAATATGAGGAAAAGATAAATGAAAGGGTCACCACCAAATTATGATCTCGATTAGGAGAACATTGGTGGAAATTAGAGACATATAATTGGAGGGAAAACGTAAATATGTATAGGTAGTGATTGAGGTCATCAATCACAAACAAGTATAAAATTGAGGTCCTTAAATTCATCAATCTATGATGATTTGAAATACCACCAGTTCAACAAAACATATGGTATTAGGATAACGCATTTTTGATGTTTCAAAATATCTTAGTTGAAATCCCACATCGAAAAATGAATTAATGAGGCCTCTATTTAAAATAAAGAGTCGAAAGTATGAAGATTACCGAAAATAACACATACTAGGGTTCCATGTAGGAAAATATGGATATTGAAGAAAAATCTAACCATCAATAATCTGATGGAGAGTGGTAGAGAACATGGCTATGAAAATGCCAACAATCCCAAAGCCATAAATTAGTGATGATTTAAGGTACCATCTAGGAAAACATTTTTGTTCTAAGTTGCTTTTCTTAATATTGAGGAATTTATTTATGAGATTGGATAAGACCATAAGGAGATATACTTACTTTATAATTAGAGTTTTATCCATTAATAAATTTCTACCACAAACTCATCTTTCACTCTAAAAGATAATAGAATGTAAAAAAATTCTATTTACACTATTCGTATAGGGTTCCAAAATAAACGAATTTATAATTCATCTACAAGATCTTTTAATAAAAACTACATTATTTAATCCAGGACATCTCGGGGGCCAGTGGTAGGTGATACACCCTTGTCGCCCTTCGGTTGCGGGTTCAAGTCTCGCAGCCTTGCCAGACGTGACAGGTTGCCGCCCGACCTCCGGGTTGTCCTTTTATGGCAATCCAAAATAATCCAAACTAGAACTATCCAAAATACTTCTATCCAAACTCACAGTCCAACATTTATAAGGAAGGTAAACATAATATAGATCCTTTTTACCCAGTAATAGCATATGAATACCTTCATCATGTATTACCATATTCCTTATTGATTACATTCATGCTCCCTTATTCCATATAGAATGCTGGATATACTTCATTAATCCAAAAATGTTTCAAACCCCAACAATGATGGAATATACAAATCATTAATCAGTTCCAAGGTAGTCAAGAATATCCAATATAATTTATCCAAACAATAACATATTATTCCAAAATCACTACCTCAGTATCAGAACTATATTATGATTTATCATTCTCTCAACCACATATTTTCCAGAAATTTATCCTGCTATTGAGTCACTTTTATTTTTTCCACACAATCTCATGTCCTTAATGAAATAGTACTGCAGTACAATCCTTATATACTCCATAATTATTATAACAAGTACATTGTTGATACCACACTCAATTGACATAATCAACATAAGAACTCTAATCATTCCTCTTCATCTGTGGTAGTATCATAACTTGATTATTATCCAATAAAATCATTTGCGGCATAGTCTGATGACTGGGACATAGGTTCGCGTATTGTCCAAACTCCTTGCAAATGAAGCATTGTACAATTTAAACCATTTTCTTACCCTTGCAGTCACGTACTTTGTGCCCTTTTCCTCCACACTTATAACAAACTCCCATTCCTTTCAGGCATGTTCTAGGGTGTTTCTTTCCACAGTTACCACATATGGGAAAATTCTTATTTTCCCTCTTCCCTTTATCCATCTTTCTCTCTTCCATCCTTTTCTTCTCTTGCTTCCCTTCAAAGCCATAGGACTCAGTAAACTCTTTACATATCTTATCAACACATGATATTATTTCTTCATATGATGATAATACATGGGAGACTATTTCTCTTCTAAATTCTTGCTTAAGACCATGAAAGATATGATCCTTCCTTCTCTTTGGATCATGTGCATTTCTGGAGTTCTCATTCCTTCTACTGGGCGCCATTTCTAAAAAATGGCATACACTAGATCAGTTTATGAATCAAAATACATAATCTCATACTTATAAAACACTTAACATAAAGTGAACTATTTATGGATATAATCCATAATAATAAAAATGTCTCCATTGAGGATGTATATACTCATAAACCCTTCATAATGGTTTGTATAGAAAATGAGAATTATCCTAAGCATATCCCCCAGGAGTGTCGTAACCAAGAGTGCAGCAAGGCCCGTTGTCGTGCACCAGTTCCCGTTCGAGTCTAGCTCAAAGCGGTGTTTTCGGGTTTTACCCCTAGGTACATCTGTGCCAGAGCCGCCTCTACCTGCTCGTATCCAGACAGGGATGTATTGCTCGGAAAACTCACAAAATCTCTACAATACCAAAATTCTAGGAAGTTCTTCTACACTAATCCTCAAAGTTCATCTTAGGTCTACATTCTCTAATCAGAGTTTATCTAAATCTAGCTTAAAAGGTTTGTACTAAACATTATCTGATACCAACTGTAATGCCCCGACCCCAGTTACCCAGAGTCGGTGCATTATTACATATCATTGGCATGATCAAAAGAAAGATCAAATCTTGAAAGACCGATTGGTTTAGTAGTCTTGGAAACACTAGATATATTCATAAGTCTTACATTACATCATAAAATGAAAAACTACTACAACAAAATATTGTATCCATAATCCACACTCATATCCCCACATAATATCCCTACAGGTCATTCATAACTTACTTCTTCACTTCCTGGGAAAAATAAAACATAGAAAAGCGGTGAGCTCAAATGCCCCGTAAGGATAACAATATAGCGGAAACTTTCATAAATAAGAATAAACATTTAAGGCAATGTATAACTAAAACAAAATCCTTTCAAACATGAACTTTCAACATGGTATGGCATAAATAAAATGAAATAATGTCATTTACTTATTCAATGGATATTCTACTAATCGAATAATCACATGCAAAAATCAATAACCACTTTCATAATGTAGGAATGCATAATGCCAGACTATCATAACCACATAGTCAAGGCCTCGTGCCAAGACTACAAATAAGATTTTTTCATGGCCTTGTGCCCAGACACTAGTTTGTCTCATGAGACCTACCAATTCAATTTTTATATAAAATACTTACATTTAAAATTGCTAAAAATTACTCCAGTGTTTTTCTGAAATCATTATGCAAGCTTTTGAAAACAAAATAACTAATTCTGAGACTGCTCGACTAATTATAGGCCATTATGGGTCCACTTCCAATCCCTTCCTATATAACACACTCGAGAGTCAGGTTTTCTAAAAACATTTTTAAGCTTGCGTTAAATACGTATACATTTTCACTGGATTTTCATATTTTTGAGAGAAATATCTCTTTTTTTGAAATCATTTAAAAGTCACATAATTATAAAATAAAACCGTTAAATTGAAAATAATCTTATAAGATTGTAAGGGAAGCTTTGAAGATTTTATAACGGCGGAAAATAACCGCACCCTCCGTATAAGTTAAAAAAAACATTCTTACCTTAATTCTTTCGAAAAGGTTAAAAAGGACCTTGTTTTGAAAACGACCAAAATATTCCTTTATAAACCACTTATAAAAGTAAAAAAGGGTATAAATGAATTTAACTCATATTCTAGTAAATAGTAAAAATGTTTTGAAATACATTTTTAAGAAACATGGATGTGGATGATAAAGAGATCCCAGTAGATTATTACGTATAAACAACCTCGGATAATGAAGAGATTGTGAAATAACCCTTACCTTGTACTTTTCCATGGTTGGGGTAGGTTAACCTCCTGTATAATGGTGAAATAATTGTTATTAAATTATACAAGAATCATATATATTAATATGAAATCATATATGATCTTTTAACATTGATTTGTTAATAATATCTTAGAATTATCGTCGTTTCGGGTGTTAACTTACTCATTTTCTTTTATATGTTTTGTTACATAAGCCATGTTTGTTGTATCTTATTCATATCCAGAATGATATAAAGTCCTTAAACATCATTTTTAAATCATCAAATGATAATTATACTTGAATGGATACGATGGAGAATGAATCTCATCGCGTTCGTGGAGACGGTAGTCCGTACGTACGCACGAGCGACAATATCATTCTTTTGATATAAAAAGAATATATAAATGGATGGTATATAATATATACAGAATCATTAACATGTTATATTTATTATTTACATGAGTTACACATCATTATTATACCCATCCAAATAATAATATATTGAATAATAATTACACCAAGACGTGGAGACGGTAAGTCGTACGTACGCACGTATGGTGACATGTTATTCAAAGGGTGGATAGAATACTGAATATGGTTGTACCATATTTATAATAACATCAAAGTATATGTGAGATACTGGATTTATTATTTTAGAATGGTAAGAACAAAGAAAGAAGAAGTGGAAGAAGAAAGGAACTTTAAAAGGGGTGGTGAAAACATTACCTCTTCTTCAGGTTCTTCCTTTTGATTTGATCAAAAGGGCTCCTTAAGTTGGATTTATGATCAAACTAAGGCCTCTAGGTTGTAGTGAGGGATGTTGGGAGAGTATTTGGGCAGAGTTTGGC
Organism: Viscum album; assembly: GCA_963277665.1. Taxonomy (NCBI): domain Eukaryota; kingdom Viridiplantae; phylum Streptophyta; class Magnoliopsida; order Santalales; family Viscaceae; genus Viscum; species Viscum album. The sequence continues at coordinate 614,558,879 of OY728162.1, forward strand.
CGAACCAAAAGGCTTTTAAGGTGTGAAAAATGAGAAGGGGGAGTGCCCTTGTATAAGAGGGGTGATGGGCACCTTTGGAAAAGCTAGAAATATTAATTTATAATAAATTAATATTCGGTTTCTAATGGATGCAAAGTTGATTATTCAAAGGTTAAGGTGGGTATGGGTCTAAAAAAACTCAACAACTAGAATTTAGATAGGTTTGGGTACTTATATTAACCTTATCTTTATGTATTAACTCTAAGTTAATTAGTTTCACTTTTACAATGTCTCTTTGTATTTTTATATAATATGGTTAATAAACTTACTATATACATCCAAGAGACCCCCAAGTGGTCCATTAATGATGAAAATATCATTATATAAGTCTATTGGCCGAACCTTAGATTTTTAGCAATTTAATATCAATTAATAATATAATATTTGTTTTAAGAACTCTTTTATGTCAATTTTGACACTATTCAATTGTTGATTTTTGTGAAACTCATAACAGATTAATTACTTAGAAAAAAGTCAATTAAATAAATCCTAATATATCATATTATCCTAGAAAATTAGTTTAATTCATTAAAAGTTTCATATTATATTTATTTGGGTATTTATAATATCAATTATCTTAATTTTTCACTATTATAGTAATTACTGCATCATCATTGGGTCATAAATAAAATAAATTATTTAATGTCTAAAAATTATAAATAAAATATCATTATGTAGGAAATCTTTTTATATTTCTAATTAATATTTATAATCTAAAATCCAACATATATAACCCTATGTAACAATTGTTTTTCAAAAAGATATATGCTTGTGTCATTTTTGTATTCATTTTAACTTAATTAAAATAAAGTGTCATTATCACTTACAAGTGGATCCATGGGGTCCCAAAATCGACCCAAAGATGCCCATGGTCGACCATGTATCAACCAATAGGGTTAAGACATGTTTTAGGGTAATTTAATATTATTATAATATTATTGTTTAACCCTTATTTACCGGATTTACCCTTAACCATGGTAAATAAAATATTTACCGCAGTAATTATTCAAAATGTCTAAAAATAAAAGTTACCTATTTACACTATTTGAAAATCCTGATTCCAAATATGGAATCCATTTTCCTAAATTCAAAACACATATGTGGCAGAAATTAATTTAAAATTAATTCCCGCTGTCAAAACAAAAAGCTTGTTTTTAAGAGATAATAACTATCAAAAGATTGACACTTGTTTATGTTCGGTTTAATTGTAAAATTATGTCCAATGACCAACATTATATTAAATGGTAAAAATATATTATAAATATACTTTAAAACTACTAAAATTCATAATTTCTCACTATTAATTATTTTGATTAAAAAAGTTGTTTTTAATTAAAATTTAGTAATTTTCATTATTCATAAAAATATGAAAGTTATCCGAAAAGTACCAAAATTTCACCTTAGGCTAAATTCGATATTCCAAATCCAGAAATGAATTCCATTTTAAAATATAAAATATATATAATTTCGAAAAGTAGGTATTACTATTCATAACGGCTAGTTTGATTTGTTATGGTGTGTTAGAACACGGTGTTGCGTACAACACACGCTATCGCATTATTCAAAGAGAAACGTACCGTAGAAGCTTGGGGTGTTTCATTTTAAATTTTTGATGTCCCAATTTTGTCAAAAAGTTTAAAATATTGTATTTAAAAAGGGTTCACTATTAAAAGTTGATAAAAGTGCAATACTGAAAATGAATTTGTTCTTGCATTATATCTAAGAAACTCATAATATGGATTCTAAAATTATAAGGATTATATAAAGTTTAAAATTTAGATAATACTACTCATAACCTCTTTTGAATGGATTTTTTTGTAAGTAATGGTGTGATTGAACTCGTTGTTGCGTGTAGTGCATGTTATTGAATTATTTTGAAGAAATAACACACTATGAAATCTTGGGGTGTTACATTCTCCCCTCATTCAATAAATTGCGTCCTCGCAATTTGAAATTGTTCTTCGAAAATAAAAGGTTGAAAATAGAAAATATATTTGTGGGAAAACCCACATCGGAAATTGGGTTACTAAAATTTAGTCTTGATATGAGGAAAAGAGAAATGAAAGGGTCACCACCAAATTATGATCTCGATTAGGAGAACATTGGTGGCAATTAGAGACATATAATTGGAGGAAAAACGTAAATATTTATAGGTAGTGATTGAGGTCATCAATCACAAACAAGTATAAAATTGAGGTCCTTAAATTCATCAATCTATGATGATTTGAAATACCATCGGTTCAGCAAAACATAGGGTATTAGTATAACACATTTTTTACGTTTCAAAATATCTTAGTTGAAATCCCACATCGAAAAATGAATTAATGAGGCCTCTATTTAAAATAAAGAGTCGAAAGTATGAAGATTACCGAAAATAAAACATACTAGGGTTCCATGTAAGAAAATATGGATGTGGAAGAAAAATCTAACCATCAATTATCTGATGGAGAGTGGTAGAGAACATGGCTAAGAAAAGGCCAACAATCCCAAATCCATAAATTAGTGATGATTTAAGGTACCATCTATGAATTTTTTTTTCTAAGCTGCTTTTCTTAATATTGAGGAATTTATTTATGATATTGGCTAAGATCATAAGGAGATATACTTACATTATAATTAGAGTTTTATCCATTAATAAATTTCTACCACAAACTCATCTTTCACTCTAAAAGATAATAGAATGTAAAAAAATTCTATTTACACTATTCTTATAGGGTTCCAAAATAAACGAATTTATAATTCATCTACAAGATCTTTTAATAAAAACTACATTATTTAATCCAGGACATCTCGTGGGCCAGTGGTAGGTGATAAACCCTTGTCGCCCTTCGGTTGCGGGTTCAAGTCTCGCAGCCTTTCCGGACGCGACGGGTTGCCGCCCGACCTCCGGGTTGTCCTTTTATGGAAATCCAAAATAATCCATACTAGAACTATCCAAAATACTTCTGTCCAAACTCACAGTCCAACATTTATAAGGAAGGTAAACATAATATAGATCCTTTTTACCCCGTAATATCATATGAATACCTTCATCATGTATTACCATATTCCTTATTGATTACATTCATGCTCCCTTATTTCATATAGAATGCTGTATATACTTCATTAATTCAAAAATGTTTTAAACCCCAACAATGATGGAATATACCAATCATTAATCAGTTCCAAGGTAGTCAACAATATCCAATATAATTTATCCAAAACAATCACATATTATTCCAAAATCACTACCTCAGTATCAGAACTATATTATGATTTATCATTCTCTCAACCATATATTTTCCAGAAATTTATCATGCTATTGAGTCACTTTTATTTGTTCCACACAATCTCAAGTCCTTAATGAAATAGTACTACAGTACAATCCTTATATACTCCATAATTATTATAACAAGTACATTGTTGATACAACACTCAATTGACATAATCAACATAAGAACTCTAATCATTCCTCTTCATCTGTGGTAGTATCATAACTTGATTATTATCCAATAACATAATTTGTGGCATAGTCTGATGACTGGGACATAGGTTCGCATAGTGTCCAAACTCCTTGAAAATGAAGCATTGTACATTTAAAACCATTTTCTTACCCTTGCAGTCACGTACTTTGTGCCCTTTTACTCCACACTTATAACAAACTCCCATTCCTTTCAGGCAAGTTCCAGGGTGTTTCTTTCCACAGTTACCACATATGGGAAAATTATTCTTTTCCCTCTTCCCTTTATCCATATTTCTCTCATCCATCCTTTTCTTCTCTTGCTTCCCTTCAAAGCCATAGGACTTAGTAAACTCTTTACTTATCTTATCAACACATGATATTATTTCTTCATATGATGATAATACATGGGAGACTATTTCTCTTATAAATTCTAGATAATGACCATGAATGATATGATCCTTCCTTCTCTTTGGATCATGTGCATTTCTGGAGTTCTCATTCCTTCTACTGGGCGCCATTTCTAAACAATGGCATACACTAGATCAGTTTATGAATCAAAATACATAATCCCATACTTATAAAACACTTAACATAAAGTGATCTATTTATGGATATAATCCATAATCATAAAAATGTCTCCTTTGAGGATGTATATACTCATAAACCCTTCATAATGGTTTGTAATGAAAATGAGAATTATCCTAAGCATATCCCCTGGGAGTGTCGTAACCAAGAGTGCAGCAAGGCCCGTTGTCGTGCACCAGTTCCCGTTCGAGTCTATCTCAAAGCGGTGTTTTCGGGTTTTACCCCTAGGTACATCTGTGCCAGAGCCGCCTCTACCTGCTCGTATCCAGACAGGGATGTATTGCTCGGAAAACTCACAAAATCTCTACAATACCAAAATTCTAGGAAGTTATTATACACTAATCCTCAAAGTTCATCTTAGGTCTACGTGCTCTAATCAAAGTTTATCTAAATCTAGCTTCCACGTTTTATAATAAACATCCTCTGATACCAACTGTAACGCCCCGACCCCAGTTACCAAGAGTCGGTGCATTATTACATAACATTGGCATGATCACAAGAAAGATCAAATCTCGAAAGACCGATTGGTTTAGTAGTCTTGGAAACACTAGATATATTCATAAGTCTTACATTACATCATAAAATGAAAAACTACTACAAAAACATATTGTATCCATAATCCACCCTCATATCCCCACATAATATCCCTGCAGGTCATTCATAACTTACTTCTTCACTTCCTGGGAAAAATAAAACATAGAAAAGGGGTGAGCTCAAATGCCCATTAAGGATAACAATATAGCGGAAACTTTCATAAATAAGAATAAACATTTAAGGCAATGTATAACTCAAACAAAAGCCTTTCAAACATGAACTTTCAACATGGTATGGCATAAATAAAATGAAATAATTCCATTTACTTATTCACATTGATATTCTACTAATCGAATAATCACATGCAAAAATCAATAACCACTTTCATAATGTTGGAATGCATAATTCCATACTATCATAACCACATAGTCAAGGCCTCGTGCCTAGATTATAAATAAGATTTTTCCATGGCCTTGTGCCAAGACACTAGTTTTTCTCATGAGACCTACCGATGCAATTTTTATATAAAATACTTACATTTAAAATTGCTAAAAATTACTCCAGTTTTTTTTTCTGAAATCATTATGCAAGCTTTTGAAAACAAAATAACTAATTCGGAGACTTCTCGACTAATTATAGGCCATGATGGCTCCACTTCCAATCCATTCCTATCTAACACACTCGAGAGTCAGGTTTTCTAATAACATTTTTAAGCTTGCGTTAAATACGTATACATTTGCACTGTATTTTCATATTTTTGAGAGAAATATCACTTTTTTTGAAATCATTTAAAAGTCACATAATTATAAAATAAAACCTTTAAATTGAAAATAATCTTATAAGATTGTAAGGGAAGCTTTGAAGATTTTATAACGGCGGAAAATAGCCGCACCCGCCGTATAAGTAAAAAAAACATTCTTACCTTAATTCTGTTGAAAAGGTTAAAAAAGACCTTGTTTTGAAAACGACCGAAAGATTCCTTTATAAACCACTTATAAAAGTCAAAAAGGGTATAAATGACTTTAACTCATATTCAAGTAAATAGTAAAAATGTTTTGAAATACATTTTTAAGAAACATGGATGTGGATGATAAAGAGATCCCAGTAGATTATTACGCATAAACAACCTCGGATAATGAAGAAATTGTGAAATAACCCTTACCTTGTAATTTTCCTTGGTTGGGGTAGGTTAACCTCCTTTATAATGGTGAAATAATTGTTTTTAAATTATACAAGAATCATATATATTAATATGATATCATTTATGATCTTTTAACATTGATTTGTTAATAATATCTTAGAATTATCGTCGTTTCGGGTGTTAACTTACTCATTTTCTTTTATATGTTTTGTTACATAAGCCAGGTTTGTTGTATCTTATTCATATCCAGAATGATATCAAGTCTTTAAACATCATTTTTAAATCATCAAATGATAATTATACTTGAATGGATACGATGGAGAATGAATCTCATCGCGTTCGTGGAGACGGTAGTCCGTACGAACGCACGAGCGACAATATCATTCTTTTGATATTAAAATAATATATAAATGGATGGTATATCATATATACAGAATCATTAACATGTTATATTTATTATTTAATGAGTTACACATCATTATTATACCCATCCAAATAATAATATATTGAATAACAATTACACCACGACGTGGAGACGGTAAGCCGTACGTACGCACGTATGGTGACATGTTATTCAAAGGGTGGATAGAATACTGAATATGGTTGTACAATATTTATAATAACATCACAGTATATGTGAGATACTTGAGTTATTATTTTAGAATGTTATGAACAAAGAAAGAAGAAGTGGAAGAAGAAAGGAACTTTAAAAGGGGTGGTGAAAACATTACCTCTTCTTCGGGTTCTTCCTTTTGATTTGATCAAAAGGGCTCCTTAGGTTGGCTTTCTGATCAAACTAAGGCCTCTAGGTTGTAGTGAGGGATGTTGGGAGAGTATTTGGGCAGATTTTGGCCGAACCAAAATGCTTTGAAGGTGTGATGAAATGAGAAGGAGGAGTGCCCTTTTATAAGAGGGGTGAGGGGCACCTTTGGAAAAGCTAGAAATATTAATTTATAATAAATTCATATTCGGTTTATAATGGATCAAAAGTTGATTATTCAAAGGTTAAGGTGGGGATGGGTCGAAAACAACTCAACCAATATAATTTAGACAGTTTTGGGTACTTATATTAACCTTATCTTTAAGTATTAACTCTAAGTTAATTAGTTTCACTTTTACAATGTCTCTTTGTATTTTTATATAATATGGTTAATAAACTTACTATATACATCCAAGAGACCCCCAAGTGGTCAATTAATGATGAAACTATCATGATATAAGTCTCTTGGCCTAACCTAAGATTTTTAGGAATTTAATAACAATTAATAATATAATATTTGTTTTAAGAACTCTTTTATGCCAATTTTGACACTATTCAATTGTTGATTTTTGTGAAACTCATAACAGATTTATTACTTCGAACAAAGTCAATTAAATCAATCATAATATATCATATTATCCTAGAAAATTAGTTTAATTCATTAAAAGTTTCATATTATATTTATTTGGGTATTTATAATATCAATTATTTTAATTTTTCACTATTATAGTAATTACTGCATCATCATTGGGTCATAAATAAAATAAATTATTTAATTCTAAAAATTATAAATAAAATATAATTATGTAGAAAATCGTTTTATCTTTCTAATGAATATTTATAATCTAAAATCCAACATATATAACCCTATGTAACAATTTTTTTTCTAAAAGATATATGCTTGTGTCATTTTTGTATTCATTTTAACTGAATTAAAATAAAGTGTCATTATCACTTACAAGTGGATCCATGGGGTCCCCAAATCGACCCAAAGATGCCCATGGTCGACCATGTATCAACCAATAGGGTTAAGAGACGTTTTAGGGTAATTTAGTATTATTATAATATTATTTTTTAACCCTTATTTACCGGATTTACCCTTAACCATGGTAAATAAAATATTTACCGCAGTAATTATTCAAAATGCCTAAAAATAAAAGTTACCTATTTACAAAATTTTAACATCCTGATTACAAATATGGAATCCATTTTCCTAAATTCAAAACACAGAAGTGGCAGAAATTAATTTAAAATTAATTCCCGCTGTCAAAACAAAAAGCGAGTTTTTAAGAGATAATAACTATCAAAAGATTGACACTTGTTTATGTTCGGTTTAATTGTAAAATTATGTCCAATGACCAACATTATATTAAATGGTAAAAATATATTCTAAATATACTTTAAAACTACTTAAATTCATAATTTATCACTATTAATTATTTTGATTAAAAAAGTTGATTTTAATTAAAATTTAGTAATTTTCACTATTCATCAAAATATGAAAGTTATCAGAAAAGTATCAAAATTTCACCATAGGCTAAATTCGATATTCCAAATCCCGAAATGAATTCTATTTTAAAATATAAAATATATATAATTTCTAAAAGTAGGTATTACTATTCATAACGGCTAGTTTGTTTGGTTATGGTGTGTTAGAACTTGGTGTTGCGTACAATACACGCTATCGCATTATTCAAAGAGAAGCGTACCGTAGAAGCTTGGGGTGTTTCATTTTAAATTTTTGATGTCCCCATTTAGTCAAAAAGTTTAAAATATTGTATTTAAAAAGGGGTAACTATTAAAAGTTGATAAACGTGCAATAATGAAAATGAATTTGTTCTTGCATTATATCTAAGAAACTCATAATATGGATTCTAAAGTTATAAGGATTATATAAAGTTTAAAATTTAGATAATACTATTCATAACCTCTTTTGAATGGATTTTTTTTTTGTAAGTCATGGTGTGATTGAACTCGGTGTTGCGTGTAGTGCAAGTTATTGAATTATTTTGAAGAAATAACACACTATGAAATCTTGGGGTGTTACATAATAGCCACCTTTGAAGGTGTTAAAAGAATGTTGAACAATTATCGTTTCGGGAGGCCGAAATTCGACGTCCACGGAAACAGTATGTTCTTTAACCATTATATGTCGTTTTGTGAAAGTGTAGCTCGAATCCTTATTATAAAAACATCCTATTATATTGATGATAATTTATTTTCTACAAAATAAATGAATAAAAAGAGTTTTGGGGGTTGGAGAAGCAAAATAAAACAAAAGGACTCAAGTAAACACATTACCTTAAAATCGGGTAACTCCCTTTGGTTTGAGCTCAAAGCTTCCTTGGGAAGACTTCTGCCCAAAGTGGGGCTTCAAGGAGTAAGAGAGGGAAGTGGAGAGACAAAATGGGTAGAGGTTGGCCGAGCCAAAGGCTTTGGGAGTGTGGGTATGGAGGTAGAGGTGGGGGCCTTTTATAAGAGAAGAGGAGGGGCACTCTTGGAAGGTAAAGAAAAGTCACATTATTTTAAAATGGTATTCGGATTTAAGAGGTCCCACATTGATGTGTTTCTAGGATAATGTGAAAGGGGTTCTAAATCCACTCATCCAATAGGTTTTGGACATGGTTAGGTGTTAGATATTACATTATCTTTCCATTTTATTTAAAACGATAAATAATGAGGTCATCGCTGCATCATCATGATGTCATAAATAATTTAATTTATATAATGTCTAAAAATTATAAAAGAAATACTATGATGTAGGAAATCTGTTTATCTTTCCAATGAATATTTATAGTCAAAAATCTGATTTGTATAAACCCATGTAAAAATTGTTTTAGTAAAACATTTCATGTTTGTCTCATTTTTACTTTAACTTTAAATAAAAAGATATTAATGTCATTTTCCAACCAAAGTGGCTTCATGGGGTCCCCAAGTTTACCCATGGGTTTTCTAGGTCGTCCATGAAACATCCAGTGTGGTTAGGACATGTGTAAAGTTTTTTTAATATTATTAAAACATTATTTTTTCCCTAACTACACTAATTACCTCTAATCGCGATTAAAAACTTAATAAGTTACTATTCACCAAAAAATTATTTTTATCCCATTGAACCACATTTTACTTCTTAATGATAACAATGTATGTCGTATTTTTGAAATTCAAAACACAAAGATGGAAAAATTTCATTTAAACGGAAAAATCCGTTTTTATAAGTACCACTTAGTGGTTTCACTATTCATCAAAAATTGAAGTATTTCAGAAAAATCCCAAAAATTCACCCTAAGCAATATTTGATATTCTGAATTCAAAAATTTAAGTCTATTTTAAAAAATTCAAATCATATAAGTCACATTAATTAATTTAATAATTAATTCCCACTGTCAGAGCAAATAGCGTGTTTTTATGAAACAATATGTATCAAAAGATTGACACTAGTTTCAGTCTGATTTCAAAGTGATATTAATTCCAACGACCACTATTGGATTTAATGGTAAAAATATATTCTAATTTCACTTTAAAACCAATTAAAAAGATAATATAATCATATAAATAAATTAGATTAAAAAGATGTTTTGAATTAAAATACAACATTTTACACTATTCATTAAAAAATGAACTTTATCAGAAAGATACCAAAAATTTACACAAAGTAAATTTTGATGTCCCAATTTTTAAGAAGAGTTTAATTTGGTCCAAAAGGATGTATAAGAGTGAACAAAACTATATTTAATGATAGTTCTCCATCAAAAGGTGATAAGTGAATCTTCAGTGAAAACTAGGGCATATACGCCTAAAATTGGATTCTTTCCGTATATTAAGCCTTTATCTTTTATTGGATAAATGTAAAAACATATAAAAACAAATATAATCATATTCTAGTTATTTCTATCCATTACCGCCAATACAACGGCTACATGTTAACTACCATTTAAAATAATATTATTTTATTATTAGAGTGCAAAGTAAGATTCCCAAGAAACTCGTTGTTTCATGTTGGGTACACCATCGAGCATAGCATCCCTTTTAAAGTCATATTAATATTGTATTCACAAATATGGATAAGTATGAAAATTTCATATTCTTTATTTACCTGGGGTGTTACATCCTTCCCCCCTTTTGGGAATTGCGTCCTCGCAATTTTTAAAATTGCGCATGGAAACATCCTTGAAAGTCCCACATCAGAACAAGAGTCGGTAAAACAATCACTTTAAAATAAAGGAAGATAAGTACAGAGGTCACCCGATTTAACCCATATGTAGAAAAACATGGACATGGAAGAAAATGAAAAGGGTCATGTTCTTGAGGGAGAGTTATAGTAAACATATCTTGGAGAAACTTAACTATAAGAAAATCACAAACTTGTGATGGGTTAAACGGTATTCGATTCCCCAGTAGGAAAAGTTAATAGACAACCTTTTTGTTTTAAGTTACTTTTTATTGAGGAATTTATTCATAAGTAAACTTAATCACTTATCATGTTGACTTTCAACTTTTACTAGATTCCTTAATCAAACTCATATTTTTTTCCAAAAGACGAGTATTTAGGGAGACATGTTCACATTAAGAGTAATATAATCAACTTCTAGAGAATCACCTAATCCACCAAAGAGAACTATATACATCCCATGTCATTAGGCTTTAACAAAAACCAAAACCAAAAATGTTAGTACAATGTCAGATAATCCAGAAAAGGATAACCCATTAAAAATAAAATCTATGCTTAATCTCCAAAATTTGTCCAACAAAACCCAAATTTCAACGAGGACCATCCGATAAACAATTTGTCCATAAAATTCTTCAAAGTAAACCAATATAAGATTGAAACCCAAATATTTTAAGGATTTAGTCACATAGTCTTCCATGTTAAATCGTAACATTTATCTCCAAACAACATTAGTTGCTCCTAAAGTCTCGTATTGAAAAGTAATTAACCTAATCACATATCCTCCATGATAGGTTAATCATTTTCATAAATAACCCAAAATCAACTTACTCTTAATTCATAAAATCATATAACTAAAAACAATCAGTCAAACTAACCAGGGACTTCACGTAGTCCAGTGGTAGGAGATAAATACTAGTCGCACTTTGGTTGTGGGTTCGATTCTCGCAGCTTTGTCCGACGCGATGGGTTGTCACACGGTCTGCGTGTTGTCCTTTTTCCAAAACTATATAATTCTTAAATCATTCCCCAAAAAGAGATAAAATCATCAAAAATGATCATAACATATTTTAACCTCAAGTTTATCTCTTTCTTTTCATTTTCCAGCATATCATATAATAACCCATAATTACCTCAAAAGTAAGGATCATATAAACTCTAATGGTTACCTTTATAATTATTACATGAACATCCACATCGATTGGTCATCTCGTACATGATGCATTACAGAACATACCAAGGTTCAAGTGGTTGATCATGACTCCTTGATATTTGGTTTAGAACAACCACGAGTTTCCTCATTGAATCCTCCATTTTATCTAGTATCTTAATCAGAGAACCACCACAGTTTCCTTCAAACGTGTTGTCTCTTTAGTGCCTGCTAGATGCATCCATTCACTAAAAACAGAAATGTCAGTTTGAGTATATCAAAAAAACCATCATGTACTAATGAGGAAGGTAAACACTAAGATATACTTACTCATTCACATTATCTAAAACTAGGACTCTTTCTGAAATCCTAACCATTATGGTAATGTCACTTATTCTTAAAGAATACCCTATCCTCTAAAGTTATCTAAACCGATCTCTGATACGAACATTAAGGCCCCAGCCTTACACCTTACTTAAACTTGAGTTATTACAAGATTACACATTGAGGATCTTTTTAGGTTTAGAGTTTTAGAGAATTAGACCATGAAACTTTCATTACATTCCACATTTAAACAAACCGGTTACATAAAAGAAAATATTAATTCTTCCCATCAACGGAAACATATTTAAAATAAAACACAGATTCTTTCATGACACATCCTTAACACTATCATCACATCATGTACATTTCCCTTGACCTGTGAAAAACATTTCAAAAACATGGGATGAGCATAAAAAGCTCAATAAGGGTTATAAAAATATGGAAAGAAACATGAGTTCATATATACATAAGAATGAAATCATACATTACCCATAAAACATAGGAACATTAACATACCTCATCAAACCATTAATAAAACATAGAAATCATAAGACATAAAGGTAACTTGAGGCATTCATAACATTCTTACGTAGGGAGTAACCATCTTGGTTACGTTTGGAATACCCATCACAGTATATTCCCTAAATCTCATCGGAGAAACCTTAACGTTTCACTCCTTCGTGTTACCCAATGCATTGGAGAGCTATATCGGGCTCACCCGCCCTTAGTTTATCACGGAACCACCCGTCTTCATAATAATTCCCAAGAACCATAACATAATCTTATCACATAAAACATGCATAAAGGAAACATAACATTTCCTCCTTTCAATAACAAGATATCAATACAACACATTGATATAAATACATTATGAAAACCATTTTCAATACCAAAATAAAAGAAAAGTAAAACATGGTATTTATTATTGTTTTAAAAAGAAGGTATGGCTTGTAGAGGAATCCAAAACTCAAATAATGGTCACGTCGGCGGAGAAGTCGTTGTCGCCGCATACGTACGACATAAACATTCTCTTTTGTCATTTAGTAAAACGCTTCGTATAAAAAGATTATTTTTGGATAAACGTAAAAGTAAAAGAGGTTTATACACCATATAAAATAAAGTTGTGTATAAAACAAAATATGCCTCAATGAAAGAAGATTGAGACGAATTCCCATACAAAGACAGTATCATTGGATTAAGGATAAATCAGTTACATAACTATGTGTGACAGACGAATACACGAAAAATAAGTGGGTATAAAGTGTAAAACAATCAGAGGACATTCACACATAATCATAGAACGACATATTCAAGGTTTTCAAGTTTATCCCAAAGAATCAAAATTGGGTTAAGAAGTTACTTTGCAATAATTAGATAGCCTAACAGCGTCACTTCAAAATTCAGAAAAAGAGTTGATGAGAGATAAAAAGGGTATCTCATCACTTGGACATAAAATTCACATCAATAAGGATATATAAGAACATATACCAAAATAATATTATGTTAATTAAAAGACCTAACAAAATAAGTCTTTTAAAAAGAGGAGGGTGAAAGGTTCCCTTACCGACATGGGTATCTTTCGAAACATACACCTAGTGAAAGAAGGACAATACATCAATGATGTAAATACTCATAAAAGAATGTATATTACACAAGGAGTAAAATAATGGGCAGTACATACACCACTAAAAGGAAATTATGGAAAATGTAGCATAAATCTCACGGAAATAAAAGTGAGATGAAAAATCCCTTACGAAAACTCGGCAGCCTAACGATGCCACATAAAACATACAAAAATGGATTGATGAGATCATATAGAGTATCTAATCATACTAACATAATGTTTATAGAAAGTGGAATATATAATAACATCCCCCAACATAACAAAGCGGATCTTAAAAGAAGTGACATAAAGGAGAGTACTTAAAAAGAGGTTAGATCTGTTACGAAAATTTGGCAGCCTAACGGCGCCACTCAAAACTTCCAAAATGGATTGATGAGAGAGAATAGGGTCTCTCATCACATGAAAATAAAAATTACAGTAGGAGTAATATAAGATAATATCCCAATAACAAGAAAGATGAGCTTTAAAAGGAATGACATAAAAGAGTGTACTTAAAAAGAAAGAGTGGAGTAGGATTCGTTACCTCGGGTCCGACTTGACTCGATCGTTCTTGAACGTCCTGAATAATAAAATTGAGTTAATTTCAACATTATTAAGAACCTTTTTCTAGTTCATTAATCCTTTTATATCACTTATTTCCATTTTATAAACATTATGTAATCATTTAAGTTAATAATGTTTCTTTTGTCGATATTTGGTTCTTAAGTCGAAAGTGGACTTCTTACAATTACATGTTGTTCCTGTGGTCAATTGATCATTATATCCAGACTTATATTCATGATTTGGATATCATATATATCATATATATCCAGAATATTAATGTATTTATAATATTACGTAATCATTTAGAGGTAATAAATGAAATGCACCGTTCATGGAGACGGTAAGCCTTACGTACGCATGAACGCTACTTTCATTTCTATGTCATATTAATGAAATTAAAAATAAATGAGAGGTATGTATATTTTAATTCCAGATTTATATTCATCATTTATATGTATCATTCATTATATATATCCATTATATACATGTAATTTTAATAGTACATTACATTTGGGGATAAGAAATGAAATGCACCGTTCATGGAGACGGTAAGCCGTACGTACGCATGAACGCTACTTTCATTTCTATCACATACTTTAATGGAAGGAAATAATAATGATATAGAAGTACATTATAATTCCATTATATCATCGTATATAATAACATTAAATCCATCCTTTATACGTCCCACGTATGGCATTAACGAATCACATCACATTGAGGGGGCGGTAGTCCGCACTTCCTAAAATGAAGATATCGCGTATACCCATAATGGATGCCATAAAGGTAACCCACAAATGGAAAATACAGAAGCTTAAGTAAAACATAAACATATAATATATCATACATCAATATAGTGTCATCATAATGGCCACATTTGAAGGTGTTAAAAGAATGTTGAACAATCATCGTTTCGGGAGGCCGAAATTCTCCATCCACAGAAACAGTATGTTCTTTAACCATTATATGTAGTTGTTTGAAATTGTAGCTCTAATACTTCTTATAAAAACATCCTAGTATATTTATGATACTGTAGTTGTTACGAAATAAATGAATAAAAAGAGTTTAGGGGGTTGGAGAAGAAAAATCAAACAAAAGGACTCAAGTGAACACATTACCTTAAAATCGTGTAACTCCCTTTGGTTTGAGCTCAAAGGCTTCCTTGGGAAGACTTATGCCCAAAGTGAGGCATCAAGGAGTAATAGAGGGATGTGGAGAGACAAAATGGGCTGAGTTTGGCCGAGCCAAAGGCTTTTGGATTGTGGTTATGGAGGTAGAGGTGGGGGCCTTTTATAAGAGGAGAGGAGGGGCACTCTTGAAGGTAAAGAAAATTCACTTTATTTTAAAATGGTATTCGGATTTAAGAAGTCCCACATTGATTTGTTTAGAGGATAAGGTGATCAGGGTTCGAAATCCACTCATCCAATAGGTTTTGTACATGTTTAGGTCTTTGATATTACATTATCTTTCCATTTTATTTAAAACGTTAAATAATGAGGTCATCGCTGCATCATCATGATGTCATAAATAATTTAATTTATTTAATGTCTAAAAATTATAAAAAAAATACTATGATGTAGGAAATATTTTTTTATTTACAATGAATATTTATAGTCAAAAATCGGATTTTTATAACCCCATGTAAAAATTGTTTTAGTAAAACATTTCATGTTTGTCTCATTTTTACTTTAACTTTAAATAAAAAGATATTAATGTCATTTTCCAACCAAAGTGGCTTCATGGGGTCACCATGTTGACCCATGGGTTTTCTTGGCCGTCCATGAAACATTAAATGAGGTTAGGACATGTGTCAAGTTCATTTCATATTATTAAAACATTATTTTTACCTTAACTACAATAATTACCTCTAATTGCGATTAAAAACTTAATAAGTTACTATTCACCAAAAAATTATTTTTGTCCCATTGAACCACATTTTACTTCTTAATGACAACCATGTATGTCGTATTTTTGAAATTCAATACACAAAGATGGAAAAATTTCATTTAAACGGAAAAATCAGTTTTTATAAGTACCACTTAGTGGATTTCACTATTCATCAAAAATTGAAGTTTTTCAGAAAAATCCCAAAAATTCACCCTAAGATATATTTGATATTCCAAATTCAAAAATGAAGTATATTTTAAAAAATTCAAATCAAATAAGTCACATTAATTAATTTAATAATTAATTCCCTCTGTCAGAGCAAATAGCGTGTTTTTATGAAACAATATGTATCAAAAGATTGACACTAGTTTAAGTCTTATTTCAAAGTGAAATTAATTCCAACGACCACTATTGGATTTAATGGTAAAAATATATTCTAATTTCACTTTAAAACCAATTAAAAAGATAATCTAATCATATAAATAAATTAGATTAAAAAGAGGTTTTGAATTAAAATACAACATTTTATACTATTCATTAAAAAATGAACTTTATCAGAAAGATACCAAAAATTTACACAAAGTAAATTTTGATGTCACAATTCTTAAGAAGAGTTTTATTTGGTCCAAAAGGATGTATAAGAGTGAACAAAACTATATTTAATGACAGTTCTCCATCAAAAGGCGATAAGTGAACCTTTAGTGAAAAATAGGGCATATACGCCTAAAATTGAATTTATTCCGTATTTTAAGACTTTATCTTTTATTGGATAAATGTAAAAACATTTAAAAACATATATAATCATATTATTGTTATTTCTATACATTACCACCAATACAACGGCTACATGTTAACTATCATTTAAAATAATATTATTTTATTATTAGAGTGCAACGTAAGATTCCCAAGAAACTCGTTGTTGCGTGTTGGGTACGCCATCGAACATAGAGTCCCCTCTAAAGTCATATTAATATTTTATTCACAAATATGGATAAGTATGAAAATGT
Organism: Viscum album; assembly: GCA_963277665.1. Lineage (NCBI taxonomy): Eukaryota > Viridiplantae > Streptophyta > Magnoliopsida > Santalales > Viscaceae > Viscum > Viscum album. The sequence continues at coordinate 614,576,080 of OY728162.1, forward strand.
CGTATTCTTTATTTACCTGGGGTGTTAAAAATAATTTTGAGAGGCTTTTCACAATAAGACAGATCAAGTTCCAATTCCATTTCCTCATAGGTGAGTACATGTGTGGGGCCAGGCATGTATTTTCTCAATACTGATACACAGAACACATCTTGAACATTGTAGAGACATGGTAGAATTGGAAAACAGTAAGCCACAGCCCCAAATCGTTCTATAATTTTGTATGGTATGATGTTCCTGGGACTTAATTTACCCTTCTTACCAAAACTTATAACACCCTTCCATGGAGATACCTTCAAGAAAACATGATCCCCAACATAAAATTAAAAATACTTCAGTTATCAGCATAACACATTTTTTTACTTTATGGTGCTTTGATGTGCGTTTGGATAATCTTCACATATTCATTCGTTTCCTCAACATGATCTGGGCCTACAAGTTTTATTTCACCTACATAATCCTTACATGTTAGTGTGCGACATCTCTTTCCCTATAATGCTTTAAATGGTGCCATCTGAATACTTGAATGGAAGCTATTATTATAGGAAAATTATACAAGAGGTAAATATTGATCCCACATACCTTGAAAGTCATGTGAGAAAGATCTCAACATGTCTTCTAAGGTTTGAATAGTCCATTCTGATTGTCCATCAATTTGATGGTGGTAGGAAGTTCTCAAACGAAGTTCAGTATCCAGGGACTTCTAAATACATTTATAGAATCTTGATGTAAAATGGGGATCATGATTAGAAATAATCAATAGGGGTACTCCATGAAGTCTTACAACTTCATTAATATATAGTATTGTTAAATTTCAAGAGGTAAATATTCTATTATAGCAAGAAAATGAGGTGAATTGGTAAGACGATCAAAAATGACCCATATTGCATAATCCCTTATAGGTTTCTTTGGTTTCCCTGTAACAAAGACCATAGTAATATTATCCCATTTCAAATCAGGTATGGAAAAGGGTTGCATGACTCTTCCAGGCTATTTCCTCCCAGAATTCACTTATTAAAAAACAAAACATATTGACACAGAATCAGCAATCTCCCTCTTCATGTTGTCCCACTAAAAATGTTCCTTGAACTCACTAATTATCTAGGTGCTAACATGGTTTATAGAGAAATTGGAGCTATGAGCATCATCTAACAATAACCATTTCATATCAGGTATGTTAGGAACACAATGTATCTTCCAAAATTTTAAAATTCCATCTTCATATATAAATTCACTCAATCTCCCATCACTCGCAACATTAATTTTCTACTGAAATTCCTTTTCATCAGTCTGATAACTCTTTATCCTTTATGGTAAATATGGTTTGGTAACCTTTTTGAAAAAGTATTGATGTCTCACCTTCCATGATTATTCCCATATACATTTTACTATATCCATGAAAATATGATCCCTTTCAACTATCGTCTTCTTCAAAACTCCATTATCTTTTATTCTCAAAGCATATTCCACCTTATTTTCCCTCCAGGGGTGGTAGTTTATTTTTCAATCATAATACTTGACTTGCTAAAGCCATCAACTTGGCCTCATGTTGAAGAATTTTTGTGAGAAAATATACTTCCAACTATTGTGATAAGTATATATCTAACATTTTTAACCATAGAGATTATGTCTCCATATTTTCAGATCAAATATTACAGCTACTAACTCAAGATAATTAGTAGGATAGTTTTTCTCATGAATTTTTAGCTTCCATGATATATAGGAGATAACACTTCCATTCTTCATAAAGACAAAACCAAGTCCTTTCTTTGAAGCATCACATTAAATAACAAACTCATCTTTCCCCGATGGTAGAGTCAATTTAAGATAATTGACTAATATTCTATTCAGTATTGCAAAACATTCATCACACTCTTTTGTCCAAACAAATTTAACACCTATACGTGTGAGCTTTGTTAATGGGTTAGCCAACCGGGAAAAATTCTGGACGAAAGGTCGATAAAGACCTGCTAAACCAATAAAACTGCATACCTTAGTTATACTCTTTGGTGCTGGCCATTCTTAGATTTCCTTGGACTTTGATGGAACAATAGAGATTCAATCCATAGAGACAATATGTCCATTAAAATAAATCTCTTGAAGCCAGAATTCACACATGATAAATTTACTGTATAATTCATTTCCTCTAAGAGTCTTCAGAATAATTTTCATGTGATTTTAATGATCTTCATAACATTTGGAGTATACCAAGATATCATCAATAAATACGACTAAAAATTCATCATGATATTTATTAAAAACTCTATTCATTGGATCCATGAAGAAAGAGGGTGAATTAGTCAACCCAAAAGGTTGTATTGTAAACTCACAAAGCCCATACCTGGTTCAAAATATTGTTTTCAGAATGTCTTCATTCTTCACACCCAACTGATGATATCCATATCAAAGGTCAATCATTCAGAAATATTTATATCCATGAAGTTGGTCGAATAAATCATAAATGTGAGGTAAGGGATAATTGTTCTTTATTGTTATATCATTGATCCCCCAGTAGTCAATGTACAACCTCATATATCCATCTTTCTTCTTAAAAAAAATAACTGGGGCACCGCAATGAGAAAAATTCGGTTTAATAAATCTATTATTACTCAATTACTCTAGTTGGTTCTTAATTCAACGAATTCTATAGTACCCATCCTATAATTGTTCTTTGATATGGGCCTTGAACCAGGAATTAAATCAATGTAAAACACAATTTCTCATTTTGGATAAAGTCCATGAAAATCTTCTAGAAACACATCGACACATTATTTCACAATATATATGTCCCCTATTTGAACATTACCTTCATCAACCATTGTTATTTCATTATATTCCTCCCCAATAATTGTATTTAGTTGAGCTACTGGGGGTGGATCTAGATAAGAATTAGGTGGTGATGTTTATGCTCTTAAGATATGGTAATCTTTATCAATATCAAGAATGTTAACCTTCTTCTTCTTATGATACATTTTTGCATCAAGTTCCTAAAGAGAATCTGCGGAAATGATTATTTCAAATTAAATAATGGTTATGATGATTAGATCAGTAGATAAAGAACATATATATTCTTTAATGGGAACTGATTCACAAAACATTGTTGCAATTATACTTCCCTTATGTGTTTTTACAGACAACTCCCTTGTTAAGTCAAATTGAAAATATCTTTTTGTTATAGAAAAATCTAATGATATGAAACAATGCAATGATCCAAAATCAAATAAATCATTTTCTAAACTTGAGGAAACCATTAAATTACCTACCACCACATATTTCAAAGATTTATCTTTAGCAGTAGTGATAGAATAAGCTTGTCCTTTTCTGAGGTATGTTTCCTTGGTGCTTAGGACATTCATTTGAAAAATTACCCCTTTCTCAATAATTTTAGCATTCAATATTGAAAACCTCATTCTTTACCTTACAATCACGAGCTCGTTGGAGCTTTTCACCAGACTTATAATAAACTCTCATTCTTTTCAGGCAAGTACATGGGTGTTTCTTCCCACATTTACTATAGTATATATATTCAACTTTTCCCTTCATCCACTTATTTCAATTTTAAGAGTGTTAAATAGATATATTATTCACTTTCTTTGCTATAATGTCATAAGACTTAGCGAATAAATTTTTTGTCTTTATATCACAATAGACAATATCATCATATGATAAGAAGGATTGTGAGACTAATGCTTATCGGAGAAATGGTTTTAACCCATCAAATAATTGATCAATCATACTTCATGGGGTTCCTATATAATTTGTTGCATGCCTTGCTGTATTTTTAAATTTAGACTCATACTTTGCGACATTTTCATCATCCTTTTGCCTTAGACTCAGAAAATGCCTTTCCATATCCTCTCGATGCTCATGAGAAATTATTTTTCTCTGAAAATATCTTTATACACCTTCCATTCCATATTTGATACTTCATAATCTTTCTTTATGTTTTGAATGAATGAAAACCATTAATATTCATCTCCTGTGAGGTGACAAACTATCATGACAATATTTCCCCTTTTGCAACTCCCCATAGCTTGAAATATTTATTCTAGGGAATTTATCCATTTCTCAGCTGTGAATGGATTTTTACTCCCATTGAATGTTTGTGGTTTTTTCCTCATGAAGAGGTCTAACATTTATCCTCCACGTGGTGGATTAGGGTGCTCTATATGGGTAAGGTAATTATTCCTATCCTTAGTGAGTTGTCCTAGTATGGTAATAAGAAGATCAACACTAGTTGCTTCACCAGCTCCACTATAATTATCTTTAATAGGATGGAAATCCCTAAATGGATTACGTGTATTGATACACATTCCATTTACTCTAATATATTCCATTTCTAAAATATGGAATACACTAGATTAGTTTATGAATCACAAAATATAATTTCAAACATGTAAAATAGTTAACATAAATTGTACAGTTTATGGATATAGTCCATAGTAACAAAAATGTTTTCATTGAGGAAGTATATACTCATAAACCCTTTATAATGGTTTGTAATGACAATGTGAAGTACCCTAATAATATTACCCAAGTGTGTTGTAACCAAGAGTGCAGCAAGGCATGTTGTCGTGCACCATTTTTTGTTCGAGTTTAGCACAACATGGTGTTTTTGGGTACTTCCCCTATGTACATTTTTTCTAGATTCGCCTTTACTTGCTCGTATCCAGACATGGATATATTTCCTAGAAAACATAAAAAATCTCTACAATACATAAATTCTATGAAGTTATTATCTTCTAATCTTCAAATTCTATCTTATGGTAATTTTCTCTAATCATAGATTCTATAAATCTAGATTCCAAGTTTTGTACTAAACTTCCTCTGATAGAAACTATAACACTCCAAACCTAGTCACCTAGAGTCAGTTCATTATTACATAACATTTTCATGATCATAAAATATAAAGTCTTGAACGACTGATTAGTTTAGTATCCATGGAAATACTAGATACCATCATAAGTTTTACATTACAGTATAAAAAGAAAAACTACAACAACATAGTCTTCATAGGCAACACTTATACCCCTTAGAGTATCCCTGTAGGTCTGTCATAATATACTTCTTATGATTATGGGGAAAATAAAACATAGAGAGGGGTGAGCTCAGATTCTCAGTAAGGATAACAACATAGTGGAAACATTGATAAATAAGCATAAACATTTAAGACAATGTAAGACTAAATCAGAAGCCTTTTAAACATGAACTTCAGTATAATATGGAAAGGATAAAATCAAATAATTCGATTTACCTATTCACATTGGTATTCTAATAGTCGAATAATCACTTGCAATATCAATAGCCACTTTCATAATGATGGAATGAATAATGAAAGACTTCATAACCACATAGTCATGGCCTTATTCCAAGACTACAAATAAGATATTGTCTAGGCCATGTGAAAAGACACAAGTTTGTATCATGAGACATATAGTTGCATCGATGAGCTATAGTAGGCCCCACCTATCCCTTAACATGTTCAATGCATTCCTCATATGAAAAGGTTTAAACATAACATAATCTTTCATATTAAAACTAGCTTAAAAAATGTCAATACTATATCCATAAACCTTGAATGGTGTAAAAATAACACATTCACAGTCAAACATATAAAAAACCATCAATACAATATGGATGTTTTGTATCATAATAAATCAACTTCAAATAAGCTTAAAATCCAACAAAGGATGTTGACATAGATGAAATCAAAATTTTTTATAGATATATCTCTTTCTATTCTGAAATCATTTTAAAGTCATATAATTATAAAAGGAAAATTTTATTTTGAAAATATTCGTATATTCATGTTATGGAAGCTTAGAAAATGATATAACAGTGGAAAATAGCTGCACCCACCGTATAACCCATGTTCTTTTCTTTAGTTATATGTAGCTTTGTTTCTTGCTCTTTTAAAAAAATTGCATGGAAAATGAATGAAAGATTCCTTTAAAAACATATAAGGTCAAATAATGGTATAAATAACTCTAACCCATTTTCTAGTAAATAGTAAAAAAAATTAAATACGTTTTTTATGAAAACATGGATGTGGATGATAAATAGTTCCTAGTAGATACTTGCGTAAAAACAACCTCAGATAATAAAGAGATAGTAAAATTAACCCTTACCATGTACTTTTACATGGAAGAGGGTAGGTTAACCACCTGTATAATGGTGAAATTATTGTTATTAAATTATTCATTAACAATAATATGATATCATATATGATCTTCTAATATTTATTTGTTAATGATATTTTAGTAGTATGATCGTTTCGGGTGTCAACTGATTCATTTTCCATTATATGATTTGTTACGTAAGTAATTTTTTTATGGATAGGATGTTTCTTATTCATATTCATAATGATATTAAATCTTGAAACAATATTTTTAATCATCAAATGAAAATTATTCTTTAATTGATATGATGGGGAATGAATCTCATCGCATTTGTGGAGAAGGTAAACCGTGTGTACACATGAGCGACAATATTATTATTTTGATATTAAAAAAATATATATTTGGATGTTATATCATATATAAAGAATCATTATCATTTTATATTTATTATTTATGTAATTTATACTCATTTTTATACCCATCCAAATGATGATGTGTTTGAATAACAGACTACACCATGACATGGAGACGGTAATCCTTACGTACACACGTATGGTGACTTTGTCATTTATAGGATGGATAAAATAATGAATATGGCTGTAAAATTTTTATAATAACATATCATTATATAAAATATACTGAATTTATTATTTTATAATGGAAACAACAAATAAAGAATAATTTGTTGAAGAAACGAACTTGAAAGAGGTGATGAAATATTTACCTCTTCTCCGGGTTCATCATTTCGATTTGATGAAAAGGGCTCCATTGGTTGGCATTATGACTAGAGGGAGGTCTCTAGGATTAAAGGAGGAAAGTTTCAAGTATATATGGTCAGGTTTTTGTTGATCCAAATGTATTTTAATGTGTGAATTTGAGAAGGGGATGTGCCCTTTTATGAGATAGGTGAGGGTCACTTTAGAAAAAACATGGAATATTATTTTATAATAAAACCATTTTCCATTTCTAATGGATCATAAGTGAATTATTTAAAGTAAAAGGTGGGTATGGGTCTAAAACCACTCAACCAATAGTTTTTAGATAGGTTTGGGTCACTATATTGACCTTATCGTTATGATTTAACTCTTTGTTAAATTGTTTGATATTTACCATGTCTATTTGTACTTTTATATTTTATTGTTAATATACATACTATAAAAATCAATTTGAAACACAAGTGGTTCATTAATTACACATATAATATTATTTATGACCTTTGGGTGAACCTTATATTTTTAGGAATAAAATACAAATTCATAATATAATATTTGTTTTAAAAACTATTTTATGTCGATTTTAACACTATTTGGTTTTTTGTTTTTGTTAAATTCATAACACCATTATTAAATCAAAAATAATAAATTTAGTCAAACAAAAATTTCATATTAACCTAAATAAATTAGTTTAATTTATTAAAAGTCTCAATTTAGATTTCTTTGGATATTTATCATATCAATTATTTTAATCATTCATTAATAAGGCAATTACTGCATCATCATTGTGTCATAAATAAATATAACTATTTAATGTCTAAAATTTATAAATAAAATACCATTATGTAGGAAATAATTTTTTCTTTCTATTGAATATTTTTATTCGATTTATTATTATCTATAGCCAAATATTAAAAATGGGTTAGCTATTAAACTTTGATTTTAACTCGTTTAACACTTCTTTAAATAAAACAATGATAAATGACTTAATATATTCCAAGTGGACCAAAGAGGTTCATATTTCATTACTAATGATATTTTGGATCAAATTATATTTATAAAATATAATTAGAACATTTTTAAGGTAATTATGATTCATTTTTACCCATAATTACCCTATTTACTATTACCCGTGGTAAATTAAAGTAAAAAAGTCACTATTCACCAAAAATTATTTTCATCTTATTCAACCAAATTTTACATACTAATATTAGCCGTTTCAATTGGATTTTTTAAATTCAGCTGTAAAAAAAGGTAAAATTATGTTTTATGCAAATTTGCAAATTCTCCTAGGAGATGGGTAAAAGATGGTTAAAAGTTAAATACAATATATATATATATATATCTAAACTCATTATAAAATGACTTCAATGAATTAAATTGAACATATATAAGTATTATTTATATGTTTATACCTAAAATAAATTTAAATAAAATAAATAATTATTTAAATAAAATTTTGGTTTTAAACAATAACTTTGTCTTTTTCACTATTAATAAAAAAATTGAATGTTTTTAAAAAAAATACCAAAACATAACCCTAAGTTAATCTCGATATTCCAAATCCCAAAATTAAGTCTATTTTGAATGGAAAAATTTATAAAATTTCAAAAAAGGGTATTACTATTTATAACGACATGTTTGATTGGTCGTGATGTGTTAGAATCTCGAAGTTACATATAATGCATTCTATTGCATTATTCAAAGTGAAACGTATCGTGAAATCATGGGGTGTTACTTCCATACTAACCATCTCTTTTTTTAACTCTCATTCAACACAAAAACAAATATCTAATGAAACATATAGACTAAAAATAAAAGCATTTTTCTACTTGTATTGGTATGGGTTACTAACAACTCCCAATCATTAGGATTCTCATCCCTAAGAAGCATAAATCAATTTATTGATGAAACATTTACAATAATTACTTTTCTATATCATAGTTACACTCTCATGTCCCATCAAAGAGTGAAAAATGAAAACATTTTAATTAAAAAATATTAATGATCTTTCTCAAGTTTTCCTTCTGACATCAGATAATTGAATTTATATATAAATTGAAGGATCTTTAAAGTTTAATTAGTCTAAATCACAATATGTTAATTCTAAATTTAATAATATGGTATATTGATAAATTTACGTAGCTAGGACACAAGAAATGTTTTAAGTGTGTAATTGAATATTGGAGTTAGAAAAAAATTAATAAGATACTTCTCTAACTCAGGGTAGTATCATCAATTGAACTAAATACATGGGATTCAGTTTCCCTTTATTTATAATGCATTAGTTAGAAAATATAATATACACCCAATGAAACATGTGGTCACTCTCACCAGATTTTGTAGGGCATATCTGATTAGTGGTATAATTCATGTGTTATATTTGAGTTGTTATAATACATTTCAAGAATAATTACTAATATTTTGTTATTATTTGATTAATTTATATATTATTTAAGTGTGAATTTAATATCACATTTCTACATTGATTAGAGAGAAATACCACCCATATAAGGATTCAAATGGAGCTATTTGTATAGATGAATAATAAATAATATTATATAATTAGTCAACAAGAGATACATGATCCACCCATGGGCTACCAAAACAAATACGCAGGCCCAATCCCTATCCAAAAATATAAATATTCCACTTATACATTCTATCAATATATGATTATAAAGTAGTTATTTGTTTTCTTGAGAACCCAATTCATGATGGATACCCTTCCAAGACCATGATTTAAACCTATAATCTCTTTCAGAAATGATACTAAATAGAAAAGGATGAATCTTAATTATCTCCATTAAATATCATTCCCATAATTATCCCACAAAATAAAAATTCTTGATTGGAAGATAGTGGGTTTTCTTAGATAAAAAATTATCTATTACCCATATTGTTTTTATTCATTTAGGTGTTCATGGAAGTCAGGTCAAACATTCAATTGTTACCAAAACCCATTTCAATACCGAGAGGGGTTGTGGATGAATTGTACTTATAGGATTATAATGTTATTATATTGAATTTTGGGAGGTCATAAATTTTGAAATAAATAATATAATTATTTTTTAAAAAAAATCAACCCAAATTGGTGATGGAATCCATATTTCATTTTTGTGATTTCAGGGTGGAATTCACAATTCAAGGCATAAAATTATTTAATGATTAACTCCATCATGGTAGTGGTATATATAATCATCCCATCCATATAGTATATTGGTGAATAATACTTAAAACTACATTTAAAAGCCTTGTAATTTTTGTTTTTTGTGGATTAATTTCCTTAAATATTTATATACATGTATCTTGATTTATCCTTAACGTTTTTGTAGTGTTTTGGTGTCTTGGGGCCCTGGAATTAATATATTGAAAAAATAATATTTTTAATTAATGGTCGTTCATTATTTCATTGTTTTATGTTTTCAAATAGTTTTAGACTTTATATAGAATATCTGATACCACAATTTATTTTGAAATGTGGGTTTCATCCTATGTGTGACCTTAGGTTGGTTGGAACTAGACATCTGCTTATGGAATCCATTGGTAGGTTTATTTAATTAATTAAATAATTTAATTTATTTATTTTTATTAAATGAGATAAAATATTGAATATTCTATAAATTCTCTTTTTTTAAATAACTAGTTTTATATGTATAACCATATGATGATTTGAAATGATGAAAACAGTCGTTCTTCAATGATTATATTGATTAGATGATGAAAAATAGTCTGATTGTGTTGGATTGGGGTTATGAAATTACAGTGGGTCATATATATCACTAGTGAACCTGTTTTATACCATTGATCAATCCAAAATTAATATTGGAGTCATTATTTGTGTTTTCCACCATTTTGATTAAATGACTGAGCATGGATTCATATCTTCATTTTTTATCCTAAATTTAACACACTTCACATGATCCCATCAAAAAAATTGAGTTGTTTAAATAAATTTATAGTTTTATTCATTGAAAAGAAAAATGTATTTACCTGAATATGAAATTGTTGACTAGGAACACAACTCTAGTGAATCTTTCACCTTGTTTGTGAGAATTTAAACACACAATTATTCTTGTTCATCATAGCTAGAAAATGGAGATGAATTAATAAATTTTAAGAACATTCTCGAGAATGATCAAATTCTTGGACTTTTGGTGGTTGTGTGAATGATGATCATGATGGATATTTTTTGAATGATCATAATTGTTTTCTTGATGTGGGTGAAATTAACATGGATTTTGGATCTGGAGTGGTGATAACATTGTCCAAGAGTGATAGTTGAATCCGTGTATACTTCTAGTTACCAAAATTCAATCACTAGTGATAGATCGGTCATGGAAAACCCTATATCAGGGTCCCCTGTTTGATTATCAGTGAGAATATTGATGGTGAAAAAATAAAAAAGATCAAATATCCTTACTAGTTTTCAATGTAAACAGCAACTACACTACATATAACCTATGAAAAAAAACCAATAGTCCCCCAAATAAAAAATGTAATGTCTTTGAGAAGATAAAGATCCCACACCCTGAGGCCAAGGACAATGAAGTGTGACTACACATTAGAAAAAATATATGTCTACCAGCTGCACATGTCTAGGCAGCTATGTAGAACATCACATCTTGTACACAGGGATTATACATTCATGACAATAGGTACATAGGCATAGCATAGTACTTGGTTATGATAGGCACATGGCAATGTATACATGCATGACTCAACATACACTGGCATAACTAGATGTACATGAACCTGACTAGTTATACACAGGCATGAACAGGAGAATAGGGAAAGTCCCCAAGTGGCCAAGACATCTACTGTAGTCAAATTATACACCTTATAGTAAAACATTTCATTACATGTCATGTTCAGGTGAGGAAATTTCCAAGTTATGATGTTATGTCACATGACATCAGGCCCCTATTACACACTGTGATACATTCTTAGGTTCTTCCATCTCATTTATCTTCTTCTTATAGACTCATATTTTTTTCATTGAGTGTCCTATATGAAGCTTTTTTCTATGAATAATTTCATGGAATATCTTTTAGTGACTTTTGGGATACATCGTTATGTGTTGAGAGCACGATTCGTCATCATGAGATGGTACACCAGCAAAAGTTATCAACAATGATCATTAAGTAGTGGTTAGGGTTGACCCACCCCCTGTTTCAAATGTTGTCTAGTCTCTCAAACTCTTTAAATCAGTTTTGTGGTACCCCCATATGTATGTGGGAGCATCTCCTATAATGGTTTATGTTCCATTTGATTATGCAGTGTAGTGGATAGGTGTAGACCCTCTACCTATTGAGGTAACCATGACACTAATGACCCAGGGAAGAAATCATATATCAATCTAACAACTGAGTGGTTCCCCCACCCCCAAAAATTTTTTTCCATTCATACTCTACCTACTATCTCTCACTAATATGACTCCACATGGCGTGGTTCCTCTATTCAATTATTGACACCCATTATAAAAATATGATGTGGGTCATATAATTATATATTTTGACATTTTCAGTCATAGTTATCAGTGGTGTTCCATGGATACTCAACATATTTTCTTGGATAGACACACTATATGTTTCTGATTAGTGTCAAAGCATTGGAGCTACATGAAGGAACATCATCCTATACTAGGTTGTGGAGATGGAGATCCCCTTTCACACTTGTCTAAAATTATTTTTCTCTATGTATATTTTGATGTTTTTGTTTCCCACATATGCTAGGTTGAGATTAACATTCTTGTGTCTATATATTAGTCCATATGAATTTTTCAGGGTAAAATAATGTGTATGTATGTACTCACCCAAGAATGGAATTTTCCCAAATCTTTCGTGTCGTATGTAGATGATAGGAAGTTATATGTTGACATAAGTTAATCATAGTGCAACCTTATGTGAATAAACTATTTTTAGTGATCAGACATAGAGATTAATAGACATTATTTCTCATATGATTCTTATCCTAGTTGATTGTTAGGTTGGGGCTTCATTATAATTTGGTTGTATAATCTTCTTCTTTTATTTGATTTTTACTACCATTCTCTTTCATATTTTCATAGAGGTTATTCTATGCATATTTACAATCCATATGTTGTTGTATTATATATTCCATATCACTCATTCATGGAGATGGTAGGGTGTTATTGTATAGGTATATTCAATAATAGATTCCAATTTATTTTATTCTATCTCAAAACTAATCACCATTCACATGACTATATGAGGTGGGATTGATTTGGTGATAGCTCATCCTTCCACTGCCGAGGCAATCCCTAGTGGGTTGATGTAAATAATTTGACCCCAATATCCAAGAACTGGTGCCTTCATTTATTACATTGTCATAAGATACAATGAATCACATCCCTAATTATCAAATAGATTATTAGTTTCGTAAAAATAGTTACATACTTGGATCATAGATTATAATTGAAAATGAAATAAATTGTAATTCCATATAAAACACCGTTATTCTCCTAGATTATTTTTTTTTGTCAGTTATAATATACATATTGGCATCCTGGGGGAAATCAAAACAATGAAAATGGGTCATCTCATATGCTAATTAAGGGTAATAATATAGAAGAAGCTATCGTGAATAAGCATAAACAATAAGTCACGATGAATTACTAAAACATACTCTATTTAAACACAGTCACTTGAATAATATTATATGAAGAAATGATGATAAAATATTTTCTTATAAATAATCACATGAGAATGAAACTAAACCATGGATATTATACTAGTTGAATAATCACATAGAATATCAATATATTATCTCATTATGAGGGAATGCATAATTCTAGATTTCTAAAACATATTATCAAGGCATCATCTAATAAATATACATAAATGGGTAATGTCTTCTCCAAAGCTCTATCTAGTTCGTCTCACAAGATTATATAATGCGTCGACGGGTTGTAGCACCCCCCGTCACTTAATATGTCCTATGAACTCTTAATATTAATGGGTAGAAACATATTAAACATACATTTATTATTTAAACAATAATTCAAAATGTAAATACTTCTCCTATTAAATAAACATAACCATAAACCATAAAATGAAATTTTGGGTAAAAATTGTACACCAACATTAAAAATTATATTAAACGGATCGATAAATCATGATAAATGTTACCATAAAAAATCAAACATAAAATATAATGGGATTCAGAAATATATATTTTCTTAGATACAATAATGAACTGTTAATTCTCATTGGATTGAGAGAAAAATGATTCATTACTGGCCCTTACCAACATTCCGGAGATGCCAAAGGCTGGAAATAACTTCTAATGGATTTCAAATACAAGTGGGGGATGATTTAACTATTAGAATATAAACAAACAAACCAATAAACCATAAACCAACAATTTACTAAATGATACACGAATAAAAGTAAGAAAACTAAACAACATCATGTAACTAAAATCCATGACGAAGTTTAAGATAGTGGAAGACGAAACCATTGTTAATGTAATAAGTGTAAAAATAACTGAAGAATCTCAAGAGGCAACATGACTCCATTCTCTTCAAGCTCCAATATCCATAATCACAGAAAAGACAAAATATCATGAGGTAGTGCTAAAACATGGGAAATGTAACCTTTACCCCTGTCCTGGTAGATAACATCTTCTAGAGAACCAAATTTACTGAGAAACAGTAAGTATAAAACTCATTAGTTTTCCCCATTGACATCCCTACTCATGCCACTAGAATATAAAAGTGAGCGACATTTATGTAAAACAATTTACCAAAACAATTTATAACGAAATACAAACAAGTTCCAAAAATAGTATGAAACCAAGGGAAAACAAAAGTAAATGAGACCAATATACAACAAGTTATTTTTCCACAAAAACAACTAATCAAATATTAAAACCAATTCTTCATATCATTTGTAATACCCAATCTATATTTCACAATACAACCACACATGCATGCTTGGATTGACAGTTCCATACTCATGAGCGATCTCTCATCCAACTATCTTATTTCCCAATGGCACATGCCCTCGATCTATGTTGACATACCTTGTAACCCAATGGTACTCAACCCTTATTAATTTCCCAATAAGCACGAACTCACACCAACACCATTTAAGAAAAATATTTCCATTTTCTAAACAAACCATTCTAATAAAACCGAAATTTTATTGAAAACACAAACACCACCAATATAAAAGAAACATTTCATTTCAATAAACCATTCCCATTTATTTAAAAAATAATATCAAATTAATGTACCAACAATCCAAAAATATCCCCTTTTTAAAATCTATTTTTTAAAACCACGAACTAAATCACTTTATTTAAACACCGAATTTTCCAAATTTTACAAGCATCAATAAAAAATGATTCCAATAACAATCTGACAACCAAATACCAATAAATTCTACACCACACAATAAATTTTAAATCTTTCCAACAATTTATACTATGTGGAGTCGAGAATGAAGCCTCCTACCTCGAAGATTTGATAAAACCCCCAATGAATGATGAACACACATGAAAATCTGGTCAATTCTCTAAGAACCCATCTAAGATCTATACTAATAGAAAGATCAAGAGAAAACATAATAATACATGGAATCCAAACACCTATATCTACCCATAAAGTGAGTAGATATATGAATCCAAGAGAAGGGAGTAAGAAGATATAAGTATATCCAAGAAACCGATTGTGAAAGAAGAACAACGATCATATACCTCAAAAATCCAACATCGATTCACCATGGGAAGCCATTTGATCCCCTTCAGAAAGATGGGTGAAAATTACATGTCCATAGGAAAGAGAAAAATCCCAATTTACAGTTTTTTTGGTAAAAAAACATGGGAGTAATGGAAAAAATGGTTGATATTATATTATTATACATCTCAATTTGACTATGTGGACTATTTGGAAAATCATGAACTAACCGTATGAAAACCCGTGTCAGAAGAACATCCCCTTACATAGTCACCAAAACCAGGATCCAACAGTGATATAGCTACAAACTCAATAAGACTACCACAAATGGTTTTTCCACATAGTTAGGTAAATTGTATGCCACCTGTGCGAATACCCATTATCCTGAAAATACTTCCAATGTTCTCACAACTCCAACATCCATCACCATTAAAATTTATAACAATAAAATAATCATTTAATGGTTATATAAAAAAACTAGTGTGTACTAAATTCTCTCCTCCATTGTTCATTCCGTCCTCAGATAGTGGAAAACCCTCACCCATATAAAAATGTTCTGTCTATAGATAATTCATCTACTTCTCACATACCCATGTCCCTTATTGAATCTGATCATGTTACTATATAACCCCCACTAGATCAATACCCTTTCAATGAAATAGTTTAACTTTCCTATCCACAATATTGAATGGGACATGTATCAACGAAGCATACAACTCTAGGTCAATGTGATCCCATGAACCACGGTGGTAACACCATTAAATATTCCACCTCTCCAACTCGTTCTTTTATCTCAAAAGGGTCAATGTATCTAGTAGAAAACATTCCCTACTATTAGATATGGCGATGTAAAAGCCTTGGAGATATCCTCAAGAAAACATGATCACTCACAAAAAAATGATAATGATCATTGATTGTGATATGCATATGATTTCTGATGAATGTGATCCATCTCCATCCATATTCTATTTAACTGGATCTTCTCCATTGTTTCTTGGACAACGCTTGGTCTCACTAGTGACATATCACACATTTCTACTCAATATAGTGGAGAATGAAAAGATTCCCCTACAATGCTTCAAATGGATCCATCTATATCGATGCATGATAGCTTTCATTAAATGAGAAATCTACTAAGGGTATATGATCCCCTCATGAGGCACCAAAATCCATTACACAGTCCCATAACATATCTTCCATCATTAGTACCATCTGCTCTGATTTCCCATCTTTATGAGGATGATACAACCTGATAATAGTCAACTGAGTCCCTAGGGATTAATTTATGATTTTCTAGAAATGATATGTGAACCTCGAATCTCTATTTATGAATATTGATAGTGGTACACCATGCCTCTTTACCACTTCCCATATATTGATTTTTGACAGATCCTCCACCGTATGTGTTTCACAAATTGGAATGAAATGGCCATACATGGTAACCTGTTCTAGTATTACCCAAATAGCATCGTGTTTATTGACCGTTATTCGATGACATGTAACTTAATCCATCACTATCTGCTCCCATTTCCATATTGGGATAAGTAAAGACTACAAAATTCCTATTGGACTCTAATTCTATCCTTTAAATTTCTAAAAATCTAAGAACTGCGAG
The DNA here is from genome assembly GCA_963277665.1 of Viscum album. NCBI lineage: Eukaryota > Viridiplantae > Streptophyta > Magnoliopsida > Santalales > Viscaceae > Viscum > Viscum album. Next base: position 614,593,225 of record OY728162.1, read on the forward strand.
ATGAACTTGGGCACCTTCATTTTCCAGTCGTTCCACCCAAAATGTTCCTTTAGCTTCTTATACATCTTTTGGGTACCTAGATTTGCATCCCTCCTCGAATGGAGGTAAGCATGAGGGAGTTGTTTATTAAATAACATAGATACAACCATTATATCTCTAAAACACAAAACTGAACTCTCATCTAGCTTCCAATCCTCAATGGTTCCCCACCGTTGAGTTTTGAATTCACAAACAGTCATTCTATATCATATGTTTATTCATATTTGAAAATTTTACCGAATTAGGAAAATGTAACTAAAAATAATACCGAAACATAAATTTGGTCTTTAAATTCCACATGTATGTCAGCTTGGACTAACAAGAAATTTCATTCATCTACAAATCTTTTCTCCAACTATGATTATAAATTTCTACTCAATTCATCCACCACAAAATTTAATTTCTGTTGTGTGTACATCAAGTCAAATTCAAACATCTGGTGATATTCCATCCATCTCCATTACCTCAGGTTCAAATATTACTATGATAAAATGTTGTTCATGATTTTTGGGTCTGTAAAAACAATGAATGTCTCCCCAAATAGGTAGTGTTTAAATTTTTTCAAAGAATGGATGACTTCAGCTAACTCCAAATCATGTGTTGGGTAATTCTTCCTTTTCACCCCCAACGGCCATGGATCATAATCCACCACATGGTATCCTTGAATGAGAACACTTCCCAAACATGATCCTGAAGCATCACAATACAACACATATCACTACCTTGATTCTGGAAGAATTAAGACATGTGTTAATGTAAGAAAAATTTTCAATTCATGGAATGAATTTTGGAATTTCTCTATCCATTAAAATAGAGCATTCTTATTTTTCAGAGTAGTCATTGATGAAGGAATTCATCAGAAATCAAGTAAAATGAATCATTGGTATCCATATAGACTAAGAAAACATAATATCTTGAAGACACTCTGTGGTGATTCCAATGAGACAATATCATATATCTTTTTAGGATCAATAAAATTAACTTTTTTAGAAATGACATTTCAATGAATATATAATTCCTATATCCAAAAATCACAGTAGGTTAAATTAGAATACAAACAGTGATATCTCATGATTTGTAACACTATTTCCAGATGCACCTCATGGTTAGCCCCCATCTTTGAATAGATAATTATATTATCCACAAACCCCACAGCAAAAGAATCCAGATAACGTTGAAATATTTTATTCATCAAATCCATGAAGACCGATGGTGTATCTATTAGACCAAAAGGCAGGAATACCTCTTTGTAGTGACCATATCTGCTTATGAAATATGTATTTAGAATATCTTCTTTTCAAACTCACAATTGATGATATCCTGACTACAATTCAATATTCGAGAACCATTGAGCTCCCCTTAATTGATCGAAAAAATCATTAATGTGTGGAAGTAGATATCTATTCTTTATCATAACATGGTTAAGGTTATGATAATCAACACTTAGCCGAAGAGTTCCATCAACCTTCTTCACAAACAAAACTGGTGATCCCTTGGTGACATACATGGTTGAATGAAACCCTTTCATTCCACCTTCTTCAACAACACATTAAATTCCCATAACTCTATTGGAGTCATCATATAAGTTGGAAGTGAAATAGGACTTGACCCTATAAGGAGGTCAATCATAAACTCTACTTAAATTATAAGTGGTCACCGAAATATGTACTCAGGAAATACATATGGAGAATGACCCACCACTGCAATAAAACTATTTCCCTTGATCTTGTCCTTTGATTCCATAGTCAACACCTCCAACTAGTAATAAATCATTCCCACCATTGGTTTCACCAAGCTATTTTCACCATTCATTACCATCCTCTTTCTTCTGAAGAGACGATAGATCCCATCCTCAGTCATGAAACTGACTATTTTCTTATAATAGTTGATTTGGTCCTTAAATGTTTTCAACCATTCCATACTCATGATTTTGTTATAGACACCAATGCCCAACATCAAGAATTCCTATTTTAGATCATCTCCAATAATATCTATAGTACATTCTCTACAATCAAAGTCCATGAATTCACTTTAACCAAGAGGAGTTTGTATTTTAAAAATATAAGGAATAATTTCCATCATTAAAAATAGGAATTAAACAACGTCATTAGAAATAAATAAATGTGGTTCACTTGTATCGAAGAGCGTTTTCACAATGGTAGAATTCAAAAGAATCATACATCTCACCATTGATGGTCAATCCAAATCATCGATGATCATTTTCTCATCTCCATAAAATTGCTTTATATTTCCATTGTTCTACTTGTTTCCATGCTATGATTTCCCATGTTTAGGAGTCAGGGTATTTATAGAATCACCATGGAAAGATTTGTTTTGTTGGTGAGACTGATTTTGTTGTCCTCAACCTATTGATGCATACGACGCTAGTGAGGTTTGAGAAGTGTCATGGGAACCCAAACATGGAAAATTGTAGAATAGTGTTGGAGGTGTACCATCTTGTTGAAATTATGGAATGATCTAGGATGTGTCATATACTATCACTTTATGTGGTTAGGGAAACCACATTTAAAACAACCTACTTTTCTCTAGGGTCATGGGGGAAGGTTCACTGATCCATACATCTGGTTCTGAATTCCAATTCCACCATGGAAATAGGATTCCATTTTCCTCTTGTTCCTAGCAGTTTAGATCCCAGTATTTCATATAGGTATCACCATACCTAATCATATATATAATGGGATATAACGTTCATCCATTATCACTATGTTCATCATCTCGGTACAATTTGTACTAAATTTCACCATAATCATTAATCAAATATCCTATCGTATCATTGATTCGAAGATGTGTACCATTCAAGAAGAACTTACCACAACCTCTTGTCAAAAACACACTAAATTAAGGAATTTATCTACATACACCGTGATAGAGAGACTCTATTTTTCAAGCTAAAGAAGTCCACCATTTTTTTGATCTTGATCGTGTGAGGATAGAATTGTTTGTTGAAAAAACCCCTAAAATCCTTCCATGTATAGGCTTCATCTAATTTATCCTACACTACTAAATCCTATAACTAGAGTGCAAGATCCATGAAAATATGCATCACCAACATGACCTTTAGCTCTATTGTTGTGCCGATTATGTCGAAGATACTATTCATCAAACAGAGCCATACCTTCTTTTTCTCAGGTTCAGAATCACCCCAATTGTGAGGTGGATTCATCTTCATGAATGGGATGGTATGATCCACATGTTGTGGCTCATTGCTCTGTTTCCCAGTATCAAAAACTTGAAAATCTTGGACAATAATCTGAACTATCTTTTGGTTCACCTATTATTTAGGTGCCACTACATTCTTCACTGCTTCTTTAGGTTGGTTTCAATGATACTTACTGGGTGCCTTTTTCTAACCCAACAACAAACTCCACCATTCCCACCCACTAGAAACTGATGGCTTAGCATCTCAAATTATATCACATCAACTATAACAACATTATTTTCCAAAACATCCTTTTATATATTCAACCATTTTTAAAAAATTAATTCATGATTTTTTAGACCAAACCATTTTTAAGATACACAAAATATCATCATTTCAAAATCGTTAATTTGAAAACAAATTCTCTATTTTTCCAAAATTTACACCTTTTAGAAAATCAGAAATCATTACTAAAAATTAAATATTCAATCCCAGTTGAATTTCATTCCTCTACAACTCATGTCATGCTTGTCCCATTGGCTAGTCTGGTGATAATGACATTTTTATCATTCTAGAATTGTCTCCAAAAACATGTGTACCCAACTCCCAAGTAACTTGATGTTTAGCATAAAAAGGTAAGCTATATCCTTTTGTGCAATAGATTTCCTGTTCCAAAAATCCTACTCCTATCTATAATTCCTGCCCAAAAGATTTTCTAGATGGAATTTCAACTCCCATACCAAGAACACTGATGACCACATGTTATGAAAAGACCGAAAAATCTAATAACATGTGTACCACAAATGAAGGACCTAACTGATACCATTTGCAATGACCTACTCATTCTCGTTGTTATAAGAGACAATGATTCATTAAGTGTCCTTAAGTGACATCCCCAAGATTCCAATGTCTAGAAATAAATGAATAAGTCTTTAAAATACAATTTTGGGGCGATTTACCCTTTGGAACTAAACCAATAATACAACAAACCTTTACCAAAAAATTTACTAAATGAAAACGAACAAAAGAGATAAAACTAAACAATATCATGTATCTAAAAAATATGTCATTGTGTAAAACAATGGAAGAACAAACCAGAATCTAAGTAAACAATACATAAACAAATCAAGAATATCAATAGTCCAAAAGACTCCATGAACCACAAGCTCTAAGATCCATAATCACCAAATATCCAAAATATCATGAGGTAGTGCTAAAAACGTGAAAAATGTTACCTTTTCCTCTATCAGAGATGATAACATCTACAGAAGCACCAAAGATCCAAAGCATGGGTGAGTATAAATCTCAGTATATATTCCCAAATTTCATCCCTACTCATGCCATTTGGATATAAATGTTTTCCACATTTATATAAAACATCTTATATAAAACATTTTACCAAATTGTTTATAACCAAATATATACAAGTTCCAAAAACCGTTTGCAACCAATTGAAAGAAAAACTAAACAAAACCAATTTCCAACAAGTAATTTTTTCCAAAAAATTACTATTCAAAGCTTAAAATAATTTCTTTTAATAATTTTTCATAGTTATTCCATAGTTCACAACACACCCACACAGACATGATTCGTTTGACTGTTCTATACTCATGAACGGCCTCTCGTCCAATTACCTTATGTCCCAATGACACCCACTCGCAATCCAAGTTCACATCCCTTAAACCCCAATGGTACTCATCCTTTATTAAGCGCATGTTTATCATGAACTCACAGAAACACCATTTATGTTAAATATTTCAATTTCAAAAACAAACCACTAAATTAAAACCAAACTTTTATTAAAAACTAAATCATAAACAATTTCAATGAAACCTTTAATTTAAATAAAACCTTAAAATTTGTTGAAAACATTCAAACCAATTTATTTTCCATCAATCTAAAAATATCCCATCTTTAAAATTCATATTTTAAAACCAAGACCAAAAAACACTCTACTCAAACACCCAAATTTCTATATTTCACAACCATCATTCAAAAAGGATTAGAAAAAGTGTTAAAAAACAAATCAAAATCAATTAAAAACTACACATTAAATTTAAAATAATTCCAATCATTTCTACTATGTGGAGTTGAGAAAGAATCCTCATACCTCAAATATAGGACAAAAACCCCGATGAACGAAGAACACGGAAGAAAACCTGGTCTATTCTCCATGAATCTGCCATAGATATTATCTCCTATAATGATCATGAATAAATATCATCATATTTTACATCCACACAAGTATATATACTCATAGTGGACTTATATCTACGAATCCCATAGAAGAGAAGAAGTAGATCAATGTAGTTCTAAGAAACCAATCACGAACGACGAAGAATGATCACATACCTCAAGAATGTGGTTTTGATTCACCAAGGGAAGCCCTAAAACCACCATGGATCTGTTGGGAGAACATTATATGGCTTTAGGAGAATAAAAATATTAATATAGTGTTATTTTGGGTCAAAAAGTATGGAGTTACAGAAAAAATGAGTCAGATCCTATTTTTAAGGATCTCATTTTGATTCTGCGCACGGTTTGACCACACAGTTATGAAAACCATGCCCAAACCAAGCAGGAACGCTAGTATTCATGACTTCCCCTTACACAGTCACCAAAATTGTGCTCCAACCATGCTAGAGATACTACCACAAGAGGACCACCATGCACGGTTTGGCCGCATAATTAGGCAAACTGTGCACCGCCTGTGCAACTTCCCTTTAACCCCAAAACACATCCAATGATCTCACAAATCTCTCATACATCACCATTAAACAGTTTAACCTCAAAATCAATAAGTAAGGGTGACATAACATAAAAATAGATAATTCAAATTCTTTAATGGGAATAGTAAAATATTCATGGTGAAAATTCCCAATTTTAATATGAAATTACTTATTCACAAAAAGTTGCACAATTATATATTAAAAAATATCATTAAAAATATTCTTGAAATATTATAATGGATTATTAATAAATTCTAGAATAATGAATGTGTAAAAAATACACTAATTCCAATTTAATATTTTTTTTAAAAATTCCTTTTGAATTATAAAAAAGATTCATTTAAATGTTATTTTATAAATAAATTCTTTTACAAATATCATATCAAAGATTTGTTCATTTATAAAAAGATATGATGATATGGAAATGGACATAAAAAATAGAAATAAAATAGTTGAGAATAAAAATTCATTTGACGCATAATTATATCCTGACATAATCACTGGGTTATAAATATAACTCAAAGAATGGAAATTGTGATAAGAATACCCTTACCGTGCATTCCAATTATTTCAAACTTGTATAAACCCACTATATAATGGTTTTAATCATATTATTTACTTATAATAGAATCATATTAAGATTTATGATATCATATATGATCACCTAAAAATAGTTTACCAATCATTTATTTTTAATTTTTTTTTATTTCAATGTTAAGGGAATAAATACTCTTTGTTTATCATTCATATTTTTTCATGAAATTCATGGTTCAATTGTATAGGGTACTGATGTAGAATAAAATTATCATTATAAATATCATATTTAATAAATAAATATATTTATAGAAGCATTATAATTTTTAACATATAAAATGAATCGAATCTCTTCCTTGAGGTGGTATGTCGTACTTAAGCATGAGCGATGAATCATTTCTAAAAGGATGAAAAGGGTACAGAAGTAGATATTAAATTATTTCACCAAAAAATATTATTTCATTATTAACATATATACCCATTATTTATATCATCATAACCATCTATGTAATTTGGTGATGAAAAATGAATTGTGTGGTGACATAATGATGTTAAACCCTACGTACGCACGTGCCATGATTTCATTTTGTCGTATGATGAATTAATGGTTGAATACCATCATTTCATAATTATAATAACAAATCAGAGTATATATGATACATTATTTATTATTCTATAGGAAGACAACACATGAAGTGTATGTAGAATAATAATTAATTTTGAAAGAGTCTATAAAGACGATTTCCTTCTTCTTCGTCCGACTTCCATTAATCTCTTCATAAAGGATGTAGGGTTTTTCTTGGGGAAGGAACATAGCCTCATCAAATTAACTATGTATCATGGTAATATAAATAGAAAGGCATTTTTTTAGCATAATTCTTAAGGTGGTGATATGAAATGAATGAATGAATACCCTTCTATAATTGAGGTGAAGGGATCTCTTGGAAATCCTCATAATAAGAAATTATATTAAATTCATTTTCTAAAAAAATGATACCATATAGCCATTTAATATATTATAAAATGTGATAAGGTTGTAATATACTAATAAATAAAATATTGAAATGTTATATTTTTAATTTCATCCTCATTGTTTTTATTGACCTGAGATAACATATTTTCATTTTAATTATGATAATAATTAATTTATTATTAAAAGGTCATGATTATTAAATCATAAAATTTCAATTAGACCATAAATGAGTAATTTGAGAAATTTTTGACTAAATACAAATCAATTTTTTAAAATATTTTTTATGCGATTTCAAAATAATATATTAAAATATTATTTTGTTAAAATATCATTACTGTCAATTTTTCCATTACTCAACACTTTGGCATTATGAAAGTCCATAAAACAAGATACCATCAAACCGATAAATTTATTACACCCCTAAAATTTCATAAAAATAAAAAAAATAAAAGAAAACAGTATTTATTTCAAATAATATTTATTTGAATATTTTTATTATTATTTAGTAGATTATATCAATAATAAAATAATTACCTCATCATCATTGTATAATTTATTAATGTAAATAAAACATTACCAGGATGATGATAATTTTTTTTATTTTTAAAGATCATAAATAGGTGAATATATCTTATAAATAAAAATATATTAAAATATGTATTGTTATTGAAATATGAATAAGAAATTTTTTCTTTTCATTATATTAAATAGATTAAATTCTTTCCCTCATCAATATGGTTCCCAATAATTATAAATAATTTTTATCATTAAAATAAGTTTATTAGGAACAAAATGGAAACTTATATTCATAAAAAAACGAACCAATATCCCAATGTGGATGTATAATTTATGTTTAAGACAAAGAAAGTGGCATTTTTTATTGTTATTATTTTAAAAAATATCAATGTCATTTTCAAGGAATTGATTCTATTAATTAATTAATATTTAAGACTTAATTGTTATGGATCTAATAAAAATAATCCAATAATATTTTTAAATGGTTTTTGGTAATTTTATAATCCTTATCATATTATTTTTACAATAAATTACCTTATTTAACCTTAATCATTGTAAAAAAAATTAAAAATGTTACAATTCATATTAGTCAAAATTAAAAGGAACCTATTTAATAAATTATCTCTTTATGAGTCCAAATATGGAAAAAAATTAAATATTCAAAATGACATAATATTCAGAATTAATTTTGAAATTAATCCATCAAAATTCAATTGAATGAATTTTATGGAAAAATGTATTTTGAAGCCCAAAAACACATTTATAAAAAATAATATATAATGATGAATAAATAAAATGTATTATATTATTTATAACCAAGTAGTAATTAATTTACTATTCAATAAAATTCAAATAATAAAGATTCTTCAACATAATAACATTTATAATTTTATAAAAATATGTATTCATTACTATTCACTAAAAAATTATTTAATGAAAAATCACAAAAATTCATCTTAACATAATTTTTACAATAATAATTTATCAATAATTTTTATTTTTATAAATATTATTTTTAATATTTTTAAAATATATTATTAAAACAGGTGCCCCATTAAAATATGGTTGAACTACCTTTAAGGAAATATGGCCTTTATGCTTAAAATTAGATCTATAATTATCTTAAGCCTATATAATATATAAGAGAAATTTAAAAAAAATATTGAATATATTGAATATAAATTTCATTAAAAAAATTCAACAATTGTGATTAATTTAATTTATTAAGATAAAATTCGATTGTGGTCAAAAAAATTATTATAAAAACACATCCTTTTATGACCAATTTGTTTTTATTTAACTTTTAATAAATTGGCAACTGATGAATTATATTTATAAATATGTGTAAACTATATTTTCATTATTAAGTTAATATGATTCATTCCCCTTATTAAAATGTCTAGGTGATAACTATCACAACTAAATAATATTCATTATTAATATGTTTAAACAAGATGTTTTGTTTGACATAAGTTATCAATGAAGTTAAAATAAAAAAAATATGACGTAAAATCATGGGTTGCCACATTCTACACTCCTTAAATAAATTTAGTCAAGTGAATTTAATTTTTTTATTTGTATTGTTGGAATTAAAAAATTTAAATTCCCTTTGGGAAATCACATATCCTAAAAAGAATAAATAAAATAACATAATTACAGTAGGGAATGGAACAAAATTGGGAATGCCGCCAAAAAAATAGTCATTGTAATATGATAACATTAATGGGAAATAAAAATATAGAAATTGAATGAAAATAAAACTTTCAAGTTTTGATGTAATGTGATAGAGAACATATTCATTATAATTTTAACAATTATAAATCTGTGATCAGTATAAAGTCAATTGATTTCTTAGAATGAAAAATAAATTACTATCATTTTTTATATATCATTCCCATAGATGTGAGGGAGTAATTTATTCTATATATAAACACTTGAAAAAACGTAATTTATATCTTTTTATGTCATAATTTCATACTTTTGTTGTTCTTTGATCAATTTATACTTTATTTCATACACCATTACATCGATATTAAAGATTATTTTTTAACATAAATATCTAAAAACAAATAATAACATCAAAAGTAATTCCATCATCATTTAAACCACTAGTAAAACCAAAACTATTATAAAATACTACTCAATATATCATTCTTTAATGTCAAATTATAATATGCAATGTACAATTAATTCCATTACAACCTTAAGACTCATCTAAAATACATTTTTCCAATTTCACAGTAAAAATAATTGGAATGAAGCTCACTGAATTTTAAAAAACAAATTAAAATTATATAATATACCTCATACTATCACATACTAAATATATTAATACCATTATCACCTTAAAACCTTAATAAAAACAAGCATGATTCCAAAAAAAGATCTCAGGTTCATGAATATCTTCCATAAATCCAAACATGTTGTAAACCAAATAAATTCCATAAAATCACTATATAATAATATCCCATAAATATCTCATTAACATCAAGAATATATTAAGGGTTATATTCCATCAACAATGTTTTTTAATAAATTGGATTCTATAGTAGGAAAACTTATCTTGGTTACTAGTATTTTTCAACACAAGATCTAAAATACATAAAAAAGAAGCACTATGGTAAAATTATTATTCATTGAAAAATAATTGTGACCAGTTCATAATTGATTTAATAATTAAATTACATAATAATTTAATACATTAATAATCACATTAATTATTCCTCTTCATATATGGTAATATCATGATCCTCACTAAGATCAATTAGCTTCTTTATATGAATATTCATTTGACGCATGGGGAATTCTATTTTGTTGTGCCCCAAATACTTATAGTTAATGCATTGATCATTTGAAAATTATTTCATTCCATTAAAATCGTAATAATTTTTGTCCTTTTCTCATCACATGAAGAAAAAATCATTTCTGATTAAATATATTCGATGGTTTTTCCTACCATGATTATCACATGGGAGAAATCCTACTTTACCAGTTTCCTATTGTAAATATATTTTTATCTTATCCAATAGCTCTCATGCTTCCATCCGAAGTCATAATCCATACCAAATTATTTATACTTCTTCTTATAACAGATTATTATTTGCCCATATGAAAATAATTTTTAGGAGACTTGTTCACTTTAAATTATTGTCTTAAACCAAACAAATAAATGATCATTGTTACTCTTTGTATTATATGCATTGATGTATTTCCCATTCCAACTACTAGATTCCATTTCTAAAGGATGTAATACACTATATTATATCATAATATTTATAAAAATATAGTATAATATAAATACTAGTGAAACAGATAACCCAAAATTAAAATTTAGGTATAACTAATATCAAAATCCTAAGCATTTATTCGTTGGGAATATTTATAAATTATATACTAGGATTTAATACCTTAATTATGATATCATAAATATTGTTTATAAATATTGTAATAAAAATTCACTGAAACAAAATATATATTCCTCAACCACAATATTCGGAAGCTAGTACCATACTATATTTCATTGTTATAAGATATAGGGAATCCCGTCCAAAATGACCGAACAGTTTTGTTGTTTAAGAAAACAAAATATATATTTGGATAGTGCATTATAACTAATAATAAAAGTTATAATGATTTTTTTTAAATCTTAATTATTCTAGTTTTTCACTGAATGTTAATCGTAATTTATATCTTTTTATCCCCAGGGGAAAATATATCATAGGAAAGGGTAGTGCTCAGATGCTCAATAAGGGATGGTAAAATAAAGAATATATCTTCAATAAACATAAACAATAAGGAATGTTGAATAAATGAAACAGAATCTATTTAAACATAATGTTGATCATAATATGATTGGAATAAAATATGATAAAATAAATTCGTATAAATAATAACACGATGATAAAACATAACCATGGATATTCTACTAGTCATATAATGACATGGAATGTCAATAACTAATTTTATATTGAGGGGATGAATAATAATTGATGACTAGAACATAACACCAATATCGCTAACATGAATGTAACTACCCAGGTTTTTGAACTAGAAACATACCAACAATTAATTTAAATATTTGTGTTTATTAGATGGTATGATTTACATTTTGAGTTTCAGAACATAATTCTGAAAGTTGGAACACATCAAACACAGTTTTTGGACATTGGTGAAGCCCCGAATTGTCCCTCAGGGGTCTCATTGTGATTTAGGAGTTCTAGGGTAGGGAAATTCAAAATTTGGATAATCTTTAGAGAATTTATAATTTTATTGAAACCTTATGGCTCCCATTAGAAAATGCTACCACTAATGAGGGGGTGCATAAATTACCCCACAAGATGCACACATTTTACACAAATCAAGTACCTATAACACATGGTTAGTGTAATTTTATGAAGTAACTTGTAAATATTCACTGCACAATTTTTACATGGTTAATAAAACCATGAAGAGTAACAGTGCGAGGTGGGTTCCTTAAGAAATAGACGTAACACTATTTTCAAATAGTTTATACAATCCGTACATCAAAATTGTGCACCCCCTAATTTTGGGTGAGATGTGTGTTTTTCCAACCTAAATTATTCAACCGAATTCTTCTCAACCCTTTAAACATTTTAGTTGATGGGTCTGTCTTCCTCCTCCAAAATACATTTTCTCCTATTTATATGGATCAAGGATAACAATTCTATATGGTGTACATTTATTAATCTATAAATTTCATTGGATTGATCAAGCTATGTATAACCCCAATCATACCTCTTAAATTAGTTTGTTTTCATATCCATAGTTATTTTTAGGTACAAGATGATTTTACCCTTTTTAGGGAAATATATTGTTCCTGATATATCTTAAAAAATTCTTCAAATCTGGGGTTGATATCATGTGAGGTGTTGTTTATGTCTTTTAGGTAGGTGATTATGTTAATATTACATAGAGATTCATGGTTTCATAACTTTTTCATTATGCCATAAGATGACAGCAGTCGAACATTTCCTTTAATTTGGTTAAATAATATCAAATTGTTCATTAAATTTTGTAATGAACCTATTGATTTTGTTTTGGTGTTTTATATAATTCTTACTCCTTATATGTCCACCTAATGGGTATGCCATGTAAAATCGACCTTTAGTTTGGTCATTTTCCATAACATTTCCAGAACACACTTATACTATATGGGCATGATTTTAAATGTTTTTTCCCATGATACATATGTGTAAATAGGAAGATGAATCACCTATTACATGTTTGGCCCTATAATAGTTGGAATTTCTCATTTAGGATATTTCATTGTTTGACCATAACACCATGATCTGTGTATTGATCCTTACACCATGAATTTTCTTGGATTATAGAAACAAATATTCTTTTAATGTCATGTGATAAATGTTATGGTTAGTTAAGGATGGATTACCCTTACATAAAAGAATTAATTTATTAATATGAAATGTATTGTGTCCATTGGTTTAATTTCCTTAAATGAGTTTAAATGGTCTGTGGAATGCTATGTTAAATTACATATTTTAATTGTCTATATGTTTATTTATCCTTTTAAGTGTATAAATTATCCATTAATCTAAAATTTACCTTATATTATTAATTCATGATTAAAAAAAGGGTACCTTTATTGAGTTTTGAAATCATAGACATGGAATTTCCCATGTTTGTAATTCCCTAATTGAGGATGTCACATATTTACAAACAATTTCAACTCTTGAATGGTTTTTTTAAATGTATTAGTAAATTGAATGAGATAAATGGAATTAATTATCTGGGATGACTTAAGAAAGATGTTATTCCATTAAAAAAATAAATAAATAAATCTATTTAATTGGAATGACACATGAAGGATGATGAAAACATTCATTTTGATTATGTTTTATTAAGTGATTTTAGTGAATTTTATTTCCTTGAATGGGTTTGAACATGACTAAGGGAACATATGAGTGGTATATCGTTATGTGTTACATTTTAAACATGAATATACCATTTCTAAATTTAATGTACTTTTTAGAATGTAACATGTGATTTAATTCTTCAGGTATTGAATTTTCAATATTTTTCCCCATTTATATGAATTCTCCTGAATAAAAAATATTCTTATATTGTAATTGATCTTGGATAATGAAATTAATAATATGTTATGACTTATGTATTATATTATAAATGGTTATTCCATTCTCATATATATATATATATATATATATATTGGATAGATAAAAGAGATGGATGGGAAGTAATGACCTGTATTAGTTATAATTATAATGCACATTAATAGAGGTTGTTATAAGATGGTAAGAAGTTTTTAACCAAGAGGTAAATCAAACTCTCTTATATCAGGTGTTGTTATTTGTGTCTCAACCCATTGATACTCTACGGTCGATGGTATTTACTCCCTAATTTCCATTATTAGTTTTTTTTAATGTCAGATTACTCGGCATCCAAAGTGTTGCAGCATGACATTTCTCACTCTATTGGGATGTAAGGAATGTACCCTATTTCATTTGATTTTAGACCCTTTAGACTAGTAATGGAATTTAGTGTTACACACCGGTCCATTCTAGCATTAGTGTTCTAGGTATATGTCCATTAGGCATCCTCGTTCACGTGGTTTATATAGGTGGCATCAATATACTAATAAACTCTATATATTATTAATAATTCTATATATTTAAATATGTGGCGGAAAGTGTATAATTTTACTTCCATTAATATATCAATATAGGTAGAGTCGTTAGGTGTTCATTAAGAACTTTGAAGACTTGATTATTTATTTTAGTATTGATTAACATTTTCTTCTATACCAACACATGCTTTATTTAGGAGCACTACTCAATTTACACATATACACCATTGGTTGTCTACTATAATGTTTTTTTCTCACACCTTAATCAGGATTCCATTGTAACCTGAGAAGATTTTATGAATGCATGTATGGATAAGGGAATGTCATATTCTATAAGATATTGATATTCATAGCATATTGCTTGATGTTAAGATCAAAGGACTGAGTGTGTGCTCAAGATGCAACCATAGGAGATTTTTATTTTCTTTACGTTTTGTATAGCTTGACTGTATGCCTGATCCCAAGTTATATTTTGTCTCAGCGTTCCATGCATGAGGTATTGACACTAAATTAGAGGTTTTTTTTATATTATACATTTTTTCTTTTATATATTTGTTATTATTCTTATTTATTTAGTTCTATAATAATGTTAACATTTTTATTCATTCTGTTTGCCTAATATTTCTTCCACTCTTTAATTATTGGTTGTATCCACTATGTTAAACTAACATGTGGGTATAGTCTCCATAAAAAGACCTCCTTTACACCCTCAATGCTAGTTGGAATACTCTAAAATATAGCGAGGCATGCTTTAATCCATGTGACCCACTATCATAAGGAATAATTTAAGTTGATTTTGGGTCAGGGTAATACAATGTTGAATTAGATCCTTTGTTTTTTATCCATTGTCTTTCTATTTTTAAATTACAATGGAGACAAGGAGTTAACGAAATTTAGAATTTACCCTATTTTTCTACATGGAATACCCATGTGAAGGGGATAACCAAATTATATAGGATTAGTAATTTAATTTATTGATTTTTCCACTTATTGTTGATATGAATTCACTAGGGGGTGATGCACCTGAGTTATGGTGTAATTGTTCTTGATCTCCTTGAAATGATCTTTCTTTACCTAGACCTGATGAAATGTGGTTTATTCATTAGTACATGAATCATCACAGGGTCAATATGATTTATAGTCCACACATCATATCATTTCATGTTTAATTATCACCATTCATTACCTATTACTATTGGCTGATCCCTCCAAATGTATTTAATTTAACCAACATATCTTCTAGGGATTGGAAAATATAATCGATAGTTAATGTTCATGCCTTAACTAAACAGTGTTTTCCTGAATAGGTTAAATTATAAACCTTATGATGTTAATAATGAAATGTAGAAATGTGGGCCATTGGTTACTTGGGATTGAATGTGTTTTATTGTTGGTCAAGTGGATGCCAAATTTATTGTTCATAAGGACTATGAGACCATATGGAACAAAAATGGTTAAACCATGTGATTGTTCCATTTAAATTAATTTATTTTTTTAGTCATGAACAAATTCAAAATTGAAATGGTTTCTAAATTTAAATTATTTTGTTAATGAATTCCATTATAGGTGATTATATATCATGCTTCTTTATTATATATCATTTTTATGTATCCTACTTCTATTCTATTTTAGAAATATTTATATGTGTACTGCTTCTAATAAAATTCTTAGTTTGTTGATCTATAAATGGTTCATGAGATGAAATTATAGGTAGTGAGTAAATGGGAACCTATTTTAAATTATAAGTTATATGGGAACCCGAAAGTGGGAAATGTAGAACTGATTTTTGAACTATTATTTTGGTTATATATATATATGTGTGTGTGTGTGTGTGTTATTGTGATGTACCTTGAAATGGTTCTTAATTTAGAAGTTGTTTATTTTTAATCAGCAATAATTTGGTTGCCTATAATAAAGCTTGAGACGCTATCACATTGGCATGGAGTTATTGTGGTTACATTATAAAATGAACAACTGGACCTAGAAGGCCAGTTGGGGAATTTTTATTATGATTTATCATTCCATGACTGTTTTTATGAATTCACAATTAAACTAGTTATTTTGACATATAACATTGTTTGATTCTTAATGTAAAAATATTTCAATCACTTAAAGTTTTGTTTTGAAACAATGTAATTAATTTAAAATGGAACTTTAGGTCATTTACGAAGTTTAAACATTCTTTTAAGGGTAGTTTAAACTTTTGTTTGTTTTGATTAAATGGGGCTATGATTTTTCTCATATAACATTTTCATTTATATAATGGCATCAAATAATAGGCTCTTAAGCCTAGTGGCTCTCTATTTAGCATGGCCCAATAATAGGTTCAAGGGTTGTTTTTTCATTAGGGGAATCACTATGGTAGGTATCACTCTGCAGGTTAAATTCCATGATAAGTTCATATATTTTTTGGCATATTTGTGGCATTATAATCCATTGATCCTAGTAAATATCACAGATTCTACATGACACACTTTTTTGGATGGGTTGTGTTTATATCCTTGACCATTGTAATGGGCATGAGAATTGATTAATCATCGTTTCCAAAAGATTATACATACTAATGGCATCTTCGGCTACATTAAAGGTATTATAAGTCTTTTTTTATTTCCTTTTTCATCCCGGGAGGTCATGGACTGTTTTGCAGTCGTTTCACCAAAAAATGCATCATTGAGCAAGTTTTCCCCATTGGTTATATGATAGTGGATTGCAAAGGGATGAAAATAATATGGATAATTATGAGTATGTACCATCACTTCATATAAATTTTATGGTAAGGGTAGTTTATATATGAGATTCCGATTCTGTTTATAAATGTTTTACAATGAATTGGTTGAGTTTGGTGAACTTGTTGAGCCATAGGCTATTGAGTATGTCCTCAGGACATCTCCAAAGTAGAATAACTAGGGAGTTAAACGATCATTTTTATTCAAATTCTCATAATTTTATTCCAATTGAAATGTCTATCTTGACATGCTAGGCGTGTTGAATTTTTTTCATGACAAATGCCTTGATGTTGTGGGTGTGGCTCTAAGGAGTGTTCCATGTGTGTTTAATGTCATTATGATCTAGTGTTCTTGTGAGTGGCTAGTGTCTCCCTTATTTCAATGAAAAGATAACTCCTAAGGGGGTAGAGTTATTTAATCATTGGTAAACACATTTTCCTTCATGTAGAAGGAACACAACTATGGTTTACCTTTTTGGAATAGTTGATCTATCTTGAGCTCCCAAGAGGGTTGATTGTTTTGAGACAACATTGTACATTCATGTAAGCATGAAATTGTTTTCATTCATCATATATTTAACCATTATTATTACTTCATTGGTACTAGATAGACTTTAGTGGTTATGTTGTACGATCACATGATGTCTCGGTGGTAATGTTTGGTGATCATTTAATTGAAATATACCAATACGCGAAGCTGATATTCATTCGAGAAGTTGACCAGTAGTGGTTCAACTATTCTTCTTTTGATATGCATAGTAATATTGTAAATATTCTTAGTCTAATTTACATTAGAGAATATCATGTCCCCTATCATGATGTCATCATTGATTCACTACGAGAATGTGGGTTATATGCTATTCTAAATCTTAAAAGGTGTTGAATGTGTTGTATCCATTTTTTTTGTTTCATAGTAGATGTGTAGATTTTATTATGGATTGTTTTGTTCGGAATTATAGTTAGGTTACTATGTAATATTTCCTTTTACAAACTATTAGACACTATGTATTTTCCTTTGACTTGAATTCCAAGTGGATACCGCTCTAGCATTTGTCAATTATCTGATGTGGACGTCCTGGCCTTGTACAAAAATCACTTTGAAAAAATTGACTATGTATATCCACAAGTTAAATCAATGGACACTAGATTTACGAATATGAAGTTATCCCAGACGTGTAGTCATAATGATATGTAATGCTTAAAAGCACAACAATTCTATTAGACTTCATCATGGTTACACCCTTGTTCATGGTGTGGTGTGATAGTCTAAATGGTGAAGTCGTGATTTGATCCAGAAACAACATTAGATGTCAGGTAAGGGATTTGGTGAATGTGATTGGGGTAAGGGAATGGTGCCTTGGAAGAATTCATATTAGTTATGTTGATGGCAGGTCATCGGTCTATGTTTGGTGTTTTTTAGAATGGCCGACTAGAGGTTTCTCGACTTTTTATCCCTCTTGTTCATTATGTAAGACCAATGGTAACCGTTTTGAGCACGTAGTTCAGATAAGGAGGGTGTGTTTTAAAAAAGGTTAACCATCTATTTCAAGTAAATCATATGTGAACAGTTTTTGGTTGTCCAATTGGAATTCTATTATTTCTTTTTAGGGAAGATCCTATTATGTAATTGGATGTCATCATTTTTACCGAGATGATGAAATACCTTCACATTATCATTAGAAATATTGCGGAGTGTTATTTAGTAATATTCGACAGTGGTGGTATCGTCGTATTAAATTGGACCTTTCTAGTTTTATGAAAATTAGTCATAAGAACAACCAGTTAGATGTTCAGTGACACAATGACATTATTATGTCTCTATAAAAATTGTCTTCAGTAAGCTCCTTTTATTTGCATCAATGAAAAATTAATTTTGTCTCAGGTTTTAGTAGGGTAAATGAAATATCATTAAGTAATGTGTGGATGGGTTTTGGAAATTTTGAAATGAAATGGAATAGTTTGTATGGGTATTAATGACCACTCTTGGTTGAGGTGGTTTTTTTATTATCGGAGTCTTATTAGGGATGATAAGTTCTATGGTTGGGAGGTTGTAACTTCCCATGCATTAAGACTTTGAAAAAATCCCGTGGAATAAATATTTATGTGTTTACTTGACTGTATGTTTGCAAAAAAAGATTCAGAACAATATTATCAGTGTAGGAACACTTCAAAACATTTTTTTTTGAATATGGATGATGGATCTAAGGGTCCATATGGCGTCTCATTGAGTTTTAGGAGAACCAGGGACGGAAATTTTAAATTTTGAGGGTCTTCAGAGGGTGTTCATTTTTTATGAAACCATGTTGCCCCAAGTAGGAAACTATACAACTACATGTGGGTGAAAAACATCCTATATGGTTAGTGCATGTTTTACAAAAACCATTGTCAAAGGAAGCACTATTAGTATATTTTTAGGAAGTAACTAAACACAATTCACCACACAATTGGCGTATAGTTAAGAAAAATGGGTTCAAAACCCATCCAAGGTGGAATCCTTCAGAAGAGGATACTTCATGGTTTTGTGCATGGTTTTTCTAATCCATTTATTTAAACCATTCACCCTGTAATATTTGTTGAAAATTTAAATTCTCCCACTTCATTTCATAAAAATAATTCTTTTCATCCCCTTGACGATTCCAACATATAGGGTTTTCTTCCTCCTATTGATGTCTTTTTCATATCCTTTTTCTATCCTTGAGAACACACACATCCATTGTCTTTTTCTCAATCAACTAAATCCTTTGGATATCTCAATGTATGTTTGAAGCCACTCATTCCTCTTAAAACTTTTTATCTTAATATCCATAATTCTATTTAGGTGCAATATCATTTTTCCTATTTTTAGGTAATTGGTCAGTTTCAAATATATCTTTCATCCTACATAAAATATGAGGCTGATATTGAGTAAGGTATCATATATGGCCATGAGGCAGGTCATCATGTTATTTCTATCATGTTTTGTTATTTAATTACTATGTTATTGGGCCATATGTTAGATTTAGCTGAGAATTATATTTTATTTGGATTATTCATATTAAATTTACCATTGAATAATTTTATGAATATAATTACAATTTTTTGGTTCATATGTTTCTTATTAATTAAATGGTCACCCCATGGGTGTGCCATGTGAAATTAGAATTTTTTGGTTGATTTTATTATAAATGATAGAATTCCCTTTTACCTTTTGGGAAATCTTTTAAATGTATTTTCCTTTATTCTATTAATATCAATTATGATCCCAAATAATTTTCAATGTTTTGGTCACTATTGTTTTCATGATTTTACATTATGGAAATTACATTGTTTCACCATGCAACATTGAATTGTATAATGATCCTTACACATTGAATTTACATAGCTTAAGTAATGAAATAGAAATTGAATGGAATATAATAAGTGGTATGGATATTTTATAATGGATTGCCATTATTTATATGAATTAATTGATTGAGATGAAAATGCATGTGCATATTGGTTTCTTTTACTTAAATGAGTTGAAATTGTATATAACATGTTATGTTAAATTCCCCCAATTGTTAAATGTGTATATGATTGTTTTACCTCCTTATCATTCTTCGTAGACATTTTATTGGATTTATATTTTAATATGAACACTTTATTTAACAAATGGTACCTTTATTTAGTTTTTCTATCCTAGAAATGAAAATCCCATGTAGGGAATTCTCTAACTAATCATGTCACCTCTTCAAAACCCATTTGTGGTCATGAATTGTTTTTTCATTTTTTAGTAAATTGATTGATTTAAAGAGAATTAATCATTTGGGATTACTTATTAATGATTTTAATCCTTCATAAAATTAATAAAATCAATTGGTTTGATTTGAATTCCACAAAAAGGATCATGAAAATATGTATTTGGATTACATTCTATTAAAGTATTATAATGAATGGAATTTCATTGAATGGGATTAAACATGACTAAAGTTGCATATGTGAGGTATTTCCTCATTTTAAATGTTTTAAAAATAAATATTCAATATATATATATATAATGGAATGGTTGGCATGTAAAATTAGATGCAATACAACATGTATCGAATTGAAAATATGTTTATTCCACTCTTATATGAATTCTCATTGAGAATGAAAATTCATAGACTATAATTGAACTTGTATAAAGTAATTCACAAGAGGTTATTCCACATTTGATACATTATAAATGTTTATGTATTATATATATATATGATAGTTAAAAGAGATGGATTGGAGGTGATGCCCCAAGCCAATTTCAATTATAATGATCCATTTTAGAGGTTTTGAAACAATTGTTATGGGTATAGGGCTAGGAGTGAAATCACACATCCTTGAATTAGGTGTTGAGAATGGAATCTCATAGAAGCGACAGTATATGGGTTATGGGTTTTACACACAACATTACATGATTATATTTTTTCCATGGGGTCTCACTCGCCACCCCGAGTATTGTAGAATTACATATATCGCTCTTTTGGGATGTAGGGAATGTACACTATTTCATGTGCTTTTTCGATTGTTAGACTCATTATGAATATCTGAGATATGAACTTTTCAAATAACAAAATACTATTCTAGTTAATTTCCCATTAGGCATCCTCACACACATGGTTCATATAGTTGGATGCAATATAGTACTAATCTATATATATGTATATATGTTTGGAGGAATGATTAAAAATTTTATTATATTACAGAGCTGAATTAGGTAGAGTTGTCAGGTGTCCCTTAAGAACCTGAGTGGCCTGGTTATTTATTTTAGCATATCATTACATTTAATATTATAACGTGAAGCTGTTTAGTCATGATAACTACTTGGATTAAACGTAAACAACATTGGTGGTGGCCTACTATAATTTTTATCTCACGCCCTACACAAGATTCCTTTGGATCCCAATATGATCTTTTCCTTTCATGTTTGGATAAGGGAGTGATAAATTCTATAGGATGTTAAATACATAGATTATTGTTGAAACTTAGGAGAAATGGACTAAGCACATGCTTAAGATTTTAGTGGAGTTTTTTTTATTTTAAATTTCTGAATTGCGTGACTATATAATTATTCCCCTATTCCCATTTGTATTATCATTTCTTGTATCATGTATTGATACTAGCATAGAAGTTTCACTTATATAATTTAGTTGAGAAGTTATATATTTATCATGATGCTTTTTAGTTTTCTATTAACGCTTCCACAGTTTATTGATTTCGTTTGTTTAATTTTTCTTCCACTATTTTTTATTATTTTTTGTATCTATTATTCTACTCTAACTAGGTTATATTTTCTAACAACTATTCCACCCTTACACCCTCACTACTAGTCGATATCCTCAGGTTTACGAGGAGTATAACTTGAGGTCATGTGACCCACAAGGCTGCGGAACATGATATTTTGATCTGATTTTGGTATTTTACACATAAGTCTTCAAAATGGGTAATGAAATTCCCAAAAAAACTATATAGTTTTTGTCACGAAAACTACTGATGCATTGAGGTGAAATAGTGAGCCCCACCCATCACATAGTAAGTCCAATGAATTTCTCAGATGATATGGGTGAAACATAATCAGAAATATTAAATATATTTAAACTATTATATGAAATAAAAACACTTTTCCAATTCCATAAACATACTCATAGACCATTAAGAGATATATGGTGTCAGAATAGTACATCCCCAGTCAATCTGATAATAAAAAATGAAATAAAAAATGTAAATTTGTATCATAATAGATCAAACACAATAAATAACAGGATTCAAAAAAGGATAATTATATAGATACTTTTATAAGATCACTAAAGATATTATTTAGGAAAATATATATAAACTTTACATTGAAATTAATTATTCTTAAATAGTTGAATAGATAGAAAAGAAAACATTATCATTGAAAATAACCTATTATTAATGTAAATAATGCACTATAAATTATGGTTTTATTAAATAGGGTAATATAATCTTATACATTTTTGAAAATAACCTTGCTTTAAAATATTCAAAAAGAATCACTTAAAAGTGTCTTTCAAAAATATTATGCATTACAAATATCATATCATTGAAATGAACACCAATAAAATGGTTTGATCCAGTGTAAACACAAATAAAAAAGTTTATATAAAACATAAGATTATTAAAATTCATTTGACACAAAATCATTATATGAAAAATCCTTAGAGTATAAATTTAACCCAAAGAGTTGAGACTGGGTTAAGAATTCCCGTACATCGGGTTACATTTACTTATATCTTGTACAAATGACAAATAAAAAATTATTAATCATTATATTATCATAAAAGCTAATAATATTAGTATTTATGATATTATATATGATCCCATTATAACATTTTACCACTCTTTGATTAATAATATTTTATTCATTTCAATGTTTTAGGGTATAATTTCCATGTTTTATCAAGGAATTATAGTCTTTAAAGACATTGTTCACATTCATAGGGTATTTATCCAAAATAAAATTATTCCATAAATATATTATTTAATAATTATATATTTTTTTATTACCATTCGTTAATGTTATATGTAGAATATGAATCTCAACTCTTCGTGTAGGTTGTAGATCGTACGTACACATGTGTAATGATATCATTTGTAAATGGTTGAACGTGTAAGGATGAGGGTGTCAAATTAATTTTCAAAAATAAATATAATTTAATAATAAATATATATATTAATTGTTTACATCACTAGAACAATCTGATTATCATGGTGCTGGAAAACAATTACACCACTATGTGAAGATGGTATGTCGTACCTACGTACATTCTGTGTATTCATTTTTCATAGGATGGATAAAAGATATTATATGGTTGTTTTATCAAAATAATATTATTTCATTGTATATATGATGAGAAATTTATTATTTTATAAGTAATTAACTCATAAAGAGTAAGTTGAAGAAGAAATAATCTGCAATGAGTCTATCAAGATGATTACCATTATCTTTGGTGAACTAACTTTAATATCTTCCTTTTGGATCTAAGGATGGTATTTTGGATGGAAAAACCCTCAAGGACAAATGTAATGAATTTTTTAAGATATATTGATAGAGTTTTGTTGATATATAATGTTTGAGGTGGTGAAATGAAATAAAGGATGGAGTACGTTTTTTAATTAATGTAAGGGGCACCCAAGGGAATATTGAAAATATAAAATTATAATAAATTAATTTTTTATCATAATACAGGAAAATGGCCTTGGATTTTAATATGTTACCATTTAAGGATTTAATCTCATCGGAAAAAGGTTGGAATGTTTTGGTTTGTTTTAAAATTTTGTCATTTTGATTGTCCTTAGTTAGAAAAATGTTATTTTAATAATGGAATCAATTTTATTAATATTAAAATGTGGTAATTATTTTAGCTATAAAAGGTCAATTCGAAAATAAATTAATAATTTATTACATTATATACCAAATTAGGACCACTTTTATATTTATCAAAATTATTAACTCATTTAAAAAATTTAATAATATATTTTTTTGATAAAATATCATTATTGTCAGTTATGAAACCTCATTAATTTATATTTATGGAAATAAAGAACACAAGATAAATTCAAACCAGGAATTTCAATACCCCATAATATATCATTATAATCCATAAAATTTATTCTGAACCTTCATTAATTAAAATATATATATGTTTAAAAATATTTTTAAGATTATTTATTTGATTGTTTCATTAATAAAATAACTATTGTATCTTCATTATATAATTATTTAAGGAAATCAAAAATAAAATACCATGATTTAGATAAATAAATTATAATTAAAAATTATTGTTGTTGTTAATTATATATACTAAATAAAACCATATAAAAATGACATAGTTAATAAAATATGAATTTGGTATTTTTTACATTTCATTATAAAAATTTTTATAAAAAATGTGACCTCATAAAAATGTTTCCCATAAATCATAAATAATTTTATTTCATGAAAATGAGTTTATTTATTTCAAAATGGAAACTAATATCAATTTATAACCCACCATTTCCCCATGTGGATGCATACGATATGTTTAAGAAAAAGAAAGTGATATTTTTATATTTCATTAATTAAAATAATATAAATGTAATTTTCATAAAATTTTTAAATAACACAAATTTAATATAAGGTTTTAAAAAGCAACCTAATTCATCCAAAAATATATGTATATTTTTATGGTTAATTTTATAATCCTTATCATATTAATTTTACACTAAATCACAGTATTTAACCTTAACTGTGGTAAAAGAATTACCATAGAAACTATTTATATTGTTCAAAATTTAGAGGGGCATATTTTATAAATTTATTAATCCTTTATTATAATATATGATCCATTTTTTTGATATTAAAAAACAATATTTTATGAATTTAATTTAAAATTATTCCTCTAAAATGCAATAAAAATAGTTTTACTGAAAAATGTATTTTGTAGTCTAAAAAATGTTCATATGCCAAAATTAGATATATGGTTGATTAAATTGGAATGGATTGGATTGTTTAGGACTAATTCTTTCTGTAGTCCCATTGATAAAAAACTAAAATTATTAATATGATTTAATATTAAAAAATTGAATCTTTTATAAAACTTGATATTTTTCACTATCCACTGGAAAATATTTATTTTCTAAACAATTTGATAAATTAAAAATATGATTATTTTGATATTAAAAATAATAAAAAATTATTTTATTTTATTCACTATAATTTATAAATTTTTCAAAATTTAGTGGTAAAATAAGTGTTCAATTAAATGGCGGTAAAACAACCTTTAATAAAATATAGTCTTTTATGGGAAAAATTGAACTTATTTTTATCTTATGTCGATTCATCTTATTGGATAAATATTGAAAAAATTATTATATAAATGACATATAAGTTTCATTAATATAATTTAATAATTGTGATTAAATTAATTTATTGTGAAAAAATTCCGTAATAGGCATAAAATAAGTTTTTTATAAATTCAATTTTTTTATGTCTAATTAGCTTGTATTAGAATTTATAATTAATTAATAACAAATGAATTATTTTTATAACATTTTTTAAACTATAATTTCATAATTTAGTTAATCTCATTCATTCCCACCATTCTAATGACTAGGTGATAATTATCATAATTAAATAAATATATTTAATCATATGTCTAATCTTTGTAATCTATGTAACGCAAGCTATCAATGAATATACATTTAAAAAGAGACCTACTGTAAACTATTTGGGTGTTACAATTAGGCTATTACAAGTGTGGTATTAAAGTAGTCCATTCCCCTTGAATGTCTTTGGAGGTTTCCCCTTTATGAGTAATTTCCCTTCTTGAATCATCTACTAATATATATAAACGCTTCTTACCAATGTATGTCATGATCACTTTTAAGATGTCTCCATCATGAAAACCATCCAAGATACTAATACATGTTTGTGGTGATTATATTCTGAGTGATGGGGCCTTATTTCACTGGACATCTTATGAGGTGTTCCCTCCATATTTGTAGGTAGAAACACCCCTTCCTATCAAGAAACAAATAGTACAATCAGTTTAGGATGATTATACATGCCTAACTTTCATGCTATGTGATTTATAGCATAGGTGACCACTCTCGTTCAATGGAGATACTGGTCCCCATGTAGTGGAGGATTGGCCTATGTTGGTGATTACAATTATTAGTAACATGTACTACCCGACTGATAAGTGGTTTTTTTTTGTATCTAAACTGTTTCATGTAGCATCGTGGTGCTGGTGGCATCTTGTTAGGTACAAACACGATGATACGATTCTCTAATGTTCAGATATCCAATAGATATATTCTGATTAGTATTACCCCTCTTGATTTAAATTAGTTTTGATTTAATATAATATTGAGCTACATCAGTATTGTATAATAGTTATATATTGTTCAAAAAGGTTTAATGACATTATGTTCTATTACATTAATAATGTTTTGGAATGTTTATTAAAGGTGTTCATATTTTAGAATCATATCTTCATATAAATCCATTATATTGGGGTCCCATTATAAATTACCACCATTATAGGAATGGTAGTTCAAACCCTAAAGAGAGAGTGCATCATATCATTGGGAAAATACATAACAAGATGTGGACGGTGTAATCAGGGGCCTGATTATTATACAGTATCTAGAATATTATGTTCTCTAGGGTCTTATCATTAGATACCCCCTCGATGCTATAATTTCTCATGTGGGCATTTGGAATAGGGTTTCCATAGATTTTTCTATTATAATATATTTTGGTAGTTCTATTATTTTGATGGGCATAGTAATATGGAATGTGATTAATGGAATTAATTATCTGGGATGACTTAAGAAAGATGTTATTCCATTAAAAAAATAAATAAATAAATCTATTTAATTGGAATGACACATGAAGGATGATGAAAACATTCATTTTGATTATGTTTTATTAAGTGATTTTAGTGAATTTTATTTCCTTGAATGGGTTTGAACATGACTAAGGGAACATATGAGTGGTATATCGTTATGTGTTACATTTTAAACATGAATATACCATTTCTAAATTTAATGTACTTTTTAGAATGTAACATGTGATTTAATTCTTCAGGTATTGAATTTTCAATATTTTTCCCCATTTATATGAATTCTCCTGAATAAAAAATATTCTTATATTGTAATTGATCTTGGATAATGAAATTAATAATATGTTATGACTTATGTATTATATTATAAATGGTTATTCCATTCTCATATATATATATATATATTTATATTGGATAGATAAAAGAGATGGATGGGAAGTAATGACCTGTATTAGTTATAATTATAATGCACATTAATAGAGGTTGTTATAAGATGGTAAGAAGTTTTTAACCAAGAGGTAAATCAAACTCTCTTATATCAGGTGTTGTTATTTGTGTCTCAACCCATTGATACTCTACGGTCGATGGTATTTACTCCCTAATTTCCATTATTAGTTTTTTTTAATGTCAGATTACTCGGCATCCAAAGTGTTGCAGCATGACATTTCTCACTCTATTGGGATGTAAGGAATGTACCCTATTTCATTTGATTTTAGACCCTTTAGACTAGTAATGGAATTTAGTGTTACACACCGGTCCATTCTAGCATTAGTGTTCTAGGTATATGTCCATTAGGCATCCTCGTTCACGTGGTTTATATAGGTGGCATCAATATACTAATAAACTCTATATATTATTAATAATTCTATATATTTAAATATGTGGCGGAAAGTGTATAATTTTACTTCCATTAATATATCAATATAGGTAGAGTCGTTAGGTGTTCATTAAGAACTTTGAAGACTTGATTATTTATTTTAGTATTGATTAACATTTTCTTCTATACCAACACATGCTTTATTTAGGAGCACTACTCAATTTACACATATACACCATTGGTTGTCTACTATAATGTTTTTTTCTCACACCTTAATCAGGATTCCATTGTAACCTGAGAAGATTTTATGAATGCATGTATGGATAAGGGAATGTCATATTCTATAAGATATTGATATTCATAGCATATTGCTTGATGTTAAGATCAAAGGACTGAGTGTGTGCTCAAGATGCAACCATAGGAGATTTTTATTTTCTTTACGTTTTGTATAGCTTGACTGTATGCCTGATCCCAAGTTATATTTTGTCTCAGCGTTCCATGCATGAGGTATTGACACTAAATTAGTGGTTTTTTTTATATTATACATTTTTTCTTTTATATATTTGTTATTATTCTTATTTATTTAGTTCTATAATAATGTTAACATTTTTATTCATTCTGTTTGCCTAATATTTCTTCCACTCTTTAATTATTGGTTGTATCCACTATGTTAAACTAACATGTGGGTATAGTCTCCATAAAAAGTCCTCCTTTACACCCTCAATGCTAGTTGGAATACTCTAAAATATAGCGAGGCATGCTTTAATCCATGTGACCCACTATCATAAGGAATAATTTAAGTTGATTTTGGGTCAGGGTAATACAATGTTGAATTAGATCCTTTGTTTTTTATCCATTGTCTTTCTATTTTTAAATTACAATGGAGACAAGGAGTTAACGAAATTTAGAATTTACCCTATTTTTCTACATGGAATACCCATGTGAAGGGGATAACCAAATTATATAGGATTAGTAATTTAATTTATTGATTTTTCCACTTATTGTTGATATGAATTCACTAGGGGGTGATGCACCT
Organism: Viscum album; assembly: GCA_963277665.1. Classification (NCBI taxonomy): domain Eukaryota; kingdom Viridiplantae; phylum Streptophyta; class Magnoliopsida; order Santalales; family Viscaceae; genus Viscum; species Viscum album. Next base: position 614,622,713 of record OY728162.1, read on the forward strand.
GAGTTATGGTGTAATTGTTCTTGATCTCCTTGAAATGATCTTTCTTTACCTAGACCTGATGAAATGTGGTTTATTCATTAGTACATGAATCATCACAGGGTCAATATGATTTATAGTCCACACATCATATCATTTCATGTTTAATTATCACCATTCATTACCTATTACTATTGGCTGATCCCTCCAAATGTATTTAATTTAACCAACATATCTTCTAGGGATTGGAAAATATAATCGATAGTTAATGTTCATGCCTTAACTAAACAGTGTTTTCCTGAATAGGTTAAATTATAAACCTTATGATGTTAATAATGAAATGTAGAAATGTGGGCCATTGGTTACTTGGGATTGAATGTGTTTTATTGTTGGTCAATTGGATGCCAAATTTATTGTTCATAAGGACTATGAGACCATATGGAACAAAAATGGTTAAACCATGTGATTGTTCCATTTAAATTTATTTATTTTTTTAGTCATGAACAAATTCAAAATTGAAATGGTTTCTAAATTTAAATTATTTTGTTAATGAATTCCATTATAGGTGATTATATATCATGCTTCTTTATTATATATCATTTTTATGTATCCTACTTCTATTCTATTTTAGAAATATTTATATGTGTACTGCTTCTAATAAAATTCTTAGTTTGTTGATCTATAAATGGTTCATGAGATGAAATTATAGGTAGTGAGTAAATGGGAACCTATTTTAAATTATAAGTTATATGGGAACCCGAAAGTGGGAAATGTAGAACTGATTTTTGAACTATTATTTTGGTTATATATATATATATGTGTGTGTGTGTGTTATTGTGATGTACCTTGAAATGGTTCTTAATTTAGAAGTTGTTTATTTTTAATCAGCAATAATTTGGTTGCCTATAATAAAGCTTGAGACGCTATCACATTGGCATGGAGTTATTGTGGTTACATTATAAAATGAACAACTGGACCTAGAAGGCCAGTTGGGGAATTTTTATTATGATTTATCATTCCATGACTGTTTTTATGAATTCACAATTAAACTAGTTATTTTGACATATAACATTGTTTGATTCTTAATGTAAAAATATTTCAATCACTTAAAGTTTTGTTTTGAAACAATGTAATTAATTTAAAATGGAACTTTAGGTCATTTACGAAGTTTAAACATTCTTTTAAGGGTAGTTTAAACTTTTGTTTGTTTTGATTAAATGGGGCTATGATTTTTCTCATATAACATTTTCATTTATATAATGGCATCAAATAATAGGCTCTTAAGCCTAGTGGCTCTCTATTTAGCATGGCCCAATAATAGGTTCAAGGGTTGTTTTTTCATTAGGGGAATCACTATGGTAGGTATCACTCTGCAGGTTAAATTCCATGATAAGTTCATATATTTTTTGGCATATTTGTGGCATTATAATCCATTGATCCTAGTAAATATCACAGATTCTACATGACACACTTTTTTGGATGGGTTGTGTTTATATCCTTGACCATTGTAATGGGCATGAGAATTGATTAATCATCGTTTCCAAAAGATTATGCATACTAATGGCATCTTCGGCTACATTAAAGGTATTATAAGTCTTTTTTTATTTCCTTTTTCATCCCGGGAGGTCATGGACTGTTTTGCAGTCGTTTCACCAAAAATGCATCATTGAGCAAGTTTTCCCCATTGGTTATATGATAGTGGATTGCAAAGGGATGAAAATAATATGGATAATTATGAGTATGTACCATCACTTCATATAAATTTTATGGTAAGGGTAGTTTATATATGAGATTCAGATTCTGTTTATAAATGTTTTACAATGAATTGGTTGAGTTTGGTGAACTTGTTGAGCCATAGGCTATTGAGTATGTCCTCAGGACATCTCCAAAGTAGAATAACTAGGGAGTTAAACGATCATTTTTATTCAAATTCTCATAATTTTATTCCAATTGAAATGTCTATCTTGACATGCTAGGCGTGTTGAATTTTTTTCATGACAAATGCCTTGATGTTGTGGGTGTGGCTCTAAGGAGTGTTCCATGTGTGTTTAATGTCATTATGATCTAGTGTTCTTGTGAGTGTCTAGTGTCTCCCTTATTTCAATGAAAAGATAACTCCTAAGGGGGTAGAGTTATTTAATCATTGGTAAACACATTTTCCTTCATGTAGAAGGAACACAACTATGGTTTACCTTTTTGGAATAGTTCATCTATCTTGAGCTCCCAAGAGGGTTGATTGTTTTGAGACAACATTGTACATTCATGTAAGCATGAAATTGTTTTCATTCATCATATATTTAACCATTATTATTACTTCATTGGTACTAGATAGACTTTAGTGGTTATGTTGTACGATCACATGATGTCTCGGTGGTAATGTTTGGTGATCATTTAATTGAAATATACCAATACGCGAAGCTGATATTCATTCGAGAAGTTGACCAGTAGTGGTTCAACTATTCTTCTTTTGATATGCATAGTAATATTGTAAATATTCTTAGTCTAATTTACATTAGAGAATATCATGTCCCCTATCATGATGTCATCATTGATTCACTACGAGAATGTGGGTTATATGCTATTCTAAATCTTAAAAGGTGTTGAATGTGTTGTATCCATTTTTTTTGTTTCATAGTAGATGTGTAGATTTTATTATGGATTGTTTTGTTCGGAATTATAGTTAGGTTACTATGTAATATTTCCTTTTACAAACTATTAGACACTATGTATTTTCCTTTGACTTGAATTCCAAGTGGATACCGCTCTAGCATTTGTCAATTATCTGATGTGGACGTCCTGGCCTTGTACAAAAATCACTTTGAAAAAATTGACTATGTATATCCACAAGTTAAATCAATGGACACTAGATTTACGAATATGAAGTTATCCCAGACGTGTAGTCATAATGATATGTAATGCTTAAAAGCACAACAATTCTATTAGACTTCATCATGGTTACACCCTTGTTCATGGTGTGGTGTGATAGTCTAAATGGTGAAGTCGTGATTTGATCCAGAAACAACATTAGATGTCAGGTAAGGGATTTGGTGAATGTGATTGGGGTAAGGGAATGGTGCCTTGGAAGAATTCATATTAGTTATGTTGATGGCAGGTCATCGGTCTATGTTTGGTGTTTTTTAGAATGGCCGACTAGAGGTTTCTCGACTTTTTATCCCTCTTGTTCATTATGTAAGACCAATGGTAACCGTTTTGAGCACGTAGTTCAGATAAGGAGGGTGTGTTTTAAAAAAGGTTAACCATCTATTTCAAGTAAATCATATGTGAACAGTTTTTGGTTGTCCAATTGGAATTCTATTATTTCTTTTTAGGGAAGATCCTATTATGTAATTGGATGTCATCATTTTTACCGAGATGATGAAATACCTTCACATTATCATTAGAAATATTGCGGAGTGTTATTTAGTAATATTCGACAGTGGTGGTATTGTCGTATTAAATTGGACCTTTCTAGTTTTATGAAAATTAGTCATAAGAACAACCAGTTAGATGTTCAGTGACACAATGACATTATTATGTCTCTATAAAAATTGTCTTCAGTAAGGTCCTTTTATTTGCATCAATGAAAAATTAATTTTGTCTCAGGTTTTAGTAGGGTAAATGAAATATCATTAAGTAATGTGTGGATGGGTTTTGGAAATTTTGAAATGAAATGGAATAGTTTGTATGGGTATTAATGACCACTCTTGGTTGAGGTGGTTTTTTTATTATCGGAGTCTTATTAGGGATGATAAGTTCTATGGTTGGGAGGTTGTAACTTCCCATGCATTAAGACTTTGAAAAAATCCCGTGGAATAAATATTTATGTGTTTACTTGACTGTATGTTTGCAAAAAAAGATTCAGAACAATATTATCAGTGTAGGAACACTTCAAAACATTTTTTTTGAATATGGATGATGGATCTAAGGGTCCATATGGCGTCTCATTGAGTTTTAGGAGAACCAGGGCCGGAAATTTTAAATTTTGAGGGTCTTCAGAGGGTGTTCATTTTTTATGAAACCATGTTGCCCCAAGTAGGAAACTATACAACTACATGTGGGTCAAAAACATCCTATATGGTTAGTGCATGTTTTACAAAAACCATTGTCAAAGGAAGCACTATTAGTATATTTTTAGGAAGTAACTAAACACAATTCACCACACAATTGGCGTATAGTTAAGAAAAATGGGTTCAAAACCCATCCAAGGTGGAATCCTTCAGAAGAGGATACTTCATGGTTTTGTGCATGGTTTTTCTAATCCATTTATTTAAACCATTCACCCTGTAATATTTGTTGAAAATTTAAATTCTCCCACTTCATTTCATAAAAATAATTCTTTTCATCCCCTTGACGATTCCAACATATAGGGTTTTCTTCCTCCTATTGATGTCTTTTTCATATCCTTTTTCTATCCTTGAGAACACACACATCCATTGTCTTTTTCTCAATCAACTAAATCCTTTGGATATCTCAATGTATGTTTGAAGCCACTCATTCCTCTTAAAACTTTTTATCTTAATATCCATAATTCTATTTAGGTGCAATATCATTTTTCCTATTTTTAGGTAATTGGTCAGTTTCAAATATATCTTTCATCCTACATAAAATATGAGGCTGATATTGAGTAAGGTATCATATATGGCCATGAGGCAGGTCATCATGTTATTTCTATCATGTTTTGTTATTTAATTACTATGTTATTGGGCCATATGTTAGATTTAGCTGAGAATTATATTTTATTTGGATTATTCATATTAAATTTACCATTGAATAATTTTATGAATATAATTACAATTTTTTGGTTCATATGTTTCTTATTAATTAAATGGTCACCCCATGGGTGTGCCATGTGAAATTAGAATTTTTTGGTTGATTTTATTATAAATGATAGAATTCCCTTTTACCTTTTGGGAAATCTTTTAAATGTATTTTCCTTTATTCTATTAATATCAATTATGATCCCAAATAATTTTCAATGTTTTGGTCACTATTGTTTTCATGATTTTACATTATGGAAATTACATTGTTTCACCATGCAACATTGAATTGTATAATGATCCTTACACATTGAATTTACATAGCTTAAGTAATGAAATAGAAATTGAATGGAATATAATAAGTGGTATGGATATTTTATAATGGATTGCCATTATTTATATGAATTAATTGATTGAGATGAAAATGCATGTGCATATTGGTTTCTTTTACTTAAATGAGTTGAAATTGTATATAACATGTTATGTTAAATTCCCCCAATTGTTAAATGTGTATATGATTGTTTTACCTCCTTATCATTCTTCGTAGACATTTTATTGGATTTATATTTTAATATGAACACTTTATTTAACAAATGGTACCTTTATTTAGTTTTTCTATCCTAGAAATGAAAATCCCATGTAGGGAATTCTCTAACTAATCATGTCACCTCTTCAAAACCCATTTGTGGTCATGAATTGTTTTTTCATTTTTTAGTAAATTGATTGATTTAAAGAGAATTAATCATTTGGGATTACTTATTAATGATTTTAATCCTTCATAAAATTAATAAAATCAATTGGTTTGATTTGAATTCCACAAAAAGGATCATGAAAATATGTATTTGGATTACATTCTATTAAAGTATTATAATGAATGGAATTTCATTGAATGGGATTGAACATGACTAAAGTTGCATATGTGAGGTATTTCCTCATTTTAAATGTTTTAAAAATAAATATTCAATATATATATATATAATGGAATGGTTGGCATGTAAAATTAGATGCAATACAACATGTATCGAATTGAAAATATGTTTATTCCACTCTTATATGAATTCTCATTGAGAATGAAAATTCATAGACTATAATTGAACTTGTATAAAGTAATTCACAAGAGGTTATTCCACATTTGATACATTATAAATGTTTATGTATTATATATATATATGATAGTTAAAAGAGATGGATTGGAGGTGATTCCCCAAGCCAATTTCAATTATAATGATCCATTTTAGAGGTTTTGAAACAATTGTTATGGGTATAGGGCTAGGAGTGAAATCACACATCCTTGAATTAGGTGTTGAGAATGGAATCTCATAGAAGCGACAGTATATGGGTTATGGGTTTTACATACAACATTACATGATTATATTTTTTCCATGGGGTCTCACTCGCCACCCCGAGTATTGTAGAATTACATATATCGCTCTTTTGGGATGTAGGGAATGTACACTATTTCATGTGCTTTTTCGATTGTTAGACTCATTATGAATATCTGAGATATGAACTTTTCAAATAACAAAATACTATTCTAGTTAATTTCCCATTAGGCATCCTCACACACATGGTTCATATAGTTGGATGCAATATAGTACTAATCTATATATATGTATATATGTTTGGAGGAATGATTAAAAATTTTATTATATTACAGAGCTGAATTAGGTAGAGTTGTCAGGTGTCCCTTAAGAACCTGAGTGGCCTGGTTATTTATTTTAGCATATCATTACATTTAATATTATAACGTGAAGCTGTTTAGTCATGATAACTACTTGGATTAAACGTAAACAACATTGGTGGTGGCCTACTATAATTTTTATCTCACGCCCTACACAAGATTCCTTTGGATCCCAATATGATCTTTTCCTTTCATGTTTGGATAAGGGAGTGATAAATTCTATAGGATGCTAAATACATAGATTATTGTTGAAACTTAGGAGAAATGGACTAAGCACATGCTTAAGATTTTAGTGGAGTTTTTTTTATTTTAAATTTCTGAATTGCGTGACTATATAATTATTCCCCTATTCCCATTTGTATTATCATTTCTTGTATCATGTATTGATACTAGCATAGAAGTTTCACTTATATAATTTAGTTGAGAAGTTATATATTTATCATGATGCTTTTTAGTTTTCTATTAACGCTTCCACAGTTTATTGATTTCGTTTGTTTAATTTTTCTTCCACTATTTTTTATTATTTTTTGTATCTATTATTCTACTCTAACTAGGTTATATTTTCTAACAACTATTCCACCCTTACACCCTCACTACTAGTCGATATCCTCAGGTTTACGAGGAGTATAACTTGAGGTCATGTGACCCACAAGGCTGCGGAACATGATATTTTGATCTGATTTTGGTATTTTACACATAAGTCTTCAAAATGGGTAATGAAATTCCCAAAAAAACTATATAGTTTTTGTCACGAAAACTACTGATGCATTGAGGTGAAATAGTGAGCCCCACCCATCACATAGTAAGTCCAATGAATTTCTCAGATGATATGGGTGAAACATAATCAGAAATATTAAATATATTTAAACTATTATATGAAATAAAAACACTTTTCCAATTCCATAAACATACTCATAGACCATTAAGAGATATATGGTGTCAGAATAGTACATCCCCAGTCAATCTGATAATAAAAAATGAAATAAAAAATGTAAATTTGTATCATAATAGATCAAACACAATAAATAACAGGATTCAAAAAAGGATAATTATATAGATACTTTTATAAGATCACTAAAGATATTATTTAGGAAAATATATATAAACTTTACATTGAAATTAATTATTCTTAAATAGTTGAATAGATAGAAAAGAAAACATTATCATTGAAAATAACCTATTATTAATGTAAATAATGCACTATAAATTATGGTTTTATTAAATAGGGTAATATAATCTTATACATTTTTGAAAATAACCTTGCTTTAAAATATTCAAAAAGAATCACTTAAAAGTGTCTTTCAAAAATATTATGCATTACAAATATCATATCATTGAAATGAACACCAATAAAATGGTTTGATCCAGTGTAAACACAAATAAAAAAGTTTATATAAAACATAAGATTATTAAAATTCATTTGACACAAAATCATTATATGAAAAATCCTTAGAGTATAAATTTAACCCAAAGAGTTGAGACTGGGTTAAGAATTCCCGTACATCGGGTTACATTTACTTATATCTTGTACAAATGACAAATAAAAAATTATTAATCATTATATTATCATAAAAGCTAATAATATTAGTATTTATGATATTATATATGATCCCATTATAACATTTTACCACTCTTTGATTAATAATATTTTATTCATTTCAATGTTTTAGGGTATAATTTCCATGTTTTATCAAGGAATTATAGTCTTTAAAGACATTGTTCACATTCATAGGGTATTTATCCAAAATAAAATTATTCCATAAATATATTATTTAATAATTATATATTTTTTTATTACCATTCGTTAATGTTATATGTAGAATATGAATCTCAACTCTTCGTGTAGGTTGTAGATCGTACGTACACATGTGTAATGATATCATTTCTAAATGGTTGAACGTGTAAGGATGAGGGTGTCAAATTAATTTTCAAAAATAAATATAATTTAATAATAAATATATATATTAATTGTTTACATCACTAGAACAATCTGATTATCATGGTGCTGGAAAACAATTACACCACTATGTGAAGATGGTAAGTCGTACCTACGTACATTCTGTGTATTCATTTTTCATAGGATGGATAAAAGATATTATATGGTTGTTTTATCAAAATAATATTATTTCATTGTATATATGATGAGAAATTTATTATTTTATAAGTAATTAACTCATAAAGAGTAAGTTGAAGAAGAAATAATCTGCAATGAGTCTATCAAGATGATTACCATTATCTTTGGTGAACTAACTTTAATATCTTCCTTTTGGATCTAAGGATGGTATTTTGGATGGAAAAACCCTCAAGGACAAATGTAATGAATTTTTTAAGATATATTGATAGAGTTTTGTTGATATATAATGTTTGAGGTGGTGAAACGAAATAAAGGATGGAGTACGTTTTTTAATTAATGTAAGGGGCACCCAAGGGAATATTGAAAATATAAAATTATAATAAATTAATTTTTTATCATAATACAGGAAAATGGCCTTGGATTTTAATATGTTACCATTTAAGGATTTAATCTCATCGGAAAAAGGTTGGAATGTTTTGGTTTGTTTTAAAATTTTGTCATTTTGATTGTCCTTAGTTAGAAAAATGTTATTTTAATAATGGAATCAATTTTATTAATATTAAAATGTGGTAATTATTTTAGCTATAAAAGGTCAATTCGAAAATAAATTAATAATTTATTACATTATATACCAAATTAGGACCACTTTTATATTTATCAAAATTATTAACTCATTTAAAAAATTTAATAATATATTTTTTTGATAAAATATCATTATTGTCAGTTATGAAACCTCATTAATTTGTATTTATGGAAATAAAGAACACAAGATAAATTCAAACCAGGAATTTCAATACCCCATAATATATCATTATAATCCATAAAATTTATTCTGAACCTTCATTAATTAAAATATATATATGTTTAAAAATATTTTTAAGATTATTTATTTGATTGTTTCATTAATAAAATAACTATTGTATCTTCATTATATAATTATTTAAGGAAATCAAAAATAAAATACCATGATTTAGATAAATAAATTATAATTAAAAATTATTGTTGTTGTTAATTATATATACTAAATAAAACCATATAAAAATGACATAGTTAATAAAATATGAATTTGGTATTTTTTACATTTCATTATAAAAATTTTTATAAAAAATGTGACCTCATAAAAATGTTTCCCATAAATCATAAATAATTTTTTTTCATGAAAATGAGTTTATTTATTTCAAAATGGAAACTAATATCAATTTATAACCCACCATTTCCCCATGTGGATGCATACGATATGTTTAAGAAAAAGAAAGTGATATTTTTATATTTCATTAATTAAAATAATATAAATGTAATTTTCATAAAATTTTTAAATAACACAAATTTAATATAAGGTTTTAAAAAGCAACCTAATTCATCCAAAAATATATGTATATTTTTATGGTTAATTTTATAATCCTTATCATATTAATTTTACACTAAATCACAGTATTTAACCTTAACTGTGGTAAAAGAATTACCATAGAAACTATTTATATTGTTCAAAATTTAGAGGGGCATATTTTATAAATTTATTAATCCTTTATTATAATATATGATCCATTTTTTTGATATTAGAAAACAATATTTTATGAATTTAATTTAAAATTATTCCTCTAAAATGCAATAAAAATAGTTTTACTGAAAAATGTATTTTGTAGTCTAAAAAATGTTCATATGCCAAAATTAGATATATGGTTGATTAAATTGGAATGGATTGGATTGTTTAGGACTAATTCTTTCTGTAGTCCCATTGATAAAAAACTAAAATTATTAATATGATTTAATATTAAAAAATTGAATCTTTTATAAAACTTGATATTTTTCACTATCCACTGGAAAATATTTATTTTCTAAACAATTTGATAAATTAAAAATATGATTATTTTGATATTAAAAATAATAAAAAATTATTTTATTTTATTCACTATAATTTATAAATTTTTCAAAATTTAGTGGTAAAATAAGTGTTCAATTAAATGGCGGTAAAACAACCTTTAATAAAATATAGTCTTTTATGGGAAAAATTGAACTTATTTTTATCTTATGTCGATTCATCTTATTGGATAAATATTGAAAAAATTATTATATAAATGACATATAAGTTTCATTAATATAATTTAATAATTGTGATTAAATTAATTTATTGTGAAAAAATTCCGTAATAGGCATAAAATAAGTTTTTTATAAATTCAATTTTTTTATGTCTAATTAGCTTGTATTAGAATTTATAATTAATTAATAACAAATGAATTATTTTTATAACATTTTTTAAACTATAATTTCATAATTTAGTTAATCTCATTCATTCCCACCATTCTAATGACTAGGTGATAATTATCATAATTAAATAAATATATTTAATCATATGTCTAATCTTTGTAATCTATGTAACGCAAGCTATCAATGAATATACATTTAAAAAGAGACCTACTGTAAACTATTTGGGTGTTACAATTAGGCTATTACAAGTGTGGTATTAAAGTAGTCCATTCCCCTTGAATGTCTTTGGAGGTTTCCCCTTTATGAGTAATTTCCCTTCTTGAATCATCTACTAATATATATAAACGCTTCTTACCAATGTATGTCATGATCACTTTTAAGATGTCTCCATCATGAAAACCATCCAAGATACTAATACATGTTTGTGGTGATTATATTCTGAGTAATGGGGCCTTATTTCACTGGACATCTTATGAGGTGTTCCCTCCATATTTGTAGGTAGAAACACCCCTTCCTATCAAGAAACAAATAGTACAATCAGTTTAGGATGATTATACATGCCTAACTTTCATGCTATGTGATTTATAGCATAGGTGACCACTCTCGTTCAATGGAGATACTGGTCCCCATGTAGTGGAGGATTGGCCTATGTTGGTGATTACAATTATTAGTAACATGTACTACCCGACTGATAAGTGGTTTTTTTTTGTATCTAAACTGTTTCATGTAGCATCGTGGTGCTGGTGGCATCTTGTTAGGTACAAACACGATGATACGATTCTCTAATGTTCAGATATCCAATAGATATATTCTGATTAGTATTACCCCTCTTGATTTAAATTAGTTTTGATTTAATATAATATTGAGCTACATCAGTATTGTATAATAGTTATATATTGTTCAAAAAGGTTTAATGACATTATGTTCTATTACATTAATAATGTTTTGGAATGTTTATTAAAGGTGTTCATATTTTAGAATCATATCTTCATATAAATCCATTATATTGGGGTCCCATTATAAATTACCACCATTATAGGAATGGTAGTTCAAACCCTAAAGAGAGAGTGCATCATATCATTGGGAAAATACATAACAAGATGTGGACGGTGTAATCAGGGGCCTGATTATTATACAGTATCTAGAATATTATGTTCTCTAGGGTCTTATCATTAGATACCCCCTCGATGCTATAATTTCTCATGTGGGCATTTGGAATAGGGTTTCCATAGATTTTTCTATTATAATATATTTTGGTAGTTCTATTATTTTGATGGGCATAGTAATATGGAATGTGATTAATGGAATAGTTGATCTGAGGGGGAAGGAATTGTATATATGGACTACCATGATATAGGCATCATCATGACTTGGTATCTAAATGGAGTGGTTGTGGAGGTCATCGGGGAGGATGTTCTATCAGATGTGTAGGTTTATCTCCCATGGAAGGATATTTTGGTATGGGAAGACACTATGGACTACCCCAACCACTACCAATTAGTGGCCCACATTAGGCTCAATGAACAATTTTTCGGGTCAGTGAGTAGTTTACAATAGTGGATGGTTATAACTAAGTTTCACATGAGATGATCCAATGTATTATTTCTTCTTATTTTTTTATTTTTCCATTATTTATTGACATAGGTGTTAGTAATTTCTTCATATCCATCTTATTGGTGGAGATTCATGAGCATCCAATTGAGACTTTATCTTTGATGATTTTTCTACAAGGTCATACATGGAACGCTTCTTCAATATTTCTTATCTTCCATTATAATGAGTCATCACTCATTGGAGAGAGATTCTCATGGGACCTTTTTTCCATAAAAATTAAACATTATTATGATTTCATGGTTATGGACTTTTTTTCTATATCTCAATCCTATAATAATTTTCGTCACAAATGAGATAGATGCATACATAGAGATGGGACTACATTGTAATTTATAGATAGATAGATATCATCTCTGTGCGAGTTGGTCATGTGATAAATAGGTTTCGAACCATCACCAATGAGTTTGAGATAGTTTTCTTTGGATTTATGGGATCACAAAGAATATGGATTCCTTTGGGGTCGTGCAAATTATGTGAATCTTCCCCGACAATTTTTTTGGGACTACTAATGTTGTGGTATATGGACGTCAACAATAAAATTCACCCCATAACTACACTAATATATTTTATGGAAGGCCAGATGGCCCCCATTAACCTCTATTATAAGGCATCAGCCTTAAACCTTACTTAATCTTGAGTTATGAAAAGATTACAGATTGAGGATCTTTTCAGGTCTAGAGTTTTAGAGAATTAGATCATAAAACATGCATTACATTCCACACATAAACAAAGTGGTTACATAAAGATATTATTATTCTTTCCCATCAATATAAACATATTTAAAATAAAACATGGATTCTTTGTTGACACTTCCTTGACACTATCATCATATAATGTACCTTTCCCTTGACCTGTGAAAAACATTTCAAAAAACATGGGATGAGCATAAAAAGCTCAGTAAGGGATATAATAATATGGAAAGGAAACATGGGTACATATATACATAAGAATGAAATCATACTTTACCCATAAAACCTAAGCACTTTAACATACCTCAACAAATCATGAATAAATCATAGAAATCATAAGACATAAAGGAATCTTGAGGCATTCATAACATTCTAACGTAGGGAGTAACCCTCTTGGTTACGTTTGGAATACCCATCACAGTATATTCCCTAAATATCTTCGGAGAAACCTTAACGTTTCACTCCTTCGTGTTACCCAATTCATTGGAGAGCTATATCGGGATCACCCGCCCTTAGTTTATCATGGAACCACCTGTCTTCATAATAATGCCCAAAAACCTAAACATAATCGTATCACATAAAACATCCATAAAGGAAACATAACATTTCCACCTTTCAATCACAAGATATCAATACAACACATTGATATAAAAACATTATGAAAACCATTTTCAATACCAAAATAAAAGAAAAGTAAAACATGGTATTTATTTTTCTTTTAAAAAAGGTATGGATTGTAGAGGAAGCCGAAAAATCAAATAATGGTCAATGCGGCGGAGAAGTCATTGTCGCCGCTTACGTACAACACAAACATTCCCTTTTGTCATTTAGTAAACACATTGTATAAAAAATATTCCTTAAAAGTCAAAGGGTTTTATAAACCGTATAAAATAAGGTTGTGTATAAAACAAAATATGCCTCAATGAAAGGAGATTGAGACGAAGTCCCATACCTCAGGTCTGACTTGACTCGATCGTTCTTTAACATCCTGAATAATAAACATGAGATTATTTCTACATGATTAAGAACCTATTTCAAGTTCAATATTACTTTTATATCACTTATTATCATGTTATAAACATTATGTAATCATTTAAGTTAATAATGTTTGTTTTGTCGATATTTGGTTCTTAAGTCGAAAGTGGACTTCTTACAATTACATGTTGTTCGTGTGGTCAAAGGTTCTTTATATCCAGAATGAAATTCCTGATTTGGATAGAATATATATCACATATATCCAGCATATACATTTATTTATAATATTACATAATCATTTAGAGGTAATAAATGAAACGCACCGTTCATGGAGATGGTAAGCTGTACATACGCATGAATGCTACTTTCATTTATATTTCGTATTTTATAGAATGGAATCATAATGATATAAAGGTATATTATAATTCCAGTATAATATTATATATAATATCATAGTTACATCCTTTATAAATCCCATATATGGTATTTAACGAATCAAATCACTTTGAGGGTGCGGTAGTCTGCACTTCCTTAAATGAAGATATCGCGTTTTCCCATAATGGAAACCATAAAGGTATGCCCAAAATGAAAAATAAAGTAGCTTAAGGAAAACATAAACATATCATATATAATATATAAATATAGTGACATATTAATGGCCACCTTTGTAGGTGTTAAAAGAATGTTGAACAATCATTATTTCGGGAGGCATAAATTCACCATCCACGGAAACAGTCTGTCTTTTAACCATTAGATTTAGGTGTGTGTAAGTGTTGCTCGAATCATTATTATAACAACATCCTAGTATATTAAATATACCGAAGTTGTTACAAATGAAATGAATAAAAAGAGTTTAGGGGGTTGGAGAAGCAAAATAAAACAAAAGGACTCACGTGAAGACATTACCTTAAAATCGGGGAACTCCCATTGGTTTGAGCTCAAAGGATTGATTGGGAAGACTTCTTCCCAAAGTGAGGCTTCAAGGAGTAATAGAGGGATGTGCAGAGACATAATGGGCAGGGGTTGGCCGAGCCAATGGCTTTTGAAGTGTGTGTAAGGTGGTAGAGGTGGAGGCCTTTTATAAGAGGACAGGAAGGGCACTCTAGGAATATAATGAAAAGTCACTTTATTTTAAAATGGTATTCAGATTTAAGAGGTACCACATTGATTCGTTTCCAGGATAAGGTGATAAGGTTTCGAAATCCACCCATCCAATAGATTTTTTCCATGTGTAGGTCTTATATTTTACATTATCTTTCCATTTTATTTAAATCATTAAATAATGAGGTCATAGCTGCATCATCATGATGTCATAAATAATTTAATTTATTTAATGTCTAAAAATTATAAAAAATTATAATTATATAGGAAATAGTTTTACCTTTATAATGAATATTTATAGTCAAAAATCTGACTTGTATAACCCCATGTAAAAATTGTTTTAGTAAAACACCTCATGTGTGTGTCCTTTTTACTTTAACATTTAATAAAAAGTTATTTATGTCATTTCCCAACCAATGTGGCTCCATGGGGTCCCCAAGTTGACCCATGTCTTTTATTGGTCGGAAATGACACATAAAATTAGGGTAGGACATGTTTCAAGATCATCTCATTTTATTAAAGCATTATTTTTACCTTAAACTACACTAATTACCTCTAATCGCGATTAAGAACTTAAGAGTTACTATTCACCAAAAAATTATTTTAATCTCATTGAAACACATTTTGATTCTTAATGAAAACCATGTATATCAGATTTTTTAAATCAAATCACAGAAGTGACAAAGTTTCATTTAAACAAAAAATCAGTTTCTTTAACTACCACTTAGTGGTTTCACTATTCATCAAAAATTGAAGTTTTTCAGAAAAAAACCAAAACATCAACCTAAGTTATATTTGATTTTCTGAATTCAAAAATGATGTCTATTTTAAAAAATTCAAATCATATAAGTCACATTAATTAATTTAATAATTAATTCCGGTCGTCATGACAAAAAGCGTGTTTTTATGAAACAATAAGTATCAAAATATTGACACCAGTTTAAGTCCAATTTCAAAGTGAAATTGGTTCCAATGACCACCATTGGATTAAATGGTAAAATTATATTCTAATTTCACTTTAAAACCAATTCAAAAGATAATCTAATCATATAAATAAATTAGATTAAAAAGCAGTTTTGATGTAAAATGCAGTATTTTTCACAATTCATTAAAAAATGAACATTATCAGAAAAATACCAAAAATTCACACAAAGTAAATTTTTATGTCCCTATCATAAAGAATAAGTTTATTTTGACAAAAATATCTTATAAAATTTTCAAAAGATAGATTTAAAAATGATTTCCCATTTAAAGGCAGTAAAACAATCTTTTAAAAATATTAGTGTATTCCATGCTTAAGATTGGATTTATTTTAATTTTAAGACTCTAAAACACTATCTAATTCACTAATAGACATAGATAAAAATATCTATTATTCATTACTTACTTGGAATGTCACATCCTTCCCCCCTTTAGAAAATTACATCCCTGTAATTTATTTACTTATCGAATAAATGGGGGTACTTATCCCTCATTGCATTTTCAGATTTCCATGTTGCCTCTTCCATCATGTGGTTTTTTCACAAAACATTTTCCATGATTAATCACCTTATTCCGTAACACTTGCTCCCTGTGGTCAAAAATCTGGACCGGTTTTTACCCATAAGATAGGTTCTCTTCCAGCTGAACTACCTCTGGACTCAAAAAATGAGATGGATCTGGCATATACTTTCTCAACATCGAAACATGAAAAACATTGTGTACCTAAGATAAACTCGGAGGTAAAGCCACCCGGTATGCAACTGATCCAAATCTCTCCAGAATTTCATATGGTCCAATGAACCTTGGACTCAACTTTCCTTTGTTACCAAATCGACTCACACTTTTCCATGGGGAAACCTTGACAAAAACATGATCACCTACCTCAAAAGATAGATCCTTCCTCCTGTTGTCCGCATAACTCTTCTACCTACTCTGAGCTGTTCTCATGTGTTTCTGAATCAGCTGAAATTTTTCTGCCATCTTTCTACCAATTCTAGTCCCATCAACTTCCTTTCTCCCATTTCATCCCAGAAAGCTGAAGTTCGACACCACTTCCCATATAATGCCTGAAATTGGGCCATCTGTATACTGGAATGAAAACTGTTATTATATGAAAATTCAACCAAAGAAAGATGTTGGTCCCAACTTCCCTGATAATCCATCGAACAAGATCGTAGCATATCCTCTAAGGTCTGAATTGTTTGTTCTGACTGCCAATCTGATTGAGGATGAAAAGCTGTACTAAAATTTAATTCAGTACCCAATGACTTCTGAAGGCCTTTCCAAAAGTTAGAAGTGAACCTGGGATCACGATCAGATACAATGGAGAGAGGAACTCCAGGTAACCTGACTATGTCTTTAAGATACAAATGGGAAAGTTGATCTAGGGAAAAATTATCTCATATAGAAAGTAAATGAGAATATTTAGTCAAGCAATCATCCATAACCCAGATTGCATTATTACCTCGAGATGTCTTCGGTAATCCCACAACAAAGTCCATGGATATATTCTCCCATTTCCACTCTGGCACTCGTAAAGGCTGAAGCATCCCTTTTGGTAACTGCCACTCTGCTTTAACCTGTTGACATGTCAAACACTTCACATTAAAATCAGCAATATCTCTTTTCATTCCATCCCACCAGTAATACTCCCACAGATCTCTGTACATCTAAGTACTGCCAGGATGAACTGAAAATGGAGAACTATGAGCTTCACATAAAAACTCTCTCTTCAACTGTGAATCACAAGGCACACACAATCTCTTCCCAAATCTCAAAAAACAATCACTATCAATGTTGAATTCATGCAACTTACCTTTCTGAACCAGATCTACCTTTTTCTGCAACTCACTGTCTTGCTTCTGTTCTTGTTTGTTTCTTTCTGATAGAGATGATCTCACTGATACCTGAAACAAAACAGAAGAACTTCCTGCACCAACAACTTCTATGCCAAAGTTCATCAAATCCTTAACCAAAGGATCACATTCCAAACCCAACGTTGCTAATGAAGCATTACATTTTTGACTCAAAGCATCATCCACTTTATTTTCTTTTCCCGGCTGGTAATGAATTGTACAATCATAATCCTTGATTAATTACAGCCATCTCCTCTGTCTCATGTTTAACTCTTTCTGAGTGAATATATACTTTAAACTTTTTTGATCAGTATATATTTCACACTTTACTCCATAAAAATTATGCCTCCAAATTTTTAAAGCGAAAACAACAACTGCTAATTCCAAATCATGTGTAGGGTAATTTACCTCATGAGTTTTCAACTGCCGTGAAGCATATGCAATTACCTGATCATTATGCATTAGGACGCCACCACATCCTTTCAATGAAGAATCATTGTATATAACAAACTCACCATTCCTGGGAGGTAGTGCCAAAACTGGAGCATTCAACAATATTATTTTCAATTCCTGAAAACAATCATCACATTCTTTTGTCCAGATAATCTTAACACCCTTCCGAGTTAGCTTAGTCATTGGACTAGATAACCGTGAAAAATTTCTAACAAACCTTCAGTAATAGCCTGCCAAACCAAGGAAGCTACGAATCTCAGTTACATTTGTGGGTCTTGTCCAGTCTTCAACAACCTTTGTTTTTGCAGGATCAATGGTTATCTCATCTTTCGAAACAATATGGCCAAGGAAAGAAATTTTTTGCAACCAAAACTCACACATTCTGAATTTTCCATACAGTTTCTTTTCTTTTATGGTTTTCAAAATAACCCTTAAATGTCTTTCATGCTCCTCTTTACTTTTAGAAAACACCAAAATATCATCGATGAAAACCACCACAATCTTATCCAAGAACTCATGGAAAATTCTATTCATTAAGTCCATGAATACAACAGGTGCATTGGTTATCCCAAAAGGCATTACTAAAAATTCATAATGGCCATATCATGTATGGAACACGGTCTTCGGAACATATGCTTCCTTTACCTTCAGCTGATGGTACCCCGATCTCAAGTCAATCATTGAAAAATACTGAGCTCCCTGGAGCTGATCAAACAAATCATCGATATGAGGAAAAGGATACTTGTTATTAACAGTAATAATAATCAAGGGCCTATAATCAATGCAAAGTGTCATTGAACTATCTTTCTTTTTAACAAATAAAACAGGAGCACCCCAAGGTGATGTGCTAGGTCGAATGAAACCTTTCTCTAATAAATCTAGAAATTGCTCCTTCAACTCTAAAAGTTCAATTTTATCCATTAGATAAGGGGGTTTTGAAATTGGGTTAGCATAAAGAACTAAGTCAACAGTAAACTCAACTTCCCGATCTGGTATTATTCCAGGAAACTCATCTGGAAAAACATCAGGATACTCATATACCACTGGAACATCATTAATCTGAATAGTTCCTTTATTTTCAACGATGTGTGGAAGGTAACATTCATTCCCATCTTTTACAAGTTTCTTGGCCTCTTGATAAGTTATCAACAGTAAGGGTTCATTCTTGTACACAAACTGAAAGTCTTTCTGAAAAGAAACTTCTTTAGCTCTATAGCCAATCTTAGCATGGTAAATAGAGAGCCAATCCATACCCAGGATAACATCAAACTCTACTAGAGGTTGAACAATAAGGTTTGAAAGTTGGTTCTTTCAACAGATAAGAATAGAAAGATTCTTATAAATTCTTTTTACCTCAACATTTCCCCAAGGTTTTTTTACCAAAAGTTCCGGAGTCATTTCTTGAGATGGTATTCCCATTTTACTAGAAAATGTTTCAAAGATGAATGAATGTGTAGACCCCGAATCAAACAACACACTGGCATAATCTGAATAAACAAACAAATTACCTGATACAACTTCATTTGATGGCCCGACATCTGCTAAAGTAGTTGCAAAAGATTTCACCACCCCTTTCTGCTTGTAGTCTAACTGCTTCCCATCACTCGAGCTCTTTGTCGGACACTCATTTGCATATTGACCCATCTCATTGCACTTAAAACATTTCACTAACTGTAAATCAAATTTGGTCTTACCTTCACCTTGATCTTTTTCAGTGCAATCACGAGCCTTATGTCCCATCTAACCACATCGGTAGCACTTTCCAGAATTCAGAAGACATTCCCCAACATGCCTTTTGCCACATTTATCACAAACTGGAAACTTATATTTCTTACCATCAGATTTTTTTGAAGAATTCTTCCCTTTCTCCTTCCACCTTGGTCTCTTTTTCTGTTGGTTGTTATAGAACACTTGATCATCGACAGACTCCATTTCCACCTTCTCAACACATCGAACAAGCTTTTCATAACTTTTAAACTCACGAGAAGCTAATGCCCTTCGATATTTTGGATTTAATCCTGAGTAAAAACGAATGATTTTACTATCAAGGTCTCGGATAAAATTTAGAGCATACCTTGACAATTGAGTGAACCTTTCTTCATAGGTAGCCACTGAGTCTTCCTCTTGCCTCAATTCCAAGAATTTTTTTCCATCCTATGTTGAACAGCCTTAGGAAAATACTTCTCAAGAAACATACCATTGAATTTATCCCAGTTAAGAGAATCAATCTCATTAGCATCCCTAATATTTTTAACCATAGACCACCATTGATCTGCCTCAACCTCCAAATGGTAAATAACAAGACTAACATTTTGATTGACTGAACACCCCATGACATCAAAAATCTTCTCCAGTGATTTAATCCACCCTTCAGCTAGCACAGGGTCAGATGATCCTTAGAATGATGGGGGATGTTGCCTCATTAAATGTTCCACCACTGACATGTTCCTCTGCGGTTGATCTGGCTGATCTCGTGCATGGATACCACCACCATTTATCTCTTGAGTCAACTGCACCATTTCTGCAAAAAACTGTTCAGTTCCAATTCCGACCATCTCGGGATGCTGATTCGGAAGGTTATTTCCTTCTGCATGCCTTCCTATCACTGCTTCTCTGTTTCCTCTACGGAAAACCAAACAAACATGTCTTAGATGAAGCAACATGGTAATCTTCAAATACTACATAACTTCAATTTTACCATAAAAAAATATTTTTGGATAATCATTTAATAGAATTATAACTCCTAATGTTATCTAAAACGACCTCTGATACCAACTATAAGGCCCCAGCCATAAACCATACTTAATCATGAGTTATTACAAGATTACACATTGAGGATCTTTTCGGGTTTAGAGTTTTAGATAATTAGATCATAAAACTTGAATTACATTCCACATATAAACAAAGTGGTTACATAAAGATAGTATTCTTATTTCCCATCAATGGAAACATATTTAAAATAAAACATGGATTCTTTCTTGACAATTACTTGACACTATCATCATATCATGTAACTTTCTCTTGACCTGTGAAAAACATTTCAAAAAACTTGGGATGAGCATAAAAAGCTCAGTAAGGGATATAAAAATATGGAAAGGAAACATGGGTACATATATAAATAAGAATGAAATCATACTTTACCCATAAAACATAAGCACTTTAACATACCTCATCAAATCATTAATAAATCATAGAAATCATAAGACATAAAGGAAACTTGAGGAATTCATAACATTCTTACGTAGAGAGTAACCCTCTTGGTTACATTTTGAATACCCATCACAGTATATTCCCTAAATCTCTCCGAAGAAACCTTAATGTTTCACTCCTTCGTGTTACACAATGCATTGGAGAGCTATATCGGGCTCACCCACCCTTAGTTTATCATGGAACCACCCATCTTCATAA
Organism: Viscum album; assembly: GCA_963277665.1. Taxonomy (NCBI): domain Eukaryota; kingdom Viridiplantae; phylum Streptophyta; class Magnoliopsida; order Santalales; family Viscaceae; genus Viscum; species Viscum album. Next base: position 614,644,483 of record OY728162.1, read on the forward strand.
TAATGCCCACGAACCTCAACATAATCGTATCACATAAAACATGTATAAAGGAAATATAACATTTCCACCATTCAATCACAAGATATAAATACAACACATTGATATAAAAACATTATGAAAACCATTTTCAACACCAAAATAAAAGAAAAGTAAAACATGGAATTTATTTTTCTTTTAAAAAATGGTATGGCTTGTAGAGGAAGCCGAAAACTCAAATAATGGTCACGGCTGTAACAGCCCGAGATTTTATGAAAAATATTCTTTTTTATTTCACTAATGTCTTGTGTTGTACGCTACACCAAAAGGAGCTTGCACAACACGCATCCTTGACTTGCCTTGCATTACACGCAATTGCGACCATCCTCGATAGCTTGCGTCGTACGCAATACCGAGTTTCACTAAACAACAATATGCTATTAAAACTAGCCGCTATGAATAGTAATAACCACTTTTTGAAATTTTATAAATTTTATTTTTCAAAATGGACTTCATTTTTGGACTCAGAATATCGAAATTAGCCTAGGGTGAAATTTTGGTATTTTTCTGAAAACTTTCAATTTTTGATGAATAGTGAAACCACTAAGTGGTAGGTTAAAAAACTGAATTTTGCATAAAACTTAATTTTACCGCTTCTGTGAATGGAATTTCGAAAATCCGAGAGACACGGTTAATATCAAGGACTAAAATGTGGTTCAGTGAGATAAAAATAATTTTTTGGTGAATAGTAACTTTTTACTTTTTTTACCACGGTTAATAGTAAATAGGGTAACTAAGGGTAAATATGATATTAATATTACCCTAACACATGTCCTAATCCTATTGGACAAGTGTATTTCGACCAAAAACAAACTTAGGAATAAAATATGACCATTTAGGCCCACTTGGATTAGATTAGGACATTTATTATTATTTAATTCAAAGAAGAGTTAAAAGAGTTAAAATCAAAGTTTATTTACTAAAACATATTTAACATGGGGTTATACATAAGATAAATTCGATTGTAAGTATTCATTAGAAATCTAAAAAGATTTACTACATGATGGTATTTTATTTGTAATTTTTAGACATCACATAATTTAATTTATTTATAACACAGTGATGATGCAGTAATTATCTTATTAATACAATATTGACATAATTGATGTTATAAACACCAAAATAAATATAATTTGAGACTTTTTATGAATTCCACTAATTTTCTAGGTTACTATGATATATTAGTGTTTATTTAATCAACTTGGTTCGAACATATAATTCTGTTATGACTTTCACAAAAATCATATATCAAATAGTGTCAAAATTGATACAAAATAGTTTTTAAATCAAATATTATATTATTAATTGTTATTTTATTCCTAAAAATCTAAGGCTAGGCCAAATGACTTAGATAAGGATATATATATTAATAATAAACAATTTGGGGTTCTTTTGACATGTTATAGTATGTGTATTAACCATATAGTGTAAGAAAACAAAAAGACACGGTAAAAGTTAAATTATTTAACTCAGTGTTAAATCTAATTGATAAGGTTAAAATAATAACCTAAACTTGTCTAAATTCTATTGGTTGATAGGATTTCGACCCATCCCCACTTTAGCTCCGAAATAAGACCATTTGGAACCATTATAAACCGATTTTGACTTTAATATAAAATAATATTTTGAGATATTCCTAAGGTGCCCCTCTCCTCCCTTATAAAAGGACACCTCATCTCCCTCCTCCTCACACCAAATTGAGCACTCAAGCTCGGCCAACCCCTGCCAAAATCCCTTCTCCACTTCCCTATAATAATCATAGAGGTTCGGGTCTTCCTCAAAGACCAATTTTAGTGCCCTAAGAGGATGTCTCAAAGAGGCACTTCAAAGAAGAGGTAATTACCGCTACCAATTCTTTCATCTTTATTTCTCCTTCCACTTCTTCTTCTTAGGTTGTTTCATTATGAAGTAATAACATCAGTATCACTCATATACTGATATGTTATTATAAGTATGAAACAACGGTATTTCACCTTCTATCCATCCTACGGAAAAAGAAATCACCGCGCGTGCGAACGTACGGAATACCGTCTCCACGCCGTGGTGTAATCTATTTTCCACCACCACCTTACATGGATGGGTATAATGGTGTAAAGAATAACTATACATAGTTATTACAACATCATATTGATTCTGATATATTGTATAATCCACTCCAATTCAATTCAATATTTATATAAATGATATCATCGCTCGTGCGTACGTACGGACTACCGTCTCCACGACGCGATGAGATTCATTCTCCATGTTAACCATTTAAGAATGATTATAAAGTATATATAAGAAATAATAATGAAATATATGACATTATAAAGCTACTGGATTTATGTATATATATATATATGTATGTCATCTACTTACTTCCATTTCAAGACAATAAGGAAAGGAAAACAGCGTTCATGCGTACGTACGGACTACCGTCTCTATGAACGGTGTTTTCCATTTTAATTATCTACCTATTATATATATATATATATATACTGAATATATATGATATATAAATCATATTTTATATTCTGGAAGTATGTAAATCATGATATAAGTAATAATTATGTCAAGAACAACAAGTGAAAACACCTACGATAAATGAAACGATTTTACCCAAAACGCTTCTTTAACATGGAATTTACAAAAGAACAGGTAATATAATGTCATAAGTGAACCATATATGATATCATAACAATGAATATGATTCTGTAATAAGTCAATAACATGGTTTAAATCATTATACAGGAGGTTCGGACACTTACAAAGCATGTCGGACCTAAGGTAAGGGAAATATCACAATCTCATTTTTATCCGAGATTGTTTATTCGTAAGTATTTACTGGGGTGTATTTTATCATCCACATCCATGTTCCCTCAATATGTAATATTTTTTCCATCCACTTGCAATTGTTTAAATTTAATTTTACCTTTAGGTGAGTTTTTAGTAAAGAATATGAAAGGAATCTTTTTTCCGTACGAGGTACTTTTTGACTTTTCCGACAAAAGTACGAAGAATGTTTTTTTAACTTATACGGCACGAATGGATTTCTACTGTTTTATAAAGCCTTATTTTCATGAAGCTTCCTCTAAAAGATTTCATTACTATTTTCAATAAAATCTCTTTATTTTAAAATTGCATGTTGTTTTGTGAAAAGAAATTGATTTTGAAGAAGAAAGGATATTTTCCTCAAGAATTCAATTCAAGTGTTTTATCAAAATTATTTTCCATCTAAGATAATAAAGGGTTCTGTTTCTATCCATATTTTTACATTGATTTGACTATGTTGTGATGGAATTAGGTTTATGAATTCCTTTATCTTATATGAATTGATTTATGATGTCATGATGTTTCAAGAATCCCATTTTTGTTACATGTGTTATGCGATGATGTATGTTTTATGATTATGTGGCACACATAAGAAAGGATTCATTATAAGATGGGTGGGACCTATATCTCCCTCCAATGCATTGGGTAAAGATTTTATATCTCATGAGATAGACATGGCTGAAATAGTAGGTTATACCGGTTCAATGAAACGGGACTGAAACGAGGGTTACTCGATTCAGAAAGGGTCTTTGTCCACTAAGATAGTCTTGGCAATGAGTCTTGACTAACAAGAAATGATTCTCTATGATTATGTGTGTATGCCACAAAGTTTCATGTTTTAAGTTATGATTATTGGGATTTCATTTCACTACTATGATTTATCCCATGTTATGAAATTATGCTCTCTTTTGCAGGTTAAGATTTCCAAAAGTTATGTTCTTATGAATATGATGTGATTGATTTTTCTTTTGTATACCCTTACTGAGCATTTGAGCTCACCCTTTTATGTTTTCTTTTCCCCAGGATATAAATAATGGTTTTAGGTAAAAAAAAGGGAAGATCTTTATGGGAGATATTGAAGATCTTTCACCACGATTAGAAGATTACGTTCCGAGTTTCCAAAGACACTAAACTATTACGATCCTTGTGTGTGTGTGTTTTTGTTATGTACTAAGTATTCCGAAAAAGTAATGTAAAGTCTATGTATGTCAGGCTTCGGGTCTCTACAGTTGGTATCAGAGGAAAGGTTTAGTCAACCTTTGGAAACTAGGATGCGAAAACGTTAGTGAGATCCCTAGAGATATTTCTAAGGTATGTCTAGGGATGTCCCTAAGGATAAGTATACGTATAGAATATGGTCCTAGAACTACGGTAACGATCTTAGAAATTAACCTAAGATGTTAGATATTAAGGGTACTCCCCCTTTACTATGTTGTTTTCCCTAGCATGATTTTTGCCTCTCACACTATTCTTTTTGGGTTTTAGACGATGGCTGGAACCCGAAGGAACCGTGTTGATCAATGCAATGGACAATGCAATGATTGCCCTCCTGAACAAACAAATGTTATGGGAGATGGAGTGTAAAATCTTATTGCTATACTTACACAATCAATGAATCATTCTGGACTTCCAAATGAGCAGAGAAGGGAACAATATTGTATTGAGTCCTTCATGAGGCAACGTCCACCTTCTTTCAGTGGGTCTTCTGACCCACTTGTGGCTGAACAATGGATCAGTACTAATGAAAAGATATTTTCAGTTCTTCAATGTTCTGAACATGATAAAGTCATCTTAGCAGTATATCGTTTGGAAGGTGAAGCTGATCAATGGTGGAATCTTATCAAGAATACGAGGCCAAGAGATGAAATTGAGTCCATGGAATGGGACGAGTTCAAGAACTTGTTTTTCAGTAAGTACTTCCCTCGTATTCTTCGAACAAAGATGGAGAAAGAGTTTCTTGAACTGAAGCAAAGGGACGATGAATCTGTTGGTACCTATGAAGCAAATTTTACAAGACTTGCAAGGTATGCTTCTGGTATTATCATCCAACCTGAAAGTAAAGTTGATCGATTTTTCAGTGGCTTAAAACCAAGTCTTCGAAGGGTATTAGCTATAAGAGACTTCAGTAGCTATGAAGAAATTGTGCGTTGTGCTATCAAGGTAGAAATGGAAGTTGGTGTTACATATCCATCTCATGGTTTTGACAAGAAACGAAAGATGGAGTTCAAGGAGAAATCTCAGAATAATGGTGAAAAGAAGATGAATGTTTCCTTATGCACAAAGTGTGGAAAGAATCATGGTGGAGATTGTCTTAAAGGGACTAGAAAATGTTTTAAGTGTGGAAAAGAAGGTCATCGAGCAGTTGAGTGTCGAAGTAATGGAAGAAGGGTTTCTAATGATGTAAATAAAGCAAACACTGCAGAGAACGCACCACCAACACTTCAATGCATCAAGTGCAAGGAAATGGGGCATTATGCTAATAATTTCCCTAATCCAAGGGTTAGTGATGATCAACATGAGCAACCACTGAAGGGAAAGGACAAAGGGAAATCACATGTGATCACTATTGGCAATGTTGAATATAACAACGATGTGGTGGAATGATTAAGTGTTTATGTAATGGGATTCCAAAATAATGTTGTATCATTGAGTATGGCAATATTTATTGATGTGGTGTTCAAAGTGATTGAGATATTTTTTGGAAATAAGATGATATGCGCATAATGAAGACGAGAAAATGAAATGTTTAATAGTATTCATGAGCTCATGATTGATATAAGGACTAAGTGATATCATGGTTTAAGTATATAGAATTTTGAGGATTTTGGTATGTAGAAAGTGTTAACTTTTAACTGCACTCATGTTTTCACTAAGGTATTCAAGAGAATACACGATTAAGGACTTTGAATGTTTGGAATGTGACCAACAAGACATATCTTATGATATGTGGGGATCAACGACAGTATTAAATCTCTGGTAATCGTTGTCACTATATTATGAGAGTGGACTGCAGTATTATGTATAAGCCTAAAGATTAGATTGGATTATGTTGGACATAAGTTAGTATTGTTTAAGGATAGAAGATTTTCGATATTATTGATGGGATGTTATAGTAACGTAGTTTTAGAAAAAGGACAACCTGCAGGACGGGCGACAGCCCATCGCTTCGGACAAGGCTGTAGGAATCGAACCCACAACCGAAGTGCGACTGGCCTTTATCGCCTACCACTGACCAACAGGAAGTCCCTGTTTAGTAGAAACTAGTGTTATTATATTAAGCAGCATGATATATGAAGTATAAGCCCATTTTAGGAACCATATGTGATTAATCTCACTATAGATCGACTTATGTATATAATTTTTGCTAACCTTTTGTTTGAGACAGATGGAATGACCCGTCATTCTATCACATGATCTGCTAACACTTCACGAATAACAAATTCAACTTCATTTATTTAAGAGATGAAGTGGAAATTGTTAAAGGCATGAACAATAGTGAGATTGTACCAAAATAAAGTAAGTATTTATTCTAATTCAAATTCTTTAACTTTAGGGAAATGATCTTGAAAACCAAAAATGTTGTCCTAGTTCTCTTATACCTGATGAATCAGATGGTACCTTAGATCGTCACAAATTTATGGATTTGTGATTACTGGCTTTTCCATAGCCATGTTCTCTACCACTCTCCATCAGAACATGATGGTTAGATTTCTCTTCCATATCCATATTTTCACCTATGTGGAAACCCAGTGATTAGTTTATTTGGGTAATCGTTACATTTCATACTTTAGTTTTTAAAGCCAAGTTTTGGTATTCCCTTTTACGATGTGGGTTTCTATTAAAGAAACTTTCGAATAGTAAACCATTTATAACCCCGACGAATTTCGAGGGCGAAATTCATTTTAAGGGGGGTAGAATGTAACAACCTGAGATTTTATGAAAAATATTCTTTTTTATTTCACTAATTTCTTGTGTTGTACGCTACACCAAAAGGAGCTTGCACAACACGCATCATTGACTTGCCTTGCATTACACGCAATTGCGACCTTCCTCGATAGCTTGCGTCGTACGCAATACCGAGTTTCACTAAACAACAATATGCTATTAAAACTAGCCGTTATGAATAGTAATAACCACTTTTTGAAATTTTATAAATTTTATTTTTCAAAATGGACTTCATTTTTGGACTCAGAATATCGAAATTAGCCTAGGGTGAAATTTTGGTATTTTTCTGAAAACTTTCAATTTTTGATGAATAGTGAAACCACTAAGTGGTAGGTTAAAAAACTGAATTTTGCATAAAACATAATTTTACCGCTTCTGTGAATGGAATTTCGAAAATCCGAGAGACACGGTTAATATCAAGGACTAAAATGTGGTTCAATGAGATAAAAATAATTTTTTGGTGAATAGTAACTTTTTACTTTTTTTTACCACGGTTAATAGTAAATAGGGTAACTAAGGGTAAATATGATATTAATATTACCCTAACACATGTCCTAATCCTATTGGACAAGTGTATTTCGACCAAAAACAAACTTAGGAATAAAAAATGACCATTTAGGCCCACTTGGATTAGATTAGGACATTTATTATTATTTAATTCAAAGAAGAGTTAAAAGAGTTAAAATCCAAGTTTATTTACTAAATCATTTTTAACATTGGGTTATACATAAGATAAATTCGATTGTAAATATTCATTAGAAAGATAAAAAGATTTAATACATGATGGTATTTTATTTGTAATTTTTAGACATCAAATAATTTAATTTATTTATGACACAGTGATGATGCAGTAATTATCTTATTAATAAAATATTGACATAATTGATGTTATAAACACCAAAATAAATATAATTTGAGACTTTTTATGAATTCCACTAATTTTCTAGGTTACTATTATATATTAGTGTTGATTTAATCAACTTGGTTTGAACATATAATTCTGTTATGACTTTCACAAAAATCATATATCAAATAGTGTCAAAATTGACACAAAATAGTTTTTAAATCAAATATTATATTATTAATTGTTATTTTATTCCTAAAAATCTAAGGTTCGGCCAAATGACTTAGATAAGGATATATATATTAATAATAAACAATTTGGGGTTCGTTTGGCATGTTATAGTAAGTGTATTAACCATATAGTGTAAGAAAAAAAAGACACGGTAAAAGTTAAATTATTTAACTTAGAGTTAAATCTAATTGATAAGGTTAAAATAATAACCTAAACCTGTCTAAATTCTATTGGTTGATAGGATTTCGACCCATCCCCACTTTAGCTCCGAAATAAGACCCTTTGGAACCATTATAAACCGATTTTGACTTTAATATAAAATAATATTTTGAGATATTCCTAAGGTGCCCCTCTCCTCCCTTATAAAAGGACACCTCCTCCCCCTCCTCCTCACACCAAATTGAGCACTCAAGCTCGGCCAACCCCTGCAAAAATCCCTTCTCCACTTCCCTAGAATAATCCTAGAGGTTCTGGTCTTCCTCAAAGACCAATTTTAGTGCCCTAAGAGGAGGTCTCAAAGAGGCACTTCAATGAAGAGGTAATTACCGTTACCAATTCTTTCATCTTTATTTCTTCTTCCACTTCTTCTTCTTAGGTTGTTTCATTATGAAGTAATAACATCAGTATCACTCATATACTGATATGTTATTATAAGTATGAAACAACCCTATTTCACCATCTATCCATCCTACGGAAAAAGAAATCACCGCGCGTGCGTACGTACGGAATACCGTCTCCACGCCGTGGTGTAATCTATTTTCCACCACCACCTTACATGGATGGGTATAATGGTGTAAAGAATAACTATACATAGTTATTAAAACATCATATTGATTCTGATATATTGTATAATCCACTCCAATTCAATTCAATATTTATAGAAATGATATCATCGCTCGTGCGTACGTACGGACTACCGTCTCCACGACGCGATGAGATTCATTCTCCATGTTAACCATTTAAGAATGATTATAAAGTATATATAAGAAATAATAATGAAATATATGACATTATAAAGCTACTGGATTTATGTATATATATATATATGTATTTCATCTACTTACTTCCATTTCAAGACAATAAGGAAAGGAAAACAGCGTTCATGCGTACGTACGGACTACCGTCTCCATGAACGGTGTTTTCCATTTTATTTATCTACCTATTATATATATATATATATACTGAATATATATGATATATAAATCATATTTTATATTCTAGAAGTAAGTAAATCATGATATAAGTAATAATGATGTCAAGAACAACAAGTGAAAACACCTACGATAAATGAAACGATTTTACCCAAAACGCTTCTTTAACATGGAATTTACAAAAGAACGGGTAATATAATGTCATAAGTGAACCATATATGATATCATAACAATGAATATGATTCTGTAATAAGTCAATAACATGATTTAAATCATTATACAGGAGTTTCGGACACTTACAAAGCAAGTCGGACCTAAGGTAAGGGAAATATCACAATCTCATTTTTATCCGAGATTGTTTATTCGTAAGTATTTACTGGGGTGTATTTTATCATCCACATCCATGTTACCTCAATATGTAATATTGTTTCCATCCACTTTCAATTGTTTAAATCCAATTTTACCTTTAGGTGAGTTTTTAGTAAAGAATATTAAAGGAATCTTTTTTCCGTACGAGGTACTTTTTGACTTTTCTGACAAAAGTACGAAGAATGTTTTTTTAACTTATACGGCACGAATGGATTTCTACTGTTTTATAAAGCCTTATTTTCATGAAGATTCCTATAAAAGATTTCATGACTATTTTCAATAAAATCTCTTTCTTTTAAAATTTCATGATGTTTTGTGAAAAGAAATTGATTTTGAAGAAGAAAGGATATTTTCCTCAAGAATTCAATTCAAGTGTTTTATCAAAATTATTTTCCATCTAAGATAATAAAGGGTTCTGTTTCTATCCATATTTTTACATTGATTTGACTATGTTGTGATGGAATTATGTTTATGAATTCCTTTATCTTATATGAATTGATTTATGATGTCATGATGTTTCAAGAATCCCATTTTTGTTACATGTGTTATGTGATGATGTATGTTTTATGATTATGTGGCACACATAAGAAAGGATTCATTATATGATGGGTGGGACCTATATTTCCCTCCAATGCATTGGGTAAAGATTTTATATCTCATGAGATAGACATGGCTGAAATGGTAGGTTATACCGGTTCAGTGAAACGGGACTGAAACGAGGGTTACTCGATTCAGAAAGGGACTTTGTCCACTAAGATAGTCTTGGCAATGAGTCTTGACTAACAAAAAATGATTATCTATGATTATGTGTGTATGCCACAAAGTTTCATGTTTTAAGTTATGATTATTGGGATTTAATTTCACTACTATGATTTATCCCATGTTATGAAATTATGCTCTCTTTTGCAGGTTAAGATTTCAAAAAGTTATGTTCTTATGAATATGATGTGATTGATTTTTCTTTTGTATACCCTTACTGAGCATTTGAGATCACCCTTTTATGTTTTCTTTTCCCCAGGATATAAATAATGGTTTTAGGTAAAAAAAAAAGGGAAGATCTTTATGGGAGATATTGAAGATCTTTCACCACGATTAGAAGATTACGTTCCGAGTTTCCAAAGACACTAAACTATTACGATCCTTGTGTGTGTGTGTTTTTGTTATGTACTAAGTATTCCGAAAAAGTAATGTAAATTCTATGTATATCAGGCTTCGGGTCTCTACAATGGCGGCGAAGAAGTAGTTTTCGCCGCATACGTAAGACAAAAACATTCCCTTTTTTTGTTTAGTAAATGCTTCATATAAAAATTATTCCTTAATAGTCAAAGGGGTTTATACGCCGTATAAAATAAGGTTGTGTATAAAACAAAATATTCCTCAATGAAAGGAGATTGAGACGAAGTCTCATACCTTGGGTCCGACTTGACTCGATTGTTTTTTAACATCCTGAATAATAAACTTGAGTTAATTTCTACATGATTAAGAACCTTTTTCAAGTTCATTATTACTTTTATATCACTTATTATCATGTTATAAACATTATGTAATCATCTAAGTTAATAATGTTTGTTTTGTCGATATGTGGTTCTTAAGTCGAAAGTGGACTTCTTACAATTACATGTTGTTCATGTGCTCAAAGGTTCATTATATCCAGAATGACATTCTTGATTTGGATAGCATATATATCATGTATATCCAGAATATACATGTATTTATAATATTACATAATCATTTAGAGGTAAGAAATGAAATGCACCGTGCATGGAGACGATAAGCCGTACGTACGCATGAACACTACATTCATTTCTATTTTGTATTTTATAGAATGGAATCATAATGATATAAAGGTATATTAAAATTCCAGTATAATATTATATGTAATATCATAGTTCCTTCTTTTATACATCCTACATATGTTATTTAACGAATCAAATCACTTTGAGGGGGCGGTAGTCCGCACTTCCTTAAATGAAGATATCGCCTTTACCCATAATGGAAACCATAAAGGTATGCCCAAAATGAAAAATACAGAAGCTTAAGGAAAACATAAACATATAATATATCATATATAAATATAGTTACATCTTAATGGCCACCTTTGAAGGTGTTAATAGAATGTTGAACAATCATCATTTCGGGAGGCATAAATTCACCAAACACGGAAACAGTATGTCCTTTAACCATTAGATGTAGGTTTGTGTAAGTGTTGCTTGAATCCTTATTATAAAAACATCCTAGTATATTGAAGATACTGTAGTTGTTACAAAATAAATTAATAAAAAGAGTTTAGGGGGTTGGAGAAGCAAAATAAAACAAAAGGACTCAAGTGAAGACATTACTTTAAAATCGGGTAACTCCCTTTGGTTTGAGCTCAAAGGATTCCTTGGGAAGACTTCTGCCCAAAGTGAGGCTTCAAGGAGTAAGAGAGGGATGTGCAGAGACATAATGGGCAGGGGTTGGCCGAGCCAATGGCTTTTGAAGTGTGTGTAAGGTGGTAGAGGTGGAGGCCTTTTATAAGAGGACAGGAGGGGCACTCATGGAATATAATGAAAGGTCACTTTATTTTAAAATGGTATTCTAATTTAAGAGGTCCCACATTGATGTGTTTCTAGGATAATGTGATAAGGGTTCTAAATCCACCCATCTAATCGGTTTTGGCCATGTGTAGGTCTTAGATGTTACATTATCTTTCCAATTTATTTAAATCGTTAAATAATGAGGTCATCGCTGCATCATCATAATGTCATAAATAATTTAATTTATTTAATGTCTAAAAATTATAAAAAAAATATCATGATTTAGGAAATATTTTTATATTTCTAATGAATATTTATAGTCAAAAATCTGACTTCTATAACCCCATGTTAAAATTGATTTAGTAAAACACCTCATGTGTGTGTCATTTTTACTTTAACATTTAATAAAACGTTATTTATGTAATTTCCCAACCAAAGTGGCTCCATGGGGTCCCAAAGTTGACCCATGCCTTTTCCTGGTCGGCCATGACACATCCAATAAGGGTAGGACATGTGTCAATCTCATCTCATTTTATTAAATCATTATTTTTACCTTAAACTACACTAATTACCTCTAATCGCGATTAAAAACTTAAGAGTTACTATTCACCAAAAAATTATTTTAATCTCATTGAACCACATTTTAATTCTTAATGACAACCATGTATGTCGGATTTTTGAAATCAAATCACAGAAGTGAAAAAGATTCATTTAAACGAAAAATCAGTTTCCTTAACTACCACTTAGTGGTTTCACTATTCATCAAAAATTGACGTTTTTCAGAAAAAAAAACCAAAACATCACCCTAAGATATATTTGTTATTCTGAATTCAAAAATGATGCCTATTTTACAAAATTAAAATCATATAAGTCACATTAATTAATTTAATAATTAATTCCCGCTATCATGACAAAAGCATGTTTTTATGAAACAATAACTATCAAAAGATTGACACCAGTTTAAGTCCAATTTCAAAGTGAAATTGGTTACAATGACAACAATTGGATTAAATGGTAAAAATATATTCTAATTTCACATTAAAACCAATTAAAAAGATAATCTAATCATATAAATAAATTATATTAAAAAACAGTTTTGATGTAAAATGCAGTATTTTTCACTATTCATTAAAAAATGAACATTGTCAGAAAAATACCAAAAATTCACAAAAAGTAAATTTTGATGTACCTATCATAAAGAATAAGTTTATTTTGACAAAAATAGCTTATAAAATTTTCAAATGATAGATTTAATAATGGGTTTCCATTAAAAGGTTGTAAAACAATCTTTTAAAAATATTAGTGTATTCCATGCTTAAGATTGGATTTATTTTCATTTTAAGCCTCTAAAACACAATCTAGTTCATTAATAGACATAGATAAAAATATCTATTATTCGTTACTTACTTGGGATGTCACATCTATGATTTTCAGCTGTAGTGTGAGGGTCTTAATCATTAGGGATTTATTTGAACCAATGTGTACCCCAAGGAAGCTCTGATTTTGTTTTTCAAATCAGAGGACTTGTGATTGGTAATCTATAATAATTAATGATTCTTGAAATAGGTAGTGATGATGAATAAGTACCCATTCCCACAGATTAATAAAATATTTAACTAGTTTTGAGGTGGGAGTGAGTCCATGAAGATAGATATATGATCTGACTGCCACTATCTAATGATTCATGATGACAATTTTCCAAAATCAAAATATTGATCTATCTATAGATAATATGTATTCTTGGTGATTCCATTCAATTTGATTAATGGACATGCAATGTTTATAGTTTTGATGAACCAAATATTTTATAAATTCATGGAACAATTTTTTGTCTTCTTTATTGATGACATACTCATTTACTCTATATTGAAGGATAAGAAAGAATAGTATTTGAGTGTGGTCCTAAAACTAAATCAGGAGTTTTAGATAATTTGTATTTACTCTAAGTGTAATTTTTGGATTTGTAATGTTCGCATTATAAGTAATATCATTTATGAGAATGGCATAGCTTTAAACCGGGAAATGATTATTGTAGTGCAAACTTGGGAGCCAAAAAAGTGTATTTTAGAGGTTATCAACATTCTTGTATTCTAAGGGGGAAATATGATGTTCGTTGATGAATTATCCATATTATCATTTCACTTGACAATAATTATTCAAAAAGGGAAGTCATTTTTCTGGACTCTATAATGTGAGAGTGCATTTATGGAGTTGAGGCTGAGACTAACCAAAGATCCTACGTTGAGGATAAAAAAGGAGGGTTTGGAGTATGACATATTTTTTATACATCTTGAGTTGGTTTTGGTTGTTTCTTGATTTATTGGAATTTTATTATTTCTTATATTGGAAGGTAGTTAAACCTATATGACAAAAAAACTCATAACCTTGGGTTAGAAGTAATAGTCTTCTCCAAAAATATGCAGAGAAAATATTTTATTCATTATCATTTATTTGTCTTAGAACATTAGAGGCTTATATATATCATCACACATAGAGATCATAACCTCATATAGATGCATTGGTTATATTTCCTATTTGAATATGATAGTGACATAGTCAATACATATTTGAAGGGAATCATAGTGGTAGAATGCCTTATTGGGAATTTCTATTCTGTCTTGGTGTAGGATGCATCCATGTAGTTTTCTTTATTGTTGTTGGCCCTAATAGATGAAGAAGTTGTAGTTTTATCATTAATTTGTGATGATGACTCTGCAACTTCATATGTTTTTTCGAGAGGCATAGTTGGGAGATATTAATAGGGAGAATCTTTATAACTTATATCCTATGGAGATTCATTAGATGGATTATATAATAGAGGGGATTTTGATATCTTTTTCTATAGATGAATGGTGATTTTGGTCATGTTTCTAGAGGATGTGATAATGAGCATTCACAATTTCCCATTGGTATCACATCATAGTGTGTCATGGATGTACATGGACCATCAATAACAGTTATCTCGGGTAGACATAAGGTAGATCATCACTGTGTTTATTTCCCAATCTCTCACATGTTTTCATGTCAAGGATGTGTATCATGTTTAGATTAGTTTTACACTATGTCCTACAATATTTTACTATAATTTCTATGGAATTCCATTATATTTAGTTATGGGGATTCAATATATAGTGATAGGACACAATACTACCAAATTGATCACTGGATGATATTCCACGACATCACACACATTGATTCCATCATAGGGTAGAGTTTTATTGAGGGTTTTGTGTGATTTTACATGAAAAAGATCATCCAAATTCATGTGGTACACTAAAAAATGGTCTCCAAGCATGATGCTTCTCTAACATTGTTGATGGGGATAATCCTATTTGAGGAATTTAAGAAATAGATGAGGATGAGTAAATACATTCACCCAAGATGGATTAGTAATCCTAGTGGACTATATAGGTGTTAGTGGATATGTTATCGAAATCTATTATATAATTCATTTAGATGTGGTAGGATAACATTCTATTTATAGATTTTTCCAACAAAAACATTTGTCACTCTACTATGGGCATGGATCCTTTCAAGACCCAAAATTGTAAACCATTAAATTACATCTAAATCAATACATAGGTATGTGAGACTTCTTGTTTTGGAAAAGAGGTAGTATAGTTAATGATATAAAAGTTTTAGGTGACCTATAAGTGTTTGAGGACAACTCAGGACATAAAAAAGTATTCCTTGATCGATTTAATATGCTGTTAAATTTCATGTATGGAGGCCATGTATTCCTAAGAGTTACCCCATTATGAGTTTTTTTAGATTTTTAGGATGAAAAACTATCCACAATGTTCATTGGGACATTCGAGATCTTATTGATGGTTGGTGAGGTTGCTTACATCTAAGCCTTTCCCCACAGTTAGAGATGTTTCGTGGAATCTTCGATGGCTAATATATGAGGGGAAACATTCATAATATTATTCACATCATTTATTGTATTGAGATAGAATTCATGGTTAGAGATTCCTTCATAGTGTAGCTGGTGGTGATCAAGTATCATTTAAGAATTATATATTCTCCTGGATCATGTGTATTTTTATCATGAGAATTTGTATCATAGCTCTTGTGATAATTAGAGTCGTTTGTGTACATAGTACACGCAAAATTTAAATGAGATTTTTCATTTCAAGGTGGAAATACATGAAAGAGTTGAGAATTTACAAAATTGGATTTGTGTATTTATCACACTGAATATTTCTATCAATATGTACGCATTTTTTCTCAGAGTTTAAATTTTTCTTGGGTGTCTCAGGACACTTGAATTAATATATTAAAAATATTAATATATGTTAATTCATGTGAAACCATTATTCTAGAGAATTTTGGATTTATAACTATTTGGGACTTTTTGTGGGAAACATGAGACCATGGTTAATTCCATAACATATGGTTTACTCTATGTGAAACCTATGTTTGGTTGGTAATGGATATCTGGTTGATGAAAAAATTGGTGTTTTGATTTAATAAAATAAATACTTTTCATTATTTATTAATATTGAAATATGTAATCAAGTAAATACTATATAATCGACATGATAAAACAAAATTGAAGGGTTATCAATATAACCTTTGAGGAATTGAGAGGTTGAAAACTGGTGTTCTTCATTAGCTTATCAAATTGGAATATAACCAATGATGAGATCTAGGTGGATCAAGAAGTAAAAATTCAGAACATCATCTTTATCAATAAAGAATGTTTTATTCATTAATAGTCAATCCATTATTATGTGATGGAAAATAAATTATATAATCCTTTTTGTTGATCATGGATGTAGATTGGTTTCTATTTTTTTGTGGTTTCACACCCTTCATATGTGCCCATATCAACAAATTGAGATGATTGAATCTATTTATATTTTTATTCCCTAAAATTACAAATGGATTATTTTATTATGTGATTTTTATAGATTAATTTTTATTTCAGGGTTTCTCCTTGTTTTGGTGCATTAATCCATGCCATTATTTTCATTATTATCCACTGTCACATGGGGTCATGGTTCAAACTTTTTGGGGTAGGTTCAAGAAAGAACCAATGATCTGATTCAAAGTTTAATTTAATAATCATAAGGTTGATGATTTGTATATATATATATATTTGGAGGTGTTTCATGTGTCAGGTGATACCTCTATTGATTTGGGATCTGAGGCGGTGACGATAGAGGAGCATAGTACTGGGAGATGCTATATAGGGATTGAGTGGCAGGAATTATACCACCAGCCATTGATTAAGAATGCAATTTCCTTGATTCGAGACCCCGGAGAAGATTTTAATGAGGACTAGTGGTGTAATTGGGGTAGAAAATAAAGTAGATATTTTTCTAGGTTCTATGAAAATCCTGACTACAGTACACTTTTTCTTAGAACCCATGTTTTTTAGTTCCCCAACTATGAAGGATAGTGTTCCAGGGAAGATAAGGTTCACACACCAAATGGCTTTTCCCACAGATCATTTAACAAAACCTAAGGTGTCCCAACTATGTGTGAGATAAAAATTATTGGCGCCCCAAGTGGAATGAAATGAAATGTACTTCAGGAGAACATAAGTATTCCTAGAACACAGGCATGACTGAATATATAGGCACACAAATGTACATGTCCATGTATATTACTAGGTAAAAATTCATGATCCAAAGTACACAAGGACAACCATATGTATACGATTAGGAATAGATATAAATGTAAATGGATAAGAGATCACAACCAGACCCAAGGTGGGAAATACATGTCATTTAGTACCAATACACACCATATAGTAATACATTTCTAGAAAATTTGAGAGTTTTTGGGTCACATATAGGAGTCCAGGTGATTTAATATTTAATTTGAACCCTATTACACAACATGTACTTTTCTCAGGTCCACTCACCACATGTATATCATTTTGTTTGGACTCAATTTTTTTTCTTGAGTAGTCTATCAAGGCAAGTTTCCAACATAAAATATCACAGTATCCAACATAGTGAATTATTGTGATATGAAATATTTTTTTATAGAGTGAATCTTCATTAGGTAATGTAGGGAATGTAACTATGATCAGGATTGATCATTAATGAGTGGTTAGTGTGGGACACCACCCTATCACACTAGGCTGAGGGTCCTCATACCCATTGCAATGGTAGTATTGTACCACAATATGTATATGAGAGTGGGTCATATACTAAATATTGGTTTATTTTGTCTATAAAGTACATTGAAGTGGTGTGTTTCATCCATATATTTGGTAGAACCCCCATGACAAACTTGGGTGTACGCCCTTTATACATATTCATACTAAGTGTAATCTATGGACACACAAGGGCACAAGTCCTCTACAAAATTTGAGATATCCTCAGATGCACTAGGGTGTGGTTCTTCTATTCAGTAAGTGGAACAGATTACTGTACTATGATTTTGGTTTACTAAATGGATATTGTTCCACCATCAAGGAGTGGGTATTAGTGGAAATGTGTGGGTCCTCCACATATATTATCATGTACAGAGGATATATTCTAGTCATCTATGATAGATAATTGGATCTGTAGATAGTCCAATCATCCAAGGCTTATTTCTAGAGAATGAGATCCCCTTTTTCTCTAGTTTGGGGTTATTATCATTCATATATATTATGGGGTTTCCTTATTTTTCTTTTTTTAGATAACATTTATTGAATTTCTCTATAGCTCCCACTGTGGTGTTTTGGTTGTCCAACTGGATATATATATATATATATATATATATATATATCCACAACCATGTGTGGGAGTTCCTAGAAAATAGTGTTTCTTATGTAGATGGAAATATTTTCAATGATGACATCACTGAATGATAGAGTTACCATGGTTGTATAAGGTGTGTTCAGTGGTTATCGTTGAGATTAGAAGCCAGGATCTCTCAGATCATTAATTCGAAGGTTGACTGTTAGAATACAACATCATTTCTAGTTGGGAATTTATTTTTTAAATTTATCTTTTTTATATTGTAATAATAAATTGTGTTCTCCTATATTTTATTGCATTCTTTTTTAAATTGTAGATGTTACTCTATTTTCTATACCTATTAATTTTTTCATGGAGATTATTGGGTTCCAAGGTGAATGTACATTAGTTAAAGTCCTCCCAATTAAATTATTCCTTTCATGTTCTTGTCTCCATAAAGAAACATAATAGAGGTCATATTGAGGTTGTTATTTCTCAATCGTATACTATCCAGGTGGGCCTCTATGGGATAGGTAGTTATAGATCTCCCCACAATTGAGTCCTTCCTAATTAATTATTTAATATGATTTACATACCTAGGGGGCTTTTAATGACCTGTTATGGTTTGTATGAGATATATATTACATATGTGTGCCACCCTTTGACTCTCAACTTCATCCTAGTATATATTAGCTATACGGGATATAAATATCTAATCCTCAATTTCATTTCATACATTCCATGGGTTAACCATCTGGTTAAGCACATCAACATCTTAATTTCCCTTTCTAGGAATATACTAAAATTCAATGTAAAATGTTTAGAGATATTCTACCCTAAATAATTTCTTCATATTCAGTTCTACTTGGGATAAAATTTACCATAGGATCCTATATTCGGTAAAAATAATAAAGAAAATGAAAAAAAGACAGCGCCTCTAATACATTAGAGCCCGAACAATGAAAACTAACTGCAGAATATGATTAGTGTAGTTTCATTCTTATGGGAGAAGCTAACTAGTACAATATTCAACTATTAAATGATCCTACATGATAACACATCAAAGGATAATAAATTAATAATTATAGCATTCCAATAACCTATCACCATTCCACGGTTGTATGAGTGTATAACCCTTTGTAAAACTCATATAAAACTCTTAGAAAGACACCTCATATAGTTCAGTCTATGAAAAAATGACCCAATTCTTTATTGGTAAAGTTATAGTTGTAGTGTTCATGGGGAATATTTGTATAGCTAATCAATAATATCCTTTTAACTAAAGAAATATCTAGATCAAAAACATATTTTATGTTACCTACCAACATATAAGAGACAATTACTTTTTAGATTACACATGAATACCATCTTTTTATTTCACATTCCCATGAACTTTTACTTCCTTGATGAAAATTTAAATTTTGATCTCCTAGTATAAAGATGAAATTCTAAAATTGTATCTATGATAATAAAAAGATTTCATAGATGCTATTCTTGATAACATGAGTAGACTAGTATCCAATCCAAAAAGATGATAACACAGAATTATGTAAATGGATGGATGTTTTGACTCGTTAAAATCATAAAAATTGAATGACAATTGGTAAAACCAAAAGTAATGACAAGATACTCTTAATTTACATACCATATTTTAGAATTCATCTATAGAACATGTTTATATACCACTCAATTCGAATGATAAACTACTCAAATATCACCATAGGGAAACCAAATTCTAAATATTAGTTTCATATAAATATTAATGATTTAATGAAAGTGATCTATATTCTTGAACATCAAAAAATTTAACATCATATAGTTTACACAGAGTAAAAAACTGTGATAAACCTTTTTAGTAACACACTGTAGGGATTTGATTCACCAAATGTACCCCTTTTCTTTTCTCATTTCTATCTGAATTTTCCTAACATTAACGTAATTGTGGATATATATTATATATGAATTGATATTGACTAAATCTTGAGCAATATAATAATGGTGAATTCTACTCCTCCACTTAGATGTAATATTAATAAATATGTTCAGAATAATTCTTGATAGAGGTTCATAAAATGAGATAAAATATAATAAAATGTAGATGTCACAACTTTGAGATCAAGGCTTTCTATCTTTGTATAGATTGAACTAGTATCTTTATGGTCAGGTCATGATTCATTATATTAATCCATCGACTCCTATAATAGAACATACTAAACAATAGATGGGAACAGACATGTCACCCTTCTATGACAATAATTTATAGGGGCTTGAATCTTTGTTAAAAACTCCAATATTAGTATAAAATTCAATGTTTTCATATCCCACAAAATGAGATCCCATAAATTACAATAATCTAAAACAACCAAAAAGAATTATGTAATGTTTTTTCTTAATCTACATACCTAATGGGTTATCAAAAATCATTTAAGAGTATGGTATTTCAACTTCAAATATATGAAATGACACCATTTTCATCGATATAAAAGAATTTTATGCCACTATTTTATGTGAATCACAATCCAAAGTAGAATATTCATTATTATTTCCTCTCATAGTATAATTCCTGACACACACATCAGCATAGTAATTATCATTGATAAAGTTCTTACAGAACTATAGAATTGACGTTTTAGAATAAATCTATTCTTATAATATTGTGTAGATTCCAAGATGACTGAACCTATGATCACTGGGTCGACTGATGTTTATTGACTATTCCTAATGAATTGTACTAGAAACCCATAAAATTTGAAAACAAAATTGGCTATTGGAAAGTCAATTATTAACCTCAATTATATAGTTTGCCTTTATATAACCCTATTAGACACTCTTTTGATATTGATAAAAAGGAAAACCTTAATTGGAATGCTATGGAACATATACAAAACAACTATAAATGATTTATTCTTAATATTATACTCTAGTTATAATATTTATCAATATTAAGATATATCACCAATGGAATTTCCACGCATTGGTCCACCAACAGTCAAGACTCCCTCAGATCATGTTTAGTTGGGAAATGTTTTTTAGCATATCTGCCATTGTGATTAGTATAAAGACTGTCAAATGTGTCCACATAGACTCTTTCAAGACATTATCCATGCTTCTTGGATTATAATACTCATTACTACTCATATAAGGGAAAAAGTTAAATAGTATGGAACGGTGGTTGCATATTATGTTACTGAAATTTAACCATGATAGTGGATTACAAACATAATTAATTTCACCCATTACCAAATATAAATACATAATTGCATCTTGAAATGATCAGGAAACACTTTCAAAGTGAGTCCCATGTCATTCATAGCATCCTAAATCTTGTTCCACCCTCTACAAATAGCCCATTCATCCATGTAGGTGGCTAACTGAAATCATTATCATTGGGGTTTTAATACATTCAAATATATTGTGGAGATGATTAATCTATTCCTCAGTCCCTTATAGAGATACATCACCATATAACATTAGAGTGGGGTGGGACTAAAATTCCATCATGACATAAAATGTTATGGCATTCTTCCGTAGTGCTCCTTGAGTTTTGTCAAGGAGGATCTATGTTACAACCTCTATAAAAAAAAGTGGAAATAAAATATTGGGATGGATTTTCATTCTCAATTTCATATTTAACGTGATCATCAACACCTTCCTAAATTATATGAGGTGGGTTTATGGATATTATCCTCTATAGGGAACGAGTTAAAAATAGAAAAAAAATACACTATGTAAAATACCTAATACATCAACCATATTACAAATGTTTTGTGTATCCTTTCCTACTCTCCCTGAAAAACATATTCCAAAACATTTATAAATAATAATATCTTACAAAAATATTTTAAAATAGTTTGTTTTTACAATAAGATTAATTATAAATAAATAATAACTAAATGTTATATTATACATAAATTAATTTTGATATAATTATCATATCAAGGAAACATTCAATCAAGAGAATTAGTTTCTAACAAATTTTACCCTACTTGTTTGTATTTAATACATAAGAAATAAAAATTGAGTCAATATTATTGTTTTTCTATTATAAGTTATTAAATTGATTCATTAGTGATATAATAAATAAATACATGAAAATATAAATCATGACATTATATACTACTCATTCCAATATATAAATTTTGAATATTAATGTTATGATCCAATGATATATAAAATTATAAAATGTTAAATGCAATGAAAGACCATCAACTACCCTTGGTGTCTCAAGAATCCACCATACTTATGATTTCTGGGAATGATTATGAGTTTTCTTTCAAGTCCAAATCTTCTAATACTCCATATAAACTCATGTCACAGTTTGATAACCCACGTTCTGGTCTATAAGACAATTTTAGGATTAATAGGACTCAATTACCCAGATAATATTAGGGGAGGTTACCACAACACCACATGAACACGTTCTTGTCACTAGGGGTGAAATGAAAACCCAAAAATTAAGAATATTCATGTGAGTGATGGGTTTCCCTTAGAAATAATTATCCAAGCTCAGTGATCCCATGCCTAGATTGGAAAAACCATACATCCCCTAATAATTCCATAAGATATTTAGATGATGATAGTAAAAAATGGAACAATAAATTAGAAAAAGTGAATGATGTGAAATTTAAATAAATTAACATGCACCCACTAGTTCTAAATTGTGAAATACCCTCGAACATTAGTATCATGAATGAGAAAATATATAAATTATAGTAGTGAAATCCATGTTTGGTATAATGATCCAAAACATTACTCCTAAGTGTATATTCCCTATTAGAGAACCATGTAAATTTTCCTATCATTTCCCCCGTGATCTTCCCCCAAGAAGAATAAAAAATACACCTACCAAGCTCTAAGAATCCATCCCAGAAGAGCTCCCATAGGTGAGAAAATTATCTTTTCCCAGTTCATAATCCAATGTGTAGATAGACATCAAAATAGGGAATGTTATAGGTAGGAAGAAAATATTTCAAGTACACAATCCCCACCCCACCTATAATGTCTTATTTTATGCGAGTGTATGAACCAATAATATAAAGTTAGTGAATTTAAACAAGAACACATAGTCAATTATAAAGAGACCTAATTAAATGTAAATCTATATACTAGGTGGTATTGAACCTATTATACCTACTTCAACTCTCAACCTAGTGATTGGGATGAGTTGGAATAAGAAATCATGTATTCATTATCCCTAGAATCACATTATGTAGTTTTTCAATAATTCTCATTCCATATAGGCGATAGGGGTATATGATTACTTGATTTGAGATAATTATATATCATGTATCGTTGGTAACATGTATATGAGTATAATAGAGTTAGGGTAATATGATATTTTCCACATCCTCAACACATAGATAAAAAATTATATATGTGAGCACTATTTAATCCATCACACGTTAGCCCGATCATTATCTTCTTTCAATAATAAGGAAAAAATGTACTAAATCATGTAATTAATGTTGTATCTGTAATAAAAACAAATATATTAGGTAGAGATATAAAATTAAACATGGTACACATAACCATGACTATCTACAATATCATTCAAAACTAAATAAAATAATTGGAATCAAATTAAACATCCTTATAAAGAAATTGTGGAGGTGTTGATACACAATTTTAATTATGAATTTTTTTTTAATTTTCTTTTAAACAATTAAAAAATCATTCCCACAAGACATTAATGAATTAATCAAATAATCTGAAAACCACTTGAATATTACATTGTCATTTTTAAATTAATGAATTGTCATTTCCAATCTGATAGTATTCATAATATAGAAAATGATTAATTTTATTATATTCAATAATCTCATTTATTATGATTTCACATTTCCCCAAATAGTTTCTATCCCAACTCATTGAATGTGTGAGAGTGAGAAGTTTTCCACCTACTGTGTAATTTCCATTGTAAACTTTTGGTGTCTATAAAGGAATCTATATCCACAGTATAAATTTTAATGTCATTCAAATTGAAAAATAGATATTTTTTTTTGGATATATGTCATTATATAATTTTAAATTAAGGATGAAAACGTAGGTGTTACCTAATGATCATCCAAGATTACAAATATGTAGTTTCTAGATCATAATATTATAAAATAATTTGAAATTTCGTTTAATTTATAAATAATAGATGGTATTTTTACACATTCCACTATCCATATAAGATTTAGAGATGTTATTTAGAGGAAATTCCATAACACTAATTGTTGATGAGGTAATCCCACAACCAAATTGAAAACCATTGTTAATGATTGGGGGATTGATTGAGGTATATAGGAATTAGAGCTAGTAAATCTAAAAAAATTGATTATCCCACTATATTTTATGATGAAAATTCAAATCATCCAATAACTATAACAGATTTAGGGTTTTGGAAGGATAAAAATACAATGTTAAGAATATTTATGATAGGAAGAAACATTGAATCCAATAAAATTAATTGGTATGAATTAGAAAAAATAGGGGGTAAAGAAACACGTTAGCCACACTATGTACATGGTTTATGGAAATTTGATACGAAGTGGGAACTTGCCCCTTGGCGGACTCTATGGTCCTGCTCCCCACTTCTCAAAATTCCCATATACTCCTATTAACATTACTTCTACAAAAAAACACTTGAGAATATATATTAGAAAATAATGTGTGGAGAATATTTTTGATAAAATGGTTAGAGTGTTCACCACGTTCATCATTGATAGATTTAAATGCATTCAAATATATAACTCAAATTTACATCTTATAAGGGGAAATATGATAGTAACTTAGCTGCACCACCATTGAACTGAAAAACCATGTTTACCCCAAGAATTTCCTAAATGAAATATCAATCCCTATGGATATAAACTATAACTTAAGAATATAGAAATAGACATTAGGAATGTTTTAGGAATATAATTCCATTAATTGGGTCTGAACAAAGAACATGACATGACCTCACCATAATAGTGGATTCAATTCTCCCATATATAATTGAACTATGAAAAAAACCATATGGTAATATATTTGATTCACATAGAAAATATGTAGACCACATGTAACAATATGTACATTAACCAGAATCAATGATTTTACATGGATAAATAATGGAATGGAAATATAGAAAAATGGTAAATAAAATAAATGTCTACAAAATAGAAATAAATAATAATAATTAAACAATTTTTAATACCCATATTTATGTGAAATGAGGGATAACACACATCTATTTCACCATCTCAAAAACATTATCCACATACCAGTGTACACACATCTACTAAGAGGGGCATTTCCTTTACATACTCATTACAAAATGTGGTATAAATAAACCCATTATGTGTTTAATGTGTGTGGGAACAACTAGAAAAGTAGGATCCCATGAATTATTTCATGATATACTCTATCATTATAAGAAAAATCAAGAAAATTTGAAAAAATAGTGCATCAACATGAGATCTTGACAGTTTAATAGGTAAAAAATTTAATGAAATGATTTTAACAATTTAATGTAACATTACATTACAACTAAAATATTATATTATAAATATGAACCATGGAATATTCTTAAGGTTTCCGAGACCATTTGAACCATTTAATCATCGTGAAATCATTTGATATATCGGTACAAATAAATAACATGAATAAACTACTAAGGAGACAATTATTTCGAATTCTACCCATCGGATAACACCATATCATGAAAAACCACACGTGAGTGAATGTATGAAAATAGATATAACAACACGATATTAATATATGTATACATTACGTAACATTTTTTGAATATATAAAACATTACCCAAACAAAAACCCAAATGACATATTAGTTTAGGTTATTTGGAATCAAAGATATATAAACATTGGTTTATAAGTGTACTCAATTATCTCCCACTAGGTTGAAAAATAATATCACTACTTTTAGACATGTCATACACGAAACATAAATTCATATCCATGAGATGGAGACATAAAATGGGGTTAGATTAAATGCTCAGTAACGGTAAACAATGGAGGCATGTAAGTATATACATAAGAATTTTGAGATGGGATCGTGATAAAAACAATAGGAGACCATGCCCTTTATAACAAGGATAAAAAAATATAATCACGGAATACATCATGGTTGTTTTTTTTACATGAATCATAAATAAATAAATAAACATAGTCCATGAAATCATAACATTAAAAAAAGCATGGAATTATGGATAATACAAAAGCATATAATATTATTGTAACACCCCGAGATTTTATGAAAAATATTTTATTTTAAATTTTATTGATGTCTTGTGTTTTACGCTACAAAAAAGGAGTCTTGCACAACACGCAACCCTAACTTGGCTTCATTACACGCAATTGCCACCTTCCTCGATAGCGTGTGTTTTACGTAATACCGAGTTTCACTAAACAACGATATGCTATTAAAATATTATTAAAACTAGCTGTTATGAATAGTAATATCCACTTTTTTAAATTTTTTAAATTTCATCATTCAAAATGGACTTCATTTTTGGATTCATAATATCGAATTTAGCCTAGGGTGAAATTTTGGTATTTTTCTGAAAACATTCAATTTTTGATGAATAGTGAAAACACTGGGTACTATTTAAAAACCGACTTTTTATTTAAATAATACTTTATTCTATAAAAATTTATTTTAGGTAAAAATTGACTCATAATACCTATATAAGTTCAATTTAATTCATTAGAGTCATTTTATAATAATTTTAGATATATAAAAATTTTATTGAACTTTTGACTGTATTTTTACCCACCTCCTAGGATAATTTCCAAATTCACATAAAACATAATTTTACCGCTTCTGTGAGTGGAATTTCAAAAATCTGAGAGACACAGTTGATGTCAGTAAGGAAAATGTGGTTCAATGAGATGAAAATAATTTTTGGTGAATTGTATCTTTTTACTTTTTGTTTCCACGGTTAAATGTAAATAAGGTTATTAAGGATAAAAATGATATTATTATTACCTTAACACATGTCCTAATTCTATTGGATAAGTTTAATTCGACCAAAAACTACTTTAGGAATAAAATATGACCATTTAGGACCACTTGGATTAGATTAGGACATTTATTATTAATTTATTTAAAGAAGGGTTAAAATAGTTAAAATCAACATTTAATAAGTAAATAATTTTTAAAATAGGGTTATACAAAAGCAAAAATTCGACTAAAAATATTCATTAGAAAAATAAAATGATTTCCTACATAATTCTATTTTATTTGTAATTTTTTGACTTTATGTAATTTAAGTTATTTATGACACAATGATGATACAGTAATTATATTATTAATGAAATATTGACATAATTGATGTTATAAATACCCAAATAAATGTAATTTGAGACTTTATATGAATTAAAATAATTTTATATGTTAAAATGACATGTTAGTATTGCTTTAATTATCTTTTTTCGAAATAATATTTCTGTTATGATTTTCACAAAAATCAATTACCAAATAGTATCAAAATTGACATTTACTAGTTTTTAAAACGAATATGATATTTTTAATTTCTATTTTATTCCTAAAAGTCTAAGGGTCGACAAAATGACTTAGATAAGGACATATATATTAATAATAAATAAGTTCGGTTCGTTTGGCTTGTTATAGTATGTTCATTAACCTTATAGTGTAAGAAAACAGGAAGACACAATAAAAGAAAACTTATTTAACTTAAAGTTAAATCTAAATGATAAGGTTAAAATAGAAACCTAAACTTGTATTAATTCTATTGGATGAGAATATTTAGACCCATCCCAACCTTAGCTTCTAAATAACTCAATTTTGAGCTATTAAAAATCGAATATGACATTATAATAAAATAATATTTTTAGTTTTTCCAAAGGTGCCCCTCTCCTCCCTTATAAAAGGGCACCTCCTCCCTCTCTTCCTCACACCACATTGAGACTTCATGCTTGGAAAAACCCTAACAAATTCTCTTCTCCACTTCCCTAGAAACTTCCTATAGGTCCCGGTCTTCTTCAAGTACCAGTTTTAGTGCCCTAAAAGGAGGTCACAAAGAGGCGCTTCAAAGAAGAGGTAATTTCCGTTACCGATTCTTTCAACTTTATTTCTTTTTCCACTTATTCTTCTTAAGTTGTTTAATTATGAAGTAATAACATCAGTATCACTAATATACTGATATGTTATTATAAGTATGAAACAACCCTATTTCAATATCTATCCATCCTACGGAAAAAAAAATCACCGCGCATGCGTACGTACAGAATACCGTCTCCACGCCGTGGTGTAATCTATTTTCCACCACCACCTTACTTGGATGGGTATAATGGTGTAAATAATAAATATATATGATTATTTTAAAGTGATATTGATTCTGAAATAGTATATACATACACTTCAAAACAATTCCATGATCATGGTAATGATATCATCACTCGTGCGTACGTAAGGAATACTGTCTCCACGACGTGACGGGATTCATTCTCCATGTTAACCATTCATGAATGATTATAAAGTATATAGAAAAAGTAATCATGAATTATATTACATAATAATTATTCTGGATTTATGTATATATATTTATCTCATATACTTAATTTCATTTAATTAAATAAGGAAACAAAAATGGAGTTCATGCGTATGTACGGCCTTCCGTCTCCATGAACGGGGTATTTCATTTCATTTAATCGATCTATCATATATATATATGTATATAATGAAATTTATATTATATATAAATCATGTTTTACATTCTGTAATTATGTAAATCAGGATATAAGTAATAATATCAAGAACAAAAAGTCCAAACACGTACGATAAATAAAACGATTTAACCCAAAACGATGCTTTAACATGGAACTTACAAATGAAAGGGTAATATAAAGTCATAAGTGAACCATATCTGATACCATAACAATGAATATTATTATATAATAAGTCAATGACATTCTTTAAATCATTATACCGAAGGTTCGGAAACGTACGAAGCATATCGGACCTAAGGTAAGGGATAATATTGCAATCTCAATTGTTTTCTATATGAGATTGCTTATACGCAAGTATTTACTAGGGATATTTATATCATCCATGTCCATGTTTTATAAATGTATTTTCATGTATGTTTAAAGTCCTTTTTACCCATTTTTGAATTTTACTACATGGTATGTAAGGAATCTTTCTTTTGTATATGTTACGAGATACTTTTTGACTTTTCTGACAAAAGTACAAGGAGAATGTTTTTTAACTTATATGGAATGAAAGGATCCTCACGGTTTTATGAAGCCTTTTTTCATGACGCTTCCTCCAAAATATTTCATGACTATATCCAAAAAAATCTCTTTCTTTTAAAATTTCATGATATTTTGTGAAAAGAAATTTATTTTGAAGAAGAATGGATATTTTCCTCAAGAATTCATTTCAAATGTTTTATCAAAACCATTTTCCATATAAGATGACATTATTTCATATGTGTATGTTTCAGGTATAATGTCTTTATGATTTACCTGGTTTCACTTTTTTTATGATGAAATGTCCATTTTTTTTATATAGATTATGATATGATGGGATGATGTTTTTGATACCCATTTTATTCTTTGGGTTATGATGAATGTTTTAAGTTTATTTTTGTGGAACAAGTAAGAATGATTTCATTATGAGATGGGTGTGACCTATATCTCCCTCCAATTAATTGGGTAAAGATTTATATTTCATGAGATAAACATGGCTGGAATGTTAAGTTAATCTGGTTCAGTGTTACAGGACTGAAACGAGGAGTGAACTCGATTTAGAAAGGGACTTTTTCCACTAATATGGTCTTGGAAGCAATGCCTTGGATACTATGGAAATCATAACAAGTGATTAATGGTTTCCACAATTACATGATTTATTCCCATGCTATGTTATCATGAATGATGTTCCCTTATGATATATGCCTTACGTACTTCCAATATCCGTCCCTTTGCTCAAGATTTTGATGTTTAGATTTTATGTTCAAGTTTTTGAATTCAAATGTTTATGGATTGTTTTATGTTCTCTATGTTTACCCTTACGGGGCATTTGAGCTCACCGCTTTTATGTTTTATTTTCCCCAGGATATAAAAAAATGTTTTAGGTAAGAAAAAAAAAGATAATATCTTTATGGGATATGTTGAAGATCTTTCACCACGATTAGAAGATTATATTTCATGTTTTCAAAGACACTAAACTATTACGGTCCTTGTGTGTCTGTTTTTGTTATGTACTAAGTATTTCTCAAAAGTAATGTAATGACCATGTACGCCAGGCTTTGGGTCTATATAGTTGGTATCATAGGGAGGATTAGTCAACCTTTGGAAACTAGGATGTGAGAACTTTAGTGAGATCCCTAGAGATATTTTTAAGGTATCTCTAGGGATGTACCTAAGGTTAGGTATAAGTATAGGTTATAGTACTCGAATTTCTATAACCTAAGATGTTAGATATTGAAGGTACCCTCCATTTATTATGTTGTTTTTCCTAGCATGATATTTTCCTCTCAAACTATTCTTTTTGGGTTTTAGATGATGGCTGGAACGTGAAGGAACCGTGTTGTTCAATGTAATGGAAAATGCAATGATTGTCCTTCTGAACAAACAAATGTTATGGGAGATGGAGTGAAAAGTCTTATTCCAATAATTACAAAATCTATGAATCATTATAGACATACAAATGAGAAATGAAGGGAACAATATTCTATTGAGTCCTTCATGAGGTAATGTCCACCTTCTTTCAGTGGGTCTTCGGATCCACTTGTTGCTGAAAAGTGGATCAGAACTACTGAAAAGATATTTTCAGTTCTTCAATGTTCTGAACATGATAAAGTCATTTTAGTAGTATATCATTTGGGAGGTGAAGCTGATCAATGGTGGAATCTTATCAAGAATACAAGGCCAATAGATGAAATTGAGTCAATGGAATGGGACGAGTTCAAGAACATATTTTTCAATAACTACTTCCCCCGTATTCTTCGAACAATGATGGAGAAGGAGTTTCTTGAACTAACGAAAAAGGATGATGAATATGTTGTTATATATGAAGGCTAATTTTACAAGGCTTACAAGGTATGCATCTGCCTTTATCATCCAACCTGAAATTAAAGATGATCGATTCTTCAGGGGCATAAAACCAAATCTTCGAAGGGCATTAGCTATAAGATACTTCATTAGCTAAGAAGAAATTGTGTGATTTGCTATTAAGGTAGAAATGGAAGTTGGTGTTACATATCCATCTCATGGTTTTGACAAGAAACGAAAGATGGATTTCAAGGAGAAATATCATAATAATGGTGAAATAAAGATGAATGTTTCCTCATTCTCAAAGTGTGGAAAGAAGCATGGTGGTGATTTTCTTAAAGGGACTATAAAATTTTTTATGTGTGGAAAAGAATGTCATCGAGTAGCTGAGTGTCGAAGTAATGAAACAAGGGTTGCTAATGGTGTGAATAATGAAAAGGCTGTAGAGACTGAACCAACAACACTTCAATGCTTCATGTGCAAGGAAATGGGGAATTATGCTAATAAATTCCCTAATCCAAGGGTTAGTGATGATCGACATAGGCAACCACTTAAGGAAAAGGACAAATGGAAGTCAAATGAGATCACTATTTGTGATGTTGAATATGACAACGATCTGGTGGAATGATTAATTGTTTATGTAATGGGATTCCTAAATAATGTTGTATATAGTATCGTGGAATATTGGAATATTTATGTATTGATCTATTTTGGTTTTCAATAATTTTATGGTACCGGTAACCATGGAAAGTGATTGAGATATTTTTGGAAATAATATGATATGCGCATAATGTAGGGATAAGGAGAAAATGAAATGTTTGACAGTATACATGAGCTCATGACTGATATAAGGAAATAGTTATATCATGGTTTGAGTATGTAGAATTTTGGGGTTTTTGTATGTGGGAAGAGTTAACTTTTCACAGCACTCAAGATTTCACTAAGATTCAATGAGTATTCATTTTTCAAGATAATACAAGATTAAGTCCTTATAATGTTTGGAATGTGACCAACAAGACATATCTTACGATATATGGGATCAGCAATGGTATTAAAACGCTTGTTATATGAAATCTCTGGTAATCATTTTCACTATATTATGAGAGTGGACTGCAGTATTATGGATAATCCTAAAGATTGAAATGGATTATGTTGGAAATAAGTTAGTATTGTTTAAGGATATAAGATTTTTCGATATTATTGGTGGGATGATATAGTAATGTAGTTTTAGAAAAAGGACAACCTGCAGGATGGGTGAAAGCCCATTGCGTCGGACAAGGCTAGGGGAATCGAACCCACAACTGAAGTGAACTGCCCATTATCGCCTACCACTGTCCTACAGGAAGTCCATGGTTAGTAGAAACTAGTTTTATTTTATTAATCAGTATGATATAAGAAGTATAAGTTAATTTTTGGAATCGTATATTATTAACCTCACCATAGATAAAGCTATGTATATTTGATAACTTTTTCTAACCTTTTGTTTGAAACAGATGAATGACCCATCATTCTAACAAATGACTTTTTAAAACTTCACGAATAACAAATTCAACTTAATTTCTTTATGAAATGAAGTGGAAATTGTTCAATGCACGAACAACAGTGAGATTGTACCAAAATCATGAAAGTATTTCTTCTAATTCAAAATTTTCAACTTTAGGGAAATGATATTGAAAACCAAAAATGTTGTCCTAGTTCCCTTATATCCGATGAATCAGATGGTACCTTAGATCATCACAAATATATGGCTTTGTGATTATTGGCTTTTTCATAGCCATTTTATCTACCACTCTCCATCAGAACATGATGGTTAGGTTTCTCTTCCATTTCCAAAATTTCACCTATGTTCTTTTATATGGAAACCCAGTGATTATGTAATTTGGGTAACCGTTATGTTTCATACATTAGTTTTTAAGATAGGTTTTGGTATTCCTTTCTACAATGTGGGATTCTATTAAAAAAACTTTTGAGTAGTAAACTATTTTTAACCCAGACGAATTTCGAAGGAGAAATTCATTTTAAGGGGGGTAGAATGTAACACCCTGATATTTTATGAAAAATATTATTTTTAATTTTATTGATGTATTGTGTTGTACGCTACAACAATGGAGTCTTACACAACACGCAACCCTATCTTGGCTGCATTACACGCAATCACGACCTTTCTCGATAGTGTGTGTTGTACGCAATACCGAGTTTCACTAAACAACGATATGCTATTAAAATATTATTAAAACTAGCCATTATGAATAGTGATAACCACTTTTTGAAATTTTGTAAATTTCATCATTCAAAGTGGACTTCATTTTTTGATTCGTAATATCGAAATTATCCTAGGGTGAAATTTTGGTATTTTTCTGAAAACATTCAATTTTTGATGAATAGTGAAATCACTAGGTTACTATTTAAAAACTGACTTTTTATTTAAATAATTATTTATTCTATTTAAATTTATTTTAAGTCAAAATTTACACATAATACCTATATATGTTCAATTTAATTAATTAGCGTCATTTTATAATAATTTTAGATATATAAAAACTTTATTGAACTTTTGACCGTCTTTAACCCACCTCATTGGCGAATTTCCAAATTCACATAAAACATAATTTTACCGCTTCTGTGAGTAAAATTTAAAATATCTGAGAGACACAGTTGATTTCAGTAAGTAATATGTGGTTCAATGAGATGAAAATAATTTTTGGTGAATTGTAACTATTTACTTTTTTTTATTACTGTTAAAAGTAAATAAGGTAATTAAGGGTAAAAATGATACAATTATTACCCTAACACGTATCCTAATTCTTTTTTATAAGTTTAATTCGACCAAAAACAACCTTAGGAATAAAATATGACCATTTAGACCCACTTGGATTAGATGAGGACATTTATTATTAATTTATTTAAAGAATGGTTAAAATAGTTAAAATCAAAGTTTAATAATTAAATCATTTTCAATATAGGTTTATAAAAAAGATAAATTCGACTATAAATATTCATTAGAAATATAAATAGATTTCCTACATAATAGTATTTTATTTGTAATTTTCAACTTTAAATAATTTAATTTATTTATGACACAATGATGATGCAATAATTATATCATTAATGAAATATTGACATAATTGATGTTATAAATACCAAAATAAATGTAATTTTACACTTTTTATGAATTAAAAAAAATTTCTATGTTAATATGAAATGTTAGTATTGATTTAATTAACTTTATCCAAACTAATATTTCTGTTATTATTTTCACAAAAAATCAATTACCAATTAGTGTCAAAATTGACATAAAATAGTTTTTAAAACAAATATTATTTTATTAATTGTTATTTTATTCCTAAAAATCTGAGGATCAGACAAATGACTTATATAAGGTTATATATATTAATAATAAACAACTTGGGGTTATTTTGTCTTGTTATAGTAAGTTTATTAACCTTATAGTGTAAGAAACCAAGAAGACACGGTAAAAGAAAAATTATTTAACTTAAAGTTAAATCTAAATGATAAGGATAAAATAGAAACCTAAACTTGTCTAAATTATATTTTATGAGAGGATTTCGACCCATCCCCACCTTATCTTAAAAATAACTCAATTAGGAGCTATTAAAAACTGAATATGACTTTATAATAAAACAATATTTTTAGTTTTTCTAAAGATGCCCCTCTCCTCCCTTATAAAAGGGCACCTCCTCCCTCTCTTACTCACACCACTTTGAGCCTTCAATCTCATCCAACCCCTGCCACATTCTCTTCTCCACTTCCCTAGAAACATCCGGGAGGTCCTGGTATTCTTCAAATACCTATTTTAGTGCCCTAAAAGGAGGTCTCAAAGCGGCGCTTCAAAAAAGAGGTAATGTCTGTTACCAATTATTTCAACTTTATTTCTTCGTCCACTTATTCTTCTTTAGTTGTTTCATTATGAAGTAATAACATCTGTATCACTAATATACTACTATGTTATTATAAGTATGAAACAACCCTATTTCACCATCTATCCATCCTACGGAAAACAAAATCACCGCGTGTGTGTACGTACTGAATACCGTCTCCACGCTGTGGTGTTATCTATTTTCCACCACCACCATACGTGGATGGGTATAATGGTGTAAATAATAACTATATATGATTATTGTAAAGTGATATTAATTCTAAAATACTATACATACACTCTAAAACAATTCCACGATCATGGGAACGATATCATCGCTCATGCATACGTATGGAATACCGTCTCCCCGACGCAATGAGATTCATTCTCCATGTTAACCATTCATGAATGATTATACAGTATTTATAAAATGTAATCATGAAATATAAGAAATAATAATGATACTAGATTTTTATATATATATATATATGTATGTCATCTAATTAATTTCATTTAATTCAATAAGGAAACGAAAATAGCGTTCATGCGTATGTACGGCCTACCGTCTCCATGAACGGTGTATTTCATTTCATTTAATCGATCTATCATATATATATGTATATAATGAAATGTATATTATTTATAAATCATGTTTTACATTCTGGAATTAATTATATCTGTATATAAGTAATAATATCCAGAACAAAAAGTTCAAACATGTACGATAAATAAAATGATTTAACCCAAATGCTGCTTTAATATGGAACTTACAAAAGAACGGGTAATATAAAGTCATAAGTGAACCATATATGATATCATAACAATGAATATGATTATTTAATAAGTCAATGACATTATTTAAATCATTATACAAGAGGTTCAGAAACATACGAAGCATATCAGACCTAAGGTAAGGGATACTGTTGCTATCTCAATTGTTTGCTATCCGAAATTTCTTATACATAAGTATTTACTTGGGTTATTTCTATCATCTATGTCCATGTTTAATAAAAGTGTTTTCATTTATTTTTAAATTAATTTTTACCAATTTTTGACTTTTACTACATGGTATGTAAGGAATCTTTCTTTTTTTTTACGTTATGAGGTACTTTTTTGGCTTTTCCGACAAAAGTACAAGGAGAATGTTTTTTTAACTTATAAGGCATGAAAGGATTTTCAAGGTTTTATAAATCCTTTTTTTCATGATGCTTCCTCCAAAATATTTCATTACTATATCCAACAAAATATCTTTCTTTTAAAATTTCATGACGTTTTTTGAAAAGAAATTGATTTTGAAGAACAAAGGATATTTTTCTCAAGAATTCATTTCAAATGTTTCATCAAAACTATTTTCCATCTAAGATGACATTATTTCATATGTGTATATTTCATGTTTAATGCCTCTATGATTTACATGGTTTCACTTTTCTAATAATGAAATGTCGATTTGTTTTATATGGATTACGAGATGATGGGATGATTTTTATGAAACCCATTTTATTCGTGGGGTTATGATGAATGTTTTAAGTTTATTCTGTGGCACAAGTAAGAATGATTTCATTACGAGATTGGTGGGACCTATATCTCCCTCTAATGCATTGGGTAAAGAATTATATCTCATGAGATAGACATGGCTGGAATGGTAAGTTAATCCGATTCAGTGTTACAGTACTGAAACGAGGAGTGACCTCGATTTAGAAAGGGACTTTGTCCACTAAGATGGTCTTGGCAGCAATGCCTTGGCAACTATGGAAATCATAACATGTTCTTAATGGGTGCCACAATTACATTCTTTATTCATATGCTATGTTATCATGATTGATGTTCCCTTGTGATATATGCCTTACGTACTTCGAATATCCATGCCTTTACTTATGATTTTGATGTTTAGATTTTAGGTTCATGTTTTTTCATTCAAATGTTTATGGATTTTTTTATGTTCTCGATGTTTACCCTTACTGGGCATTTGAGCTCACCCATTTTATGTTTTCTTTTCTCCGTGATATAAATAAAGGTTTTAGGTATGAACAAAAATAATAGAAGATCATTATGGGATATGTTGAAGATCTTTCACCGCGATTAGAAGATTATATTCCAAGTTTCCAAAGACACTAAACTATTACGGTCCTTGTGTGTCTATTTTTGTTATGTAGTAAGTATTTCGCAAAAGTAATGTAATGTCCATGTACGTCAGGATTTGTGTCTCTATAATTATTTCCATAATATTCAACACATCTCCTCCAAGGTCATCTTAGAAGAATGGGTTCACTCACCAAACCATCATGGTTGTCAGGGTTCACTCCCATGTCCATATAGATAGTATGATTTCACTCCTCATACCATCTTGGAATTCATGTTCCACAATCATAACCATCATATTTGTCAAAAATTACTCCCAAAACCATATTTTTTTATATCATTATATATAAATCATTACCCAATGCATTAAAGATAGATATTTTCCCCCCCATCGCAATGTCAAATCATAATTAAATATTCCAAAACATCATTAAAATCATATCATATTCAAAGAAATGAATTGGGTATCATAAACATGTAATCATATCATAACCTAATGAAAATTATACAAGTTTCATTATAATTTAATAAAAACCATAGCACGTGAAATAAAGAGGGATTCCAAAAAAATCAAGAAAGTGAAATTTCATTCAAAAAAATTATTTCATTAATTCATAAACCATATATAGATTGAATATGGATAGAAAAATTTAATAATTACCCCATATGGGCCAATGTGAAACCTATTGATGTCATATTAGATGGGAAATAACATTGAAAGATCTTTTAAAAACATTACATGAGGAATATATCATTTCATATTTAAAAAATGACTTTTAAAACATCGAAGCTTTATAAATATATTTTCATTGAAAATACCTTGACTGAATGATTGAAATCATTCTGAAAACCCTATTCCATAGAAACTAAAAAAATAATATGGAAGAAAATATCAAATTATTTTCCATGAAATATAATAAATGATAATTAAATTGATTTTGAAAACCATTTTCCCTGAATGAATATAAAATAATATTTTATAAAAAATTGAAAACTAATTTCCTTATCATCTTATAATATAATCTTAGAAATGTTTTGAAAACCATTTTCCTTGAAAACACATAAACATATTTTCATAATATATAAAAATAATTTTAAATATTTTAAATATTTATTTTCAAAAAAATGTTTTTATAGAATATAAATGAATATTTTAATTTACCTGAATATTTTTGAAGAATTTTTTTTAAAACAATTTAGAAAACAAGATTTTGAAAGGACACGGATTTCTCATCAAAAAAAATTATATAGCCACATTTTCGTAAAAATATTTTCAGAATTATCTGATGTGCTAAAGGGTGGAAATATATGGAAAAAAAGAATATATCATGAATAAAAATAGGATGATAATATTCATGAGTGTTCATAAGATATTTATCATCTGTTTTTATCAAATGAAACATAATCGAAAACAATATCAAAAAGCAATGATTTCATTTCAATAATGTATTACCACTTTGAAACATTAAACCATACTCCCAATGGAATAAAAGGAAATTAAATTAAGCTTAAAATATAATGAAAATAATGAGATTAATTCTATGATTTTTAAATGGTATTATATACATTGCATGGAAAAATATAAATTCATTACAGGGCATGTGTCTCAAGGATGCAAAATTCTGAAAAGTTTTATATACAAATTTGAAAACTATTGAAACATAGACCCCATGTAATAATGATACTAAAATTGATATGTAAATTATAATAATGTTATGTATAATTATAAAATAATATATAATGGGTGTTATACTCACCACCCAAGAGGAATGTGTAGTGAGTAAATCATGTATCTCACTAAAATATAACGTGAGATGATATCCAACTACCTTGAGTCATGAATCTCATAATAATCAATCAAAAATAATGTAAAATATATATAAGTATATTATTAATCTATTATAGAACAATAATATTAAATCTAAAACCATATATGGTTTGATTAAGAATTTATATTACCCTATTTTTTCCAATTATATGTCTATGTTTCACTTCTAGTAATATTTATTATGTTCATCTCATGTGTTTTAATTAGTTATATATACTCCAATTATACTTATATCATGACTTAAATAATTTAATCAATGATATAAATATCAATTATATTCCTTTTATTTTATTATAATAATCCATATAATATAAAATTGTAAAATGGAATACAATGTTTATGGAGATGGTAGGCCATATGATTTCATGAACATTGTTTCTATTTTATTATCGTATTGAATGAAATAGAATAAATTACATATATATATATATATTGTAGAAGAATTTTTATATCATATATATAATATATTTTCACTGAACCAATCCTTAACACTTTCCACGTATTTTGTGAATAAATTACATCGCTTTGAGGGGTGATAGTCCACACTTCCTCAATAGAAATTATCATTTTTACTAAAAATGGTAATGGATATGGTATATATTATTAAAGGATTAAATAAATATTAGGAAATAAAAATAATAATAAATTTTATATATAAATACATTTTCCATAATATTTCCTACCAAAGGAGACGGTAAAAGAAAAATGAATAATGGGGATGAAATAGTGTAAAACGTTAGCTCCAAGGGATTACATTGTTGAGATATGGCAAAAAATTCATCTTTTATATATTTCTAGTTCGTTTTGTTTCATTAATTTAAGGTTTTGTACTTTGTTATCCAAATGTTTCTCTCAATAATTATAATCAATTTAAATCAATTTAAATAATCATTTTGGTACAAAAACTAATCCGAAATTTATATAAATTATATTTTATTATTATTCCAAATATGTATTCTTTTTTTCCAAATTCTAGTCACTTATGTGGAAGGAATTAATTTAAATTTTACTTCATAGTCAGGACGCTAATGTGGGGTTTTAAAGTTAATCATCAAAAATCACAATAATTTTATAAACCCATTTTCAAGGTGAAATTAATTAAAATATATTACATTGGATTATTTATAAAAATAAGCTCTAATTAAAATTTTAATACAATTTATTATTTAATTATAAATTATAAATAATTTTGATGAAAAGGATTTTTGGAACTAAAATTTTTTATTTTCAGCTATTCATTAAAAATGAAACCATACATAAATAAAAAATTTATCCATTACAGATTTTTATGTATCTATATAAATTATAAATTTTATTTTTACATAAATATTTCCTAAAATTTAAAATAATTGGACTTAAAATAGTTTCACCCTTAAAGTAGTTAAAACTTATTTAATAAAAATATCATATTTAATGTATAACACTGGGTTTGTTTTTATCTTAAGACTCTCAAATATATTAGATGAATATAAAAAATATGTGATAATATATATATATATATATATATATCTCACATTAATAACACTCTCTAATTGTGACTAATTTAATTTATTGTGGAAAAACAACATTGTGAGCAATATAATATTTTCTTTTATATTCAATTGGTTTTCATCTTCATTTATAATTAATTTGGAATAAAAATATTCATATTATATTTTTGAAAAACATATATATTCATAATTTAGTTAAACACTTCATAAATAATAATTTAATGGATATTTTATATTAAATAATATATCATTGTTCGGTAAAATATTTTCATTCGTGATACATA
The DNA here is from genome assembly GCA_963277665.1 of Viscum album. Classification (NCBI taxonomy): domain Eukaryota; kingdom Viridiplantae; phylum Streptophyta; class Magnoliopsida; order Santalales; family Viscaceae; genus Viscum; species Viscum album. The sequence continues at coordinate 614,685,629 of OY728162.1, forward strand.
ATCCATTATGGGAAGTCATTGTTATATGTAATGAAAGTTATCCTCAGTGTTCCATATTGAGAAATCAAAAATGTGTGATGGTTATAGGGCATGATAAACATTGTTTTTTTATTCATGAAAAACATATTTTTCAAATATAAAATAATGTTTTTGTAGTGTTGGGTGAAATAGAAAATATCCAAAATATTAAATGAATTGGAATAAAAATTCATGAAATCATTAGAGTGTTACATTATACCACCCTTAAAATGAGTTTCACCACAAAAATTCATTTTGGATTTCAATGGTTCATTACATGAAAGATTCATTCATAGAATCCAAAAATATAAAAATGAATAATAAAATTTCTCTTAAAAAGGGAATGTTGGAACCATAACAGTTACCCAATGTAACATACGACTATGTTTCCACATAGGAGAACATATATTGGGAGTAAAAATTAAACAAGGAGGAAAATCATAGATAGTTTTAGGGAGGGATATAGGTCAACAATCACAAACCAGTGAATAATCAAAGAATTATTAATGGCCTTGAAGTCATAAATCATGGATGATTTTAAAGGTCATTGGTTCATGAAATATTATGGTATTAGGATACCCCCTTATTTTTCATTTTCCTAACACTGAGTAATTATTTTATTGACCAAGAATATAAGTTAATATTCAGACCAGATATATTTTTAAAAAATATCATTCTACGATTGTTCTTTTTTATATTACCAATTGAACAATTACATCATGAATTTGATGTCATGAAATTAAATTTGATGTCATGAAATTAAATTTCATGATCAGATACCTATAATACACTTTTAAAAAAGAATAAGGCTCGTAAAAGAATTAAATGTATAAATATTTGTCTCAAACAATTATTTGAAATCCATATGGTTGATAAATTCAACTCTAAACAGAATATGTATCTCTACTGGATTATCATTAATATTTATTCATCAAAAATAATTAGACATTAATGGTGACATTGCATTAGCCAGTGGAAGCTGTGAAACCATTATCGCCCTTTAGTCACAAGTTCAAGTCCCACACCCTTTCAGGAATTAATTAGTTGTCAACTGAAATACATAATTTCCTTTTTTAAAACAACATGAATATAATTTTAAAAATATGATTGACAAATTTGAAATAAGGTTAATAACTATATATACTATTAACCAATGTGTCTAATACTATCTAAAAACACAAATACTTCCTGCAAAGTTTATCTTTTACAATTCATTAATGGTTATCCTTATTACCCATAAAAAATATGAAGATACAAAATAGTCGATAGAAGGTCATGATATCATCTTAATATTTATCCCCTATATATCACAAAGTAGTTCTTGGTGGCGATATTCCAAACATATGAGTATCCTCAATGTATACTCTCTTAAGACAATCTAATGTCCTAAATTACAATAAATATTTAATAAAAACATTCATGATTCTCTATTTCTAATTAAAAAGGAACTATTAATTAAGTTAATTTTTTTGAACATATTCAATGATAGCATAACCCACCTATCAAAAACTCTTTAATTACTTGCATAATAATCATCACTATCCAATCTAATTATTAATATCCCACATATATTATCCAAAATAAATAATTTAACATAAATTACATATTAAGGGGTACACTCCCTAATTCAAAATATCAACTTATAATTAAATTGTTTTAACAGTCCATCAGAAATATTCAATAAAATTTTGTAAACATTAAGGGAAAAAAACAGAACAGTCATTTTATATTTAATCTTTCATCTATCATAATTTTTTAATCAAAATACAAAAATACTTTGATTATTCCACTTCAACCCTAATCTATAAAAAGGCTAACTTGTTTTTTAATATCTCTTACATTTCACATTTGATATGAACTCTCATAATCATCCACAATATTGACACTACTCGTACCACCTTGTTGATAGTATTATAGATAATTCACATTACGAAATCCATTTTCACAATGAAAAGTCATTCCACAAATAATGATTTTTATATTTTATATTGTCATAGGGAGGGAAATATTTTAATCTATTCCCTTGTATGAATCCTTCGTTTATATTATTTAGTTACATGGTTTGTGACCGTATTTTCCACAGTCAAAAAACACATTCTTTTTCCAATAATAAATTCAATTAGGAGATTCCTTATAAATTCATGGCTCAATGGAAACCAAATATTTTAAAACCCTTATTCTCCATTAACCTAACTCTCAGCATACTCTTTAATTTTATTTTATGGGGAATCTATGAGTTAGTTAAGGTATGCAGTGTTGATCATGTTCCTTAAAAATTAATTTTCCCTGATTAAAACATCCTTCACTCCAGAAATCATTCCATTTTATGGCTCATAAGTTGATTATCCATCATATTCAACATTAATCCAGGTCATTTTGGTTACCTCCATTGACTAAAACCAAGAGGAATCATGTAATAAATGATTATCATAGTGGGGAATCACATAATCCTGAAAACACCTTTTTTGATATCTATATTATGACACCCACCTTAATATATGATATATTTTGTTTATCTTAGGTTGTTCTTATCCAACGTATATTTAAATAATTCGTGATGGTTCATGAAGAGTTCGGGAATTTCCAAAGCATATCCCCAATGATTTTCAAACCATGTGTGCATAATGGCCCGTTGTCATGTACTAAAATACCCTAAGTTAGGATAGGGAAATCATGTCAGAATTGTTACCACAAGGTACATATATACTTGATACAAAGCCACCTGTATTATCTGGGAAGATATGTTTTTCTAGGAAACCCCTCAATGTTTCATTTACCAAAATTCTAGGTAATTATTCCTAAACATTAACTCATCATTATACTTCACCATATAGGCCACCCTAGACATAAACATAGAAATAATTCAAGGGATATCACTAATGATTTATCATCCTCTATTCCAATGGCTGGATGAAAAATTTCTATTATACCAACAATAACAACCCAAAAATAACATAAATAGACAATACATAACTTTTTCGGAATAATTAAATCATAAAATAAACACTCACCCAGAGACCATATTTGTATAGTACATTTCTAACTATGGAAACGAAAACGCTAGAACACAACTGAACTAAATTATCTACCACTAGGATCTCCATGACTATCACCCCTTTTAAACATATCGTATATAAAATATATATTCATAACCTATGGGTGGAAATAAAAAATGGGCGATCTCATCTGATCAGTGATGGTAAATGAGGGATATATGTAAGCATCAACATGATTATAGGGGTAGAAATAAGTGATGAAAACATTATAATATAATACCATTCATATAAAATATAAACAACATGAATAATGGAATAAATATTGTATGTTCATAAGAGATGAATCCTATAGAATTAATGAACATAATCCCTAAAATCATAATATATGAATAAAACATATAATTATGGAGAAAACATAAGAATATAATATTAATTCCATAGTAATCAATCCATCATTGGAAATTCTAACTTAGTTGTATGGGTTCACTCCACATACCATATTAGTAATCATGGTTCACTATTATGTCCATCTTAGTAGTATTACGTAACTCCTCATACCATCTTGGTAGTCATGGTTCTCTACCATGTCTATCGTAATATTCATGGATCACTCCCAAGATAACCCTTTTCTATCTCATGAGATATAATACTTTCCTATTGAATTTGAGGGAGATATTATCCCCACATATCTCATAGTGAAATCATACATACATTTCCATCATGAAAATAAAAATCATATCATATCACAAGAAATGAAATGTGTATCATTAAAATCTAATCATATCATACAATTTAGAAAATATATAGCTTTCATAATAAATTCATCCAAACCACAACCCATTAAAAGAATTGTGCTTTAAAAGCATATATCATATGAAAGAGAAATGGGGATCATAAATAGCATGCCATAAAAATATAAACCATTTTAAGAAATAATATAGATAGAAACATTGAATCATTACCCTATAAGGGCTTGAGTGACGCCAAAATATTTCATCTTAGATGAGAGATAATTTTCAAATATATTTAAACAAAATTCCTAGGGAAAATGTCATTTCTTATTTGAAAAATGAATTTTAGGACATAAATCCCATTGAAAAATAATTTCATTGAAAATACCTTTTAATGGATCTTGAAATCATTTCAAAAACCTATTTCATTTAATACTTTTAAAAGAAGCATGAAGTATTCTTTAGAATAATATTACTAGATATATTATAAAAAACCTTAAAAACCATTTGAAAACCATTTTCCATTAAAACTTATAAAATTATCATTATAACATTTGGAAAAACTCCTTCCACAAAAACATATAAAAAGTTTGAAAGCATATAAATAAGGATTGAAATAATTTAAATTAGTATTTTAAAAATAAAAATTTGAAAACATATAAGTGTATCCTCAGATATAACATAGAACTTTTTTGAATAGAAAAAATTTATAACAAAAATTTCGAAAACATAGTATCTAAAGAATATATATTTCTGGCTGAAAGGAAATATATAACCACATTTTCATAAAAATGATTTATAAATTATATATAGTACTAATCGATGTAATTTTTTTCAACTAAAAATTAATATATTTTTAATAATTAGATGAAAAAAAAGTAATTATATTTATTAATAGATGTATCATATAATCACATCAAAGTAAGCCGAATCATAAACAATATCAAAAAGTTATGATCTTGTATTAATAAAGTCTTACCACTTTTTAATATCAAACCAAACTCCCCATATAAGAAAACTAAATTAAATGAATATTAAAATTTCATTAAAATACTTTGATTCATGATATAATATTTCAAAGATAGTATATACACCTCATGATATATTATAGGTGGATGACATGGCCTGTGTCTCATTGATGGGAAATGTAGAGAAAATTATATAACCAGTTTCGTAAAAATTAAAACATAAACCCCCTGAAATAAATATCATAAAATAGATATTTAAATACCCATAAATATAATAATAATAATCATATAATACATACATGGTTACTCTACACACTCGAAGATAATGGGTGGTAAATAAAGCATGTATCTCAAGGAAATTATTAGTGAGATGAAACTCATTTACTTTTCTAGTGAATCACATTATATTCATTAAAACCACTTATATAATAAATATAAATTCACTATAAATTTATCTTAGAATTTCATTATTATATCTAAAGATTTTTTTCATTTTATTGTGACATTATATTACTAGTTTCATGATAATTCTATGTAAAGATTTCACTTTGGGTAATATCCTCTTTTTTCTTCATAGGTTGGTTAATATATTTTTTCATTAGTCCTTATACTTATATCATGAGATAAGAAATTTAAACCATGATATAAATATCATAAATATTAATTTGTTTTTATTATAATAATAAATTTAATAAAAAAGTATAATATGGAATACCCAGTTCATGGAGATGGTAGGTTGAACCAACACTTGAATGTTCATTCCGTTTTAATGTATTATTGAATGAAAGAGAATAAATGAAATATATGTAGATATATTTATATATATAATTATTCCATAGGAATTATTATATCATATATATATATTAATTTCAATAAACCCATATTTTGTACATTCCATATAGTGTTTGAACGAATCACATCGTGTTGAGTGTGCAGTAGTCTACACTTCCTCAAACGAAACTATTCTCTTTATAATTTATAGAAATTGTTATTGTCTAGGTTATAAAAAAGTTACAGAAGAATAAATAAATAATAAATATAATATATATCACATATAAACTGAATTTCCATCATAATTTCCACAATGAGAGGTAGTAAAGAAAAAATGAACAATCCTTATTTCATTAGGTGGTAGTTCATTGTACACCTAAATAGTGTTTTTGTTAAACATTAGATGGATGTGTGTCTACGTTTAGGTAAATACATTATGAATAAAATACTGGTATATATAGGATATCATTTTCTATACAATCATTGAATTATATGTGTTTCTAGGATGTGGAATTGAAATTAAAAAAAAGAACTTGAGGGAGATTTTTACCTCTTATTCAGGTAACTATTTTTAGTTTGAATTGAGTGGATTACTTGGACTGAAATCTACTCAAGGGGGTGATTTTAAGATGATTTAATGTATAATTATTATATATTTGGGTAGATATTGTTTATTATAATTTTTCTTGAGTGGTGTGAAGATTTGGGAGCAGAAGAAGTGTTTTTAATGTCGAGGAGGAGTGGTAGTCTTGTAAAATTTTGGAAAAGGAATTACACCCACGTTTTTACCATGTCATGTGGATCCAATAATTGAAAAATATTGACACAAGGGACTATGTGGAAACAATATTTCCATCATGTGGATTGTGGAAATGTTTCAAGATCATTTTGGGTTTTAAAGTTAACGTTTTTTACCTTTTAACATAATTTTTCTTTATTCATTATAATTCATTTTAAGCACATTCGGTAAACGTTTAGGACAAAAAATAGGTTGAACTTAAGGGAAATTATAATATATTTTTATTACATATAAAGAATATATTTTTCCAAATTCAAGTCATATAATTGGTAGAAATTAATTGGAATTTAATCGGACATATGTGATGACAATGCATGGTTTTAAAATAAATGTTTACAAAATTTTGATAAGTTTTTATAACTAATTTAAAAGTAAAATTGTATACAATGAACTAAAATTAGACTAATTTAGAAAAATATGATATAATTAAACATTGAATAAAATTTAAAATATAATTCATCCTTATAGATAAATTCTATGAAAACTGATTTTTGTACTAAAATTTAGTTTTGATTAACAATTACTTAAAAATGAAACTACAATAAAAATTTAAAAAATTATTGTAACTTAATTTTTTTCTATTTATCATTGAAAAATGAAGTTTATTTTGACATATATAACCCATAAAAGTTCAAAAAATTCAATTTAAAATATGTTCTCAATTAAATGTCATCAAAAATGGCTTCTTAAAAAATATTGTATTTTAAGCATAAAATTGGGTTGGTTGTTATGTTAAGCATATCAAAGATATTTGATGAATATCAAAAATATTTGATTGAATATATATGTATATATATATATATATATCAAATTAATATCACTCAGAAATTATAATTAGTTCAATTTATTTGGGTGAAACAATATTGTGGGTATAATAATATTTTCATTTTTATTCAATCAGTTTTCATATTTAATTATAATTAATTTGAAACCCATGAATTCATTTTATATTTTTGTTAACCATATGTTTTCATATTTTAGTTAACACTTTTTATAACTAATACATTAAAGGAATTTTTATTTTATATAATATATCTATTTTTGATATAGTTAAGTCTTTTATGTTACATAAGGCATTGTAGAAAATAATTATTGTGTGTAAGACAAGCTAACCTCAGTGAACCAAGTAGAGAAAGCTAAAATTTATCTTCTATATAGTGTTTGAATACGTTGGATTTTCATATGATTCATGAATAACATAGTTCGTTATTATAAAATAGTGAATTTTTTGGTGTTTCATGTAATGTAAAATATCCAAATGATTAAATTAATTTGAAAGACAATATTTCCCAAAATCTCAGTATATTACAATACTAGTGCATTGAATCCCATATATAAACACTATGACCTCTTATAAAAGTCTTAAATATTTAATTAGTGTGTCATAGTACAATGGGGTACATATATCTACTATTACAACCTACAAATATTTGTTACCATGTTCCATCTTCTAGTTCAATAAGTCTCATTCCATTATTTAAAAAAAAATTACTTCAAAATGGGTTTTTCATAAAAACATAATGATTATTTTCAGTTGATTGTAAAAAAATTCATTCCTTGAAAACTATTTTACATGTAAAACACAAGTGAAAATAATTTGAAACTATTATAGTATACATGATCAAATATAAATAAAATATTATATCTCCATTAACATTAATTAAACACCATTTATAAATAAAATAAATCTCAAACATTTCATTAAAAAATGCTTCCACATGAAACCTCAAAAAATAATCACTTGAAACCCTTGGAAATAAATATAAACCACCAATTATGTGGATTATGGTTATCATAATATAAGAGATATCCCATCACAAAAAACCCCTACTATTCTATTTAGATAAATTCAATACTAGGTCGTTATAGATATACAGAATGGGATACATCTATAAAATAAAAAAGGACAAAGTGGATGGATTCAGAGACCCATATATGTTGATATCTTGAAGTAATTATATAATCCCAAAAAAGCACTATAGAGGAAGGGGGAATTTAATTTAAAAAGAGGAGTTCAAGAGTAACAGAATGTGGAATGGAAATGATGGTTATAATGTTTAAATACATGAAGGTAAAAGTGATCATTACATGTTTTAGTTTTTCAATGAAGTCTACAAGGCTTTCCAAACTATGTTACCTTCCATTTGAAGTCATTGGAAACAGCATGTAAGATAAAAAGTTAGGTAAACCATAGTATAAACATGGATATGAAATTTGATAAGAATTTATAAGTTTCTAATGGGGTTTCACATGGTTAGTCTTAACCATACACTATCTATGTAGAACTAATTATCCTCCATTGCCATAAACTTAAAAATTAAAACAACATGGGGTGAAAATGAATAATAAAAATGAAAAGAATAATTTGTTACAAGAAAATGACACAATGGGTGTGAAATTTCTACCCATTATATCACTTTATTTCCACAGAATTTCATCTTCAAGGTGGTCAGTCAATGACGGTAGGATTTCACTTAACCATCACAAAATACTCTCACACACATGTTTTAATATAATATCTATCATAATACCAGAACATTTAGAAAAAAAGTAATATATTTCTCCTGAAGAAATATATCATGGAATTAATCATTCCAAACTAGGTGTTCATCCACTGAAACATAAAACTCTTCATCAGTATCTTTAAATTCATAACAGGATAGGGTGTATGAAATGTTATTTCAATTTAGAGACCTGGAAAAAAATTATGAATCATTTTAAACTAAATAAAAAAACAAAAATATAGGAAACACTTATGATTTAATATGTGTTCTTGAAGGGATTCACATACAATGAAAAAATATTCCCCTACTTCTTGAGTGGATGGTAAAACAATTATAGTGATTCCATTTAAAACACTTGGTCACCCAATGCGTATTATAAATGATTATTTCAATGAAAAAATTAAATTCTATGGAAACTCTGATGTGTCCCTAACCATTTTAGAGTGTTCTAAATATTTTTAATTTTCTCCAAAACAATACTAATCCCCACCACAAATATTTTACTCGCTATAAACTAGTTGAGTAGAGTCAAGTATGGTCTACTGTATAGAGACTCAAAATGATATATCCTAATTGAATAATAGAAATTGTTATTATAATAAAATTTAACAAATTACAAAGGAATATCTCTTTATCCTATTAATTATTGGACCCAATAATCAAACATATCTTCATAAATATGGATTTCTCCCTCTATCTAACAGTAGGCCAATGGATTGTAGTTTATTATCCTCTTCACTTGGGATATCATTTAATCTTATATTCCCTGCAAGAAATGGGTGGTGAACCATGTATCTCTATTATAGATGATATAAAATGAAACATAATGAAACATAACTATCTATTTCACCCACTACTTCCCAATAACTTTTACATTAGTGGAATCTTTTATCAAAATGAATTAGCCTGATTTTTCAAGTCCATTAATTCTTAACATGACATCTTATTACCATGATTCTTACTTGGTAAAACCCTGATGAAGTCCAGGGATATCACATTCCACTTATATGTTGGTATAATTATAGTCTACAATGTATCGTATATATTTTGATCATCATATTTGATATATAGTAAATTATAACATCATGAAAAAAATCCCATTGTGTCCATGTTTCTTGAAGACAAAAAATCGTGGGAAAAACATGCGATACCTGATAGTTTATTAGAGAAGGTAGGATTTTTCTTGATCACTCATATCAGGTGCCACACTTCCATCTCAAAACACCCAATGGTTCCATATCTAGCAATACGTGGACCTGGTTTCCAAAGGTAGGCATTTAATTGGTGATTTGGCCAGTGATTCTTAAGAACTCGCATTGGACGAGATAATGGAAATTTGGGATCATCTCACCCTTTTGAGGGGAATTATTGTATACTTCAGTACTCTCTTATAGATTTAAGATGTATTCATATGTTCATGAATCATTGTTATATACCCAAGCATAGTATCCACTTATTACTCCTGGTTGGCAATGGTCAGCTGAATTTATCAATTTGGAATCATTTAGCCCTGAGGTTTACCACCCCTCGTGGAATTAATGACCCCGAGGAGTCTGTACTCATTGAGATGGCACTAGTTTAAAGCCCCGTAACTAGGCACTCTATAGTTTATTTTCATCCAGGGGGGACAGATGACAACTTGAGTGTTTGGATCGAACCCATGATACGGGCTTCCTGCGTATCCTTGTGAGAGGAATTAGAATCCTCGATGTTCGGTTTTGGATGTCGCATAAACTCTTAGGCAGTCTAATATGTGGGTAAACTGATGTATAGGGTGTCGAAATGACCAATTGTTGGGCTTGAAACTCATAGAGGCATCCTACGTACCCCACCAAGGAGACAAGTATCAATGTCAACATAGTTTGGGAGTACAGATTAATGACATGTGGGACGAAGGATAAACTGACGTGAAGGGGGTCAGAATGGCTGGGTTGTGGGCTTGAACCTCGTGGAGGATTCCTATGTACCATCCCTTGACATGGATCAAAGTACTCCTAGTTATCATTAGGTTAGGGTTAGGTTTTATGCTTACACTAAGCCCATTTGAGTCATGAATGGTGTGAGAAACAAGAGGCAGCAGATACCTGACAATCACGTCGTGAAAGGTGAGTCCATGGGAAGCGAAGTGGGGCTTACGCATAAGGTGGCCCAGTGAAATTGGGATTTGGACATACTATAGGATGGTGTCCAGATGGTGATAATGCCCAAAGGGAGACGGAAAGGGCACCCCTGTGTCCATCTCCCCTCTTGGTTCTTCGGCACCGGGGAAGTACGGAGGTTCATGAGTGCTACCTCCTGCTGGAAATGCTAGGGGCATACACCATGTATGCTACCCATTCACTCCCACAAGAGGGGAGAAGTTCTCACCTCGGGAGTTTAAGGGAAATGGAAGCAGGGTCCCCAAATCTTGCGAGTGGAGAGGTAGAAAGGGGACTCCGTGCTCGGATCCTACATTACTGTGGGAATGTGAACCAATGAACGCTTCGGGAATTTTCTCAAGGGATGGAGTAACCCATTTTCCTTCGCATACCGTGGTTATTTGAACTCATGGCAGCGTAATTATGCACCAAAGGGTTGCATCATATGGGTCTGGTGGCTTCGATAGAGGCCTTGGCCCGAGGTCAATGAATAGGCCAATGAGGGGGTTGCGAAGGATCTTGCCGGATTGGAAATATTTTCTCTGACTCGGAATATGGGAACATCGAAGGAGTTGGCAGGCTTCATGGGTGTATAAGGAGTGGAGACCTTCGCATAAGGGGGTGATATGTGGCCGGAAAGGCTATCCACATACGAGGGTGGTACACAGACTGAGAGGCGTCCCGCGTACCAGGGTGGTACGCAGCTTCGGGTTCGGCCTGTTTACCAAGTTGGTACACGGTGGAGCCCACGCGAGCAGCGGCGGCCAGGGGAAACACTGGTCAGGGGTTCATCGGTTAGGGCTTCACCCACGTAGGAGAGTGCTACGCGGTGCATCTGATGATAAAAGGGGCATAGACTCCCTAGTCCGTAGGGAGTACATCCGCAGAGGGGCCCTAGCCCATGGTCATTCTTTTTTTTTAATTTTAAGTTCGTGGATCACCAATTATTTATGTGTGATTCGTGCCTTATTAATTTATTTCCTGCTTCAAACCTATTCTGGTTCGCGAATTGGAACTTTTCTGTTTGTGAAATCCGATGCTCCTTCCTTTTAAATCTTTCTACCCGTCTTTGATCGCTCCTCCCCTCTTCTCCCACTCGATCTCCTTTTTTAATGTGGAAAGAGATGTATATGTGGTCATGCAACACCTTTTTTCAAGGACCATGACTGGAAACCTAGTTTATTGATGACATGGTCATTCTTCAACTCATGGGGGGCATTGAACACACCTTCCTCGCAAACCAAACTAGTTCGGGCAGTGCTTCATGGCCACATCGGGCCCCACATCTATTCTGCGAACGACGACGTACGCGGTCTAGGCCAGTTGAAGCAGTTCGCAGCTGGGGGAGTTTGTGTCTGTGGACCAGCCTAGCGCCCGTCCTACTTCGCGCCCATGGAGGGTCCCCTTTTTTCTTCCGTGAATGACAGCAGTCCGCGGAGGGGTCCGGCTTTCTAAACCGGACGGTTTCCATCAACATTAGACCGGTACGCGGACCAGTTTGTCTTTTTTCCATCCTTTGAGTATTATCCAAAAAATTTTCCCAATTCCTCAAAGGAAATTGGGTTTAATCCTCTCTTGAATTAAGAGGATTCTCATTCTCCTTTTCGGATTTTATTTTAGGACCCCACAAATGCCTCCCATCGGAATGGGGTCTGATCTGAACGAAGAGGAAACTATTCCAATGTAGAGTGGTCCTGAAATGTGGATGGATTGATGTAGAGGGGTGGACCCGGTAGGGGACCACACCTATAAATACAGAGGCGCATACCCTCTATATTTTCCCAGATTCCTCGCAAACACGGATATTTTTCCTTCGTCTTCGCATGATTTCTCATTCATGAAACTCCTCGTCTGCGAAATAGATTCAAATTCCACGAACCATTCCTCATTCACGCATGCCTTCACCCACGGACCAACCTCCCAGCCGTAAAATAAATCATTTAATAAATTAAAAAGTATCTTACAAAGGGCCGGGTAGGAACTCTCTACACGGTTTTGATGGTCCGCGAACTAAAATCATCCGATCATTAAAATTTACTTAAGTCTTTCGAACATAAACATTTAAATATGGGATTGAAATTCTGCAGAGTAGCCTGGTTCACGGATTTCTGGCCAATGCTCCCCTGGCCAGAGTACCGCAAACTTCTTCCTCGTAGGGTAGGTTCGCGGGATGCAGTTGTCGCAAACCATCGTTGGAGGCTTGCTCGCGGACCTCGTCATGAATGCTCCATGATGGAGTCCTTTTCCATATTCATGGTATTTTTGTCCGGATTTTATTATTCTGAACTAACCATTTCCCTAGTTTCTATAATTCTGGGGGGAAATATGGTTCTTCGTCGACCTGCACCGAGACCTACTGTTGAGCCTCTTCCAATTGGTCCAGAGAGATGTCTAGCTATGATTCATAGAGCTGAGAGAATCATAGAGGAACCTAGCCATCCAATCATTCCTGAAGACGGTGTTTTGAAGGACATACTCTCCCCCAGACATCTAGGCTATCCTTTATAAATCGTCATCTGGTTTATGGTTTCGGCATTCAAGACGATGTCCCTATCCCCCTGTCTTCTAAGGAATTCTATCCCTTTTCTTGTAAGTTTTTCTGAAGTGCACTCAAGAGAACCATGCCCAGTTTGGAGAGATGATTTATGATTTTGACTCAAAAGATGATTTTATTTTCAGAGCCTCTATTTGGACTCCAAGTGATCGGTATACTTAGTACTTCTCCCGAGAAATTGTCCTCATGAGTTACCCCTCCTTGATCAATCATTCCCAAGTGGATCCTGATGTAGGATGGATTCCCAGGTGGGATCTTTGTTATGGTGATATTTTCTCAAATGACTGGGCCTGGGCATTCTTGGCCCATTATCATTGCCGAGAATTTCCCGATTCACTGGAAGCGGTCAATTAGTACTCCATAGTGTGAGCTTCCCAGTTTTCTTTTTACCAACCATCTTTGATCCTTCCTGACTTGCTCAGTAGCTGTTGTAAAAGCTCTAACACTTTCCACCTAGCCTATGGTGAAGTTGTTATTAGCATATGGGACATCTACCTCCTATGAGGGCTTTCGATCATCAGTGAGATGTATGATGAGATTTTTCCCTCCCCTGATGCATGGGATGATGCCGAACATGTGCCTTTGTTAGCAAGGGATCTGCTGGTTATGGCAGAGCGATCACTGGATCACCCCTTGCAGGCCTGCAATATTATTCCCTATATCACCTGGATAAGATTATTTCTAAAAACCACTCATACTATGCTGAAGAAGAAGCGCCCTAAGACTCATCCTTCTCTTCAATCACGAACTATCCCAGGATCCTACTCTACAGTTCTGGAGGCGGGCGACTACCATCCATTGGTTATGAGGTGCTCCCGGGCGTGCCACCTATGCTCAGGTTGGCAGGTATTTTCTCCATGTTTTGGAGCGGGTGGTTATTCCCATATCGGGATATCAACCCAAGTGTCAGAGCTTGCACCCTGATGATGGCAGCTGAACTGGTGGGAGGCCGCCCGGTGAATCTGGTCGTGCCCACTTTGGCCCACCTTTACGAATTACTAAGCCACATGCAGGAGGGAAGGTCACCCTATCATCTGATGGGACATTTCAATTCTTATATGGCATGGTAGAGGATCATTGCCACTATTATGAGTATCGTCATAACACATTCATCCCACTTTTAACCTTTCAGCATACACTGCTTGATACAATTGGAGTTCGTCTGAAGTCCCTCTGCTTTGATGAAGTTATCATTTTACTGAGTGATTTTTCCCAGTTCTCTTTCACTGCCTACCCCACTCCTTCCAGTGTTGTTGTTGATGACTGCAGGGGAATATTTGAAGAGAATTTTTACCTGATTTCACTACGGGATGGGGTTTAACCCATGCAGATTGATGGTGTTTCTCTGTGTGATTTGTATTCCCCACATCGTTTTTTCTCGACAGTTTGGATGCAGGCAACTCTAAGCATCCCTTCCCCATCCTTGGGTCTGAGGACTCCATCCGGCCACTCTCTGTCAATGGTGTTTGGTGTTGATGCAGGTGGGATCTGGAACAAGCTTTCCCTTGCATAACATAGGAGTGAATGCCAGCATATCCTTGGAATATGTGTGAATGTAGATAAGGCATTATCCATATGTAATCTTGGGGGAGGCTATCCAGCAATTCCCAAATTGGGGGTTACTACGGCTATTGTTCCTACCGCACCTTTCTCTTCGGCTTTGAGGGAGGACCGACTGATGGCTCACATGTTGAAGCGGCTCAGGGGATATTCCTATTTCAACCCCTCTGTGGCCGAAGTTCAGACAGGTCAAATCATATGGATATAAATGAAGATGGCCCAGTGTCTTCGGGTCCCCATGATATAATTTTTGATGCTCCACCAGTCTATACCAGACTTACCAGCTCAACTCCCATGCTCGAATCAGGGCTAGAGGCTCCTGACCCATCAATCTTGGAACTATCTTCTAGTGAGTACACGTCTACACTGGCTGTGATGCCAGACTTCATTCACATGCTATCTAGTGAGGATACCCAAGATCCTCATGTCATGGAAGACCACCGAGTAGTGTGAAGGTGGGCCTGGCCACGGATCTGTGATGTTGTTTCCAAATCTCCTCTAACAGAGATGGAGACTAAAATTGATGCACTTCGGAAACTCTTATCAGTCTTGGGGTCAGGTGGGTTGGACTATCGAAAACTTCATTTTCTCACCTTCCATGTCATCATTGCCCATGGGGAGGCTACCTCTTGTGAACAAAAAACTTTTTCACCTTTCCGCCTCTCATTGTAGGATCCAGGACATTAAGGAAGCTACGATGATGCTCCATCAGCTGAAGTAGTAGAGGTGAGCACTCAAGATCAGGTGACTTCCCTATCTACTGAGCTACATGAATACGAAGCTTGAGCAGTGATGCTGAGGGACCATTTTTCATCTATGATTAGTAACCTTCAAGCTACCAGGAAATGGATCAACGATATTTAAATGATGGCGAGGCATACTAGTTTGGTGGACAATGTTGAGGCCAGGGAGAATGTCGCGCTATAGCAAACTAGCAATAACCTTCGCCGCACAGTTTCTGATCTAATGGAGAAGGCAAGCCATGCTCATTTATGATTTTCAGAGTTATTTTTGTATTCTGTTTTACTTCTTTTGTTGTGGAAAATGAGAGACTCTAGCTTGTGGACGGCCTCCCCCCTTTTTTCGAAATGGAAATCAATCAGCTGTTGATCTCCACTTGCTGAAAATTTTTATTGTTACTGGAAAAACTGTGGCATAAATAACAACTAACTTAATTAGAATTAATCATATTTTAGGAAAATGATAAAAGTAGAAACGGGCACTAATTATTTCATGAACACTAGGATTCAGCGAGAATAGTTTGACAATTGCTGGGTTTTTGTAGAAAAAACACCCATAAACATTTTGTATTTTCTGTAAATACCCTAATTTTTCCTGGTCCCAATCAGTGTGAACCTAGCAGGTATGGCTCGGCTTTTGATTAGGTCTCCCTTTTCGGGTATTCGGCCTAACGGGATATTCTAGTATTTTTATGAGAGGTTTAAAGTCTCGCTGACAAGACTATCATTACTAATGTTTTATGTCGAATAGCTCTGAATATATATGGTGGGGTGAGGGCCCCGATGAGGGTTGGCTGATTAAAAGATGTCTCAATACCATTAAAATGCATGTGGTGGGAAACATGTTTAGATTTTAACTACATGCAATGAATGTCTCAAGGAATGGGAGCAGTATCATCTTACTGAAGTGGGAAAGCATTACCTAAGGCAAGCTTGCCATTGGTAGATGGGAAAGGGTAGATCGATATGCAGAGCCGCTGAGGGAATGGTCTGTATTGTCATGCAAAGGTGTCCTTATGTTAATGACTGTCCATTTCTAATGGCCTGAGGACTTTTTGGAAGTCCGGCTTATGAAAACCACCATGGGTGGCTGGGAGAATTATGAAATCTGCCAGGGGTGGTTCCGAAAGGGTGTGTGACGTCTGAAAGGGTTTTGGAGCATCTGAACTAATCAAGAGTGTGGTCAAGAGGCCACTTTCATACGCATTTATTTAGTATGAAGGACAGTTGGAGCTTGACACAGTTTAAAGTCATCCAAATGGGACATTATTCAAAATGGAACAGCTTCTCCTAGTTCTCGGAAATCTCATCAAAGACATTCCACCATATTAAGGAGGGTTTGTGAAAGAGGTTGGTAAACTACTACTTAGAAGGTTTCCGAATCCCAGGATGGATATGGGGCTCAGAGGCCAAGAGGCATACATAGAGTTTCATTGCGTATGGAAATCATTCCTTTTTAGATAGTCCAGGGGCTGTCAAAATGTAGAGCCGTTGGGGGCATGGTATGCATAGTCGTGCAAAGTTGTTATTAAGTTAATTACCGTATTACCTTGATAGCCGAGCAACTTCATGGAATTTGAGATTTGGGACCACTAGGGGTGTCATTGAAGGGATCAACTCCTTCTAGGTACATAGTGTGATTTATGAGGAGAGGGTGCCTAGATATGAGAGAAACATCTAGGATATAATTAAAAATAATAGGTCAAGTCATTCCTTCTCATGGTGGTGTGAGATGGTTGTTTGTGCCGGCCTAGCCCATGCACTGAGGGACAGTGGAAAGCCTCTATTCCTGACTGATCCCACGAAAGGTTTGACCGTGCAATTTAACGTCATGCAGTAAGGATGACGGCATTTTTCATTTCGTGGAGTTTAACATCATGCTGTAAGGATGGCTTCTGTGCAGTTTAAAGTCATGCGGTAGATACAGGGACCATTAATAATGATACTCTGCAGTTTAATGTCGTGCAATGAGGATGGGGGGCATTTTTAAATCCGTGAAAATTCTTTCATTTGGAAGAATTTCTCTGGATAGTTAATTCTTGGTCTTTGTAGCTTCATTCCAAGCCAATAAGACATGATCCATGTAGTTTTAATCTTCATTTGGTAATAATGTGGTTAAAAAGGACACTATTGATCAGAATGTAACTAGTCTTGAACATATCAACATGTCCAAGATGTGCAGAGGGTTTGAAGGTGTTAATCGTGGTTCCAGGGCTTCTTGGATCGGGAGAGATGATATGGGGGCTTTAAGGCTAGTAAGAATAAGGGGCTAGGAAGAGTATCGCCTGAGGAAATCTTGCCTTTGGTAGACGGGCCAGGGGATATCAATATGCAGAGTCGTAGAGGGCATGGTATGCATAGTCCTAAAAAGGTGTCCCTAGGTCAATAACTTTCCAATTTCTATGGCCATGAATGATTATGAGGATCCACAATTTTCCGGGCCACGATGTATGTCGTTTGGTAAGGAAATATCTTGACATGTCGGGGATGTTCATCCCTGGTTGCTATTAAAACATGAAGAGTTTATCGTGCTGATTTATCTTGCGCATGGGGTATACCATTACTCCATCCATTTTAATGTCGTGTGGTATGGATGAAGTACTCTTAGTTCAACGGTCATAGATTTCAGACCATTGGATGACTATTTCTACAATTACCCAGAAAGAAACTGAGTTAGGAGGATCTGGTTTACATTGAACAAGTGTGAGGGATGAGGGTGTAAAATATAACTCTGGGGTTTTCCGGATCAGGAGGTATGACATGGGGGATCTGAGTTCGGTAAGCGTACGGAGCTAGGAAGAGTACTGCTTAAGGAAATCTTGCCTTTGGTAGACGAACCAGAGGCTATCAATATGCAGATCCGCTGAGGGCATGGTATGCATAGTCATATAAAAGTGTCCACGGGTCTATAACATTCCACTTCTGATGTCCATGGATGATTATGAAACTCCGAGATTTCTCACAGTACAGAGTTAGGCATATAGGGATAATGGTGTCCAAGCATACAAGAAACATCTTTACCACAATTTCCTGTTGAGTCAAAGTAGCCCAGCCCTGGCTTGATGTTTGTAAATGCAGATCATCATGTGAACCACGAACGGATACATATGCTAACCAGGTAGCGATACCCTGGCAATGTTTGGATGTGATAGGGGAATGATCATGTAAACCACTACTCCATAAATTTTTGTTTCGGGAGATATGATATGGGGGCCCTGAGGTCGGTAAGCGTATGGAGAGAGGAATAGTACAACCCAAGGAAATCATAACTTTGATAGAATGTCCAGGGGATATCAATATGCTGAGCCGTTGAGGGAACGATATGCATAGTCATGCAATGATGTCCACGGGTTGATAACGTTCCACCTCCGATGGATTTGAATGGTTGTGAGGTTCCGCAATTGTCCAGGTCATGGAGTTTGATGTTTAGAGAGGATGCATCCAAATGTGAAAGGAGTATTCCCATCTCGTTTCCCCATGTATCTTTGTTGGGTCACGATAAAGTCCATGCTATTTTAACGTCATGCGGTGAGGACAAAGTCCGTGTAGTTTAACATCGTGCGATTAGGACTAGGTCCATGAAGTTTAATGTCGTGGGGTGAGGACGAATGTGAATTGACATGGAAAGGGGACTCCGGGTATTTTAACATCATGAAGGTAGGATGAGAGATATATATACCTCTATTTTCTTTTATCGGTGGCTGGGCTAGGAGATAAGATCCCAGTGTCGCTACATATCCTGTGAGGGCAGGGATCAAGCTAGACGATGTTCTTTTGGAGTACACCCCGTACAGGTCTGGTCCTTACATGGGGGGAAGGGGGCATATTTATTTTTATTATCCATGCATTTTAATGTCGGGCGGCAAGGATGAGGAAGGAACCATGTGTAGGTTTGGTCCGTACACAGGGGGAAAATTCATTTTTTTAATCCATATCCATGTAGATTAACGTCGTGTGGTAAGGATGAAGAACACACCCCGTGCAAGGTTGGTCCAAACACGGGGGAAAGGGGGGTTTCAAACATTATTTGGGGATGGATGTGCAAGGATGGGGGACCCTGGCATCACTACATATCCTGAAAGGGCAGGAATCAGCTGTACGTAGTTCTCCGAAATAGGTACACCCCGTATAGGGTTGGTCCAAACACTGGGGGAAGAGGGAATTTTATTAATCTGTATCCAAGCAGTTTAACGTCGTGAGTTAAAGAAAAAGAACACACCCCGTGCAGGGTTGGTATGTACATGGGAGAAAAGGGAATTTTTAACATTATTTGGGGATGGATGGGCCAGGATGGGGGACACTGGCATCACTACGTATCCTTCAAGGGAAGGAATCAAGCTGTACGTAGTTATTTGAAATTCTTGTCAGTTTAACGTTGTACGGTGCCGATGAAGTACTCTTAGTTTAGGGTCATAGAGTTTGGACCATTGGCGCTTGGCAGTTTAACGTCCTGCAGCTTGAACGAAAACTAATTTTGATTATCTGAAATAATTTTTCAGAAAATCTCACATATGTAGGAGCGGTAGTGAACGGAAATTCCATGGAGATCAGGGCATATGCTCCATTTGAGTAGACCTTATGTATGACATATGGTCCTTCCCACTTGGGCTCCAACATTTGAGGCTTCATTCCGGGTATCATTATGGTCTTGAGGACCAACACCAATTCTCCATCCAAGAAAGACTGAAGATGAACATTTTTATTAAAGGCTCATGCAATCCAGTTCTAATATACTTCCAGATGGAGCAATGTGAGAAACCGCTTCTCATCCAGCTATTCTAATTCACCCATCCGTTTTTCTGATTGCTCATTTTTGGATAACTGATCACAAATGGCAACACAAAGCAATGGAAATTGAAGCTCAATGGGCAGTACCGCTTCTATTTCGTATACTAATGAGTACAGAGTAGCCCGAGTAGCAGTGCAGATTGTGGTTTGATAATCCCACAATGCTTGAAGAAGATTATATGGCCAAGATTTGTGGTCTTTGTCCACAATTCGCTATATAATTTTGGACAAGGTCATGATGAAAGCCTCTATCTGTCCATTGGTCGCTAGATGGTAGTGGGATGAGTGGTTAACCTTGATACCATATTCATGGTATTGTTTCGCCAATTCAGAAAAGCAGAAATTGGTGTCATTATCCGTCAGTATGGTATGTGTGAAGCCAAATCTGGTGATGATATTGGTTTTCACAAAGCTGACAATGTTCCTTTCCTCGAATTCCCTGAGGGGTACAAATTCTGTAGATTTGGAAAATAAGTCAGCTGTTATGAGGATATACATCAGTTGTTTAGTCATGGCGGGAGGATATGGTCCCATAACATCCTTTCCCCAGATGGGAAATGGCCAGGTGTACTTGGCCAGATGATGTAACTATGGGGGTTGTTGAATGCAGTTGGCATGAATTTGGCATTAGTGTAATTTTGCGGTAATGTGCATGAATTATCGTGCCATGGTGGGCCAATATTTATAGATCCTTTGAATATCATGGGAAATCATAGACCCTCACTGATGCTCTCCCCATACTCTGACACACACTTCAATCATGATGGCAGTGGTTTCTTCTCCATCAATTCATCTGAGGATGACTTCTTCTAGGCCTCGTTTTTAGCGGACCACGTGCTAACTCATGCCGCTGTATAGGACAAATTTGATCGCCCTTCTCTGTATTTTCTCTTGTTCAGAGCTATCTAATTGTAGTTCTTTCCTTTGAAGGTAGTTTGCAATGGGAGTAATCTAGCATGTGGCAGGAGCATATGGCACCGTGATAAGACTGACATCGTTTATTTCTTCTGTCATAGTCTGAACAAACGGCAAGACCATTCAACGATGTGCAATATAGATAACTATTTTATCCCGGTCAGCGTCATCTAGGGTTGTGGCCTCATTAGCTAATGCATCGGCCTTGGCATTCTGAGACCGAGGAATAGAGTTCAATGTTGCTTGTGTGGATAATTCTTCCATTAACCCTCAGACAGGGTCAAACAGGGGAATCAACTCCTCCTTTTTGAGAGCATAGTCACCATTGACTTTCTTGAAGACCAGTTCCATGTCACCATTTACCTTAAGGTATTGTATTTGTGCCTGGAGTGCGAGCTCCAGGCCCGCAATGAGGGCTTGGTACTCCGCCTCAATGTTCATACATCTTTCTGTTTGGAGGAATGAATATGGAATGACTGCCTTCTCTGGGTAGATGAGTATTATCCACAATCCCACCTAGTTAAATTTGGGATCCTCCATGCTTTTCCCTGTCTGGATTCGGGATGTTCCGTCGAGGTACATTTCCAATGTTGGGATCTCCCCTTGAACCGAGAATATGTCTTCATTAGGTAACTTGAAGTATGGTACGGTGGTCCTTATCAAGGTGTCCTATGCCAGAAAACTTTCTACCTCCTGGGTTTTGATTTCATTCTGAGGCACAAATCGGATTTCAATCTTTTGTCGGATGCCTTCCCATCAGGATAAGGGCACAGTCAGTATTGGTCGGCTGAGGATGTACTTGAGCTGTTTACTCCGCGAGACCAAATGGACTTCATGATGCTGCAGATAATGTCGCATTTTTTGAACTATGAATACCAAGGCCAACCACCTTTTTTATATGATTTAGTATCTTGTTTCAACATAAATCATGGTTCAAATGAGGTAATAGAGACTGTTTTCATTGTCGGTGTCATTTTTCTGTTCGAGGAAAGATCCCAATGACCGCTCTAGGGCCGTCATGTATAGGATGAGAGGTATTCCTTCAACTGGGGGCATGAGCAATAGAGGGATCATGAAGTACTTCCTTAGGATTCCAAACACCTCTTGGCAATCATCTGTCCATTGGTATATAACACCCTTTTTCATTATCCTGGTAAAGGGAAAACATTTTCCCATCTGGTTGGCTATAAACCGCCTAATGTAGACCAGGTGTCCTTGTAATCCGCTCAACTCAGTGAGATTGCGGGGAGGTGGCAGGACAAGGATATAATTTCACTTTTCAGTGTCTAATTCGATGCCACGATGGTGTAAGACGAATACAAGGTATTTTATTGAGGTATCCCCGAAGGAGCATTTCAAGGGATTCATCATTAGGGTATGTTGTCAATGTTTGTTGAAAATGGTTTCAAGGTCCGACATGTGATCTGAGCGATGTCTTGATTTGACCACCAAATCATCCACGTAGCATTCGATGAACCTCCCCATGAATGGTTCAAAGATAAGATGCATGACACATTGATATGTGGCGATAGCGTTTTTGAGAACAAAGGGCATGACCCTATAATAGAATATTCTCTGAGGGGCTCTGAAGACAGTGGCTTCTTCATCTTCTCAGTCCATCTGGATTTGATTATACCCATAATAACCATCCATGAAGGATAGAGCCTCATACCCAACCGCTGCATCGATTTATAACATGGTAATCTTGATAGAGAAATCATCTTTCAGGCAATGCTGATTGAGATCTCATAAATCCATGCAGATGTGTATTTTTTCACTCTTTTTCATGACGGGGACAATGTTGGACTACCAGAAGGGGTACTTGACCCCCTTAATGAAGCATGAATTAATATGATTATCAACTTCAGCCTCTATTTTGAATTCATGTGAGTTGTGCGTTGTGACACCCCAAGGTTTTTAAGATAAATATAGAATGCAATTTTATAATCTATCCTCTTCTATGTTTTCAATTTCAAGAAATGGTTATCTAGAGTTGTGTTCAGTAAGTCATTTGGAGTCTGATAGAACGAACATGATTTTTGGTGAATAGTAAAATACCCCAATGAATAGTAATATGAATAGTAATATGACCTCATGAATAGTAAATAATAATATTATTTTATTTTCCCAAGGTAATATTATAATGGGATCTTAATTAATTTTCCAATGTCGCATAAAACTAATTGCACTTCAATATTGTTATGTTTCGAATTAATTGTGACCTTATTTAAATCTGAAATTAATAATATTTAGAAAATAATTTTTGAAAAATGGATTTCACTTTTGAATTTTACACTTCAAAAAATGGTAAGGGTGGATTTTTTGGAATTTTCTAAAATTCAAGAATTTTTAGTGAATTGTGAAATACGATAGAATGCTGTATAATCAAATTAACAGTAATATTCACTATTTATGACATCATAAGTGATGCAAGGACACATGGTTCGAAATCAAATGATATTATTACTATTTAGGGTCACTTTCATTGAGATTATTTGTAGTATGGATAAAAATTTTATAATAATGATTAAAATAATCTAAAATACCTCCCCTCCTCCACTATAAATACCACCCTCACTTCCCTATTCCTCCCACACCTCTCAAGCCTTGAACATTTTCTTAATTATTCTGAATTCAATCCCCAATATTCTTCCCCACGTTCTAGATATTTTGGTCTCACCAAAATAACAAAACCAAAGCCTTTAAGGAGGATCTCAAGGAGAAGAGATCAAGAGGTAAACAACCTCTTTTATTTTCTTTTTTTTTTCTTTCTTTTTAAGTTATTCTCTTCCATTCCCTTTGGCTTGTGATGGGATATTTTATTAAATATTCCCCCATACTGTCTATATTATGTATTAATACTTAGATATTCCATTAATCTCATGAAACCATTTTTATGAAATTTTAATAAACGCCGTTAGGCTGCAGAATTTTCGTGAGAAATTTATCATGTTTTCTTTCATTTTAAGATTCCTTTCTTTTCTTCTTCTTTCCTCACATACTCTATCCAAATGATCATGATAAATCTTTTAAACATATATATACTGGATTTATATCATGTTAATTGAATAATCATTATAAATATTTTTACTCCCTCCCTTTTATTTTTATAAACGAAGTCAACGTCCCTGAGATTTTAATTTATAGCCTTCGTGGACAACAATGTTTCATTATTCAATTTCTTCTTCATTAAAAGTTATGAAACCATATTTATGATTGAAACAGACTATAGTATATGTATTATATCCTAATAAATATTCATGAACCAGAATATGTACAAATAAATATGTTATATGACAAAACTAGTTCATAATAATCCAAATACCGCTAAATAATCGAAGTGGTTATCATCTAATGATTCATCCTCATTCCATGTAAAAAAATAAAATAAATAACCATTATCAATTTTTTATGTTCATGACTAATGTTTAATTTCAATTCTGGAGATTTATAACTATTCCACATGAACTTCATTACTTAAAAACATGTGAAACAAATATGAAAATAAAGGAAATGAACACTCCAGAACGACGAAATTCAATACAATAAATTATCAATAAAGATATAAATGAGCTATCCAGATTTATTGTAAACTAAATATATTTATAAAAGTTTTTGAAATAAGTTATTGATTTGTTTAATTTCACATTCTAGGACCTTAAGTTCAAGAGGAGAACACATTCAGATTTAAGGTAAGGGTTTTTTCACCCGAACATCCGTTTTTATTCAGGATGCTTTCATTGTCTAATTTATTCAATGTAATTCTTATGTATTGTTATGTAATCCTCATAAATTATATGTGAGTATCATATATATGTTTACCAACTAGAACCCTTCTTTATTTTATTGATGGTTACATGTTTTAAAAGAATCTCTCAAAATTGTTTCCATAATTCATGCTCGATTCAAGGGAATTTCAACAATTCATATCTATTTACAAGGGATCTCTATAATATGGTTTTGGAAACCATTATCTTTCTAAAAATATTCATTTTATTATAAAAATACTATATTACTTTACTTCTAGTTTTATAAAAAATTCCAAAAGAACTCTTCGTTTCAAAATAAAAGAGTATTTATCTCATGACTGCTTAATGATTTTATAAGAGTATTTTTGTTCAATACTCTTGTTGATTCCATGGTATTATTGGGTTTAAAAATTTATGAAGTCATATAACATATTTTATTTAATGTTTTATGTATAAATTTATTGTGGATGATCTTTTCTACAACCATTCATCATATTATTCCGAATGGTTAGTATTTATGTTCAATAATTTGTTAAAGTTAGTTTCATTTCATATGATAATTTCAATATGAATGTATATGTTCATTATGTTTATCCCCGCTCATATGAGGAATGCATTGGAATTATTATGTGACAGGTGGGGACCTCTATAGCCCCTCGATTCATCGGTAGGTCTCATGAGACAAACTATGGTTTTGGCACGAGGCCTTGACAAAATGATTTTTTATGGTCCAAGCATGAGGCATGGACGGTATGGTTATGATGTCTGGCATATGAACTTCCATCATTATGATGCTAGTATTTGAATTTCATGTGGTTATTCAACTAGTATAATACCCATGATTATGTTTAATTATGGCATTGTCTATTTATCTCATATTCATGCCAGAATATGTTTCATGTTTGTTATTAAAGGAATGTGTTTTCAATTATTCATCATCTCTAATGTTTATATTATCTTTCGCTGTATTGCTTACTCTTACTGGGAATTTTAGCTCAACCTTTCTTATGATTCATTTTTCTTAGGATATGAAGAAGTAAATTATGAATGACATGCAAGAATAATCTAGGAGACATGATGTTACTAGTGGGATAATTTAGTGTTGTTTTTATATTCATATGTATATTTGAACATATGAATGTAACTTTTTTCCAATACTACTAAACTACTTGGTCCTTTGGGATTCTTATTCCTTGAATGTGTTCCAACGTAATCAATTAAGGCACCGACTCCAGGAAACTAGGGTTGGGTCCTTACAATTTGTATTAGAAAACGTTTAGTAGAATACATGGAAACTAGAAGGCGTAGAATTAGGGAAGTGTCCCTATGTTAGTATTTGAGGAAATACATACAATAATGTCCTGGTATTTGGTTATGGAATAGATTCTATGGATCTTTCAAGAAATACATCCCTGACTGGAAACAAGAAGGTAGAGGTGGCTCTGGCACAGATGTATCTTGGCGAAAAACCCAAAAACACCGCTATGAGCTAAAATCGAACGGAAACTAGTGCACGAAAATGGGCCTTGCTTTACTCTTGGCTAAAACACTCCAAGGGGATATGCTTAGGATAATTCAAATTTTCCATAAAAGCCATTATGAAAGATTGAAATGTAAAATATTACTCAAAGAAATCATATTTGTGAATATGGGATTAGCCATTTTTAGGATCTCAATTTTTTTCTAATTATTTTGTTAAGTTAGGATTATACATTATGATTCATAACCTAATTTAGTGTATGCCATTATCTAGATATGGCGCCTAGTGGACAGAATGGAAACCACCTGAATGCATGTGTCCCCTTAAGAGATTTACCTCCAACGCAAGATAATGATGTTGGCCCTGGTGCTGTGACTATTGTTGAGCAACACATAACTATACTGGAACAACTTACTCAGGTTATGAATAATAACCTTACTCGTATGGAGAATCCAGATCCACCACGTAGAGGAGAAATGCTCGATCGCTTTATACCACAATATCCTCCATCATTCAACAGGACTAAAAACCCATTTGTAGAAGAGTATTGGATATGTTCCCTTGAGAATATATTTATCACGTTGGGATGTAATTAAAGAGATAAGGTTTTCATGGAATTGTATCGTTTATCTAGAGATGTGGATCAGTGGTGGTCATTAATCCAAACACAAAGGAGGAGGAAGAGATAGAAGAGTTGAAATGGAGGGATTTTAAAGAAATATTCTTAGAATAATATTTCCCTCGTGAGCAGCGAGAAGATATGGAGATACAATTCATGAATCTGAGGAAGAAGGAAGATGATAATGTTTCACGGTACGAAACTAACTTCAAAAGATCAGCAAGACATTCTGTGGACTCCATGTGAAATCCAAGGAACAAAATTGACCGATTCGTTGACGGCCTGAAGCCATTCCTTTGGCGAGCAATGGCCTCCCAGATTTTTTCAACATATGAGGATATAGTTTCATGTTCTATCAAGGCAGAAAAAGAATTCTCTATGTCTTATGACTTTAAGGGAAAGTAAGAAAAGAAAAGGGCTGCTGAAACCCCCGGGAAGGGAAATAAGGAAACCAGGATGATGGGAAGAGTTGAATTTCCCCCATGTGACAATATTTGAAAGAAACACCTTAGTGCATGCATAAAAGGGAAAGGAGTATGCTAAAAATGATGGTATAAAGGCCATCTTGTTGGATATTTCAATGGGAAGAAGGAAGCAAATGATGTTCAATGCTATAGTAGTCGGGAGATGGGACACTATGCTAATGATCATCCAAAACGTGAAGGAAATATGCATCAGAGATGGCCAAGGGATCAGAGACAAGCTTATGAAGTCACAACTATAGAGGTTGAAGTTCCGCGTGATGTGGTGGCATGTACTTTGATCATTTACTCAAGCTTATCCAATGTGTTATTTGATTCTGGATAATCGCATTGTTTCATATCTTCCCAGTTTTCTATGAAAATTAGATATTTTCAATTTGATTTAACTAGGTAATTTTCAGTCAAAACACCTAAGGGGAGTATCATTGTTACAATGTATTGTCAATCTGTTCCCATTAAGGCATATAAATGTTATGTATCTACTGATATCATCGCCATACCCATGAGTGTTTTTGAAATAATCCTCGGTATGGACTGGTTTTTGGATCATGATGAAAAAAAATTATTATTAGAAGGAGGGTACAATTTTTGATGATGATGATAAAGAACACCTTATCTTTAGAGTAGAATCGTCACCACCTGATTCTTGTCTAGTTCCACCATTAGTAGATCAACGAAATTCAATTATTGGGGAGGAAGAGAATGAAATAATTGTGGGTTATAAAAGGAATGTTCAAATAGAGGATATACTTATTGTGAAAGAATATGTTGATGTGTTTCCAGAAGATTTACCTGGACATCCTCCAGAATGAAAAATTGAGTTTTCCATTGATTTAATTCAGGGTTCAAGGCCCATATCGAAAAACCATTATAGAATGGCCACAGTGGAACAAGTGGAATCGAAGAAACAAGTATAGTAATTTAGTAATAAGGGAATTATCCACCCTAGTGTTTCCCCATGGGGAGCCCCAATCCTTTCTGTTATGAAGAAAGATGGATCTATGAGGTTATGTATCGACTGAAAGGATATAAATTCTATAACAATAAAGAACAAATATCCCATACCTTGTATTGATGATTTATTTGACCAACTGAATAGAGCTCAATACTTTCCAAAGATTGAACTTCGATCTGGATATCATATGTTGAGTTATAAGAAGGAAGAAATTTCAAAAATAGTTTTTCGAACTAGGTAGTGGCATTACGAGTTTACCGTAATGCCTTTTGGATTAACTAATGCACCCACTATCTTCATAGATCTAATGAACTGAGTTTTCAAAGAATATATCAATGATTTTGTAGTGGTATTTATTGATGATATATTGGTATACTCCAAAATCTACAATGATCATGAAAATCATGTGCGCACTATCCTGAAGACTCTTAGAAGACATGAATTATATAGGAAGTTTAGAAAGTGTGAATTTTGGCATATGGAGATTTCTTTTCTGGGCCATATTTTCTCCAAGGATGGAATCCTAGTAGATCCTACAAAGGCAAAGCCAATCCAAGATTGGCCCACACAAAAAAACATAACCGAGGTATGCAGTTTTAATGGCTTAGCAGGTTATTACCAGCATTTTGTTCATAATTTTTCCCGACTAGCTATCCTGCTAACGAAGCTCACACGTAATGGGGTTAAATTTTTTTGGGAAAAAGATTGTGAAGAATGTTTCAAAGAACTAAAGAGAAGATTAGTCAATGCTCCTATATTGACTTTACCATCATGGATTGACAGGTTTTTTATTTATATTAATGATTCAATGAAAGCACTTGGTTGTGTCCTTATGCAAAATGATAGGGTTATTGCTTATGCATCACGACAACTAAATACTAATGATCAAAAATTTCCTACTCATGATCTTGAGTTGGCTGCTGTAATATTATCTTTAAAAATATGGATACATTATCTCTATGGTGAAAAATGTGAAATCTATACTGACCACAAGAGTTTGAAGTATATTTTCTCACAGAAATAAATCAACTTGAGGAAAAAGAGATGGCTTGAACTACTCAAGTATTATGATTGCATGATACAATACCACACGGGGAAGGCAAATAAGGTGGCTGATTCATTGAGCAGAAAGGATCATGGAGATTTGAGCAATATGATAGTTGAAAGAGATCCTATTTTCATGGATCTAGTAAAGATGGATATGGGAATAACCATGGAAGGTGAGACATCAATGATTTTTAAAATGGTTTCCAAACCATCTTTACTTGAAAGCATAAAAAATTCTCAGGTTGATGATAGAGAGTTTCAAAATAAGGTTAAGGTTGTGAATGGTGGGAGATTGAGTGACTTCGTATATGAAGATGGAAATTTGAAATTTGGGAAGAGACTTTGTGTTACCGATATACCTGATCTAAAAAGGGAATTGTTGGATGATACTCATAGTTACAATTTCTCTATACACCCTGGAAGCACTAAGATGTATAGAGATTTGAAGGAAAATTTTTGGTGGGACATCATGAAGATGGAGATTTCTGATTTTGTGCCAAGATGTATTATTTGTAAACAAGTGAAATAAGTAAGGAAAAACATGGAGGAGTATTGCAACCTCTTCCCGTACCTGAGTGGAAATGGTATAATATCACGACGGACTTTGTCATGGGACTACCAAAGAATCCTAGAAGGAACAATGCAATATGGTTCATCGTTGATCGTCTTACCAAGTCATCACATTTTCATGATATAAGTGAAGATTTACCACTTTAATGTCTAGTAAGTATTTATATTAATGAAGTTGTGAGACTTAATGGAGTAAACCTATCAATTTTTTTTATCATTATCCACGTTTTATATCACGATTCTAGAAAAGTATTCCCAAAGCCCTAGATATTGATCTTCGTTTGAGCACTGTCTACCACGAACAAACTAACACACAATCGGAATGGACAATTCAATCATTGGAAGACTTGTTTAGGTTTTGTTCACTTGATTTTCCAGTCATGTGGGATCAGTACTTACATCTCATGAAATTTTCCTACAAAAATATCTTCCATTAAAGTATTTAGATGGAACACTATGAAGAATTATATGGGAGGAGATGTCACACACCAAATTTCTGGGATGATGTTGGTGAAAGAATTCTTGTGGTCCTAGAACTTTATGATGAAACAATGGAGA
Organism: Viscum album; assembly: GCA_963277665.1. Lineage (NCBI taxonomy): Eukaryota > Viridiplantae > Streptophyta > Magnoliopsida > Santalales > Viscaceae > Viscum > Viscum album. The sequence continues at coordinate 614,716,571 of OY728162.1, forward strand.
AGGTGAAGATTATTCAGAACTATATCAGAATAGCTCGAAGTAGGAAAAAGAGCTATGCTGATAATCGAAGGAAGGATTTGGAGTTTCAAGAAGGTGATCATGTTTTCATAAAGGTATCTCCATGGAAAGGTATTATAATATTTGTTAAGAAGGGAAAATTATGTTCCAGGTACATTGGAACTTTTGAAATTCTCGACCGAATTGGAGTCATAGCTTACCATTTGGCAATGCCGCCAAGCCTCTCCAAGGTTCACAATGTGTTCTATGTGACAATGTTAGGAAAATATATGGCAGACCCAACACATGTACTCACTTATGATGATGTGTAACTTGAGCCCGATCTATCTTAATATGAAGATCCTATCAAGATTCTTGATACTAGAGAACAAGTATTGATAAATCAGACGACTAGTTTGGTGAAGGTTCTATGGAGGAATCATTAGTTTGAGGAAGCAACATGGGAACCGAATGATCTTATGTCAGAGACATAGCCGAACCCTTTTAGGTAATATTTTGTGAATTTCGAGGATGCAATTTTTGTATGGAGGGGAGAATGTAACACCCCGAGGTTCTGAAAATAAATATAGAATGCAATTTTATAATCTATCCTCCTCTATGTTTTGTATTTCATGAAATGGACATCTAGAGTTGTGTTCAGTAAGTCATATGGAGTCTGATAGAACAAACATGATTTTTGGATAATAGCAACATACCCTTATATATAGTATTATGAATAGTAATATGACCTCATGAATACTAAATAATATTATTGTTTTATTTTCCCAAGGAAATAGGATAATGGGATCTTAATTAATTTTCCAATGTCATATAAAACTAATTGCACTTCAATATTGTTATTTTTCGAATTTACGGTGACCTTATTTAAAAATTAAATTAATAATATTTAGAAAATTATTTTTGAAAAATGTATTTCAATTTTGAATTATACATGTCGAAAAATCGTAAGGGTGAATTTTTTGAATATTCTGAAATTCAAGAATTTTTGGTGAATAGTGAAATATGATAAAATACCGTACAATCAAATTATCAACAATATTCACTATTTATGACATCATAAGTGATTCAAGGCCACTTGGTTTGACCTAACCTGACATTATTACTATTTAGGGTCACTTGCAATGAGATTATTCATAGTCTTGATAAAAATATTATAATAATGATTAAAATAATCTAAAAGACCTTTTCTCCACCTCTATAAATACCATCCTCACTCCCCTCTTCCCCCCACAACTCTCCAGCCATGAACAATGTCTATATTTTCCCAAATTCCCTCCCCAAACTTCTTCCCCACGTCCTAGAGCTTCTGGTCTCACCAAATGTCCAAAACCAGAGCCCTTAAGGATGATCTCAAGGAGAAGAGATCATGAGGTAAACAACCTCTTTTATTTTCATTTTTTTTGTTCTTATTATGTTATTATCTTCCATTCCCATTGGATTTTGTTGGGATATTTAATCAAATATTCCCCCATACTATGTATATTATGTATTAATGATTATATATTACATTCCTCTCATCAAACTATTTTTATGAAATTTTAAGACCCGCTGTTAGGCTGCCGAATTTTCATGAGAAATTTATCATGTTTTCTTTCATTTTAAGATTCCATTCTTTTCTTCCTCATTACTCACCTCCTCTATCCAAATGATCATGATAAATCCAGTAAACATCTATATACTGGATTTATATAATATTAATTGAATAACCATCTTAAATATTTTTACTCCAACCCTTCTATTTTTATAAACGAAATCAACATCCATGAGGTTGCAATTTATAGCCTTCGTGAACAACAAAGTTTAGTTCTTCAATTTCCTCTTCATTACTGGTCTTGAAACCATATTTAGGATTCAACCACACTATAATATATGTATTATATCCTAATAAATATTCAAGAACCCGAATATGTACATATAAATAATTTATATGATAATAATAGTTCATTATAATCCAAATACCTCAAAATAATCGAAGTGGTTGTCATCTAATGATTCATCCTCATTCAATGTAACCAAATGAAAGAAATAAACATTATAAATTATGTATGTTCATGAATAATGTGTAATTTCAATTCTGGAGATTTATAACCATTCCACATGAACATCATTACTTAAAAACAAGTGAACCAAATATGAAAACAAGGGAAACGAACACTCTAGAATGACGAAATTCAATACAATAACTTATCGATAAAGACAAAACGAAACTAACCAGAATTATGTTACACTAAAAAAATTTCTTAATGGTTTTTAAATAAATTATTTATATGTATTATTTCATAATCCAAGACCTTATGTTCAAGAGGAGAACACATTCTGATTTATGGTAAGGGGTTTTCCACCCGAACACCCATTTTCATTCATGATACTTTCATTATCTAATTTCTTCGATATGTATAATTTAAAATTGCAAGACCTGGACATTGAGTCCTTTCCATTTTTTATTGGTCTTACGGGGTCATTAGTTTTTTAAAATTCCTATAGCCTTGCAAGCTGGGATTGAATCTGGGTTGCGGCAGTGGCTACGGATATCGCTACTTTCCTGATCTTGCATGCCCCAATTCAGGGATGAACTAGATCTGTTGTCGATTTCACTTGTGAATCAATTCCCTCTGGGGAGGCATGAAATGATTGATTATTGCCCTATATCAGGTGAGGGTCTTGTTGTATGCTTTTGTTGGCCTCATTTCAGAGATCTTGAATGGATTGTTCCCGTTGGGCCAGATGCTTCTGGGACATACTCGAGGCATGTATTTGATGTGTGTGTTGAATTTCACAAATAGGGAGACCACTCAATTTCTATGTTGACATGATGATGTTGAAAGATATTGCACCAAACTGGTACTTCTGGGTGGAGAGCAGAGTGAAATGCAAACCTCCAAGTTCTCCCCATCCTCTGATATGGAATCCCGTCACAGTGTCACCAATGAGGCAGTGCAGCTGGTGCAGTGCATGGGGAAAAGCTAACTCCATGTTTCCTTTACGATTCTCAGGTCCCGGTTGCCGCTCAAGTGGAAGATCATCCCGGTCTATGGGATGCAGGATGTCTCCTATGGTCTTGACATGGTCTACATACCCATCGTAGGGAAGAAATATTGATTTCAGCTAGCGGAGGGCCATCTATATATTGGAGGGGATGTCGTTCACACAATCTTCTAACAACGTTTTGGGTATGTCGAATTGAGAGGTGGCCATGGGACAAAATATAACTAGAATATCATCTCTGGCCAGTCATTTCCTATAGTGCAACATGCCGACATACTCCTCCTCTAATGATTCCTCTACCTGGTTAGTCCCACTGAGGTGCTCACTAATAGAGTTGTTGGAGGCAGTGGGGTCAGTAGGTGTTGAATCGTCATGTGGGAAATTCTGAGGAGGTTAAGAAGATTAACGTGGCCTCAGAACATCTCTCGATTGAAGAAGGGTGTCATTGGAGACTAGTTGGGAATCTAATATGCTCGATCCCATCCTTCTATTCACCTTGGCATATGAGGGTCTTTCTACGCTTGATTCGGCAGGGGGAGCACCTTTCTGTTGATATGATATTTCGCTGTGGGGAGGACCTTTGTAATGGCCATCGTGATGGCTAGGGCTACCATCACAGCTACCGCAGGGAGAGAACCTATGGGGTACACCCTGGGGAGGGCCTTCAGAATATACCGCAATGATGGGAGGGACTTCTATTTGATTAGAGTCTAGGTGGGGAGGGCCTCCACTATTCGTTTTTAATGGTGAGGGATACCATTACTACTTGACGCATCACTACATAGAGTTCATTTGTAGTGCATACCCTAGGGAGGACCTCAATGGCATATTGCAGCAAGGGGAGGTCCTTCTGGATGCATAGCGTTATTATGGGGAGCTCCATTGCAATAACTGTCATCATGGTGGGGAAGACCATCATGGTTTGATTTTCTATTTTTATCCTGGGTAGAACCTTCAAGATACACTATGACAATGGGAGGGCCTTCTTATTTCTTGGGGCTATCACAGGGAGGACCTTCTCAATGGCAGTCGTGGTGGTGAGGACTACCAGCACAACATCCACAAGGAGAATTTCTGCAGGGTACACCATGGGGAGGGCCTTAATGATGTACCGCAACAAAAGGATGACCTTCTCATTGCTTGAAGTCTCTGTGGGGAGGACCTCTGTTATCAGGGTGGCGAGGAATACCACTGTGATCTAATTTTTGGTTGCACGAAGTGTCACTACAATGTAACCCATGGGGAGGACCTTCAAGTTAGGACATGCCAAGGGGAGGTACTTCTTGTCGTGATGAGACGTCACTGCTGGGAGGGCCTCCATAGTAGCAACTATGATATCGAGGATTACTATCATAATCTATGGTCTTGATGCATGGAGAGTGTTTGTAGTGTATACCCCGGGGAGGACCTTTAGGGTAGACTGCATCAAGTGGAGGTCCTTCTTGCTGCTCAATATTCTGGTCACATGGAGGGATTCTGGGACTCACATCAAAAGATAGTCTCTCATGATCGATCTTTATATGCCCGTGGGGGAGGCCCCCACGGGTGCACTTAGGAGGACCTTTAGAGCTTCCTGAAGCCACACTGTGGGGAGGACCTTCACAACTTCTACTTCCACTCCCATAATATGGTAATGCGTGGGCAGGGTTTTGAGCCATCGACATGTCCTTATGGGAATTAGGAACCCCAGCTTCCAGCAGAGCTGTGTCATGAACCCCCTCATAATTTTCTGGCTTTCCATGGTGAGTTGTGGGCGCTTTCTTGCGGGCAACGGGGACCGTCTGTTGTTTATAACGACCTTCACCTTTGGGTCCTTTGATGCTTCCAGGATATGCCGACAAACATCGTGACTTTTATCAGGGATATATGCCTACTCTGGAGAATCCACTGTAATGGACGGGTGTCCCCCAGTAGGAACGAGTTAAGCTGCCCAATCTGGTTGCCCTTACGTCGCGGAATATGGCCGATGACCCTCCTGGGTGGAAGTAGGGATGCATATCTGCTCTGAGGCAGCTATATCATCTCTTAGAAGAGTCTCCTTAATTGGGGAGATGGTCTCATGGGCTCGAGTCCTTACTGTGTCCACTGATGCATTTACATTATGGCATGTCTGCAAGATATGACCTTGGATTGATACCTTCTACTCCAACATTTCCAAGATATGCAGAGATACGTCTTTGGATGGAATGAGTATGAATGACCATTCTGGTATCACAGTTCGAATATCCTTCTCCAGTCCTCCGGTGGTCTGCGGGTACAGACAATTCTCCCTTGTCAGGGCTGGTGAACGAATCTGCCCCTATACCGGGATATGTCGGTTTGTCTCTCTATTTGCCGCCACATCGGGATGGCAGACTTTACATACATCCGCAGGGAGCTGGCCCTGCATATGTTCGATTCCCAACATATCTAGACGATTCCCATTGTTGGCAGGGATAAGTGACCGCCTATTAATCGCCTCCATATCTGGATGGTAGGCGTCTGGAGCACCTGCTAGGAGCGGGTCCTGCAGGCGCTGGGTCACCACCATGTCTGGTTGGTGTGATTCACAACTATGGGAATGGAGAAGTTCATGTCGTATTTGATGACGTCATGTGTGAGAGATGGGCTTGATGGAGCTCAGTGAGGATGCACACCTGATCATATGATGCTTCCATGTCTGGATGGCGGACAATAGAGGAGCAGACAGGTGTATGTGCTTGCTTGCGAAATGTCTTCGTGACTGGGTAGCAAAGCTCCTCTTAAGGGACAAGGGTGATGACCGGTCCCTAGTTGTACGTTTTCCTCCCTCTTTGGGAAGTATGAGGGGTTGGAGCTCAGGGAACATTAGCTTGGATCCTAGTGGCGACGTCCTCCTTAGCTTGAGGATATTGAGTTATGGCGTAACTGCGATGACGTCTTCCGACATGGGCCTTAGAGTGGAACCCCCGTTCAGCAGGGATGAAGTCCCTAGTGTTGAACTCATCCACCTCCTTACGATAAGGGAGGTGTGCTTTGTGTCGTTCTCGGGATAGACTTCCAAAACGGTTTGAGACAGCCACAAGATTCTTCCCGGTCTGCTTTCGCAGCTACTGTTGTTTTGTCGACCAGTAAGTCTTGGTGGATTGGAGGGAATGCATGGAAGCCTCCACTGTTAGGAGATTACCATTCAAGTGGTACACTTGGATCAACGCATCCGAGACCCAGTGTTGAAGATGCGGGGTAGGTGACGGGGTCCTTCACTGGTGAGGATGTCTGGTCACTGCGTGGCTTGAAACATGCACCTGTGAGTTCCTCCATGATGCCATTGGATAGAAGGGAGTTATGATTGGTACCTATATAATATTTTAACAAATAAAAACAGAAAACTCATCAGTGCAACATCTCATGATCCCATGAATAATTAATGACCATTCATGGCCATCCATGTGAGTATAAGGGGGCACAGAGTGGGTTTATGGTAAATCTGTCATGCGTGGTTAAAGATTCAAGTCGTATTCACCATGTTTTGTTTCTTGACGATGACTAATCGTGGTAAAAATGTGTGAAACCCAACAGTTTATTAGAGAAGGTTGGATTCTGATTAATCAGTCATATCATGTGTACCGCTTTCATCTCAAAACACTCAATGGTTCCATATCCTATGATACGTGGACCTGCTTTCCAAATGTAGAAATTCGCTTGGTGATTTGGCCAGTGATTCTTAAGAACTCACATTGGCCGAGAGGATGGGATGTCAGTATCATCTCACCCTTTTGGGGGGAATTATTTCCTATTCTAGGACTCTCTTATAGATCTAAGATGTATTCATATGTTCGTGAATATTTGGTTTATACCCAAGCATAGTATCCACGGTTTACTCTGGGTTGGATTTTGTCAGTTGAATGCTGGGATTCAGAATCATTTAGGCCCGAATTTTACCATTCCTCATGGAACTAATGACCACAAGGAGTCTAGACACATTGAGACAACACTTGTTTAAAGCAACTTAAATGAGCACTCTGGAGGTTATTGTCATCCAGGGTGGACCAAGATGTGGTTAAACCGATGTAAAGGGGGTATGAATGAACGATTGTTGGGCTTGAACCTTCGAGAGGATTTCTACGTACCCTGCCTAGGAGATAGGGATCAAAGTCCTAGTAGTTCAGGGGTATAGTTTAATGTCATGCAGGAAAAAGGATGAACCGCCGTGAAGGGTGTCCAAACGGCTGGGTGGCGGGCTTGAACCTCATGGAGGCTTCCTACGTACCATGACTTGACATGGATCAATGTCTTAATAGTTCAAAGAAGGTTGGGTTCAGGGTCAATGATTACTCCATGCCCACGTGAGTCATGCTCGGTATGAGAAACAATAGGCAGCAGAGACCTGACGATCACATCACGAAAGGTGTTCTAAGGGAAGTGAAGTTGGGCATACACATAGGGATCCTGGAGAAATTGGGATTGGGAATTACTCTATGATGGAGGCCCGGTGGTGACATATCCCAGAGGTAGAGGTAAAGTGTAACGCCCCGACCCCAGTTACCCAGAGTTCGTGCATTATTGCGTAACATTGGCATGCTCACAAAGATCAAGTCTCGAAAGACCGATTAGTTTTGTAGCCATGAAACACTAGATACATTCATAAGTATTAAATTACATCATAAAGTAATAAAAAACAATAACAACATCATTTCTTAATATCCCCTCATATTATCCCTTCAGGTAATTCATAAAATACTTCTTCACATCCTGGAAAAATTAAAACATTGACAGGGGTGAGCTCAGATGCTCAGTAAGGATAACAATATAGCGGAATCTTCATAAATAAACATAAACATTTATGGCAATGTATAACTAAAACAAAATCATTTTAAACATGAACTTTAGCATAATATGGAAATATTAAAATGAGATATTGCCATTTACATACACACATGGATATTCTATTAGTCGAATAATCACATGCAATATCAATAACCACTTTCATAATGATGGAATCCATAATTCCAGACTATCATAACCACGTAGCCAAGGCTTCGTGCCAAAACTACAAATAATATTTTGTCAAGGCCTCATGCCAAGACACTAGTTTGTCTCAAGAGACCTACCGATGCATCGAGAAGCTATATCGGTCTCCACCCGTCACTTATTAAGTCCAATGCATTCCCCAAATGAAAAGGTTTAAACATATCATAATCCACACCATAGTCGTATCACATAAAACATGCATAAGGAAACATAAAATTTCCACATTTCAATCACAATATATCCATACAACACATTGATATAATAAAAAAACACTTTCAAAACAATTTTCAATACCAGAATAAATGAAATTTAATACTTTGTATTTATTTTTCATTTTAAAGAATGTTATGGCTTGTAGAGGAAGCCAAACCCCAAATAATGGTCATGACTGCGGAGATGTCATTGTCCCCACATACGTATGACAAAAAAATATTCCCTTTTGACGTTTATTAAAATGATTCTTATAAAAAATATTATTTTTGAATAAACGTAAAAGTCAAAGGGGTTTATATACCATATAAAATAAAGTTGTGTATAAAACCAAATATGCCTCAATGAAAGGAGATTGAGACGAAGTCCTTTACAAATATCATTTTTTTAAATAAAATAGATCTATTATATGTAATCACTATAAGTACAAATACAATATTGGACATAATAATATCATGACATAATTTGAAAGTAGGGGATTAACCCAAAGAATAGAAATTGGGTTAAGAAGATCCCTTACCTCGTGTCCGACTTGACTCGATCATTCTTTAATCTCCTGAATAATAAACTAGAGTTAATTTCTAAATGATTAAGAACCTTTTTCCAGTTCATTATTCCTATTATATCACATATTATCATGTTATGAACATTATGTAATTATTTAAGTTAAAAACGGTCGTTTTGTCGATCTTTGGTACTTGAGTCAAAAATAAACTTCTTATAATTACAAGTTGATTATGTAGTAGAATATCCATTATCACCAGAATTATATTAATGATTTAGAGATCATATATATCGTATACATCTAGTATATACGTTCATTCATAATATTATGTAACATTTAGGGGTATTAAATGAAATGCACCATTCATTGAGACGGTAAACCGTGCGTACGCATGAATGCTACATTCATTTCTATTTCCTATTTTAATGGAATTAAACATAATTATATAATGTTATATTATAATTACATTATAATATCATATATAATATCACTTACTCCATCTTTTATATGTCCCACATATGGCATTAACGATTCAAATCACTTTGAGGGGGCGGTAGTCCGCAATTTCTCAAATGAAATTATCACATTTGCACAACATGAAAAGCATAAAGATATGTTTTAAATGTAAAATACAGAAGAATAGAGAAGAAATAAATAATATATATATCATAAATACATATATTTCCATCATAAATTCCACCATGAGAGGTGGTAGGAGAAGATAGAACAATCATCGTTTCGTGAGGTAGTAATTCGCCATCGATGGAAACAATACGTTCTTTAACCATTAGACAGAGGTGTGTGTAAGTTTAGCTCGAATAATTTACAAAAAAACCTCCTAGTATATTGAAGATACTGGTGTTGTTACAAAATAAAGGAATCAAAAAGGTTTAGGGGGTTGGAAAAGCAAAATAAAACAAAAGAACATAAAAGAAGACATTACCTTAAAATCGGGTAACTCTTATTGATTTGAGCCAAAGGCTTACTTGGGAAGACTTCTGCCCAATGTGAAGCATCTAAGAGTAATATAGGGAAGTTAAGAGAGTATTGTTTCAGAGTTTGGTCGAGCCAAATGGATTTGAAGGTGTTAATAAGGTGATAATGGTGGGGGCTTTCTATAAGAGGAGAGGAGGGGCACTCTTGGGAAGTCGGGAAATGTTACTTTATTATATAATGGATTTAGTATTATAAAGGTCCCAAACTTGTATATTTAGAGGGTAGGGTGATAATGGTTCGAAATATACTCATCGAATTGGTTTTTGACAAGTTTATGTTTTATATTTTACATTATCTTTTCATTTTATTTAAACCGTTAATTAATGAGGTAATCGCTGCATCATCATGGTGTCATATCAAATTTAATTTATTTAATGTCTAAAAATTATAAAAAAAATTACCATGATGTAGGAAATATTTTTATCTTTCCAATAAATATTCATAGACGAAAATTTATCTTACATAACCCCATGTAATAATTGTTTTTAGTAAAACAATACATGTTTGTGACAATTTAATTTTTAGTTTAAATAAATAGTTATTAATGTCATTTTCTTATCCATGTGGCTCCATAGGGTCCCCAAGTTGACCCATGTATTGTCTTGGTCGGACATGACTCATCCAATAAGGGTAGGACAAGTGTAAGGGTATTTTAATATTTTTATAATATCATTTTTACCTTAAATTTCACTAATTACCTTTAATCGCGATTAATTAAACTTAATAGTTACTATTCACCAAAATATTATATTAATCTCATTGAACCAAATTTTACTTCCTAATTACAACCATGTATGTTGGATTTTTGAAAATCAAACCACAGAAGTGGTAATGTTTCATTTAAATGAAAAATCAGTTTTTTAACTACAACTTAGTGGTTTCACTATTCATCAAAAATTTATGTTTTTCAAAACAATGCCAAAATTTCACTGTAAGCTATAATTAATATTCCGGATACAAAAATGATTTCTATTTTAAAAAATTCAATACATATAAGTTGCATTAATTAATTTTATAATTAATTCCCGCTGTCACAACAAATAGCATTATTTTAAGAAACAATATATATCAAAAGATTGACAATTGTATATGTCCAATTTCAAAGTGAAATTAATTATAATGACCACCATTGGATAAAATGGTAAAAATATATTCTAATTTTACATTAAGACCACTAAATAGTATAATTTATTACAATAAATTATTTTGATTAAAAAATTTGTTTTTAAGTATTTTTCACTATTCATAAAAAATTGGAAGTTCTCAGAAAAATACCAAAAATTAAACATAGGCTAATTTCGATATTCCGAATCCAAAAATGAAGTCCATTTTGAAATATAAAATATAAATAATTTCAAAAAAGTGGGTATTACTATTCATAATGGCTATTTTGATTGGTCGCATTGTGTTAGAATCTCGAACATGCGTACAATGCAAGCTATTGCATTATTGAAAGAGAAGCGTATCGTGGAAGCTTGGGATGTTACATTCTCCCCTCCTTCAATAAGTTTCCTCCTCTCATTTTGATATTTTTTTTGAAAATAAAAAGGTTGAAAATAGAAAATACAATTGTGGAAAACCCAAATCGGAAATAAGGTTAATAAAATTTTGCCTTAATAAGAGGGAAAGGGAAATGAAAAATTCACCACCAAATTATGATCTCGATAAGGGGAACATTGGTGGAAATTAGAGACATATAATTGGAGGAAAAACGTAAATATTTTTAGGGAGTGATTGAGGTCATCAATCACAAAAAAAATATAAAATTGAAGGCCTCAAAGCCTTCAATCTATGATGATTTAAAATATCAGCAGTTCAACAAAACATAAGGTATTAGGATAACACATTTTTGATTCTAAGATCCATTTTAAGAATTAATTTATCCATATAATAAGAGGAAAATATATATGTATATATATACTTGACATGTAGAATTTATCCTTCAACTAATTCCTACAACAAACTCATCTTTTACTCTAAAATATTTCAAATATATATATATTCTTTTTATCCTAATCGTATAGGGTTCCAAAAAAATTGAATTTATAATTCACATATGATACCTTTAAAAAAAGAAACGATTTTATACAGTCTAGGGACTTCACGTAGTCCAATGGTAGGCGATAAATTCTAATCTCACTATGGTTGGGGGTTTTATTCCTGCAACTTTGTCCGATGCAACAGGTTGTCACACGGTCTGCGTGTTGTCCTTTTATAAAAATCCAAAAATAACCTTTCAAACATAATCAATTCGCACCTTTAGAATTATCCAAAATTCTTCTATCCAAACTCACAGTTCAAAATTTATATGGAAGGTAAACATAATTAGGATCCCTTTTTTCCACGTAATAACATGTGAATACCATCATCATGTATTCTTTTAAAACACGACAACACCCTGAATTACTATAAAACCTTATTGATTACATTCATGATCTCTTATTACTTATAGAATACTAGATATATTCCTTATATCCAAAATCTTTGAATACTCTGACAATGATGAAATAAACAAACCATTAATCAGTTCCAAGGTAGTCAAGAATATCCGATATAATTTATCCAAATCAACCATTACTATTTCAGTATCAGGACCATATTAAGGATTAATTTTCCTTCAAACATGTATTTTCAAAAAAGATTAACATTCTATTGAGTCACTTTTCATAGTACTATATAATCTCAAATCTTCACTGAAATAGTACTGGAGTACAATCCTTATTTATTTTCATAATTCTTATAACTGGAACATCATCGATACAGCACTGAAATGACATAATTCTTTAATATAAACATAAGAACACTAGTCATTCCTCTTCATCTGTGGTAGTATCATAACATTATTATTATCCAACAGCATCATTTGCGGTATACTTTGATGACTGGGACATTGATTTGTATAGTGTCTCAACTCCTTGCAGATGAAGCATTGTATATTTGAAACCTTTTTCGTACCCTTGCAATCACGTACATGGTTTCCTTTTTCTCCACACTTATAACAAACTCCCATTCCCTTCAAGCATGTACCAAGGTTATTCTTTCCATAGTTATCACATATGGGAAAGTCCTTCTTTCACTTCTTCCCTTTATCCATAGTTCTCTCTTCCATCCTATTCTTCTCTTTCTTCCCTTAAAATCTATAGGACTCAGAGAATTATTTTCATATCTTCATAACACATGATATTATTTCTTCATATGATGAGAGTACGTGGGAGTATATTTCCCTTCTAAATGTTGGATTAATACCATGAAATGTATGATCCTTCTCAATATTTCGATCATGCGTGTTGATGGAGTTATCATTCCTTCTAATGGGAACCATTTCTAAACAATGGCATACATTAAGTCAGTTTATGAATCACAATTCATAATTCCAAACATGTAAAACACTTATCATAAATTCAACTGTTTATGGATATAATCCATCATCATAAAAACGTATTATTTGAGGATGTGTATACTCATAAACCCTTCATAATGGTTTGTAATGAATATGAGAATTATCCTAAGCATATCCCCTGGGAGTGTCATAACCAATAGTGCAGTAAGGCCCTTTGTCATGCACCAGTTCACATTCGAGTCTAGCTCAAAGAGGTGTTTTCGGGTTTACCCCTAGGTACATCTGTGCTAGAGCCACCTCTACCTGCTCGTATCTAGACAGGGATGTATTTCTCGGAAAACCCACAAAATTTCTATAATACCAAAATTCTAATAAGTTCTTCTATACTAATCCTTAATGTATATCTTAGGTCTATGTGCACTAATCAAGTTTTTACCTAATTCTAGCTTCCAAGGTTAGTACTAAACTTCCTCTGATACCAACTGTAACGCCCCGACCCTAGTTACCTAGAGTCAGTGCATTATTGCGTAACATTGGCATGATCACAAAGATCAAGTCTCGAAAGACTGATTAGTTTAGTAGCCTTGAAACACTAGATACATTCATAAGTTTTACATTACATCATAAAGTAATACAAAACTATATCAACATATTGTCTTCATATCCCCTCATATTATCCCTTCAGGTCATTCATAAAATACTTCTTCACATCCTGGAAAAATTAAAACATTGAAAGGGGTGTGCTCAAATGCTCAGTAAGGATAAAAATATAACAGAAGCTTTCATAAATAAACATAAACATTTAAGGCAATGTATAACTAAAAAATACTTTTAAACTTAATCTTTAGAATAATATGGAAAAATTAAAATGAGATAATGCCATTTACTTACACACATGGATATTGTACTAGTCGAATAATCACATGCGACATCAATAACCACTTTCATAATGATGGAATGCATAATTATAGACTATCATAACCACGTAGCCAAGGCCTCGTTCCAATACTACAAATAAGATTTTGTCAAGGCCTCGTGCCAAGACACTAGTTTCTCTCATGAGACCAACTGATGCATCGAGGACCTATAGTGGGCTCCACCCATCACTTATTATGTCCTATTCATTCCTCATATGAACTGGTTTAAACATATCATAATCCATAACATAATCGTATCACATAAAACATGCATAAAGGAAACATAACATTTCCACATTTCAATCACAATATATCAATACAACACATTGATATAATAGAAAAAACACTTTAAAGACCATTTTCAATACCAGAATAAATGAAAATTAAAACTTTGTATTTATTTTTCATTTAAAAAAATGTAATGGCTTGTAGAGGAAGCCGAAAACCAAATAATGGTCACGAAGGCGAAGAACTTGTTGTTGCCACATACGTATGACAAAAAAAACATTCCATTTTGTATTTTAGTAAAATGATTCATATAAAAAAGATTCTTTTTGAATAAATGTAAAAGTCAAAGTGGTTTATACACTGTATAAAAGAAAGTTGTGTATAAAACAAAATATGCCTCAAAGAAAGGATATTGAGACGAAGTCCCTTACAAAGATCATTTTTTAAAATAAAATAGATCTATTATGTGTAATCACTATAAGTACACATAAATAAATATAAAATAAAAGATGAGACATAATAATATCATGACATAATTGGAAATTAGGGGATTAACCCAAAGAATAGAAATTGGGTTAAGAAGAACCCTTACCTCGAGTCTGACTTGACTCGATCGTTCTTTAATCTCCTGAATAATAAACTATAGTTAATTCATAACTTATTAAGAACATTTTTCATGTTCATTATTCCTTTTATATCACTTATTACCATGTTATGAACATTATGTAATTATTTATGTTAATAACGGTCGTTTTGTCGATCTTTGGTACTTGAGTCAAAAATAAACTTCTTATAATTACATGTTGTTTATGTGGTAGAATATCCATTATCTCCAGAAATATATTCATGATGTAGATATCATATATATCATATATATCCATTATATACATTAATTCATAATATTACATAACATTTAGAGGTAAGAAATTAAATGCACCGTTCATGGAGACGGTAAGTCGTACGTACGCATAAACACTACATTCATTTCAATTACGTATTTTAATGGAATGACACATAATTATATAAATTTATATTATAATTACAGTATAATATAATATATAATATCACTTACTCTATCCTTTATATGTCCCACATATGGTATTAACGATTCAAATCACTTTGAGGGGGCGGTAGTCTATACTTCCTCAAATGAAATTATCGCATTTTCACAACATGAAAAGCAGAAAGATATGTTTTAAATGTCAAATACAGAAGAATATAGAGGAAATAAATATAATATATATCATAAATAAATATATTTCTATCATAATGGCCACCATGAGAGGTGGTAGTAGAAGATAGACCAATCATCGTTTCGTGAGGCAGTAATTCACCATCCACAGAAACAGTATGTTCTTTACCCCTTAGACGGAGGTGTGTGTAAGTGATGATCTAATAATTATCATAAAAACATCATAGTATATTTAATATACTAGTGTTGTTACATAATAAAGGAATACAGATAGTTTAGGGGGTTGGAGAAGAAAAATAAAACAAAACAACATAAAAGAAGACATTACCTTAAAATCGGGTAACTGTTTTTGATTTGAGCCAAAGGCTTCCTTGGGAAGACTTCTGCCCAATGTGATGTGTCTAGGAGTAAGATAGGGAAGTTTATAGTGTCTTTGGGCAGAGTTTGGCCGAGCCAAATGGCTTGGATGGTGTGAATAAGGTGGTAGTGGTGGGGGCCTTTTATAAGAGGAGAGGAGGGGCACTCTTGGAAAGTCATGAAATGTTACTTTATTATATAATGCGTTTTGGATTTTAATGCTCCCATACTTATATAATTCTAGGATAAAGTGATAAGGGTTCTAAATACACTCATACAATTGGGTTTTGACAAGTGTAAGCCTTATATTTTACATTATCTTTTCATTTTATTTCAATCGTTAATTAATGAGGTAATCGCCGCATCATCATGGTGTCATAACAAATTTAGTTAATATAATGTCTAAAAATTACAAAACAATTACCATGATGTAGGAAATATTTTTAGATTTCCAATGAAAATGTATAGTCGAAATTTTAACTTACATAACCCCATGTAATAGTTGTTTTAGTAAAACAACACATGTTTGTGACAATATTATTTTTACTTTAAATAAAAAGTTATTAATATCATTTTCTTACCCATGTGGCTCCATGGGGTCCCCATGTTGACCCATTGATTTCATTGGTCATCCATGATTCATCCAATAAGTGTAAGTCATGTGTAAGGATATTTTCATATTTTTATAATATCATTTTTACCTTAAATTTCACTAATTACCTTTAATCGTGATTAATTAAACTTAACAGTTACTATTCACCAAAAAAATTATTTTAATCCCATTGAACAACGTTTTACATCCTAATGAAAACCATGTATGTGGGATGTTTGAAAATCAAATCACATAAATGGTAATGTTTCATTTAAACGAAAAATCAGTTTTTTAACTACAACTTAGTGGTTTCCCTATTCATCAAAAATTGAAGTTTTTCAGAACAATGCCAAAATTTCACCCTATGATATAATTGATATTCTGGATTCAAAAATGATGTCTATTTTAAAAAATTCCAAACATATAAGTTTCATTAATTAATTTTATAATTAATTCCCCTATCACAACAAATAGCATGTTTTTAAGAAACAATATATATCAAAAGATTGACAATTGATTATGTCCAATTTCAAAGTGAATTTAATTATAATTACCACCATTGGATAGAATAGTAAAAATATATTGTAATTATACTTTAAAACCAATAAATAGTATAATTTATCAATATAAATTATTTTTATTAAAAAATTTGTTTTTCAGTATTTATCACTATTCATAAAAAATTGGATGCTCTCAGAAAAATACAAAAAATTCATCATAGGATAATTTCGATACTCCGAATCCAAAAATGATGTCCATTTTGAAATATAAAAAATATAAAATTTCAAAAAAGTGGGTATTACTATTCATAATGGCTATTTTGATTGGTCGTGGTGTGTTCGAATCTCGAACTTGCGTACAATGCAAGCTATTGCATTATTGAAAGAGAAGTGTATCGTGGAAGCTCGGGGTGTTACAGAAAGTTTAACCCTTTTTCCATCTCTCCACATGGTTCTTGGCACCGAGGATGAACAGAGGTTCATGGGTGCTACCTCATGCAAGAAAGGGTCGGGGCTTACACCAAGGAGGCTTCCCTTTCACTCCCAGAATTGGGGAGAAGTGATCACCGCTATAGTTGAAGGGAAATGGATGCGGGGTCCCCCAATCTGGTTAGTGGAGGGGAAGAAAGGGGACTACGGGCTTAGATCCTGCATTACCATGGGAATGTGATCCGAGGAACGCTTCGGAAATCTGCTCAAGGTCCAAAGGAACCCATTTTCCCTCACTTACTGTGGGTATGTGAACTCAAGGCAGCGTGCTGATGCACCTAAAGGTTGCATCATACGGGTCGGGTGGCTTCGATAGAGGCCTTGGCTCGGGGATGATGAATAGGACAATGTGGGGGTTGCGATGGATTAGGCCGTATTGGAAGGATTTTCTCTAACTCGGAGAATGCGAACATCGAAGGAGTTGGCTGGCCAAATGGGTGTATGAGGAGTGGTTCCCTTCGTGCAGGGGGTGCTACGCGGTCGAAGAGACCATCTACATACCAAGGTGGTACGCGAACTAGGAGGCATCCCTCATACCAGGGTAGTAAACGGATTCAGGTTCGGCCTGTGTACATGGTTGGTACGAGGTGGAGTTCACATGAGCAGTAGTGGCATGTGGAGACGCCGATCGGGGGTTCGTCGGTTAGGGCTTCACCCGCGTAGGAGGGTGCAACATGGTGCGTCAAATCGAAAAAGGGGCATAGAATCCCTGGTCCGCGGAGAGTACACCTGCGTAGGGGCCCTGACTCGCAGTCTTCCTTTTTTTTGGTATTTTATGTTCGCGGTTCCCCAAATTTTTATGCATTTTTTGTTCCTTATTAATTCATTTCCAGCTTCATACTTGTTCTGGTTTGCAAATTGGAACTTCGCTATTTGCAAAATCCTAAGATCCATCCTATGAAATCCTTCTACCTGTCTCTGATCAATCCTCCCCTATTCTACCACTAAATATCCTTTTATTGAGGGGGATGCAAACATATATGTGGTCATTCGACACCTTTTTCGGAGGCCCATGACCAGAAACCCGGTTTGCATATGACTTGGTCAAGCCGAAACTTGCGGGGGGGGGGGCATTGAATGCACCTTCCTCGCAAACCAAACTAGTTCATGGAGTGCTTCATAGCCACGCTGGGCCCCGCCTCTGTTCCCCTAATAATGGCATACACGGTCCAGGATGGTTGAAGCGGTTCGCGTCTGGGGTGGTCTGTGTCGGTGGATTGGCATAGCGCCCATCCTGCTTTGCGCCAATGGAGGGTCCCCACATCTATTCCGCGAACGACATCGGTCCGTGGAGGGGGGCATCTTGCTGAACTAGCCACATACCATCAGCATTGGACCAGTATGTAGGCCAGTTTGTCTTTTTCCAACCTTTTAGTATTCTCTACATTTTTGACCAATTCCTCAATGGAAATTGGTTTGAATCCTCTCTTAAATTAAGGGGATTCTCATTCTCCATTGAGGAATTTTCTCATGACCCTACAGTCACATATAATAAATTTTATCCCCCATCATCACATTAGATAAATAATAATCTTAATGTTGTTGAGTGGGGGGACCCACTAATAATGTTGTAAATAAAACATCACAACCATTATCACAGACAAGGGGACCAAATACAAATTATGTAAATTGAAAATGAATATGTCAAAAACACAATTATAAGAAACACATATTATTCCACCGACATCACATATAAATTTATTTTCACAAAAATATCCATCAAAATACCTTGATAATAGGGTCCTTCAATAAATGAGAATGAAATTTCAAATTAAGAATGTTACAGATCACATTCAATGTTCTAGGTGTATATGAGAGGTCAAATTTGAATTCATATTGATATTCAACACATATCATTTGACTAACGATTAGATATTTCAATGAAAATATATTTCATAAAATCTTATGATCAAAATATATTATGAACATATCCCTAAGGAGAAAGTGTCACGGACACTTATATGTGTGTATAGACACAGAAAGAAAAAATGACATGTTTTGTATAGTTCATCTTATGTAGTTGAAGATGATGAGGACCACAAGATTCAGTGTTGTTACCCTACAGAATCACTATCCAAATCTAGTAATTGATGCATTAAAATTAAAAAATCAGGGATAAACGCTTTTAGGATTATGATAGGAGATGATGATAGATAAAACATCTTCTCATTCAATTATTCTTATAATTCCTTGTTCTGTAAATATTGTACAACATTCTAGGTGATATAAATTTGAAAATATTCCAATCATAAGAAATCATATAAAGAATTCTGGAAATATCTAGAAAATCCAAATAATGTCATAATCACAAAACAAATTATTTGATCTACTCAAACCAAAACGCTTTCTCTTTTAGGATTAAGAAAAAACATTTTAGGATAACAAATTCACCTTTGAATTTGACTTATCATATCAAGATGATACGATAGTTAATTTAGCATAGAGACAGTGATCGCACATGGCCCTAGAAACAATTATCAAATTATTCCCATTGTCCTATTTGGTGTTTTTGTAAACATGAATGTTATCCAGAAATACCACAATAGAAAATTCTATGTACTGAAGGAATATTTGGATCATTAGATCCATAAAGACAGATAGAGAGTTATTAAATAATAATTAAATTACTATCTATTCATATTTACCATACCATCACATAATGGAATTATGTGGTATATTAGATTCCTTCATTATGAGAATATGATGTCCCAATCAGATGTTAGTCTTAGTGAACCTTTACTCCCATTTCTACTGATGAAAGAGGTAATCAATAAGCTGTGAGGGGTTTTTTTATTAATGGTTACAAAATTAAAATTCAGAAAATTATACATATGAAAATATTACATTATTTATTTATAGAAATGGAAACTAGAGAGACCCAAGTACCCATTATAGGGAAGATAAAGACCATATCTTCTAGATAATCGTAATGAATTGTCAAATATTTTAAGTATTCTATTTTAATAAAATAAGAATGAAATAAATTTATCTGAGTAGTGAGAAATATATTTATTGATTTTTTTTAATCCTGTTATATGTTTGGAACTAAAAACTCAAAAAGAAAACACTTCACGAAATTCTGATATGATTGAAGAAAAAGTTCATATTAATATTCACATCAATAGACTTGACCAAGTATGTCATTATCTAATATTCCTAACTAACAACATCAAGAAGGTGTAGTATTTCTTATTTCAATCACAGATCCCACTTCCCTTGAAACACATGATAGATCCCATCATGAGTGGAATTTTTTACAATCCCATAGTAGTAATTTATAACGTCTTGAAGGAAAACCATCCAACTCATTCAAATAATATAATCAAAAGGTACCATCTAATGGATGAATGATTAGAAAAATCCATTTTTTGTTTATAATTGATTATGTTTTTTTAATATAATATATATTTTAATAAGTAGGAAAAGGTGTTGGTGATGATATACTTCCAGTAATATTTTTATGGATTTATTAAATTCATATGGTTTATAGAGGGAGGGTAATTCTATTTTGAAGATAATTTCAAGGCCAAATTGTAAATTTTTATGAAATAATGGAATGACTCATACGAGATATATATCATAGAAGTCACTATACTCACCATGAATATGTATTGAACCAACCAGAATCAACCTAGACAATATCCCAATTCAGCACACCACATGACCCGATGCGTGTTCACAATCGCTACGGGATTAAAAACATAACATAGAAACACCAAGTAACACATGGTAAATATTTCTCCACTATTAATACAGCATGAAAAATTCATACATAGTATGGCCACAAATATAATATCATAGTCAATATTACATAAACATTTATAGAAACATAGAATACGAAGTGAATATACTATATAAACCAATATAGATCATAAAAATACAAACTGAAATGGATAAATATATTTTATATCAATAAGATTCCAAAAACTAAAAAATAATGGAATCAAAGAAAAAAATTGCAAACATATATCCCAACAAATAAAAAATAACATAAATTACTCTACATAATATATTCCCTATCAGACAACTTTACATTTTTAAAAACATCGGATGATGAAAATCAAGAAGAGACATCGGTATATGGTGTACAGACCCCTACTTGACATACATAGAAATTACATTACATTTTCGGAATACTTAATACATAATAATAAATGACACCCAAGGACAGTAATAGTTTTGTGTCTTTGTAAATTCAGAACTTAATATTCTGATCGTGTCGAATTATCTTCAACATCTCCCATAAAGATCTTCCCCTTTTGTTTTCTTACCAAAAACCATTCTTTATATACTAGGGAAAAGAAAACATACAAAAGGGTGATCTCAAATGCTCCGTAAGGGTAAACATGGAGAACATAAAACAGTCCATAAACATTTGAATTCAAAAACTTGAACATAAAATCTAAACATCGAAATCTAGAGCAATGATATAAATCATGGATGTACGTAAGGAAGAGATGATAAAGGAACAAAAATCATGGTAAAATAGCATGGGAATAAAACATGTAATTGTTGAAAACAATTAAGCACATAATATTATTTCCATAATAGCCAAGGAATTTCTTCCATGACCACCATAGTAGACAAAGTCCATTACTGAATCGGGTTTACTTGTCGTTCCAACCCGGTATTAATGAACCAAAATAACTTTCTATTCCATCCATGTCTATATCATGAGATATAAATCTTCAACCAATGAATTAGAGGGAGATATAGGTCCCACCCATTTCATAATGAAATCGTTCTTACTTGTGCCACAAAATAAACATAAATCATTCATCATAACCCAAAGAATAAAATGGGTTTCAAAACTTCATCCCTTCATAACATAATACTTATAAAACAATGGATATCATTTCATCATAAGAAAAATAAATCCATGTAAATAATACTGACATTATACATGAAACATAATCATACTAAATAATTTCATCATAGATGGAAAATAGATTTTACAAAACACTTGAAATTAATTCTTGAGGAAAATATCCTTTCTTCTTCAAAAATCATTTTCTTTTCAAAAAATGCCATTAAATATTAAATGAAAAGAATTTTGTTGAAAAAAATAATTATATCATGTATAGTAAGATTCATGAAAACAATGATCTATGAAACTGTAAAAATACGTTAATACCCTATATGTTTAAAAACATTTTCCTCGTACTTTTAACGGATAAGTAAAGATGTACCATGTGTGGTAAAAAAAAGAAAGATTTCGCCCATAACACAATGTAAATGTCAAAGAGGGGTAAACATGACTTTAAAAATACATTGAATAAAATAAAACACTTTATAAAAAAACATTTTATGGACATTGATGAAAAATATAACCCCAGTAAGTACTTACGTATAAGAAATCTCGGATAAAAATGAGATTGAAAAATTATCCCTTACCGTAGGTCTGATATGATTCATACGTATCCAAACCTACTGTATACTGATTTGAATAATGAAATTGAATTATTACAGAATCATATTCATTGTTATGATATCATATATGGTTCACTTAGGACTTTATATTACCCGTTATTTTGTAAATTCCATGTTAAAGCAGTGTTTTGGGTAAAATCGTTTCAATTATCGTACATGTTTTGAGTTGTACTTATTAATATTTTTACTTATATAATAATTTAAATAATTCCATAATGTAAAAGTTGATTTATATTATATATATTTTCATCATATAAATAAATCTGATAGATTGATAAACGGAATTAAATACAAGGTTCATGGAGACGGTAGGTCGTACGTACATATGAACGCGGTTTTCGATTCCTAGTTGAAATGAATGGAGTTAAGTTAGTGAATCATATATGTACATATATATAGTATCATTATTATGAAATATATTTCATTATTATTTATTATATATACTTTATAATTATACTTGAATGGATAATCAGGGAAAATGAATCTCATCGCGTTCATGGAGAGGATGGTCTGTACGTGCGTACGAGTGATGGTATCAATAATTTGATATTAAAATATTATATAATTTGATGGTATATCATATATACAGAATAATAATGATGTTATATCTATTATTTATATCATTTATAGTCATTATTATAGCCATCTAAATGATAAAATGTTTGAATAACAAACTACCCCATGACGTGGAGATGGTAACCCGCACATACGCACGTGTGGTGACCTTTTCATTCATAGGATGGATAAAATAACTAATATGATTGTAAAATTTTATAATAACATCACAGTATATATAATATACTAGAGTTATTATTGTAGAATGGAAACAACATAGAAGGAGGAAGTGGAAGAAAAATGGAACTTGAAATAGGTGGTGAGATATTTACCTCTTTTTAGGGTTATTCCTTTTTATTTGATCAAAATGGCTCTATAGGATGGATTTTTAACTAATGTAAGGCTTCTAGGATGAAGGGTGGAGAGTTTATAGGGTATTTGGGAAGGTTTTGTGTAACACCCCAAGATTTCATAGTGTGTTATTTCTTCAAAATAATTCAATAACTTTCACTACACGCAACACCGAGTTCAATCATACCTTGACTTACAAAAAAAAGCCATTAAAAGAGGTCATGAATAGTATTAACTAAATTTTAAACTTTATATAATCCTTATAATTTTAGAATTCATATTATGAGTTTCTTAGTCATAATGCAAGAACAGATTCATTTTCAGTATTTCACTTTTATTATCTTCTAATAGTGCAAACTTTTTAAATACAATATTTTAAACTTTTTGACTAAATGGAGACATCAAAAAAATTTAAAATGAATCATCCCAAGCTTCCACGGTATGATTTCCTTTGAATAAAACAGTAGCGTGTGTTGTACGCAACTTCGAGTTTTAACACACACCACAACCGATCAAAATAGCCGTTATGAATAGTAATACCTACTTTTTAAAATTATATATATTTTATAGTTCAAAATGGACTTCATTTTTGGATTTGGAATATCTAATTTAGCCTAAGGTGAAATTTTGGTACTTTTCGGATAACTTTCATATTTTGATGAATAGTGAAAATTACTAAATTTTAATTAAAAACAACTTTTTTAATCAAAATAATTAGTAGTGATAAATTATGAATTTTAGTAGTTTTAAAGTATATTTAGAATATATATTTACCCTTTAATATAATTTTGGTCATTAGACATAATTTTACAATTAAACCGAACATAAACAAGTGTCAATCTTTTGATAGTTATTATCTCTTAAAAACACGCTTTTTGTTTTGACAGCGGGAATTTATTTTAAATTAATTTCTGCCACTTCTGTGTTTTGAATTTAGGAAAATGGATTCCATATTTGGAATCAGGATGTTCAAATTGTGTAAATAGGTAACTTTTATTTTTAGACATTTTGAATAATTACTGCGGTAAATATTTTATTTACCATGGTTAAGGGTAAATCCGGTAAATAAGGGTTAAAAATTAATATTATAATAATAATAAATTACCCTAAAACGTGTCTTAACCCTATTGGTTGATACATGGTCGACCATGGGAATATTGTTGTCGATTTTGGGACCCCATGGATCCACTTGTAAGTGATAATGACACTTTATTTTAATTAAGATAAAATGAATACAAAAATGACACAAGCATATATCTTTTAGAAAAAAAAATTATATAGGGTTGTATATGTTGGATTTTCGATTATAAATATTCATTAGAAAGATAAAAAGATTACCTACATAATTATATTTTATTTATAATTTTTAGACATTAAATAATTTACTTTATTTATGACACAATGATGATGCAGTAATTACTATAATAGTTAAAAATTAAAATAATTGATATTATAAATACCAAAATAAATATAATATGAAACTTTAAATGAATTAAACTAATTTTATAGGATAATATGATACATTAGGATTGATTTAATTGACTTTTTTCGAAGTAATCAATCTGTTATGAGTTTCACAAAAATCAACTATTGAATAGTGTCAAAATTGACATAAAAGAGTTCTTAAAACAAATATTATATTATTAATTGATATTAAATTCCTAAAAATATATGGTTCGGCCAAGAGACTTATATCATGATAGGTTCATCATTACTGGTCCACATGGGGGTCTCTTTGATGTATATAGTAAGTTTATTAACCATATTATATAAAAATACAAAGAGACATTGTAAAAGTGAAACTAATTAACTTAGAGTTAATACTTAAAGATAAGGTTAATATAAGTACCCAAACCTGTCTAAATTCTATTGGTTGAGTGGTTTTAGACCTATCCCCACCTTAACCTTTTAATATTCAACTTTTGAGCCATTATAAACTGAATAGGAATTTATTATAAATTAATATTTCTCGCTTTTCCAAAGATGCCCCTCACCCCTCTTATAAAAAGGCACTCCTCCTTCTCATTTTTTCACACCTTCAAAGCCTTTTGGTTCGGCCAAACTCTGCCCAAATACTCTCACAACTTCCCGAACTACAACCTAGAGGCCTTAGTTTGATCAGAAAGCCAACCTAAGGAGCCCTTTTGATCAAATCAAAAGGAAGAACCCGAAGAAGAGGTAATGTTTTCACCACCCCTTTTTAAGTTCCTTTCTCCTTCCACTTCCTCTTTCTTTGTTATTACCATTATAAAATAATAACTCCAGTATCATATATATACTGTGATGTTATTATAAATATGGTACAACAATATTCAGTATTCTATCCATCCTTTGAATAACATGTCACCATACGTGCGTACGTACGGCTTACCGTCTCCACGTCGTGGTGTAATTGTTATTCAATTTATTATTATTTGGATGGGTATAATAATGATGTGTAACTAATGTAAATAATAAATATAACATGATAATGATTCTGTATATATGATATAAAATCCAATTATATATTATTTTAATATCAAAATAATGAAATTGTCGCTCGTGCGTATGTACGGACTACCGTCTCTACGAACGCGATGAGATTCATTGTCCATCATATCCATTCAAGTATAATTATAATTTTATGATTTAAAAATAGTATCTAAGGACTTGATATCATTCTGGATATGAATAATTTACATCCCATTAATAACTAATATGACTCACATAACAAAGAATATAAAGTAAAATGAACCCGTTAACACCCGAAATAACGATAATTCTAAGATATTATTAACAAATCAATGTCAAAAGATCATATATGATATCATATTAAATTAAATGATTCTTGTATTATTCAATAACAATTATTTCACCATTATAAAATAGGTAAACCTACCATCGACCAAGGAAAAAGTACAAGTAATGGATTTTCATATCTCACTTTCAATTCCGTGAGATTTCCATTGTTCTCCACTAAATTATTGAAAGTGGTGTATTGTGTACTGCCATTTGATACATATTATCATGATTATCTTTATATTCATGATATTCTCTAAATCATTTGGTGGTTATTAACTTTTGGCCATATGACTCATTTGATTAACGTGGTAAGGGGTTTCTAATCTCAATTTTAATTTCGTGAGAATTCCATTGTTCACCACTTAATTATTGCATGTGGTGAATGTGTACTTCCCATGATTGTATTCATTGTGTAATATACTTTAATTTATGGGTATTTAAATCATCATGGTATGATACTTCTTTCATGGGTGTATGCTTCTCAAGTTACCTAATCGATAAGGGAATTTGAGATTTCAATTTCCACTCATTTGGCTTTAGGCATATTTCATTGATTATATTACCCCAAGATTATGTGTGGAATCACTATTCATTTGATTATGTCATAATTTCCACTACCCTACCTATGTATATACTTTGGATACACATAATCACTCCATTTATAATTCTCAAGTCATTTATATGAATTTGATAAGAGTAATTTTAACTCATTCACCATTTGTTGAGTTAAACATCCAATTCGTTGGTGTTGTTTTTACAAGATTATGTGTGAATATCCTTTGATTTTTTTACACTGAATATCCAATCAGATTTAGTGTATTTATATTTTTCACACATAACTATGTCGTTGATTTATCCTTAACCTAAGGATACGACCTTTATGAGAGATTTCATCTCAATTTTCATTCCATTGAGACTTCTTTGTTGATATACACCAAATCACTTTTATGTGGTGTATATAATGTACTTTGACAAAGTATATCATGAATCCATTTATTCTCATGATATTACAATGTTTTTATTACCTTAATTATTTGTATTCCAGTGTCTCTCTTTTGGTTAGAAACTCTAACTAAAATACCATTTTTAAATGTTTTAAAGACTTATTCTTCTAAATCTTGCTCATTAATGTCCATGTTTTAAAAATGGTTTTAAGGATTTATTTATATGGACATTAAAGTTTTAAAATTAAAACTCCTTTTAAAAGTTTCAAAGTGGTATGGGACACTTTGATTCAAAAAAATCTATTTTTAAATGGCTTCTTGACAAATAATGTGACTTTAAAATGATTTCAAGAAAAGGGGGATATTTCCCTCAAATAGTTTTGATGATTATTTTCATCTATGTCAACATCCTTCATTATTCATGATTGAGGATAATGTGATATAATACAATCTTCCATATTGTATCAAATGAGTTATGTTTGACTGTGGATGTTCTATTTTTATACCATTTATGGTTTGTGGTTAAAGTATTGACATTTCGTGTGCTAGTTTTAATACGAATGTTTATTTTATGATTAAACCTATTCATATGAGGAATGCATTTGACTTAATAAGTGACGGGTGGAGCCCGCTATAGCTCCTCGATGCATCGGTAGGTCTCATGAGACAAACTAGTGTCTTGGCACAAGGCCTTGGCAAAATCTTATTTGTAGTCTTGGCACGAGGCCTTGGCTATGTGGTTATGATAGTCTGGCATTATGCATTCCATCATTATGAAAGTGGTTATTGATATTGCATGTGATCATTCGACTAGTACAATATCCATGTGAGTAAGTAAATTGCATTATTTCATTTTACCTTTGCCATTTTATGCTGAAGTTCATGTGTAAAAGGCTTTTGTTTTAGTTATAAATTACCTTAAGTTTTTATGCTTATTTATGGAAGCTTCTGCTATAATGTTATCCTTACTGAGCATCTGAGCTCACCCCTTTCAATGTTTTATTTTTTCCCAGGATTATGAAGAAGTAATTTATGAATGACCTGCAGGGATAGTATGAGGGGATATGAAGACAAGATGTTTTTTTATGATGTAATGTAAAATTTATGGATGTATCTACTTATTCCAAGGCTACTAAACTAATCGGTCTTTCGAGACTTGATCATTATCGTGATCATGCCAATGTTATGTAATAATGCACCGACTCTAGGTAATTAGGGTCGGGGCGTTACAGTTGGTATCAGAGGAAGTTTAGTACAAACCTTGGTGGCTAGATTTAGATAAACTCTGATTAGAGCACGTAGACCTAATATGAACTTTGAGGATTAGTATAAAAGAACTTTCTATAATTTTGTTATTGTGGAGATTTTGTGAGTTTTCCGAGGAATACATCCCTGTCCGGATACGAGCAGGTAGAGGCAGCTCTGGCACAGATGTACCTAGGGGTAAAACCCGAAAACACTGCTTTGAGCTAGACTCAAACGGGAACTGGTGCACGACATCGCGCCTTGCTGCACTCTTGGTTACGACACTCCCGGGGGATATGCTTATGATAATTTACATTATCTTTACAAACCGATTTAAGTAATATATATATATATGATGAGAGTAAATGACCTTGTTTAATCTTAATATGTTTCAAATTTAGAAAATGGTGACATTTTAATCTCTAAATGATTTTAAGACTACTATTACTCACACAATGCTTTCTAGTTTTAGTCAATGGCTGGATTCCAAGGAAGTCATAGTGACTTTGAGAATGATGTACAAGGTGGGAACAGTGGTGGAAATGAGCAACAAAATGGAATGTTGATAGGCGTAAAAGATATCATCTTTATGCCAAATCAGTTTTCCAAAAATATGATCAGAAACATATATATTAACCATCTCCCAGACTCAACAAGGAAGAGAAAGGTGATAAATGATAAGATCTCTAGAAATGGAGACCATGGAGAAAAGAAACCTCAATTTTCATCATGCAGGAAATGTGGAAAGAGACACCCAGGAAAGTGTCTCAATGGGACACCGAAATGTTTTACGTGTGGGAAGGAAGGACATAAAGTGAATAATTGCCGAAGAAAAAAGAAGAGTACTATGGAAGAAGATAAAAATGGTCCCAAGAGTCCATTTACAGTCATTTGCCGTAAATGTAGGGGACCTGGCCATTACCCGAATGAATGTCCTATTCTATAGAATATTTTCTTGGTCAAAGAAGAAGCTATGTGGAAATAAATGGTTGGAGAAAAATTTAAAAAGTATTAGCACTCCTTGTTGATGGTTTTACTTTGGAATAATTTTCTCTTGTATTTGTAACCCCGCTGTTTTCCATGTGAGAATGATATTTGAGGAAGAATTGTCTCTTCTCTCGTGGATATAGGAATAAATAACCATTTGGTTTTATATGATCATTGGGGTTTGAGAAAATGATAAGTTATTATAATTTGGGATGAAAATGCAAAGTATGATATAAAATTTGTGGTTAAATTATGTTATTGTGAGGAATTTATCTCATTTTGGTAATATTATAAAATATACTTTTTGAAAAAGGACAACACGTAGACCGTGTGACAACCCGTCGCGCCGGACAAAGCTGTGGGAATCGAACCCACAACCAAAGTGCGATTGGGATTTATCGCCTACCACTGGACTACGTGAAGTCCCTGGTTAGT
The DNA here is from genome assembly GCA_963277665.1 of Viscum album. Lineage (NCBI taxonomy): Eukaryota > Viridiplantae > Streptophyta > Magnoliopsida > Santalales > Viscaceae > Viscum > Viscum album. Next base: position 614,746,617 of record OY728162.1, read on the forward strand.
GTGACATTTTTTTCTGTTAAATGATTTTATTGATCAATAATAAGATGATTTGGGTTCTTATGTCTTATCAAATTAATACCCTTGGTATAGGAAAATGATTTGGTGATTAAGTGATAAATGTTATTTTGGAAGATGTTCGTTTTGTTAGGAACACTATATGCCCAAGGAAAATAGAATACAATGAGGTTTCATTTGTAGAGTAATGGTGGATTTTTATCTACGTTTTTATTGTTGATTTATAGTGATTTGGGTTATTTATGGAAATGATTAACCTATAACAGAGAATATGTGATGATGTTAATTACTTTTAAGTATGTGACTTTAAGAGTATTTGATGTCATTTGGAGATACAATGTAACATTGGAGACTACATAATCAAATTCTTCTATGTTTTGGGTTTCAATATTAGTTTGGATTATATTACAGGATTTTAAGGAAAATTGGTTATTGAATGGTATCTATTTAACTTTGGGGTATTTTTGGTTTAATTTTAGAAATTAAGATTAGTACATATTTATCTCAATGAATATCCTTTTGGGGGATCATTAGATCATTCACTAACCATTTTGGTTTTGATTAATCTTCAAAGACAATGTAAATATATGGTTTATCCTGCATGGATCATGTGATTCTATAGAAGTTTATTCTAGCTCTTCCAGTGTGACCAAGTCTTCTTGAATACTTATCGTTTAAAAAAAATTGAGTTAGTGGTGGAAATTTATTAAAGAATGAAAATATACTTAAAATGTAAGTATATCTCATAATGTTCTTAGTCAATATCATAAATGAATTCCTCTTCCTTATGTAATATAACTTTATAAAAAATGTTGTCTTAGATGGTACCTTAAATCATCACTAATTTATGGCTTTGGGAATGAAGGCCTTTTCATAGCCATGTTCCCTACCACTCTCCATCAGATAATTGATGGTTAGATTTCTCTTCCATATCCATATTTTCCTACATGGAACCCTAGTATGTGTTATTTTCGGTAATCTTCATACTTTCCACTCTTTATTTTAAATAGAGGCCTCATTAATTCATTTTTCGATGTGGGATTTCAACTAAGATATTTTGAAACGTCAAAAATGTGTTATCCCAATACCCTATGTTTTGTTGGACCGATGGTATTTCAAATCATGATAGATTGATGAGTTTAAGGACCTCAATTTTATACTTGTTTGTGATTGATGACCTCAATCACTACCTATAAATATTTACGTTTTTCCTCCAATTATATGTCTCTAATTACCACCAATGTTCTCCTAATCGAGATCATAATTCGATGGCGACCCTTTCATTTCTCTTTTCCTCATATTAAGACTAAATTTTAGTAACCCAATTTCTGATGTGGGTTTTCCCACAAATATATTTTCTATTTTCAACCTTTTATTTTCGAATAACAATTTCAAATTGCGAGGACGCAATTTATTGAAGGAGGGGAGAATGTAACACCCCAAGATTTCATAGTGTGTTATTTCTTCAAAATAATTCAATAACTTGCACTACACGCAACACCGAGTTCAATCACACCTTTACATACAAAAAAAGCCATTAAAAGAGGTCTTGAATAGTATTAACTAAATTTTAAACTTTATATAATCCTTATAATTTTAGAATCCATATTATTAGTTTCTTAGTCATAATGCAAGAACAGATTCATTTTCAGTATTGCACTTTTATCAACATTTAACTGTGAAAACTTTTTAAATACAATATTTAAACTTTTTGACTAAATGGAGACATCAAAAAAATATAAAATGAAATATCCCAAGCTTCCACGGTATGCTTTCCTTTAAATAAAACAGTAGCGTGTGTTGTACGCAACTTCGAGTTTTAACACACACCACAACCGATCAAACTAGCCGTTATGAATAGTAATACATACTTTTTAAAATTATATATATTTTATATTTCAAAATGGACTTCATTTTTGGATTCGTAATATCTAATTTAGCCTAAGGTGGAATTTTGGTAATTTTCGGATAACTTTCATATTTTGATGAATAGTGAAAATTACTAAATTTTAATTAAAAACAACTTTTTTAATCAAAATAATTAATAGTGATAAATTATAAATTTTAGTAGTTTTAAAGTATATTTAGAATATATTTTTACCATTTAATATAATTTTGGTCATTGGACATAATTTTACAATTAAACCGAACATAAACAAGTGTCAATCTTTTGATAGTTAATATCTCTTAAAAACACGCTTTTTGTTTTGACAGCGGGAATTAATTTTAAATTAATTTCTTCCACTTCTATGTTTTGAATTTAGGAAAATGGATTCCATATTTGGAATCAGGATGTTCAAATTGTGTAAATAGGTAACTTTTATTTTTAGACATTTTGAATAATTACTACGGTAAATATTTTATTTACCATGGTTAAGGGTAAATCTGGTAAATAAGGGTTAAAAAATAATATTATAATAATACTAAATTACCCTAAAACGTGTCTTAACCCTATTGGGTGATACATGGTCGACCATGGGCATCTTTGGGGCTATTTTGGGACCCCATGGATCCACTTGTAAGTGATAATGACACTTTATTTTAATTAAGTTAAAATGAATACAAAAATGACAGAAGCATATATCTTTTAGTAAAACAATTTTTACATAGGGTTATATATGTTGTATTTTCTATTATAAATATTTATTAGAAATATAAAAATATTTCCTACATAATGATATTTTATTTATAATTTTTAGACATTAAATAATTTATTTTATGTATGACACAATGATGATGCAGTAATTACTATAATAGTAAAAAATTAAAATAATTGATATTATAAATACCCAAATAAATATAATATGAAACTTTTAATGAATTAAACTAATTTTCTAGGATAATATGATATATTAGTATTGATTTAATTGACTTTGTTCGAAGTAATAAATCTGTTATGAGTGTCAAAAAAATCAACTATTGAATAGTGCCAAAATTGACATAAAAGAGTTCTTAAAACAAATATTATATTATTAATTGATATTAAATTCCTTAAAAATCTAAGGTTCGGCCAAGAGACTTATATCATGATAGGTTCATCATTAATGGACCACTTGAGGGTCGCTTGGATATATATAGTATGTTTATTAACCATATTATATAAAAATACAAAGAGACATTGTAAAAGTGAAACTAATTAACTTAGAGTTAATACTTAACGATAAGGTTAATATAAGTACCCAAACCTGTCTAAATTCTATTGGTTGAGTGGTTTTCGACCTATCCCCACATTAACCTTTGCATAGTATACTTTTGAGCCATTAGAAACTGAATATGAATTTATTATAAATTAATATTCCAAGCTTTTCCAAAGGTGCCCCTCACCCCTCTTATAAAAAGGCACTCCTCCTTCTAATTTCTTCACACCTTCAAAGCGTTTTGGTTCGGCCAAACTCTGCCCAAATACTCTCCCAACTTCCCTCACTACAACCTAGAGGCCTTAGTTTGATCAGAAAGCCAACCTATGGATCCCTTTTGATCAAATCAAAAGGAAGAACCCGAAGAAGAGGTAATGTTTTCACCACCCCTTTTTAAGTTTCTTTCTCCTTCCACTTCCTCTTTATTTGTTATTAACATTATAAAATAATAACTCCAGTATCATATATATACTGTGATGTTATTATAAATATGGTACAACCATATTCAGTATTCTATCCATCCTTTGAATAACATGTCACCATACGTGCGTACGTACGGCTTACCGTCTCCATGTCGTGGTGTAATTGTTATTCAATATATTATTATTTGGATAGGTATAATAATGATGTGTAACTCGTGTAAATAATAAATATAACATGATAATGATTCTGTATATATGATATAATATCCAATTATATATTATTTTAATATCAAAAGAATGATATTGTCGCTCGTGCGTATGTACGGACTACCGTCTCCACGAACACGATGAGATTCATTGTCCATCATATCCATTCAAGTATAATTATAATATGATGATTTAAAAATAGTATCTAAGTACTTGATATCATTCTGGATATGAATAATATACATCCCATTAATAACTAATATGGATCACATAACAAAGAATATAAAGTAAAATGAACCCGTTAACACCCGAAATAACGATAATTCTAAGATATTATTAACAAATCAATGTTAAAAGATCATATATGATATCATATTAAAGTAAATGATTCTTTTATTATTCAATAAAAATTATTTCACCATTATACAAGAGGTAAACCTACCATCGACCAAGGAAAAAGTACAAGTAAGGGATTTTCTTATCTCACTTTCAATTCCGTGAGATTTCCATTGTTCTCCACTAAATTATCGAAAGTGGTGTATTGTGTACTGACATTTGATACATATTATCATGATTATCTTTATATTAATGTTATTCTATAAGTCATTTTCTGGTTATTAACTTTTGGCCATATGACTCAGTTGATTAACGTGGTAAGGGGTTTCTAATCTCACTTTTAATTTCTTTAGAATTCCATTGTTCACCACTTAATTATTGCATGTGGTGAATGTGTACTGCCCATGATTGTATTCATTGGGTAATATACTTTAATTTATGGGTATTTAAATCATCATGGTATGATACTTCTTCCATGGGTGTATGTTTCGCAAGTTACCTAATCGATAAGGGAATTTGAGATTTCAATTTCCACTCATTTGGATTTAGGCATATTTCATTGATTATATTACCCCATGATTATGTGTGGAATCACTATTCATTTGATTATGTCATAATTTCCACTCCCCTCCATGTGGATATACTTTTGATACACATAATCACTCCATTGATAATTCTCAAGTCATTGATATGAATTTGATAAGAGTAATTTTAACTCATTCACCATTTGTTGAGTTAAACATCCAATTCGTTGGTGTTGTTTTTACAAGATTATGTGTGAATATCCTTTGATTGTTTTACACTGAATATCCAATCAGATTTAGTGTATTTATATTTTTCACACATAACTATGTCATTGATTTATCCTTAACCTAAGGATACGGCCTTTATGAGAGATTTCATCTCAATTTACATTCCATTGAGACTTCTTTGTTGATATACACCAAATCACTTTTATGTGGTGTATATAATGTACTTTGACAAAGTATATCATGAATCCCTTTATTCTCATGATATTACAATGTTTTGATAACCTTAATTATTTGTATTCAAGTGTCTCTCTTTTGGTTAGAAACTCTAACTAAAATACCATTTTTAAATGTTTTAAACACTTATTCTTCTAAATCTTGCTCATTAATGTCCATGTTTTAAAAATGGTTTTAAGGATTTATTTATATGGAAATTAAAGTTTTAAAATTAAAACTCTTTTTAAAAGTTTCAAAGTGGTATGGGACACTTTGATTCAAAAAATCTATTTTTAAATGGATTCTTGACAAATAGTGTGACTTTTAAATGATTTCAAGAAAAGGGGGATATTTCCCTCAAATAGTTTTGATGATTATTTTCATCTATGTCAACATCCTTCATTATTCATGATTGAGGTTAATGTGATAAAATACAATCTTCCATATTGTATCAAATGAGTTATGTTTGATTGTGGATGTTCTATTTTTATACCATTCATGGTTTGTGGTTAAAGTATTGACATTTCGTGTGCTAGTTTTAATACGAATGTTTATTTTATGTTTAAACCTATTCATATGAGGAATGCATTGGACTTAATAAGTGATGGGTGGAGCCCGCTATAGCTCCTCGATGCGTCGGTAGGTCTCATGAGACAAACTAGTGTCTTGGCACAAGGCCTTGGTAAAATCTTATTTGTAGTCTTGGCACGAGGCCTTGGCTATGTGGTTATGATAGTCTGGCATTATGCATTCCATCATTATGAAAGTGGTTATTGATATTGCATGTGATCATTCGACTAGTAGAATATCCATGTGAGTAAGTAAATGGCATTATTTCATTTTACCATTTCCATTTTATGCTGAAGTTCAAGTTTAAAAGGCTTTTGTTTTAGTTATAAATTGCCTTAAGTGTTTATGCTTATTTATGAAAGCTTCTGCTATAATGTTATCCTTATAGAGCATCTGAGCTCACCCCATTCAATGTTTTATTTTTTCCTAGGATTATGAAGAAGTAATTTATGAATGACCTGCAGGGATAGTATGAGGGGATATAAAGACAAGATGTTTTTTTATGATGTAATGTAAAATTTATGGATGTATCTAGGTACTCCAAGGCTACTAAACTAATCGGTCTTTCGGGACTTGATCTTTCTTGTGATCATGACAATGTTATGTAATAATGCACCGACTCTAGGTAATTAGGGTCGGGGCGTTACATTTTGGCCATTAGAAATGGCTTTGATGGTGTGAATTAGAGAGAAGTATGAGTTGTCTTTTATAAGAGGGGTTAGGGGAACCATATAAAAAACAGAAATATTAGTGTATAATAAATTCTTATTTTGTTTATAATGGATTCAAGGTGACTTATTTCAAGTCTAGGGTGGGGATGGGTAGATTTAATCTCAACTAATAGGTTTGAGACATGTTTAGGTTACCATTTTAACCTTATCATTTAGATTAAACTCTAAGATAAATAATTTAACTTTTACAACGTCTTCTTGTATTCTTACACTATATGGTTAATAAACTTACTATAAACTGTCAATAGAACCCCAATTGGTTCATTTATGGCATATATATTATTATATTTGTCATTTTCCAAAACCATATATTTTTATAAAAAGAATATCAATTAATAATACAATATTTTTTTAAAAAACTCTTTTATGTCAATTTTGACACTATTAAGTATTTTGTTATATCTAAATTCCGAACAGACATTTTACTACAAAAAAAATCATCTAAACAACCCTAATATCATATTTAATCCTATAAAATTACTTTAATTTTTATAAAGTCTCAAATTACTTTTCTTTGTGTATTTACAATATCAATTATGTTTATATTTCATTATTAAGTTAATTACTGCATCATAATTCTGCCAAAAATATATAAAATTATATATTGTCTAAAAATTATAAATAAAATATATTATGTAGGAAATATTTTTATATTTATAATTAATTATTATAGTCGAATTTATCTTATTTAAAATAAAATTTGAAAAATGTTTTAGTTATTAAAAATTGATTTTAATTCTTTTAACTCTTCTTGAAATTAAATAATAATAAATGTCCTAATCTAATCCAGGTAGACCTAAAGGTTAATATTTTATTCCTAAGGTTGGTTTTGGTCTAATTACAGTTATCCAATATAATTAGTAGACGTTTTATGGTAATAATAATATCAAATTTACCCTTAAATACCTGATTTACTTTTAACCGTGCTAAATATATGATAAAAGATAATATTCACCAAAAATTATTTTTATCTTACAGAAAAAAAATTTACTCCTTGATATTAAATGTGTCTCTTGGATTTTTAAAATTCAACTCACAGAAGCGGTAAAATTATGTTTTATGTATATTTTCAAATTTTCATAGGTGGTGGGTAAATGATGGTGAAAAGTTCAATAAATTTTGTAAATATCTAAAATTTTTATAAAATGAATCCAATGAATTACATTGTACTTATATAGGTATTATGTATCAACTTTTACCTAAAATAAATTTAAATAAAATAAATAATTATTTAAATAAAAATTTTGTTTTAAACTATAACTCTGTGTTTTTCACTATTCCTCAAAAGTAGAATGTTTTCAGAAAAATATCAAAAATTCACCCTAGGATAATTTCGATATTCTGAATCAAAAAATGAAGTCCATTTTGAATGGTAAAATTTATAAAATTTTAAAAAGTGTGTAATACTATTCATAATGGCTAGTTTATATAATATTTTAATAACATATCATTGTTTAGTGAAACTCGGTGTTGCATACAACACAAGCTATCAAGGAAATTTTCTCTTGCGTGTAACGCAAGCCAATAATAGTGTTGTGTATACTACAAGCTAATACAGTGTTGCAGATAGCGCAAGATAATCTTAGTGTAGCATACAACAAAAGACATCAAAAAATTTTTAAAGGAATAATTCTTATAAAATCTCGGGGTGTTACATTCTACCCCCTTAAAATGAATTTCACCCTTTAAATCTGTCATGGTTATAAATGGTTTTCTACTTGAAAGTTTCATTCATAGAAACTGACATCATAAACAGGAATACTAAAACTTAATTTTAAAAAGGGATGTTAGAAACATAACAGTCACCCAAAGTAACTCATCACTGGGTTTCCACATATGAGAATATAGGTGAAAATATGGATATGAAAGAGAAATATAACCATAATGTTCTAAGGAAGAGTGGTAGAGAACATGGCTATAAAAAATCCAACAATCACAAAGAAATAAATTTTTTATGATTTAAGGTACCTTCTGATTCATCAGATGTGAGGGCACTGGGACAACATTTTTGGTTTTCAATATCATTTCCTTAATGATGAAGAATTTTATAACTAAAAAAATACGTACTTGATTTTGGTATAATATCGCCTTTGATAATTCCATGAACAATTTCCACTTCATATCATAAAGAAGAGAAGTTGAATATCATGATGTGTTAGCAGATCATCTGATAGAATAATGGATCGTTCCATCGGTCTCAAACATAAGTTTAGAAAAGTTTATCAAATATAAATAAGTCCATTTATGGTGAGGTTAATCATATATGATTCCAAAAATGGACTTATACTTCATCTATCATACTGATTAATAAAAAAATAGTTTCTACTAACCAGAGACTTCCTGTAGGCTAGAGGTTGGCGTTAAAGGCATGTCGCACTTTGGTTGTGGGTTATATCCCCGCAACCTTGTCCGACGCGATGGGTTGTCACCCATCATGCTGGTTGTCCTTTTTCTAAAACTACACTATTATAATATACCAAAAATAATCTCAAAAAAAAGGTTCTATCTTTAAACAATATTTTCTTACATCCAACATATCCATTTCAAATATTTTGTCTTATCCAAAATACTTATATCCAAGATCATAGTATAAATGCAACGATTACTAGAAATGTCATCAACCATGCATGTGAATACCAACATTTATCCACAATATATCATAAGATATATCTTGATGGTCACATTCCAAACATGTGAATACCTTAATAATGTATTCTCTTGAAACATAAATTATCCTAGAACCTTAGTGAAAACATGAATTCTGTCAAAAGTAAACTCTTTCCACATACTAATATCCAAAAATTTCTATATACTAAAAAAATGATATCACATTGTCCTTATATCAGTCATGAGATCATTAATACTATCAAACATCTCATTAACACTTTATCCCTTCATTATGCACTTATTATCTACATTCCAAAAATATTTGAAAAAACTTTTATGGTTACCAGTACCATTGACCATATAATTTCTAATACATTAGGAAAAACAATAGTGTTAAAATCCTTAGATGTAACACCACGAGATTTTATGAAAAATATTATTTATAAACTCATTGATGTCTTGTGTTTTACGCTACACCAAAATGAACTTTCAATACATGCATCCCTGACTTGGCTTGCATTACACGCAATCAAGACCTTCCGTAATAGCGTGTGTTCTACGCAATACTGAGTTTCATTAAACAACGATATGTTATATAAAATAGCCGTTATTAATAGTAATACCCAATTTTTGAAATTTAATAAATTTTAACATTCCAAATGAACTTCATTTTTGGATTCTGAATATCGAAATTAGCCTACGGTGAATTTTTTCTATTTTCTAAAAACATTCAATTTTTTATGAATTGTGAAAAAACTGGGTTACTATTTAAAAACCGAATTCTAATTTAAATAATTATTTAATTTTTTTAAATTTATTTGAGGTCAAAATTGATACATAATTCCCATATATGTTCAATGAAATTCATTGGATTAATTTTAAAATAATTTTAGACATATAATTTTTTTTATGTTTTTATCGTCTTTTACCCACCTCCTAGGAGAAATTGAAAATTTATATAAAAAATAATTTTACCACTTCTGTGAGTGGAATATAAAAAATTAGAGAGACATGGTTAATATCATGGAGTAAAATGTGGTTCAGTAAGATAAAAAATAATTTTTGGTGAATAATAAAGTTTTTCTTTTATTTACCACGGTTAAAAGTAAATATGGTAATTAAGGGTAAAAATGATATTATTATTACCCTAAAACATGTTATAATTCTTTTGGATAAGTATAATTCGACCAAATAACAACCTTAGTAATATCATATTATCATTTAGGTCCACTTGGATTTTATTAGGACATTTATTATTATTTTATTTAAAAAAGAGTTAAAATAGTTAAAATCAAAGTTTAATAACTAATACATTTTTAATATAGGGTTATACATAAGATAAATTCGACTATAAATAATAAATAGAATGAAAAAACTATTTCCTACCTAATGGTATTTTATTTATAAATTTTAGACATTAAATAATATAATATAATTATGACACAATGATGATTCAGTAATTACCTAAAAATAAAATATTAAAATAATTGATAATATTATTACTCAAATAAATGTAATTTGAGACATTTTATGAATTCCACTAATTTTATTGGACAATATGACATATTAGGGTTGACTTAAGTAACTTTTTTCCAACTACTCATGCTATTATAATTTTCACAAAAATCAATTACCAAATACTGTCAAAATTGACATAAAATAGTTTTCAAAATAAATATTATGTTATTATTTTTTATAATATTCATAAAAATCTAAGGGTCATCCAAATGACATACACAAGGTTATATATATTAATAATTAACCACATGGGTTCGTTTGGATTGTTAAAGTATGTTTATTAACCATATAGCTTAAAAATACAAGAAGACACGGTAAAGGCTAAATTAATTAACTTAGTGGTAAATCTAAATGAAAAGGTTAAAGTAGTAAACTATACTTTTCTAAAACCTATTGGTTGAGATTATTTCTACCCATCCCCACTTTATCTTTGAAATAAATCAATTTAATTCTCTTATAAAAAGAATATGACTTTATTATAAAATAATATTTTATGTTTTCCTAAGGTTCCCCTGTCCTCCCTTATAAAAAGGGCACCCCTTCCCTCTTCTCATTATACCCTATTGAGCCTTGAAGCTCGGTGAAACCTTGCCCACTTATCTTCTCAACTTCCCTAGAAACATTATTGAGGTTTTGGTCTTCCCAAAATACCAACTCTACTTCCTTAAGAGGAAGCTTAAAGGAGGTACGTCGAAGAAGAGGTAATCTTTTCATCCGATTCTCTGAAGTTTCGTTCCTCATCTACATATTCGTCCGTAGTATTTTCAATATAAATTAATAATATCAGTATAATTAATATTCTGATATATTATTATAAATATGAAACAACCTTATTTCACTTTCTATAATTCCCGTGGAAAAAGAAATCATCACGCGTACATACGTACAAAATACGGTCTCCATGCCGTGGTGTAATTTGTTTTCAACCACCACCTTACTTGTATGGTTATAATCGTGAATGTAAATAACTATATATGATTATTTTAAATTTTTATTAATTCTGGAATATTATAGATACACTTCAATACAATTCCACAATCATTGGAAGATACCATCGCTCGTGCGTATGTACGGACTACCGTCTCCATGAACACGATGAGAATCATTTTCCATGATTAACCATTCATGTATGATTATAAAGTATATATAATAAATAATCATGAATTATATTACATAATAATGATTCTGCAATTATTTACATATATGTTTCATTTACTTAATTCCATTTAATTCAATAAGGAAACGAAAACTGTGTTCATGCGTATGTACGGTCTACCATCTCCATGAACGTTGTATTTCATTCCATTTATATATCTATTATATATATAATAAAAATATATTTGATATATAAATCATGATTTACATTCTGGAAGTAGGTAAATCAATATATAAGTAATAATAATATCAAGAACAACAAGTCCAAACACGTACGATAAATAAAATGATTTTACCCAAAAATATGCTTTAACATGGAACATACAAAATAACAGGTAATATAAAGTCATAAGTGAACCATATATGATATCATAACAATGAATATGATTCTTTAATAAGTCAATTTAATTATTTAAATCATTATACTGGAGGTTTGGATACGTACGAAGCATATCATACCTAAGGTAAAGGATAACTATTCCAATCTCGTTCTTATCTGAGATTGTTATTCATAAATATTTACTGGGGTTATTATTATCATCCATGACCATGTTTTCTAAAAATATTCTCATGTATTATTATAGTCCATTTTACCCATTTTTTAAATTTACCACATGTTATGAAAGGAATCTTACTTTTGTTTACCGCACGGGTAACATTTTGAATTTTCAGAAAAAAGTACGAGAAGACTGTTTTTTTAACTTATACAGTGTGAATAGATTTTTATGGTTTCATAATGCCACATTTTCATGAAGATTACTCTACAAGATTTTATGAATATTTTCTCCAAAATAATTTTCTTTTAAAATTTCTTGAAATTTTTTGAAAAGAAAATTCTTTTGAAGAAGAAAGGATTTGTTACTTATGAATTCATTTCTAGTGTTTTATCAAAACCATTTTCCATCTAAGATGTCATTATTTCATATCTGTATGTTTCAAGTATAATGTCTCTATGATTTACATGCTTTCACATTTCTTATGATGAAATATCCATTAGTTTTATATGGATAATGTAATGATGGGATGAAGTTAATGAAACCCATTTTATTCTTTGGGTTATGATGAATGTTTGAAGTTTATTTTGTGGCACATGTAAGACTGATTTCATTATGAGATAGGTGGGACCTATATCTCCCTCCAATGTATTGGGTAAATATTTATATCTCATGAGATAGACATGGCTAAAATGGTAAGTTAATCAGGTTCAATGATACATGACTGGAACTAGGAGTGAATTCGATTTAGAAAGGGACTTTGTCCACTAAGATGGTCATGGAAGCAATGCCGTGGCTACTATGGAAATCATATCATGTGCTTAATGTTTTTTCACAATTAAATGTTTTATTACCATGTTATTTTACCATGATTTATGTTTCTTTATGATCTATGCCTTTCGTACATCCAATATTTATTTCACATCTCAAGATTTTAATGTTTAAACATTATGTTCATGTTTTGAAGTTCAAATTTATATAGTTTGTTTTTTTCCATGATTACCATTACTGAGCATTTGAGCTCACCCTTTATATGTTTTATTTTCCCCAGGATATAAATAATGGTTTCAGGTAAGAAAAAAATGGTATGATCTTTATGGGAGAAGTTTAAGATCTTTCAACAAGATTAGAAGATTATGTTCCATGTTTCCAAAGACACTAAACTTATTCGGTCCTTTGGTGTCTATTTTTGTTATGTATTAAGTATTCCACAAAAGTAATGTAATGTCCATGTACGTCAAGCTTTGGGTCTCTACAGTTGGTATCAGAGTGAAGGTTTTGTTAACCTCTGGAAACTAGGATGATAAAACATTAGTGAGATCCCTAGATATATTTCTAATGTATGTCTAGGGTTGTAACAAAGGATAAGTATAAGTATTGGTTATAGTCCTAGAATAATCGTAACAATATTATAATTAACCCTATGATGTTATATATTGACGGTAGTCCCCCTTTATTATTATTTTTTATCTAGAATGATATTTTCCTCTCATACTATTGTTTTTGGGTTTTAGATGATGGTTTGAACCTGAAGGAACCGTGTTGATCAATGTAATGGACAATGGAATGATTTTCCTCCTGAACAACCAAATGTGAGGGGAGATGGAGTGAAAAATCTTATTTCTATACTTACACAAGCTATGAATCATTCTATATTTCCAAATGATCAGAGAAGGGAACAATATTCTATTGAGTCCTTTATGAGGCAACACCCACCTTATTTCAATGGGTGTTCTGATCCATATGTTGCTAAACAATGGATCAGTACCATTGAAAAGATAATTTCCATTCATCATTGTTTAGAACATGATAAACTCATTCTAGCTATTTACTATTTAGAATGTGAAGCATTCTAGTGGTGGACTCTAAATAAGAATACAAGGCCCCAAGATGAAATTGAATCCTTGGAATGGGAGGAGTTCAAGAACTTGTTTTCCAGTAAGTACTTCCCTCGTATTCTTCGAACAAAGATAGAAAAAGAGTTCCTTGAGTATAAGAAGAAGGATGATGAATATGTTGGTATATATAAATATAATTTTAAAAGACTTTCCAGGTATGCATCAGGTTTTATCAGCCTACCTGAATGTAAAGTTGATGGATTTTTCAGTGGCTTAAAACCAATTCTTAGATGGATATTAGCTATAAGAGACTTTAGTAGCTATGAAGAAATTGTGTGTTGTTCTATCAATGTAGAACTGGAAGATAGTGTAACATATCCATCTCATGGTTTTGAAAAGAAATGAAAGATGGTGTTCCAGGAGAAATCTCAGAATAATGGTGAAACGAAGATGAATGTTTCATTATGCTCTATGTGTGGAAATAAGCATGGTGGGGATTGTCTTAAAGGGACTAGAAAATTTTTTAATTGTGAAAAATAAGGTCTTCGAGCAGCTGAGTGTTGAAGTAATGGAAAAAGGGTTTATAATGATGTGAATAAAGAAAATACTATAGAGAACGCACCACCAACACTTCAACACTTCAAGTGCAAGGAAATCGGGCATTATGCTAATCAATGCCCTAATCCAAGGGTTAATGACGATCAACATGAGCAACCACTTAAGGAAAAGGATAAAAGAAAGTCACATGTGATCACTATTTGTGATTTTGACTATGAAAATGATGTTGTGTAATGATTAAGTGTTTATGTAATGGGATTACAAAATATTATCATGGAATCTAATTTATGGCATCGTAGAATTTTGGAATATCTACGTATTGATGTTCAATAATTATATGGTACTGGTAACCATGAAAAGTGATTGTAATATTTTTGAAAAGTTGATGATATGTACATAATGAAGGGATAATGATATAATGAGATGTTTGATAGTATTATTGAGCTCATGACTGATGTAACGACAATGTGATATCATGGTTTGAGTATATAGAATTTTTGGTAATTTTGTATGCGGAAAGAGTTAACTTTTGATAGAATTCATGTTTTCACTAAGGCTCCATGGTAATTTATGTTTCAATAGAATTCATGATTAAGGTATTCACATGTTTAGAATGTGACCAACATGATATATCATATGATATATGGGGGATAAGTTATGGTATTCACATGATCAGTAGATGACATTTCTAGTAATTGTTTTCTTTATACTATGTTCTTGGAAAGAAGTATTTTAGATAAGCCTAATTATTGGAATGAATTATGTTGGACATAAGTTAGTATTGTTTAACGAAAGAACTTTTTTCCATATTATTGATGGAATTTTATAATAGTTTAGTTTATGAAAAGGGACAACATGCGGACCGAGCGACAACCCGTCACGTCGGGCATGGCTGTGGGAATCGAACCCACAACCAAAGTGTGACAGGCCTTTATCTCCTACCACTGGACTACCAGAAGTCCCAAGTTTTTAGAATCTAGTTTTATTATTTTAAGAGGTATGATATATGAAGTATAAATCCATTTTACGAACTATATACGATTAATCTCACTATATATGGACTTATGTATATTTAATAACTTTTACTATCCTTTTGTTTGAGCAGAGGGAATGACCTATCATTCAATCGCATGATCTGATAACACTTCATGGAAAACAAATTCTTCTGCATTCTTTTAAGATATGAATGGAAATTATTCAAGGTACAAACTATAATATGATTGTACCAAAATCAAGTGTGTATTTCTTTTAATTGAACAATTCTTCAACTTTAGGGAAATGTTCTTGAATACAAAAAATGTTGTCATAGTGTCCGTATATCTGATGAATTAGATGGTACCTTATATAATCACCAATTTATGGCTTTGTGATTGTTGTCTTTTTCATAGCCATGTTCTCTACCACTCTCCATCAGAACATGATTGTTATATTTCTCTTCCATATCCATATTTTCACCTATGTTCTCTTATGTGGAAACCCAGTGATTCGATAATTTGTTTAACCGTTATGTTACATATATTAGTTTTTAAAGATAAGTTTTCATATTCCTTTTTATGATGTGGTTTTCTATTAAATATACTTTCGAGTAGTAAACCATTTAAAACCCCGATGAATTTTGAGGGAGAAATTCATTTTAAGGTGGGTAGAATGTAACACCCCGAGATTTTATAAAAAATAAGATTTTTAATTTCATTGATTTCTTGTGTTCTACGCTGCACCAAAAGGATCTTGCACTACACGCATCCCTTACATGGATTTCATTACACACAATCACAACCTTCTATGATAGCGTGTGTTGTACGCAATATCGAGTTTCACTAAACAATGATATGTTATATAAAATAGCCGTTATGAATAGTAATACCCACTTTTTGAAATTTAATAAATTTTATCATTCAAAATGTTCTTCATTTTTTGATTCGGAATATCGGAATTAGCCTAGGGTGAATTTTTTGTATTTTTTATGAAAACTTTGATTTTTTGATGAATAGTGAAAACACTGGGTTACTATTTAAAAACCGACTCTTATTTAAATAAGTATTTATTTTATTTATATTTATTTTCATAATAATTGATACATAATATCTATATAATTTCAACGTAATTCATTGGAGTCAGTTTATAATAATTTTACATATATAAAAATTTTATTGATATTTTCACCGTCTTTTTCCCACCTCTTATGAGAAATTGAAAATTTACATTAAACATAATTTTACCACTTCTGTGAGTGAAATTTTGAAAATCCGAGAGACACAATTAATATAAAGGAGTAAAATTTGGTTCAATATGATAAAAATAATTTTTGGTGAATAGTTACTAGTTTCTTTTATTTACCACTGTTAAAAGTAAATAGGGTAATTAAGGGTAAAAATGATATTATTATTATTACCTTAACACATGATCTAATTATATTGGATAATTATAGTTTGACCAAAAACAGGCTTAGGAATATAATATTATCATTTAGGACCACATGGATTAGATTAAGACATTTATTATTATATTATTTAAAAAGAGTTAATATAGTTAAAATCAATGTTTAATAAATAAAACATTTTTAATATAGGGTTATACATAAGACAAATTCGACTATAAATATTCATTAGAATTATAAAATTATTTCCTACCTAATGGTATTTTATTTATAATTTTTAGACATTATATAATATAATTTATTTATGACACAATGGTGATGGACTAATTATCTAAATAATAAAATATTAAAATATATGATATTATAAATACCCAAATAAATGTAATTTGAGACTTTTTATGAATTAAACTAATTTTCAAGGTTAATATTACATGTTAGTATTGATTTAATTAAAATTTCTCTAACTAATAAAGCTGTAATAATATTCAAAAAAATAATTTATCAAATAGTGTCAAAATTGACATAAAATCGTTTTCAAAACAATATTATATTATTAATTGTTATAATATTCCTAAGAATAAATGGTTTGGAAAAATAACTTATATAAGGTTATATATATTAATAATTAACCACTGGAGTTCTATTGGCTTGTTATAGTATGTTTATTAACGATATAGAATAAGAAAACAAGAAGACACGATAAAGTTTAAATTATTTAACTTAGAGTTAAATCAAAATGAAAAGGTTTAAATATTAAACTAAACTTGTATAAAACCTATTGGTTGAGAGAATTTCTACCCATCCCCAATTTTTCTTTGAAATAAGTCAATTTTTAGTTATTATAAACTGAATATTATTTTATTATAAAATAATATTTTATGTTTTTCCAAAGGTGCCCCTCTCATCCCTTATAAAAAGGGAACCCCTTCCCTCTTCTCTTCACACCCTTTTGAGACTTGAGGCTCAGCCAATGCCTGACCATTTATCTTATCCACATCCCTAGACATTCTGTAGGTTCTGTTCTTCTCAAAATACCAACTCTACTTCCTTAAGAGGAAGTTTAAAGGAGGTGCGTCGAAGAAGAGGTTATCTTTTCTTCTGATTCTCTCAAGTTTCTCTCTTCTTTGACGTCTTCTTCATTAGTTGTTTCACTGTAAATTAATAACATATTTATCAATAATATACTGATATATTATTATATATATGAAACAACCCTATTTCTCCTTCTATCCTTCCCAGAGAAAACGAAATCACCATGCATGCGTACGTACAGAATACCGTCTCCACGCCGTGGTGTAATCTGTTTTCGACCACCACCTTACTTGGATGGGTATAATCGTGAAAATAAATAACTATAGATGATTAGTGTAAATTTATATTGATTCTGAAATATTATACATACACTTAAATACAATTCCACAATCATGGGAATGATATCATCGCTCGTGCGTACGTACAGACTACAGTCTCCACGAACGCGATGAGATTCATTTTGCATGATTAACCATTCAGTTATGATTATAAAGTATATATAATAAATAATCATGAAAGTTATTACATAATAATGATAATGTATTTATTTACATATATGTTTCATTTACATAATTCCATTTAATTCAATAAGGAAATGAAAACATCATTCATGCATACGTACGACCTACCGTCTCCATGAACAGTGTATTTCATCCCATTTATATATCTATTATATATATGCTTAATATATATGATATGTAAATCATGATTTACATTCTGGAAGTATGTAAATCAAGATATAAGTAATAATAATATCAAAAACAACATGTCCAAACACGTACGATAAATAAAACGATTTTCCCCAAGACACTGCTTTAACATGGAACATACAAAAGAATTGGTAATATAAAGCCCTAAGTGAACCATATATGATATCATAACAATGAATACGATTCTTTAATATGTCAATGTAATTATTTAAATCATTATACAGGAGGTTCGGATACGTACGAAGCATATCAGACCTAAGGTAAAGGATAACAATTCCAATCTTGTTCTTATCTGAGATTGTTATTCATAAGTATTTACTGGGGTTATTATTATCATCAACACCCATTTTTTAAAAAATGTTATCATTTATTTTTAATGTTATTTTTACCCATTTTTAAAATTTACAAAATGTTATGAATGGAATCTTACTTTTTTTACCACACGGGGAACTTTTTGACTTTTCTGACAAAAGTACGAGAAGAATGTTATTTTTATCTTATATGGCGTGAACAAATTTTTACGATTTCATAAGACCTCATTTTCATGAAGAATACTCGATAAGATTTTATGACTATTTTATACAAAATACTTTTATTTTAAAATTTCATGGAATTTTTTGGGAAAAAAATTATTTTGAAGAAGAATGGATATTTTCCTCAAGAATTCATTTCAAGTGTTTAATCAATACCATTTTCCATCTAAGATGACATTATTTCATATGTGTATGTTTCAAGTATAATGTCTTTATGATTTAAATGGTTTCACTTTTCTTATGATGAAATATCTATTTGTTTTATATGTATTATGTGATGATGGGATGATGATTATGAAACCCCATTTATTCTTTGGTTTATGATGAATGTTGTAAGTTTATTTTATGGAACAAGTAAGAATGATTTAATTATGAGATGGGTGGGACCTATATCTACCTCCAATGCATTAGGTAAAGATTTATATCTCATGAGATAGACATTTCTGTAATGGTAAGTTACTCTGGTTCAGTGACACAGGACTGGAACGAGGAGTGAACTCGATTCAGAAAGGGACGTTGTCCACTAAAATGGTCATGGCAGCAATGCCTAGGCTACTATGGAAATCAAATCATGTGTTGAATGTTTTTTCACAATTAAATGTTTTATTACCATGATATTTTATCATTATTTACATTCCTTTATGATATTTGCCTTACGTACTTCCAAGATTTATTTCACAAATCAAGGTTTTGATGTTTAAAATTTATGTTCATATTTTGAAGTTCTAATGTATTTGGTTTATTTTTTTTCCATAAATACCATTACTGATCGTTTGAGATCACCCCTTATATGTTTTATTTTCCCCGGGATATAAATAATGGTTTTCGGTAAGAAAATAGGTACAATCATTATGGGATATGTTGATGATCTTTCACCAAGATTAGAAGATTATGTTCAAAGATACCAAAGACACTAAACTAATACGGGCCTTTGGTGTTTGTTTTTGTTATGTATTAAGTATTACGCAAAAGTAATGTAATGTCCATGTATGTCAAGCTTTGGTTCTCTACATTAGATGTGTCTTTATTCCATAGTATCATTACCAATACAACATAAATCTTGATAAACATAAATCATTCCACTACCTTCTTAAACCATTGACTGAGCTTCAACAATTATTTTATCTCACATATCATTTGTAGTCTCCTAATCATCATCAATATAAATTATACCCGTACGAGCATGATGATTCCCTACATGAGAATTTCCCTTAGGTAATTGTTTGCATAATGCCTGTAAATTCCACATTTAAGAAATTTAACCATTGTTGATGTCTTAGAAATACCATTATCATTATCCATGGTGTTAACTAAACCTTTTCCATTGCAACTACTGGCTTTCTGTCCTTCTTTTCCACACCCAAAGCATCTTCTAGATTTTTTGAAACATTCCCCCCAATGCCTCTTCCCACATGATTTGCATGAGGGGAATTAAACATTCTTTCCTCTATGAACTTCATGAAACTCCATATTTATCTTATTAGGCGAGTCAGGATACATACCAATGTTTAGATTATTGATCATATTATGAGACTGCTGATTAGGAATAATAATGATGTTTGGTCTTCCAAATCCCATTTCATTTGGTTTCTCATGAAGAATATCATTCCATTGTCCATCATATCTTTCATTATCGTGAATCTTCATATTTCCTGCCATTTTCTAATAACCAAAAAGAATAGTGTGAGAGGCAAAAATAATGATAGGAAAACAACATAATAATGGAGGGGGGGTACCATTAATATATAACATCTTAGGTTTAATTATAATATCATTACAGTAATTCTAGGACTCTAACCTATACATATACTTAACCTTAGAGACATCCCTAGAGATACCTTAGAAATATATCTAGGGATTTCACTAATGTTTTCACATTCTACATTCTAAAGGATAACTAAACATTTACTCTAATACAAACAGTATATACCCATACTTGACATACATAGATATTACATTAATTTTGTGGAATACTTAATATATAACAAAAACCGACACCCCAGGACTGTAATAGTTTAGTGTCTTTGGAAACTCGGAACATAGTCTTCTAATCGTGGTGAAAGATCATCAACACCTCCCATAAAGATATTCCACTTTTGTAATCATACCTAAAACCATTCATTATATCAATGGAAAAAATTCATACAAAAGGGTGATCTCCAATGCTCAGTAAGGGAAAACATGGAGAACATTAAACAATCCATAAAAATTTTAATGCAAAAACATGAAAATAAAATCTAAACATCAAAATCATGAGAAATGACATACATCTTGGATTTATGTAAGACATAGATCATAAAGGAACAAAAATCATGTTAAAATATCATTGTAATAAAACATGTAATTGTGGAAAACCATTAATAACATGATATGATTTCCATAATAGCCAAGTCATTTCTTCCAAGACCATCATTGTGGACAAATTCAATTACTAAATCGTGTTTACCTGCCATTCCAGCCTAGTATTAATATAGCGGATTCACTTTCCATTATATCCATGTCTATCACATGAGATATAAATCATTACCAAATTCATTGGAGGGAGATATAGGTCTCACCCATCTCATAATGAACTCATTGTTACTTGTTCCACAAAATAAACATAAATTATTCATCATAACCCAATGAATAAAATGGGTTTCATAAACATCATCCCATAATAACATAATCCATATAAAAAAAATGGATATCATTTTATCATAAGAAGAATATAACCATGTAAATAATAGATACATTATACTTGAAACAAAATCATATTAAATAATTTTATCTTAGACGGAATATAGTTTTGAAAAAACACTTGAAATGAATTCTTGAAGAAAATATCCTTTCTTCTTCAAAATCCTTATATTTTCACCAAATGCCATGAAATTTTAAAAGAAAAGGATTTTATTTAAAATAATCATGAAATAATGTAGTGTAAGATTCATGAAAACAAGGCATTATGAAATTGTAAAAATCCATTCATGCCGTATATGTTAAAAAAACATTCTCCTCACACTTTTAACAGAAAAGTCAAATATTACCACATATGGTAAACAGAAGAATAATTCCTTCCATAACACAAAGTAAATTTCAAAGAGGGGTAAATATGACTTTAAAAATACATGGAATAATATTAAAAACTTTATAAAAAAACATTTTAATGGCATGGATGAAAAATATAACCCCAGTAAATACTTATGTATATTAAATCTTGGATAAAAATGAGATTGACAAATTATCCCTTACCATAGGTCCAATATGCTTTGTACGTGTAAAAAACTCCTATATAATGTTTTAAATAACATCATTTCCTTATTACATATTCATATTCATTGTTTTGATATCATATATGGTTCATTTATGTCATTACATTAGCCATTCTTTTGTAAATTCCATGTTAAAGTAGTGTTTTGGGTAAAATCGTTTCATTTATCGTACATGTTTTGACTTTTTGTTCTTGATATTATTACTTGTATCCTAATTTAAATTATTCGAGAATTTAAAAAATAATTTATATAATATATATATATATCATATAAATATATATATGACAGATTGATAAAAGGAATGAAATACACCGTTCATGGAGACGGTAGGCCGTACGTATGCATTAATGTTGTTTTAATTTCCTTATTGAATTGAATGGAATTATTTAGGTGAAAAATATATGTACATAAATAAAGAATAATAATTATTTAATATCTTTAATAATTATTTAATATATATACTTTACAATTATACTTGAATGGTTAATCATGGAAAATGAATCTCATCGTGTTCGTGGAGATGGTAGTCCGTACGTACACACGAGCGATGATGTCATTGTTTTAATATTAAAATCGTTTATAATTGTATGGTATATAATATATACAGAATCATAATGATTTTATATTTATTATTTATAGCATTTATACTCATTATTACACCCATCCAAATGATTAAATGTTTGAATAACAAACTACACCACGACGCGGAGATGGTAAGCCGTACCTACGCAAATGTGGTGACTTTTTCATTAATAGGATGGATAAAATAACTAATATGGTTGTAAGATATTTATAATAACATCACATTATATAGATGATACTGAAGTTATTATTTTAGAATAGAAACAACAAAATAAGGAGGAAGTGGATGAAGAAAGGAACATGAAATAGGTGGTAAGATATTTACCTCTTCTTTGGGTTCTTCCTTTCGAATTGATCAAAAGGGATTCTTGGGTTGGATTTCATACTAAACGAAGGACTATATAATAACGGGAGGACTGTTGAGAGGGTTTTTGGGAAGGGTTTTTCCAATCCAAATTTCTATGGAGGTGTTAATTAGAGAAAAAGGAGGAGTTCCCTTTTTTAGAGTGGTGAGGGGAACCTTAGGAAAAAACATAAAATATTATTTTATAATAAATTCATATTCTGTTTATAATGTCTCCAAAGTGAATTATTTCGAGTATAGGGTGGGTATGGGTCTAAATATTTTAAACCAATAGGTTTTAGTCATGTTTAGTTTTCCATTTTAACCTTATCATTTAGATTTAACTCTGATCTAAATAATTTAACTTTTACCGTGTCTTCTTGTATTTTTAAACTATATGGTTAATAAAAATACTATTAACTACCATTATAACCCCAATTGGTTCATTAATGTCATTTATATTATTATATAAGTATTTTGGCCGAAACATTGATTTTTAGGAATAGAATATCAATTAATAATATAATATTTGTTTTATGAACTCTTTTATTTTAATTTTGACACAATTTTATATTTTGTTTTCTCTAAATTCATAACAGTATTATTACATTGAAATAAATTCATCTAAATAACTCTAATATCTTATTTTAACTTTTAATTTTTTTTTAATTCATTAAAACTCTCAAATTAGATTTTTTTGGAAATTTATAATATCAATTATGTAAATATATCATTAATTAGGTAATTACTGCATCATCATTGGGTCATACATAAAATAAATTATATAATATATAATATTTCTAAATAAAACAACATTTTGTATGAAATATTTTTATATTTATAATGAATATTTATAGTTGAGTTAATTTTTTTTATAAACCTATATTAAAACTTTATTAGATGTTAAACTTTTATATTAAGACTTTTAACTCTTTTTTAAATTAAATAATAATAAATGTCCTAATCTTATCCCGGTCGATCTAAAGGTTCATAGTTTATTCATATGGTTTCTTTGGGTCGAATTATACTTATCCAATAGAATTAATACATGTTTTAGGGTAATAAAAATAACATTTTTACCCTAAATTATCCTATTTACTTTGAACTGTTGTAAAAAAAGTTAATAGATTCTATTCACAAAAAATTATTATTATCATATTGAACCACATTTTACTCCTTGATATTAACTCTATATCTAGAATTTTTAAAATTCAACTCACAGTTGTGGTTAGATTATGTTTATGTATATTTGCAAATTCCCTTTGGAGGTGGGTAAATGACGGTGAAAAGATCAATAAAATTTTTATATATCTACAATATTCATTAAATGAATCCAATGAATTACATTGAACATATATAGGTATTATGTATCAATTTTGATATAAAATAAAATTAAATAAAATAAATAATTATTTAAATAAAAATTCAGTTTTGAATTTTTACTCAGTGTTTCTCACTACTCATAAAAAATGAATGTTTTCAGAAAAATAACAAAAATTCACCGTAGGATAATTTCGATATTCTGAATCCAAAAATGAAGTCCATTTTGAATGATATAATTTATAAAATTTCAAATAGTGGGTATTACTATTCATAACAGTAGGTTAATATAATATTTTAATAACATATTATTGTTTATTGAAACTCGGTATTGCATACAACACAAACTATCGAGGAAGGTTTCTCTTTCATGTAACAGAAGCCAAGAATAGTGTTGCGTATATTACAAGATAATACAATGTTGCTTATTGAGCATGATAATCTTGGTGTAGCTTACAACAAAAGACATCAATGAAATTTAAATAGAGTAATTCTCATAAAATCTCGTGGTGTTACACATGGTGTCATTTCCTTTATCTATGTCCAACAATACAAAATTTGAAAATGACTAATGGCCAAATAAGGGTGTCAGGCATTTAGACTATCATGATACCACATTGAATCAATTTAATACATTTATCCTAGAAAACCAATATACATGTTTTAAAAAACATTTAAAAATTAATCCACTTTTAAAACATACCATATTCAAACACACCATTAAAATCAACATCGTTTCCCATTCAAAATAATAACAGTTTTCCAAAATAATTTTAAATGTTGATTAAATAAATAAATAAAAGGAACATTTCTAAATATGGTCAACATATCCAATAATGAAAAATCAAAATGACAAAAACAGCAATGATAACCAAATATATAAATTGAAATGGGATGACACATCCCATCACCTCGACAAAGCACTAATTAAATGCATAAAGAGTACATGGAAATCTATCATCATTACATTGCACATATTGATCATAAATCTGGGCCTATCATGTGTTAGTTAACATATATTCATGATATCTATGAAAATGGAATCTATCACAATCATCCCTGGTCTAACACCAAGATCTCTCTTGGTATCTCGACAACCATTATGGAACCGAAGATGGTCTTCCAGCCAAAAAGCTCTCATTTTCATTTGGAAACAAGATTATTAGCTGTCATGTTCATTCCTCCAATTCCTCCCATATCCTCTTGGACAATCCATAATGGAATCATTCATAGTCTACGCTCCAATAGATCATATGGTTCCTCAAATAAAACCCCACCCTCACACCCTGGTAAACCCATGTGCTACTCTATGTCAATATAATAACAATGAATCTCCCCAAATAGAAAAAGTAATAAAAAAATAATTTTAATAATTAAAACAAACCGATTTTATCATAACACCAATCTAATGGTAAATTCAATTATAGTAGTACATTATAAATATGTTATAATTCACATAAATTTTTTTATTCATTTTATTCTATACATAGTTGTTATACAAGGAATATCCATTTAGAAAACCCCCTTAACATCCAAATTTACAGATAAATACATAAATAACATTATAAATGGGATTAATATAAACCATTAATCACTTATTTGTAAATAAAATCTAATGGGAATACATAATTTATTGTTAAACAATATTAAAAGAATTTATATAGAAAAAATCACCTCAGATTTTGTTAAAATATCAATTCCTACAATGATAACCACATGAATGTGGAAGAAAAAGGCCTCACATAGATATTACAAAGGAAAAAAATAATTTTCCTAACCACAAACCAAATATTTGAAAAATGAACACATAGGATTACACCCATCAAAAAATAGAAAAACATTTAAGAAGAAGATGTTTGGGTGAAGAAACTGTAATGAAATTTATATAAATCTAGATAGAACACCAATATATCCAAGTATAATCTAATAAGGATTTGGGGAAGAATATATATTCTATGATAAATAGATGATAGATGGTGGGGGAGAAAATTGAGCCAAAAAATCTAAATACGACGATAGGGGTATTTTTCTTGAAAAACATTTTAAGTGATTTTGGTAAGGTCATAGAGTGTAGCATCATGTTTAAGAAAACCAAGCCCAACCATATGGGTACACCATTACACCATGAAATTGGCTACCGGGTTTCACATTGGAATTAAATAGTCATAAAAAATTTATAGTCCACTATCAAAAAATGAGACACCACTACACTGATAAACAATCTATACGCTAATGATGTGCCATAGAATATATTACCCAAAACACCTATTGTCATCCACTAAGAATTAAATAACAACAGAAATGATCCAAAAGGGAAAAAAATCAACAATAAATGTTTTAGTTACCTCTATAGTGTCACAAACCCCCCCAACCACGCCACATTATTCCCACAAAAATTCCACAAGAATCACAAGAAGGAAACATGTGTGACCATTAATTCCTCACTTTACCCTCAAGATCCTATGAATCATGGATATCTACTCCCCACTATTATGTTACATTGGAAATTGATATCATATAAACATGTGGAACCTTTTATTTAACATCCATGATACAAAAATGACGCTCCAAATGGGTGACATTAGGCTCTAAATACAAACCATCACACTCCAAAAATGAGATAGGACCCAATAGTATAACTTATTCTTTCAAACATGAATTATTAGATTCATTAAATTCATCCATATTAGAAACTCTAACTTTTATCATAAAATCTATTGAAACTTTGCATTACAAAATTCCTCGATATAACCTGACACCATCTTCGCCCATTTTCCCAAATGTTGGTGTAGATGCCAAATATAAACCCACATGAACAGTTTTTTACCAAACATGATATTCTAATGGATGTTGATTATATTTTGAATATGATTTAATAAAATCTATGATTTCTCTGGAGATATTTTTATTATTCTCACTATATCTGTCATATCTTAGATGAGGATTGGTCTTAATAAGAAACACTCAACCAGCTCATCCTAAAATAATGGGGTTTCACATAACTACCTATAAATGACTCAAAAATAAAATCCTAATCCATTAAGGAAAACTATTGTTTTCATAAAACACAAAAAATGATAGGTTTCTCTCCCAATAACCACTAAAATGAAAGAAAAAATCATTAAAAATATCCTTGGGAGTTTGGATGGTTTTCTCATTTTATCTATCTGGATATGGGTGATATGTGGTGCTAAATATCATCTAGGTTCCCAAAGACTAGTAGATTAAACTTCAAAATTGATATGTGAAATTGTAATCTTGATATGAAAAAAAATCATTGACGGAAATCCATGAATCTGAATAAGCTATTGAATATACTAGAATATGAGGTATTATACATTGATTGACTCTCTAATGGGAAATTATTATCCCGTTTTCATTAAATGATGAAACATAATATATATAATGTCTTTCAAAGTAAGATTATAGGGTTACAAGATAAGAAAATACATATTATATCATATCACAAGCATAGATCCATGGAATGTGGTGGAAAAACCTAAATATATTTTGATATTTTTAATCATTTGGAATGTCAAAAAACTGGAAACAAAGTCTGCCACAACATGTCTCATCCCAACACAACAAATAAAAACCACTCATGGAATAAAAAATTCATGTTCATTCAAGTGAAATATGACCGTTTATAATGATGTGTCTCTTGGATAACTTACTACTTCTAGATCAAAGAAACAACCAGCATCATCTAGAGGACAAAAGAATCATTGAGAGAAAGAAAATAATCATCAGTGGTGTATCCATCATTTAAGTAGTTTCTAAATTATTGGACCTCTGGTTTTGATATAGTATTAATCCCAACCTGATCGAGAAGAGTGGGAATAACTAGAACACTGGCCAAGAAATTCAACCCTATATCCTCTTATTTTCTGTGTTTTAGATCAGTGACCAAACTCATTAAACACTACTCATCTAGTAATTATTGAATAGTGTAAAGTGGAAGATTCCTACTCAATGCATCAATGAAGACATTTCTCTATACATAAGAATATGTAATCATAAAATCAATTATTTTATGGTACTCTTCCTAGAATATATGACTAAGTTTCAGTTATTTAATGTTGAAAATATTTGTCATGATCTTATATGGAGAATAAATTATAAAACAATACACTAAGAGGTAATTTAATCTATTAAACACATTCATCGTGGCTAAAAATTAAATTATGTGGATTGGATAATTAATCTCATGTACGAATACATATTGATAAAAATAGGACACCACATGTTCATCATGTATCAATACAGACCCCAAAACCTCACCAAAATCATCATAAAATATTTTATTAGGTAAACCAGATTTAGGAGTTGTAAAAATTTATATGCATGTCTAATAGTCCTCCAAATTATCAAAATAACTCTATCCATTTTCAACCCTCTCAAACATTACAACATTCCTAGTAAAAGATATTAAGGGAGAATCAACCTAGGAATATTTGTGAAAACAATTATATAATACGTTGAAAACTCTAGTAAAATGTGAATATTGAAAAACTTCATGGGCCTCTCTAACGAAATGATAGCTCGAATTTTAGTAGATTCATGGGAACACATTCCTCAAAAATCACATAGCTCAAAAAAATAACTTAGTAAATAAAAAATTTAAACTATAAAACCTTTCATATAGGAATTAACCTATAAAAACACACCAATAATCCACTAGTTTTCCATTATGATACACATGAATCCTTTAATACACTAAGATTTCTTCTAAAAATTGGACAGTAATGGGGTCCAAAAATTGATGGAAGATCCTTTTTATTAATTCCATGAATTAAGTTGAATAATTGTTATGTCCAAATGGGAATAACCACATACCCAAGTTGTTCATACTAGATATTAATGGTTATATTTTGAACATCCTCCTCTCGGGCCCTTAACATGTGGTACCCAGATCTGAATTCAATCTATAAAAACAATTTGTTAAGTCATAGTTGATCAGATAGATAAAAAACTCTAGGAAACGAATATCTATTTTTTATTTTCACTTGATGAATAATATGATAATCCATGAACACTTATTGTCTCCCATACCACTACTTTAAAAAAACATTAAAATTCCACCGTGAGAAACTAGGCTAGATAAAACCCTTACCGTCAAGATCATTAAGCTAACCCGTCAGTTCATTCTACTCTCCAACAGGCATATGATAATATTGAATGTAATAATGATTTTATAGTGGATATATAAATAGTAAACTAGACTTATCTCTATTGTGGAAATCCTATGAAATATTTTATAGAAACATCTCGGTACTTATCCATGAAAAATAGAATTTCTCCAACTAAACGCTACACCTTTCTTATATTCTGTGGCCATAAAATCCTTAACATATGAAATGAACTCAACTAGATACCAAAATAATCTATCATCACAAATGAAATTAAATAATGGGCTGTTCTAGTGTAAAATATAATTAATTCCATGGAATATGAAATAAACAATGTACCTACAATGGTGGCTATCCCAAAATCGGATTCCCATGGTATGAACTCCTCTAGATGATGAAGTCCACAATCATAGCCTGCTTATGCCTTCTTCCCCTAGAGATATTACCCTTTTCAATGTAGATTGGAAATTTTTCCCTTCGAAGCCTCTAACATCGCCTCATAACCCTTCAAAAATGTGGATACAACACCACTACACTATGAAGCCATGTAAAAGAAGAATGTGATATTCCCTGAATTCTAATACCTTTTCCACATCCATAAATTTAAAATTAAATTCATTATGGTGTTTCCTTAATTCCCATAGTAATTATAGAAATCCAAACATGATAAATGAAGATACCAAATGAGTTCAACCTGAATATAGATGGACAACCTTATTATTTCCGTGATGAGATTCACTCAGAATATTATTTTGACATGAAGAAGTAGTCTGGAATCTACCCATTAATGTAACACCTATGAGGCGTTTTGTGACATTGGTGTCAACCTATTACATGTATAACATATTGAAAACTTTTTAATATGGTGGAAGACAAAGAATAATGATAATTTCTTTTATCCTTATCTTTAGCAATATCTCAAACCTATTACACATGAGGTAATAATTCATGATGAGATCTATGGAGACAATAATTGACTTAGTGAATCTAGTTACATACTCCACCACCAAACGATCACCCTACCATTGCATAAAAAATATCATAGAACATCTCCCCCATAAAAGACTATGGGGTGAATAATCAATTAAAATCGACATTAAACATGGTATATATGAGATCCACATGCTTTCTCAAAAGAACCATTGACTCCAAAAACATCTTAGCATGTCATTCTATTACATACATTGAATTTCATACATTAATGGTCTTATATACCATGTATATATCATAGATCCACTTGATATGATCCAACAATTACCCATTCTATTTGGATCACATTGATCTATAGAAAAAAAATATATTTTTCAACAGTAAATCATTGCTATGGTCCACCATCCATGTATAATTATGACTGTCTACTTGACCCGTGGTTTTGATCATATAATTCACCAACTCCAACCAAATCTTTATCTAGAGGGGGATGGGGGACAACATTGATGTTTTCCTTACAAAAACCTCTCTATTTCTTGTAAAGGATATTTTATGAGGTATTATTTTCATGAATAAAAAAAATCATTATCATTCAAAATTAAATCTATTAAAATATATAAAAAACCGAAAAGAAACACCCAATTAGGGGTACCAACAAAAAATAGTAGAATAGAAAATTTCCAACAGAAAAGAATCAGAAACATTAAAAAAAATCAATAATTTTTCACACTAAATGCTTTAGACGCACCATTATGAAAACCATGAACAAACCTACAAGGATTAATTTGAGTTTTCAGGAAAGGAAATATGGGTTGTGTATGGTTTTAATAACAACATGTCCTAATCGTGCACCTCCAACAGACCACAGAATTTTACTCTATAAACTCAAAACAGCCCACAGACTATCATCTTGATTTTCCAAAGACTGAGAAAAAAGTTGAAACAACATAAAAACATACCATAAGCATGTTCAAAACACAACAAAAATACTATAACAAAAATTTTATCTCGATGATTGACATGATAACAATTTAGCCAAGCACTCTTCCATTCATACCTTGTTACTCGCGAATATCCAACCACTAGGCTGCCAATAACACCAATTTAACTTAAATGGATTGGATAAAAAATTTAGTGAAACAAAATCATTTATACAATTTAGTCACCCATGATGGCTCACTTCACAACCTAATGTTCATTTACAATAACCATGGGAAACTAAAAATCATCGGGCATGACCAACTATCATCTATAAATAGTATCAACATTATTAAAACATCATGGACTATCAATAAAATGGGATGGACACACACATAATATTATAACTAAAAATACATTAGCATCCATATAAAATCATTATAATAATATAATATACCGAAAATAATTGGACCCATAATATTGAAACATGAATCAATGTCCACATATACGTGGTATCCCACAATGAATCCCAAAAAATCAAAATAAAGGGATCTATTCGAAAAAGAAAAAAAATTACATCCCAAAAGATAAAAAACATTATATTAAAATATATGTCTGAATCCCTAAAAGTACATTTATCCTCTAAAAAATAACCAAAAAACAATAATGATTATTCATGCCTATATATGGTTCATTTTAACTTAACAATGTCCTATAAAAAATACATATTCTCAATGTCCCATTTAGGTTTTGATGCATGATTATAAATTGCATAATAGTGTGGATGTGTTTATGTTTTTAACCTGTAGATACCAATAAACTATTTTAAAAAATATATTTAAATCTTCTTCAAATTGATAACATATAATTTGAAAATATACAGTTAAAATCCCATTTGTTTTCTATTTGAGATAAAACATGTTTTTAAAAACACTTTCCCACGAGGAAAAAAAATAAAATAAGGCCCAATCCTTAACAAACTCAAAATTGTCAAAAAGGAATAATCCTTATTAGTATAACATATACTTCAACCAACTATAGAAATATAAAATGGAAAAAATATTATCTCACATCAAAATAGAACTAGTCCAATATATAAATCATATAATCTTATTTGGAATGAGTATAGTGATCCAAGAACTTTGACCATATAGATTATCCTGAGAGAGTAAAAACATATTATTACTAGATAATAAATTAGAAACTATTATAGTAATTATTAGGCCCAACACCAATAGAAATCTTGGTCTCTTAATATTTAACATGGAATCTTTCATGGTCTTCCCTCCCAAAGGCTCAGACATTCCCTTGGAAACCTAATTTGAGGATCGCATGGTCTGTTTTCTGATGGCTCATAGGTCCTCTTAAACAATCCAAAAGGAAATATCCAAGAGTCATTCTTTCTAAGGCTCACATAGTACCTAAAAACCCTTGCTCACACTTGAGTTAACATATGTGATACTCTAAGCTGACATGATCACAAATATGTTACCCGAAGAAATAACAAACCATACCATGAACCATTTAATAAAAAACATTCCCATTTTATCTAAATAATATTCTTAGGGTAAATTATATTCTAAAAAACAATATAAATCCATTTTAAATAAAAACCCTCCTTGAATGTTTCTAAAAACACTTTGTTTGTATATAAATTTTGTTAAACCACAATTTACTTCTCAAAATTAAAAATCTAGAAATCAGTGAAACAAAAAATAATATAAATATAAACCAGAAATCATTTACTTGTAAATTTAATTTAAAACCCACAATTAATACACATCATAAATTCAAGGAAACTACAAAACAATAAAATAGTAACACCAATCCCTGATTCTATCCAAATCTCATAACCACTTATGATATTCACATGAACGAGGAAGAACAAGGCCTCACACATCTAATACAACATAAAAAACCATTTATACCAATTAAACCCCAAATATTTGTCCAACAACTCCTAAGGGTTCCATTATCCCACAAAATAGATGAAAAAAGTGAATAAGAAAAGAAAATTGGGAGGAAACCATGCTGAAATTGACTTACCACAATCTAAAACACTATGATATCTAAGAGAAATTCACCCAGGATATGCAGATGAATCTCTAATACATGATATAAGAGATGTTTCTGGAATTGGATAAAAATCATCCTAAAAACATAAAAACATTAAAGGGTTATTTTGGTAAAACCCTACTTTTTATGTGTAGAGGGATGGTTGCACTATTTAGAAGCAGGGTTAAAAAAATATACACCAATCGTGAAGGTTATACTATTCCCCATGAAATTGGATGCATGGTTTTCTCATGGGTGTGTTGTGTTTTTATAAACCATGATCAAATCCTGAAACAACCCATTGTCAAAAACTATATCACCCTATTATGTTTATCAATACATTTAGAAAAACATTATGAGAATGATGATCCTAGAATTGTCTTACCATGAACTAACATTTTCAGAACATGGAACCCATGAACTCAATGAATGAACAAAAAGGTAAATAATACTCTAAATTTTATGTTACTCTAAACAAATTAGTGTCATTGAAATGAAAACCCAAATTTCAATGTCACTGGAATTACAAGGGTGCCACTACCATGGATGGAATCCTATACTTTAGGGATTTATATTGAGATAGAAAACTACGTTTCAAAATAACTAGTGTTTGGAAGAGTAATACAACGTGTATAATATTATATATCATACAAATTTTTTGAAGTAGAATACCATGTCTCAGTCATCCCTTCTATCTTTGATGGTGTGTTTCTATCCAAACTGAATGATACGGTGCTCTCAAATCCTAAAAGAGTCCACATAATATCCCAAATAGATCACATCGTGGGACACGAACTACTGAATTTTTTTAGTATATAATTGAATGATTATGAATAATTTAAAATGGATAATTATGCATGATAAAAATAGATAAGGTCATAGAATGTCAGGCCAAATATTAGCATACCAAAACTATTTAATTTTATTAAATCTATCTACTGTTTCTCGGTGAATGATGTAAAACCATTTTAAAATCCTTGTAAGGAGGATCCAATGATATACTATATGGGACCACAACACAGTAGATTAGTTATATTGAAATGTGTATTTTTTCTGAAATGTTTTTCAAATGATTTTAAGCCTCCAAAGAGACATAAATGGTCTATAGTCACCAAATTAATGTTCCAATGATACATGGAACACTTTCAAGTGGATAGAAGAAAAATTTATTTATCATTGATATTGGATCAAATCAATATTATGGATTTTTTTGAAATTGGATATATCAGATCCATAAATACATGGAGAGATAGAGTTACTAGATGAATCTCTAGAGCCTCATATAGAAAGATTGTGTATGTGATTTTAAGACTTTTGAAAAAAATAAAATCAATGAATTAGAAGGATGTTCTAGGAGATTCATCTCATTGGAACATCTTCATGTTTTGTTAGAGTGATTACCCATTATAATATTATTTTCACTCTATTGTCTTGTGAGGAATAAGTGTGTCATCTAAGGACCATTGAGATCAACATTATAGTTATTGGAAATAATGTTTTCATATATTATTTCAATATTGTGTTTGAAGGGTCAAATTGATTGAACAATATTGTAAACCAAACAGATCTAGTGAATTTTAGTGTTGTAGGTAGATATACACATTTTCCTTCCATGCATCCAGGTCTATCCCATTAAGTATTTACCAATTTAAAAAATTATGTTTTATTTCATCCATTTTTCTTATAGACAATGTAAGAGATAAAAAGATGTTATTCTCATGTTTATAGAACAAGACTATGTTTAATGTGTTTTGATTTTAATATATTTTAACATTATTCACAAGCACCCCACTCTGGTAAATATCTTTTAATAGAGACCAAAAATTAGTATTGAAGAATAGTTAAGGGGTGATTTATTCTATCTCTCTATTATAACAATAAAATTATTATATTTTGTAAATCATAAATCCATGAAATGTTTTAAAATAAATAATTTATAATTATAGAAGAAAATGATGCAGTTCAACATATACCCTTTAGGGACAATTGTATACAAAATAAACTTTTGTGATATTAGAATATACATGTAAAGTGAGACGTTTGGAAAAATATACTATATGTAATTGTATGTTTATGTGAAGGAAATCAGTGAATTATATGTATTAATGGAAATCCCTATATTAATAAATTAAATCTTTTACAAAACCTCTCATGCTATGTGAGAAAATTTCTTGAATCCTTACATAAATGATTCCAATGATTATGTGGAATGTTGAAAGTGTTATAGAAATATTATAAATATTTTAGGATGTTTCCAATAAAAATGGTAGATGCATTTTTTTATAATTTTAATTCTTTTTTGGATAATACATGATTACTTGGTGAAAATATTTAAGATGTCAAATTTATGAGAAGAATCATAGGTAAAATACCTCCACATTTCAATGTGCATGTATCCATATGTGAGGATAATAATTCAAAAGTTGTTTCTACAGATACTATTCATATTACACATGTCCCATATTAAATTTAAAATTATTATACTGATGGAATATTTATGGATAACATATAAGTGGTTGTTGGTAATGTGTTTAAGAATCATTTTATAAAATAAGATATATTTTAAGATGATGTAAATGGAGTATTGTATTTTATATCTTATAAATTGAAGTTGGAAACAGAAGCTTCAATGGAAATATTAAAAATTCAATATTCTAATGTAGTATGGTATAATATAGCACTACTACATTCTTCAAAAATTGATTAGATGGAGAAGATAAATAAACTCTAATGAAACACTTAATGGGGGAAAATTTACGAGAATAACACAGTAGAAAACATTGAAAAGTTAAAATTAGTTCTCTAAGGAAGATGAAAGAATGAATGAGTAATAATTTGAATAAGTTAAGGATTTGAGGGACCTATCTATAGATGCTTTGGTATCTGTAATAGATAGTTCTCATGATAAAAATTGAGATGTTGAGAATGATGAAGTCGGTACTATGCTTATCTTCAATGTAATCCTGATGATATCCTTGAAAACAAGAATAAATAGGGGCCTAAATGTTGAAGACTAATTCAATTTTTTCACAATTCAATAATTTATATAAAACAATAGGTGGAGGAAGACTTTGAATTTAATGATGATTTTGAAAAACTACAATTCATAATTTATGGTATCCTAAAAAAGGAAGGTTGAATTCAATATATTTTTATAATAATAGTTCCAAATCACACTGTTAATGAATAATTTAATGAATGAAAGTATAAAAATATCATATAATTTTAATAAGAATTCATGGTTTTATGGTGAAATATTGAGGATTAAAAAATAATCCTTACAACTAGAATGGTATTAATTTTTTCCATGATAGAAGACCATAGTGGACCTATAGAAGCAACTGGATTGAATATTAATCTATCCATTATTATCCCAACAATTATGTTCAATAAATGAAAAAGTCTATTTTGGAGTATAATCCAAATGTGGAGAAAATAATGCTTCATTGGAGACCACAAGAAACAATCTATTAGTGGAATTCAGTTTGAGAGAGGCTATAAATCATTACAATATATATGTAAAGGTTTAAATGATGATAGAAAATATTGTGTTATATTATAGTGGAAAATGGGATACATCTACTATATGTGATTTATTTTAATGTTTATTTTCATTGAGAAACAACACTAAAAACCTGTATGTAGTTTTCGATGATATTTTAATCGTTCAACTATAGTATCATATATGGTAAAGGATTTAGGAACAAAGTTTCCAATTATGTATCAAGATTACAATGAGATGTCTCTCATCAAAAATATAAATGAAAAAACTAGAATTTGGGAACATTGATGAACAAAATGAAAATTAAATGTGGAGTCAATGTATTGTAAGATGAATATGGAATTGTGGAATCAAGAGATAAGAATAAATTTCAATATTGAAGGGAATTTTTTAGATGTTAATTGTAGATGAATATAATATATGGGATGGAAATAAATGATGTTATTTTTGAGAAAAATATATATTCTAGTTTAGTGGACTTGATAGTGAATGTAATTCACATTAGACTTGAAATAAAAATATTTTCACCCATACTAAATACAATATAGGTGGAGTGGATGGGTTTGGAAATGATTAAGGGATAAATATTATTGGATCTAGAGAGTCCATTGATATGAAATAGAATATCAAAAAATTTACATTTTCCTTGGGGATGGAATTATTAAATATCTACTAAGTGTGACCTTATAAGTTGATTTGTTTTATTCTGTTGAATTTGGAAAGTAGGGATGAACTGATAATGCTAGACATGGTTAAGCTATTCTATAAAGACAAGGGGAAATATGATATTTTTTCTTCATTGGTGATGAAAATTCGTTCATTTTTTCTATAGATGATTAATATAGGTTATATAATAATAAACATGTGAATTTTTTCATAAAATAATTTTATATGTGGTGAAAATTATTGAGCATTCTACATTCCTATAATTACATGTAAAAAACTCATACTTAAGATTCTTATCAAAAGGGTAATAAAATTCATAATACTTGTATGTAAAAGAAAGTAAAATCATCAATAGTTTTAGATCTCATTCATATAGATGTTTATGAAGTGATTACTACTAAATATTTGGAAAGATAAAGTTTTTTTAAAATGTTTGATAATGATTTCAGTAGGATATATTAGTTAATAGTGATTTATCAAAAACCAGAAGTGGAAAACATAATTAGTAGTTTTTAATGTGAATATATAAATTCTATTACTGTACAAATTTCAAATTTTCATATCAATAATGGTATGGAGCATATAATTTCAAAGGTTGTAAAATAATTAAAAAACATTTGATTTAACATTCGGTTTCAATCAAGAGAACTCATTAATAATAGTGGGGTTATAGAAAAAAGGAACCACATAAAAAATATTATTATGAATATTTTTAAAAAATAGTATCTTCTACATATGTATTAGAAATAGTTAGTTCTAACGGTTTTCTATATCTCCAATCGGTCATGTGATATTTTTGAAAAGACACCATAAGAAATACAATATGGAAATAAGATCAAATTTAAATATTTATACCTATTTTGAAGAAAGTGATTTATTTTTAAAAATGAATAATTTAATATTGGAATAATGTGGAGTGGAAGGAATCATTCATGGATATTCATCCAAAACAATGGAAAATAGAAGATTTAATTGATGCATGTGTAATGTTTCTGAAATCCATGATGATTTAATAACTGAATGTGAGATGATTTTAAATAAATTCGAGTTGGATTCATCTATGAACAATGAAAAATCATTAAAAACAACTATTTTTTTATTAATAATGTGTTGGAATTATTTCTAGAATATGGGTGTTAAAAGGGTTATAATGATCATTGATAATAGATTTGATGATTACAAAAATTTAACAGGGATAACACAGATAAATAATTATCTAGTAGAGTTGAATGCATAAATGAAAATATTTTTGGTTACCTGGAATCCCTCATTTAAACCATTATAATTAATACATGAAAACACACATTATTGTTAATTAATGTGTATGTAGTGACATTTGATGAATTTTTCAAATTCAAATCTTGGGTCAATGGGATGCATTAGGTGCTTCAACAAAGTGAGAATATTTATACACAAGTTATTTTCTTGAGGACAAAAAAAAAATTGATATGAAAAAAGTGATTTTAAAAAAACATAATAAAAATGGTCAATTTTCAAGGAATAACGTATTAGTAGTGAACGAAGTGGTACTAGAAAATATAAGGTCATGATGTCGAGGAGACATTTAAACCTACGGTCCATTTGGAGACTCTTCAGTTTTTATTGGATATGATTTTGCAAAAAGGGTTTAATAGGTATGAAATTTCTGTAAAATGATTATTTTTGAATGAATTCATTGAAGAATAAATTTATATTGATAAATAAAAAAAATTTCTTATTTATGAAAGTGAAATAACCATGTATCAATCGACGAAATATTGATATGAGTTAAAACAAACACCATGATCCTTGTAATCATTACTATACCATAACCTATAGACTTTTTTTGTTATATTGGTGGGGTTGATCAAAAACTATACGTTAATAAAGTTAAATGGAGGTGGATGGTGGTTTTTAAATATGTTAATTATTTCATTCATTAGAGGCTTGGATGACACATATTGCAAGTAATTATATGGTCTAAAAAGTAGTGAATTAAAAATTATACAATTGAGGAGTTAATTTTTTTTCATAGTCTCTAGGATTCTCAATAGAAATATAATTGCATTACTTCAAAAACAAATTAACAAGGGAGTTGATGAAGAGGTTTACGATATATTATTCTAAAAATTATTACCATTATGGTTGCCGAAATGCAAATTTTCCAAATATGTTGAGGGTGAGGAAGTTATGTTGAATATATAATGGTTTATTATTATAGTTTAATATACATTATTGACACATAACTATAAAATATTCTTTCCCTTGTTAAGATAAACCTTAATCTATTTTTCC
Source organism: Viscum album (assembly GCA_963277665.1). Classification (NCBI taxonomy): domain Eukaryota; kingdom Viridiplantae; phylum Streptophyta; class Magnoliopsida; order Santalales; family Viscaceae; genus Viscum; species Viscum album. Next base: position 614,786,792 of record OY728162.1, read on the forward strand.
ATAATGAATTTCTCATGAATCATTTTTGATGATTACATCAATATATAAACAAAAAATCATCATTGGAATATATTAATATAAAAATTCTACACATTAGCTGATTAAAAATATAGATGTCATTGTAGAAGGATTTCATAATGACTTAATTTCTATTTTTTGAGGTTTGTTTGGTATTAGTAGTTCATGTGTTTCTTGGAAAAGATAAAATTCATGATATTATATCATTTAGTAAAGGGGTGAATATATATTACAACTCAATATTCTACTCAATTGATATAGATAAGATAATATCATTAAATAATTCTCAATTATGTGGTATCTTCTATTACATTTTGTGTAGAAACTCAACTTCTATAAAAATTATAAAAATTTCTATTTCGTACTCAATAAAAAAAACATTAGGATGTAATTGTATTTCCCTATAAGAAAAATTTGTGATAAAGGTTTTCAAACTATAGTATATTCCAATTGAAAAACATGTGGTAAACATTTTTTTCATGGTTACTACTAAGGTGTACTTTGGACATCATTGGATGGCATTAGGAGTATATCTAAACCCTTCCATCTAGATGATTCTAGGGAAATATATTGACATTACCCTATTGAAATTTAGTATAACGAATGATATGAATTATTTCTCCAATTCAATTTTATATTTCAAAACCTATTTATTGAATATTCCTAAAACAGGAATTTAGGTTCATTGTGAATACAGAATAATGTAATCATGTTAGAGGAGAAATATATGGTCAGGGAAATCACCACCCATAGAAATCAAGTTTGAGAGAATATTTTTGGGATGAGTTAGTTTTTTATAACAACATAGTTTGGAATCATTATTTTCTACTAGATGTTATTGTGGATATTCATTCATTTGACTCTTTTTTTCTCAAACCAATCACGTCTCAGAAGAGATAACTATTTTTGATTACTGAATTAAAAATTCACAATAAATTCTCGATGAATTTTCCACATAATAGAAGTGCTATATTGTTGAAACTAATCGCTTTTGTGTTTTTTATAAATTTTTTTAAATTTGTGTTTTGAAATTGAATATGTTTATAGAAAATAGGTTCTATAAATATGATTTTTATAGATTACTTATATCTATAATTCTTTTAGATAGAAGAGAAATATATTTATAAGACAGATTCTAGGACATGAAGATATGTGATATATAGTAATGGAAGATCATATGTATGATCAATGTCATAGAGAATAATTTATTCCATAAGAAGTGAAATGGGGAATTTTAATGTAACATGAATTTCAAGGGTTCCTGTAGAATAGAAGGAAGATCGAACCATGAGGATATTTGGAAGGATGACCAGTGAATTGTAATTGTTAATAGTGTTTTAAGAGAGGGATACCCTGTGGGAAATTTTTTTTCCATAGCTCTATTGAAATAAATGAAGCAAAACAATAGTTGTGCATTGTGCCATAATGTTTTTGTTTTTTAAATATATTAAACATTTCGTGATGGGAAATCTTATATGAGTCTACCGGATCTCTAAAATGAATCATTACATATGTTTTTATGAGTTCGATGGATGTTGATGATATCGTGGTGTGATCATGAGTAGTTCATAGAGGATATATAAGGATGATAAAAAAAATCCAAATAACATGAAATCAAATTTTATAGTATGAGACCACATCCATATAATTTGAATGATACCCTCCTATGTTACGTTATGAAAGATGATATATCATGGTGAAATATAAAAAATAGCATATTATGTAGTATGTCTGATCATTCCAAAACAAAGATTTTATAATGAAAAATAGACTTTTTTTAAAAAAAAATTCCATGGTATTTGAGGCATTTATATATTTTTAAAAAGATTCAACACATTAAACTGGTGATGATACATATAATGATCCTAAGAGGAGATAAGAAAAATTTATTTATCCAATATATTTGATCAAATAAAATCTATTTAGTTCTCTTTAGTAGGATACAACTATATCATTGGTTAGTGGACAGAGAGTTGTGAGTGAAATCTGCAGAGTCCTGTAGAGAAGGCTCGGACAAGAGATTTATAGACTGTATAGAATATTAAAATTGGAAAATAAAGGGAATGTTCTAGGAGAATTATCACACTATAACATGATTAGTCTATAATGTAGATAAACACCATCTTAATTTTATATTCACATTCTTATCTCTTGAATAATAATAATGGGGTCATGGAGGGAGTAGTGAGTTATTCTTTTTGAAGGAAAGTAGTGATATTTTCTAAAATTGTTTAAATATTTGTTTCATATAGATAGAGTGGCCACCATTTTAAAATTTAACAAAAGATATGAGCTCTAGAGTTTCAGGTTTAAAGGAACATCTCCTTTGATAATTCCTTTAACTATCGTAATTATGTTTAACCATGTAGAAAATTATTATTCCTTTTATTCATTTGAGCACTATTAAATCTAAAATTAATGGAGAAAACAGGTGTTCCTCACATTGAGAGAACAAAATCACTACCAATGAATTCCAATTTTTGTTTAATGTTAAATTGTTTTAATTGTTAGATGTTGTAATTTTAGTGTTGTAAACACTGATTTTTAAAATATTTTTTATAAATTTTCGATTTATAAATTTGAAGTGAAATTTTTGAAAAGGAAATAAAATGGTTTAAAATAAAATATTATTTATTGAATTATATTCATTAATATTGTGTTTAGTAATTTACTTGTATAAATTGAAAATGAAAAGGAGAGGATTAACTAAAAAATGGTCCATCCCAGCCAGCCCACGTCTTTTGGGCCACAAGCCACATTGGGGGACCAAAGGGACCCAACAAAAAAGCAATAACATAGGGAATTCTGACATATATGGGAATACTATCATATATAGTTCACCATTTTATAGGGTTATCCTATGATGTGTACAGATGTTAATAGCTGGCTGTATCCTGTTTCTTTATTTTAATATGGGGGTATTTTTGTGTCGTGGAAAATGATGTGTGTGAGAAATGATGCAATATATGAGGATTGGCATTTTTCAGGAAAATATTTCAGGAATTCTAATTTCTTTCAGTGCACAAAGTTATACTATGAATTATTACAATAATGGTGCACCAGATAATGGGATAGATATTTGTACTGGGTTTCATCATAATCAGTTTCGTCGCATCGTGGTTTTCATTCATTGGGTCCTATTGTTCGAGGTCTAAATAACTGTAAGAGGTTTGAGGGATTGGGGAATTTTCAGTGGGTTCATTATTGCAGGACCTAAATGAATTATCAATGGGGTTCAGATGAGTGTAGTTCATCAGAGTCATGACATGGTTGTTTGTATGTTGGTTCACTTTATAAAAGATAGTGATGAAGGTATTGCAAATTATATTTTATGTATTTTATAGTTTTTCATAAATATATAATAAATTTCTTATTGATGATTGTATAATTAATTTTATAAAGGTATTGAAGATTATATTGGAATTTTGATTACTATTGGTTTTGGGGTAAATTAGTCCAAAATCACTTATTAAATTCTACAAGAGTTGTTTTACTGAAATAAATATATAGTTATCTTGAATTTATGATGTCGCACTAGTTTTTTTCAAAAGAAATACTATTATATCATCTAGGGGGCATTGCACTCAAGGTTCCAGTATGAGTTTCAACGGATGATACTGTGGGACATCCACTAGAACACCAACTGTATCATCCACTAGTGCCTCAATCAGGGGAAGTCAAACTTCTAGGGTCGATACTACCATTTGGAAGTTGAAAATAAATACAATCTAAATTTTTTTATACAATTTAAAATTAATTATAAAATATATAATTCTAAAATAAATCGTTGTTCTAATAATTATGTATCAATAGAAATTAATATTTATTTTAATTAAATTTTAAAAATATTCATTATTTATAGAAATATACATTTACATTATAGTGTGGAACTTCCAATGGATCTTCCCTATAAAATTCCAATAGAATATCCACCACATATTCCAATAGAAGTCGCACTGAAACATCCAATATAATACCCACATGAACATCCACTAGAAGTCCCACTAGAAGACTCACTAGAAATAGCATTGTAACTACTAGTGAGACATAGAGAGGAAGTCATACATTATGCTCCACTATACCTCCCATTAGCAGTTTCAGATAAACCTTCTGTAGTGAATGTGGGACTTATAGCATTGGAACGTCCACTATGAGATGGAAGTAAATACAATTTATTAGTATTTATACTATTTCACATAGTAAATTGAATCTTTTTTAAAATAATTATGATAAAATTTCAATTAATATTTATTTAAATAATATTTAATAATTATATATTCATTAGTTTTATAAATATTCAATTATGTTGTAGTATATAAATTCAACTTGGTAGTGGAAAATAAATTCAATTTAAAATTGTTTACAGAATTTCAAATGTTAAATTAAATAAATTTTACAATAATTATGTAACAGTTTGAATTAATATTTATTATAATTTTATTTGATAATAATATATTACTTTTAAAATTATACATTTATGTTGTTTCATGTTGTTAAAATGCTATTGATATTGATTTTTATGTTGATTCAGCTTCTATTAAAATAGTTGTAGGGATGATTTTCAAGTCACTGGATGAAGTGAAATGTTTTTATGTCACATTAGTGGTAGTATATGGGTTCATCGAAATCCAAAAATACTTTATTAAGTTGTAAAATGATAAATCAATTATCAAATCATTGCCTTTTTCATGTAGTAAATAAGGTCATAATAAGGCTGAAAAATGTGATAGAATGATAAAAAATTTTCTGGATGAGGCATATACAAGATTACATGCATGAATGGGGGTAAGATTATTGTCTTTGGGGAAATATTCATGTATTGGTTTTTTTAAGATAATAATCATCCCTCACATAGCCCTAAATAAATATATATGATGAGGTCTCATTGAAAAATAACAAAATCACATACAGGTAAGATTGATGTGAATTCATCAGAAATTATTAAATCAAATGATATTTTCATTATAGTGATAATTATTATAGGGCATCGACATGTTATTGGGTACAAATGTTTTGAACAACTAGATTTTCTAATTTATAAAAGGGAATGGGAATTGCATCATAGTGAAGGATGATTCTTAGTAGAGTATCAGGGAAAAAAATGTTATACCAATCCACCATTTTTCCTTACAATGTAGTTTGATATGAATGGGATAATTAGTAATATTTTAGGGTTTGACCCAAAAATAACGAAACATTATGACTTGTTTGGATATGATTTTCTTTTTTACAACACATTCAACAATAATAAAGAGTCGATACTATTAGGTGTCTTCATGGGTTTAATCATAATCATGAAATAGTTGTTTTAGTGTAGTTTTTTATATGATGAAACTATGAAATTGTTCACCTGGTGGTTTGAAAAAAATTAAAATTGCATCGCATGAAGTGAACTCAACTTATTATTATTGACCAGGATTCAACAATGGGAGAATCCATTTATGAAGTTTCATTGGGAACTGAATATTTCATTTGTTCATGGAATGTCATACTAAATTACATTAAGATATATTTAATTGGATGACATATGGATCATGTTTTTTAACAATATCTAATCAGTGTATGTTCAAATACCTTGATAAAAATCAGTTTGACAAGGAGTGGTCTTTTCATAGAGATGAATTTGGGGATAGAAAATCCCATATGTTAGATGATGTATACATATTGCATGAAAACTGGGTTCATTACTTATTGAATGATTATTTAGCTTTTGGTTCTAAAACAACTCAATTTAGTGAAAGTTTTCAGGAATTTATTAAATATTATATTAATATCATGTTACCTATTTTTGAATTATTTATGTGGTTTAAGTTATTGTTCTAAATAAAATGGTATCGAGAAACAATGGTACATTTTCTGATTAAGGAAAGATTCCTCATAATATTTACCATTATCATGCACTGATGTCCCATGTTTCTACTAGATAATCACCAATTTTAAATGGATTATTTTGACATAAATATCTAATGAGTGGGGCTTTTTTTATATCATGTATTGAAATTGGTGTTCAATTCACTTATCTTATTGGAAAGGTTGTCTGTGATGATTAATTCTATGTATCATACGAAGCATCCAATGAAGTTTTTGAATGTCCATATCAAATGTTTAAGCATGTTGGGTATCTATATTATCATATTTTAAATATTTATCACCAGAATTAGCTGATACAAGGACATGAAAAATATATTTTGGGGAGATGGACCAGATTGGTTAGAAATATTTTGATGTTTTCTTGATATTATATTCATGTAACTACTAATAGAAAATAATTAACTGAAAATTTTTACATTGATTTAACATGAATGTGAATAATGTTAATTACAATAACCTATGAGACAGTTGCTGGTTAGGACATGGCCTTCTCTCGTTTTAGTTCATTTTAAAAAGATTTTACTATCATAAATACATCATCGTATAGAGTCAGTAGTCATGATAATTTAGAGAAAATTATAAGAGAGGATTATTTTAAAAATAATCCAAACATTTTTGGGGAGATATAATGAATTTCATTTTAGACAATTGCTTCCTAAAGGGGACACAAATTACTAAGAAAAGTCTTCTACTATGATGATGGTATGATTAAATTTTTTGATTAATTTCATTTATAAGATTAGTATTATATTGTCAATGTTGTATCTAATAGAAATTTTCATTGAATTTAGGTAATTTTAGAGCATGAAAGATCAGATTTTGGTGTTTCATCTAGGAAGAATATTTTCAATGTATTTTTTTTATCATCGTTATTTTATATAACTATTTTAATTTTGTTTGTTTTGTATTGTAGGATGAATTATCAACCAATTTGGTACATCTACATTGGAGGTAATCCTTAGTTCCATTGGAAGAGGCCAAGAAGTTTAGATAACATTGGATTGTAGTTTTTTTAAAATTGTATTGACTGAATTAAAGCATTTATTGGATGTAATATTTCATTTTCTACATTTTTCTAAATTAATTGCGATTTTGATACCATTTCAAGAAATTGTAAATGTCCTATTTATATTTTTATTGTATGATACTATGAAGGTGACAAAAAATAAGAGAATATTTTATATACTGAAAATGTGAACATAACAATTACACTAATAATCACATAATACACCCACTACAATTTTTAAATCCAAATAAGACTAGACTAGAATTACAAATTTCAGTTACCAAAACCAAATTTTACCCATTGCAATTTTGAACATGAAATATGAATCATTTCAAATACATAAACCAAATATAAACCACTGTAATTACCCTCATATGAACACAATTCACCTCCTAAGAACATAATACTACCACTGTAATTTGTAAACTGAAATAAGACCACATTTCAATTACCAATTGTCATTACCAAAACCTAATATAACCCATTTCAATTTCATAAACCAAATATGAACCATTAAAATTACCTAAGTCAAATATGACCCATTGAAATTACAAATATCAAATATTAATTACAATAATCAACAACAAATTTAATAGAAGTACAGAATAAGCCCCACATAAAAATATTATTCCACTTATAATCACATAATACTACCACATCAATATAAAAAACCAAATTAGAAAATATTGAAATTACCAATTCCATTTACCAAAAACATATGTTACACATTCCAATTTTGAAAAACAAATACAAACCCTTTCCATTAAAAGAACCAAATATAACCCATTAAAATTATCATAATAAAATATCTATTTTATTTGTAAAAACCATATATACAATGAAATCCAAATAAGTCCCCTCATAAGAACAGAATACTCTCACTACTATTTTCGAAACCAAATAATACCACATTATAATTACCAATTACAGTTACCAAAACCTGATTTATACCATTTAAATTTCAACAACTAAATATGAACCATTGAAATTAAAAAAATCAAATATAATCCATTGAAATTACCAATATAAATATTCATTTTAATTATCCACACCAAATAAAATAGAAAAACCCAATATGTCCCCTCATAAGAATATATTTCGCTACATATTCACATAATACTCCCACTGTAATTTCCAAAACCAAATAAGACCACATTGCAATTTATAATTGTAGATATGAATTTTTTTACCCATAGTATCTTTGAAAACCAAATTTGAACCATATCATTTACAAAATCCAAAAATAATGCATTTCAATGACCAATATCAAATGTCCTTTTATATTATACACACCCTATAAAACTGTACAATAAAATATGTCCCCTAATAATAATATAATTCCCATCAATACTGAAATACTGAAAAAAAACAACCATTATATAAGAGTAGATTATATAGAATAGTCTATAAAAACTAATATCATAACATTACAAATTTCCAATGTCATTTCCATGACCACCCAAACTAACTAACATGCATAGAACATGGTTTTATGCCTGTTCATAAACCATAAACAAATTCAAATGTAGTTTCCAATAATTCCCCTAAAACTGGGTTCTAAAAATGTTTTAAATCCACAAAACCATTTCAACTACATTTTGAGGACACTTTCATTTAACAGGGTTGTTTAACTAGTTATGTTGATTCTGTTGGTATTGTTTCTATATAGACACTCTTGAATCTATATGGTGTTTTAGTTAAGATTCATGTATGGTGTATATGTAAACAATGATTCGTATATAGGTTAAATTCATAAACTGCATCTTGAGATAGCTTATTGATATATGACAGATCATTTTGCAGCTTCTATTTAAGGGAGGTTATGCCCTTTGGTCCTAAAAACATACCAAGTAGGTTCCATCTTTATAATTGTCCACAGATGCCCGTGTCTTTTTCTTGTAGTCATTTACATATAATGACCCATTTAGGTATAACATCAATCTCAATAAAAGATATTTTTTTATGATTTCTTTGAAACACTACCTGGATCAGTGGGTTTTTATGATGAGGTTTATCTTATACCAATTTTGTTTGAGGTACTACAATTTTTATTCTTGTATTACAGGGTTCATACTAATATGCTGAACCAAATTTTATCTATTTTCTAACTCTTGACTTTCAATTTATAATAATAGATCTGGTTTAGAGATTTTATATTTCAGTATTTTCTATTTGGATACTTTATGCTATAGGTGTGGTGTTATAGAAACATCATGGACTAGATTTGTAGCCTTGAGACATACCTACATCCTCTCTGGTTGATTTTTTGTCTCGAGATGAATCCTTTCTTCTTTTCTACCTTGTTTCTAGTATTCCTGCATTAAATAAGGAGTTATTTATTGTTGTTTTACTTCAGTTATGTCCGTAATATGTGTTCATTTTTCAATAGGTTCCTCCAGTATCCCGTTATCATTTCTACCTAATGTATGGTCTTCCACTATTATAGAAAGAATAATTTCAATTTATGAAATGATACCTTATCTTCTCATTACCTCATTGTTTGTGTTATCACTTACCAATTGCATCCATTTTTAAATTTTTGTTATCTTTTTTCCAAACCATTGTTTCAAATTCCTCAAAATTTTTTCAAAATATGATTGTTCTTTTTCAGAAACATTTACTTTTTCTTTCACTAGTTCCATCTTTTCTTACTAGACAATTGAATTTTATTTAACCATTCTATGATCCTCATTAATTTCTCCGTCTTCTTCTGTGTATAACATATTTCTTTCAGACATACCATTGGTTTACAAAAACATTAAATTAATACTGTAATTTGTAAATGTTCCTCACTAGTTGTATCATAATGTATCCTAGGTATTATTTTAATCATTATCAAAATATGACATGCTCCATATTGGGAATGGTGGAATGGTTTCTGGTCCATTTCCATTAGTTATCCCACATTCTTAACAATACCAATACTAAAAAAATATAAATCTTATTAATACTAAATTTTATATATAAGTAAACTAAATATTAATATATACCAATAATGAAATAATTTCCCCCAATATCATTGAACGGTGATTGTGAAATTCTTTATTAGATATCATCAACTATTGGTGTAATGCACAATACCACTAACAGTTACCAAGTCTGTAATAGTATCCCCAAAATTGATTAATCACCATCTCATATAAGCACCCGTATTAGTAATATACAACACACCACATTTTTATAAACATAACAGTGTTGTTGTGTCAAGATAATAAAATTATACATTTCACATTTGTTCTTCTAGAATAGATGTTTTTATTTCCTTTTGTGTCAATAAAATTACACCCATTTTAAATATCATAATATAAAATGATTCCTTAGACGGCTTGAAATTGTACAAGTCCTCCATTTTTGTTCTCCCTTATATTATTCAAGAGATACTTTTGACATTAAATTCATAGAAATTTCTTTCCACTCAACCAAATTAAAAAGTAATTATTGATGGAACAATGTGATCTCATACATAACAATCCAAAGTGATATATTTCTTATAATATAATATTTAAACCATATTACCTAATAATTATTGAAATATATTCCAAAAAGAAGTATTTTATAAATTATTTTTATGAAAGTATTTCAATTCGGGTTTGATTGTATGCATAACACTTTGTAATGATTTCAAATTGGACCTAAAATACACATCTCAAAATTTAATCCAATACTTGTCATTCTTAGTCTCAAAAATTACAATAGGACTAGAAGTAATAGAAAATAACCTGATGAATACTATAAAAATCACTACACTATATAAATTAATGAATTATATGGGGTATCAAAAAATTACAATAAATAATGTTGATTATGTATATCATCATGTTGAAGCTCCAATGGAAGTCTCATGGCAAGGAATATAATGACCAATTGGAAAGGATAGGATGATACAGTGGGAGTTCCACATAATGTTCTAGTGGGAGTTACATAAGAAGATCTAGTGGGAGTTCCAATTGAAGGATGTTCCAGTGACTGTTCTACTGGATTCTCTAGTGGGAGTTCCAGTTGGAGTTATACTCTATTTTCTTGAGGCAATTATAGTAGACGTTTCATTGGAACTAGTTGGAGTCTTACTCGATAGATATAGTGGAATCTTCGGTGAGAGATTTTGTGAAATTTCTACTAGAAGTTCCAATATTTTCAAATATGATACAATGGAATTTCCCACTAGTGGATGTTTTCAGGGAACATCTGGTGGATATTCTCGTGAAATAAAAAGGCACAAAATTATCTTATGAATCCTATTATATTAACAAAAAATATTTTTTGGGGAATTTAAAAAATTACACTATATGATTGGAAGGATGAATATGAATGGAAGATCCCCATGAACATCCACTAGAACATGAATTGGATGATACCTTGTAACACCCCCCATAAGTTATACTAGATGTTCTACTTGAAAATAAAACCATGATGTCTTATTTAACATAGATATGCTCTAAAAATGGATAGTATTTATCCCAGTGGACATTTCAGATGAACCTCTATTGGATGTTCATGTGGTATAATATGACACAAAATTAACTTATGACTCCAATAATTTTTCATTAGATATTTTTTTTGTAGAATCCATAATTTACACTATACATTTGGAATGTTTTATATGACTGGAATATCAACAATAAGTTCCCATAGAATTATTACAAGAAGATCCACTGAAATATCCATTGGATTTTCAATTGGATTATTCCTTTAGAAACAAAACACAATTTTTTTTATTTATGATGGAATTTCACTATAATTTTTTAAAATAGTACCCATTAGATGTTTTAGTGGAACATCTAGTGGAAGTTTTAGTGGTATAAACCCATAGAAAAATCACTAATAAATCCTTTTTTATTTCACACCAACTATGTTTTTGGGGATTCTACATATTACACTATAGTTTTGGAAGGATTAATGTAAAGACCCGTATCTTGACGTACATGGACATTACATTACTTTTGCGGAATACTTAGTACATAACAAAAACACACACTAAAGGATCGTAATAGTTTAGTGTCTTTGGAAACTCGGAACGTAATCTTCTAATCTTGGTGAAAGATCTTCAATATCTCCCATAAAGATCTTCCCTTTTTTACCTAAAACCTTTATTTATATCCTGGGGAAAAGAAATCATAAAAGGGTGAGCTCAAATGCTTAGTAAGGGTATACAAAAGAAATAAAAATCATATCATATCTTTTTGAAAATCATAACCTGCAAAAGAGATTATAATATCTTAACATGGAACAAATCATAGAAGTGAAAATGAGATCACCATAATCATAACATGAAACTTGAAACTTTGTGGCATGCACACATAATCATGGAAAATCATTTCTTGTTAGTCATGACTCATTGCCAAGACTATCTTAGTGGACAAAGTCCCTTTCTGAACCGAGTTCACTCCTCATTTCAGTCCTGTATCACTGAACCGAAATAACCTTCCGTTCCAGCCATGTCTATCTCATGAGATATAAAATCATTACCCAATGCATTGGAGGGAGATATAGGTCCCACCCATCTTATAATGAATCCTTTCTTATGTGTGCCACATAATCATAAAACATACATCATCGCATAACACATGTAACAAAAATGGGATTCTTGAAACATCATGACATCATAAATCAATTCATATAAGATAAAGGAATTCATAAACATAATTCCATCACAACATAGTCAAATCAATGTAAAAATATGGATAGAAACAGAACCCTTTATTATCTTAGATGGAAAATAATTTTGATAAAACACTTGAATTGAATTCTTGAGGAAAATATCCTTTCTTCTTCAAAATCAATTTCTTTTCACAAAACATCATGCAATTTTAAAAGAAAGAGATTTTATTGAAAATAGTCATGAAATCTTTTAGAGGAAGCTTCATTAAAATAAGGATTTATAAAACAGTATAAATCCGTTCGTGCCGTATAAAAAAAACATTCTTCGTACTTTTGTCGGAAAAGTCAAAAAGTACCTCGTACGAAAAACGAAAAAAGATTCCTTTCATATCCTTTACAAAAAACTTACCGAAGGGTAAAATTGGATATAAACTACTGTAGAAGGATGGAAATAATATTACATATTGAGTAAACATGGATGTGGATGATAAAATACACCCCAGTAAATACTTACGAATAAACAATCTCGGATAAAAATGAGATTGTGATATTTCCCTTACCTTAGGTCCGACTTGCTTTGTAAGTGTCCGAACCTCCTGTATAATGATTTAAATCATGTTATTGACTTATTACAGAATCATATTCATTTTTATGATATCATATATGGTTCACTTATGACATTATATTACCCGTTCTTTTGTAAATTCCATGTTAAAGAAGCGTTTTGGGTAAAATCGTTTCATTTATCGTAGGTGTTTTGACTTGTTGTTCTTGACATCATTATTACTTATATCATGATTTAATTACTTCCAGAATATAAAATATGATTTATATATCATATATATTCAGTATATATATATATATATATATAATAGATAGATAAATAAAATGAAAAACACCGTTCATGGAGACGGTAGTCCGTACGTACGCATGAACGCTGTTTTTCTTTCCTTATTGTCTTGAAATGGAAGTAAGTAGACGACATACATATGTATATATATACATAAATACAGTAGCTTTATATTGTCATATATTTCATTATTATTTCTTATATATACATTATAATCATTCTTAAATGGTTAACATAGAGAATGAATCTCATCGCGTCGTGGAGACGGTAGTCCGTACGTACGCACGAGCGATGATATCATTTCTATAAATATTGAATTGAATTGGAGTGGATTATACAATATATCAGAATCAATATGATGTTGTAATAACTATGTATAGTTATTCTTTACACCATTATACCCATCCATGTAAGGTGGTGGTGGAAAATAGATTACACCACGGCGTGGAGACGGTATTCCGTACGTACGCACGCGCGGTGATTTCTTTTTCCGTAGGATGGATAGATGGTGAAATAGGGTTGTTTCATACTTATAATAACATATCAGTATATGAGTGATACTGATGTTATTACTTCATAATGAAACAACCTAAGAAGAAGAAGTGGAAGAAGAAATAAAGATGAAAGAATTGGTAACGGTAATTACCTCTTCTTTGAAGTGCCTCTTTGAGACCTCCTCTTAGGGCACTAAAATTGGTCTTTGAGGAAGACCAGAACCTCTAGGATTTTTTTAGGGAAGTGGAGAAGAGATTTTGGCAGGGGTTGGCCGAGCTTGAGTGCTCAAATTGGTGTGAGGAGGAGGGGGAGGAGGTGTCCTTTTATAGGGGAGGAGAGGGGCACCTTAGGAATTCTTAAAAATATTAATTTATAATAAATCTAACCCCACTTAAAAACCTCCAAAAATGACTCATATTCGAAGCTTAGATGAGATAGGGTTGTAATCTCATTAACCAATCAAATTTAGACATGTTTGGATCTTATTTTAAACCTTATCAATTAGATTTAACTCTAAGTTAAATAATTTAACTTTTACCGTGTCTTTTTGTTTTCTTTCATTATATGGTTAATACACTTACTATAACATGCCAAACGAACCCAAAATTGTTTATTATTAATATATATATCCTTATCTAAGTCATTTGTCCGAACCTTATATTTTTAGGAATAAAATAACAATTAATAATATAATATTTTATTTAAAAACTATTTTGTGTCAATTTTGACACTATTTGATATATGATTTTTGTGAAAGTCATAACAGAATTAAATGTTCGAACCAAGTTGATTAAATCAACATTAATATATCATAGTAACCTAGAAAATTAGTGGAATTCATAAAAATTCTCAAATTACATTTATTTTGGTGTTTATAACATCAATTATGTCAATATTTCATAAATAAGATAATTACTGCATCATCTTTGTGTCATAAATTAATTAAATTATTTGATGTCTAAAAATTACTAATAAAATACCATTATGTAGGAAATCTTTTTAGCTTTCTAATGAATATTTACAATCGAATTTATCTTATGTATAACCCCATATTAAAAATGTTTTAGTAAATAAACTTTGATTTTAACTCTTTTAACTCTTCTTTGAATTAAATAATAATAAATGTCCTAATCTAATCCAAGTGGGGCTAAATGATAATATTTTACACTTAAGGTTGTTTTTGGTCGAGATACACTTGTCCAATAGGATTAGGACTTGTGTTAGGGTAATATTAATATCATATTTACCCTTAGTTACCCTATTTACTATTAACCGTGGTAAAAAAAAGTAAAAAGTTACTATTCACCAAAAATTATTTTCATCTCATTGAACCACATTTTAGTCCTTGATATTAACCGTGTCTCTCGGATTTTCGAAATTCCATTCACAGAAGCGGTAAAATTAAGTTTTATGCAAAATTCAGTTTTTAACCTACCACTTAGTGGTTTCACTATTCATCAAAAATTGATGTTTTTCAGAAAAATGCCAAAATTTCACCCTAAGCTATAATTGATATTCCGAATTCAAAAATGATTTCTATTTTACAAAATTCACAACATATAAGTTGCATTAATTAATTTTATAATTAAATCCCGCTGTTAAAACAAATAGCGTGTTTTTAAGAAACAATATCTATCAAAAGATTGACACTTGTTTATGTCTAGTTTAAATGTGAAATTACATCCAATGACCAACATTGTATTAAATTGTAAAAATATATTCTAAATATACTTTAAAACCACTCAAATTAATGATTTATCACTATTAATTATTTCGATTAAAAAAGTTGTTTTTAATTATAATTTAGTAATTTTCACTATTCATCAGAATATGAAAGTTATCCGAAAAGTACCAAAATTTCACCTTAGGCTAAGTTCGAAACTCCGAATCCAAAAATAAAGTTCATTTTGAAAAATAAGATTTACTGGATTTCAAAAAGTGGTTATTACTATTCATAACGGCTAGTTTTAATAATATTTTTATAGCATATCGTTGTTTAGTGAAACTCGGTATTGCGTACTACAATGCTATCGAGGAAGGTCGCGATTGCGTGTAATGCAAGTCAAGTCAAGGATGTGTGTTGTGCAAGCTCCTTTTGGTGTAGCGTACAACACAAGACATTAATAAAATTAAAAAGAATATTTTTTTATAAAATCTTGGGCTGTTACATTCTACCCCCCTTAAAATGAATTTCTCCCTCGAAATTCGTCGGGGTTATAAATGGTTTACTATTTGAAAGTTTCTTTAATAGAAACCCACATCGTAAAAGGGAATAACAAAACTTGGCTTTAAAAACTAAAGTATGAAATGTAACGATTACCCAAATAAACTAATCACTGGGTTTCCACATAGGTGAAAATATGGATATGGAAGAGAAATCTAACCATCACGTTCTGATGGAGAGTGGTAGAGAACATGGCTATGGAAAAGCCAGTAATCACAAATCCATAAATTTGTGACGATCTAAGGTACCATCTGATTCATCAGGTATAAGATCACTAGGACAACATTTTTGGTTTTCAAGATCATTTCCCTAAATTTGAAAATTTGAATTAGAATAAATACTTACATTATTTTGATACAATATCACTGTTGTTCGTGCCTTGAACAATTTCCACTTCATCTCTTAAATAAATGAAGTTGAATTTATTATTCGTGAAGTGTTAGCAGATCATGTGATAGAATGACGGGTCATTCCATCTATCTCAAACAAAAGGTAAGCAAAAGTTATTAAATATACATAAGTCATTCTATAGTGAGATTAATCATATATAGTTCCTAAAATGGACTTATACTTCATATATCATACTGCTTAATATAATAAAACTAGTTTCTACTAAACAGGGACTTCCTGTAGGCCAGTGGTAGGCGATAAAGGCCAGTCGCACTTTGGTTGTGGGTTCGATTCCTACAGCCTTGTCCGAAGCGATGGGCTGTCGCCCATCCTGCAGGTTGTCCCTTTTTCTAAAACTACGTTACTATAACATCGAAAATCTTCTATCCTTAAACAATACTAACTTATGTCCAACATAATCCAGTCTAATATTTAGGCTTATACATAATACTGCAGTCCACTCTCATAATATAGTGACAACGATTACCAGAGATTTAATACTGTCGTTGATCCCCACATATCCTAAGATATGTCTTGTTGGTCACATTCCAAACATTCAAAGTCCTTAATCGTGTATTCTCTTGAATACCTTAGTGAAAAAATGAGTGCAGTTAAAAGTTAACACTTTCCACATACCAAAATCCTCAAAATTCTATATACTCAAACCATGATATCACTTAGTCCTTATATCAATCATGAGCTCATGAATACTATTAAACATTTCATTTTCTCATCTTCATTATGCGCATATCATCTTATTTCCAAAAAATATCTCAATCACTTTGAATACCACATCAATAAATATTGCAATACTCAATGATACAACATTATTTTGGAATCCCATTACATAAACACTTAATCATTCCACCACATCGTTGTCATATTCAACATTGCCAATAGTGATCGCATGTGATTTCCCTTTGTCCTTTGCCTTCAGTGGTTTCTCATGTTGATCATCACTAACCCTTGGATTAGGGCAATTATTAGCATAATGCCCCATTTCCTTGCACTTGAAGCATTGAAGTGTTGGTGGTGCGTTCTCTGCAGTGTTTGCTTTATTCACATCATTAGAAACCCGTTTTCCATTACTTCGACACTCAGCTGCTCGATGACCTTCTTTTCCACACTTAAAACATTTTCTAGTTCCTTTAAGACAATCTCCACCATGCTTCTTTCCACACTTTGTGCATAAGGAAACATTCATCTTCTTTTCACCATTATTCTGAGATTTCTCCTTGAACTCCAACTTTCGTTTCTTGTCAAAACCATGAGATGGATATGAAACACCAACTTCCATTTCTACCTTGATAGCACAACGCACAATTTCTTCATAGCTACTGAAGTCTCTTATAGCTAATGCCCTTCGAAGACTTGGTTTTAAGCCACAGAAAAATCGATCAACTTTACTTTCAGGTTGGATGATAATTCCAGAAGCATACCTTGCAAGTCTTGTAAAATTTGCTTCATAGGTACCAACAGATTCATCGTCCCTTTGCTTCAGTTCAAGAAATTCTTTCTCCATCTTTGTTCGAAGAATACGAGGGAAGTACTTACTGAAAAACAAGTTCTTGAACTCGTCCCATTCCATGGACTCAATTTCATCTCTTGGCCTCGTATTCTTGATAAGATTCCACCATTGATCAGCTTCACCTTCCAAACGATATACTGCTAAGATGACTTTATCATGTTCAGAACATTGAAGAACTGAAAATATCTTTTCAGTAGTACTGATCCATTGTTCAGCCACAAGTGGATCAGAAGACCCACTGAATGAAGGTGGACGTTGCCTCATGAAGGACTCAATAGAATATTGTTCCCTTCTCTGCTCATTTGGAAGTCCAGAATGATTCATAGCTTGTGTAATTATAGCAATAAGATTTTGCACTCCATCTCCCATAACATTTGTTTGTTCAGGAGGGCAATCATTGCATTGTCCATTGCATTGATCAACACGGTTCCTTTGGGTTCCAGCCATCGTCTAAAACCCAAAAAGAATAGTGTGAGAGGCAAAAATCATGCTAGGGAAAACAACATAATAAAGGGGGAGTACCTTCAATATCCAACATCTTAGGTTAAATTCTAAGATCGTTACCGTAGTTCTAGGACTATATCCTATACGTATACTTATCCTTAGGGACATCCCTAGACATAGCTTAGAAATATCTCTAGGGATCTCACTAACGTTTTCGCATCCTAGTTTCCAAAGGTTGACTAAACCTCCCTCTGATACCAACTGTAAAGACCCGTATCTTGACGTACATGGACATTACATTACTTTTGCGGAATACTTAGTACATAACAAAAACACACACTAAAGGATCGTAATAGTTTAGTGTCTTTGGAAACTCAGAACGTAATCTTCTAATCTTGGTGAAAGATCTTCAATATCTCCCATAAAGATCTTCCCTTTTTTACCTAAAACCTTTATTTATATCCTGGGGAAAAGAAATCATAAAAGGGTGAGCTCAAATGCTCAGTAAGGGTATACAAAAGAAATAAAAATCATATCATATCTTTTTGAAAATCATAACCTGCAAACGAGATTATAATATCTTAACATGGAACAAATCATAGAAGTGAAAATGAGATCACCATAATCATAACATGAAACTTGAAACTTTGTGGCATGCACACATAATCATGGAAAATCATTTCTTGTTAGTCATGACTCATTTCCAAGACTATCTTAGTGGACAAAGTCCCTTTCTGAACCGAGTTCACTCCTCATTTCCGTCCTGTATCACTGAACCGAAATAACCTTCCGTTCCAGCCATGTCTATCTCATGAGATATAAAATCATTACCAAATGCATTGGAGGGAGATATAGGTCCCACCCATCTTATAATGAATCCTTTCTTATGTGTGCCACATAATCATAAAACATACATCATCGCATAACACATGTAACAAAAATGGGATTCTTGAAACATCATGACATCATAAATCAATTCATATAAGATAAAGGAATTCATAAACATAATTCCATCACAACATAGTCAAATCAATGTAAAAATATGGATAGAAACAGAACCCTTTATTATCTTAGATGGAAAATAATTTTGATAAAACACTTGAATTGAATTCTTGAGGAAAATATCCTTTCTTCTTCAAAATCAATTTCTTTTCACAAAACATCATGCAATTTTAAAAGAAAGAGATTTTATTGAAAATAGTCATGAAATCTTTTAGAGGAAGCTTCATTAAAATTAGGCTTTATAAAACAGTATAAATCCGTTCGTGCCGTATAAAAAAAACATTCTTCGTACTTTTGTCGGAAAAGTCAAAAAGTACCTCGTACGAAAAACGAAAAAAGATTCCTTTCATATCCTTTACAAAAAACTTACCGAAGGGTAATATTGGATATAAACTACTGTAGAAGGATGGAAATAATATTACATATTGAGTAAACATGGATGTGGATGATAAAATACACCCCAGTAAATACTTACGAATAAACAATCTCGGATAAAAATGAGATTGTGATATTTCCCTTACCTTAGGTCCGACTTGCTTTGTAAGTGTCCGAACCTCCTGTATAATGATTTAAATCATGTTATTGACTTATTACAGAATCATATTCATTTTTATGATATCATATATGGTTCACTTATGACATTATATTACCCGTTCTTTTGTAAATTCCATGTTAAAGAAGCGTTTTGGGTAAAATCGTTTCATTTATCGTAGGTGTTTTGACTTGTTGTTCTTGACATCATTATTACTTATATCATGATTTACTTACTTCCAGAATATAAAATATGATTTATATATAATATATATTCAGTATATATATATATATATATAATAGATAGATAAATAAATTGAAAAACACCGTTCATGGAGACGGTAGTCCGTACGTACGCATGAACGCTGTTTTTCTTTCCTTATTGTCTTGAAATGGAAGTAAGTAGATGACATACATATGTATATATATACATAAATCCAGTAGCTTTATAATGTCATATATTTCATTATTATTTCTTATATATACATTATAATCATTCTTAAATGGTTAACATAGAGAATGAATCTCATCGCGTCGTGGAGACGGTAGTCCGTACGTACGCACGAGCGATGATATCATTTCTATAAATATTGAATTGAATTGGAGTGGATTATACAATATATCAGAATCAATACGATGTTGTAATAACTATGTATAGTTATTCTTTACACCATTATACCCATCCATGTAAGGTGGTGGTGGAAAATAGATTACACCACGGCGTGGAGACGGTATTCCGTACGTACGCACGCGCGGTGATTTCTTTTTCCGTAGGATGGATAGATGGTGAAATAGGGTTGTTTCATACTTATAATAACATATCAGTATATGAGTGATACTGATGTTATTACTTCATAATGAAACAACCTAAGAAGAAGAAGTGGAAGAAGAAATAAAGATGAAAGAATTGGTAACGGTAATTACCTCTTCTTTGAAGTGCCTCTTTGAGACCTCCTCTTAGGGCACTAAAATTGGTCTTTTAGGAAGACCAGAACCTCTAGGATTTTTTTAGGGAAGTGGAGAAGAGATTTTGGCAGGGGTTGGCCGAGCTTGAGTGCTCAAATTGGTGTGAGGAGGAGGGGGAGGAGGTGTCCTTTTATAGGGGAGGAGAGGGGCACCTTAGGAATTCTTAAAAATATTAATTTATAATAAATATAACCCCACTTAAAAACCTCCAAAAATGACTCATATTCGAAGCTTAGATGAGATAGGGTTGTAATCTCATTAACCAATCAAATTTAGACATGTTTGGATCTTATTTTAAACCTTATCAATTAGATTTAACTCTAAGTTAAATAATTTAACTTTTACCGTGTCTTTTTGTTTTCTTTCACTATATGGTTAATACACTTACTATAACATGCCAAACGAACCCCAAATTGTTTATTATTAATATATATATCCTTATCTAAGTCATTTGTCCGAACCTTAGATTTTTAGGAATAAAATAACAATTAATAATATAATATTTTATTTAAAAACTATTTTGTGTCAATTTTGACACTATTTGATATATGATTTTTGTGAAAGTCATAACAGAATTAAATGTTCGAACCAAGTTAATTAAATCAACATTAATATATCATAGTAACCTAGAAAATTAGTGGAATTCATAAAAATTCTCAAATTACATTTATTTTGGTGTTTATAACATCAATTATGTCAATATGTCATAAATAAGATAATTACTGCATCATCTTTGTGTCATAAATTAATTAAATTATTTGATGTCTAAAAATTACAAATAAAATACCATTATGTAGGAAATCTTTTTAGCTTTCTAATGAATATTTACAATCGAATTTATCTTATGTATAACCCCATATTAAAAATGTTTTAGTAAATAAACTTTGATTTTAACTCTTTTAACTCTTCTTTGAATTAAATAATAATAAATGTCCTAATCTAATCCAAGTGGGGCTAAATGATAATATTTTACACTTAAGGTTGTTTTTGGTCGAGATACACTTGTCCAATAGGATTAGGACATGTGTTAGGGTAATATTAATATCATATTTACCCTTAGTTACCCTATTTACTATTAACCGTGGTAAAAAAAAGTAAAAAGTTACTATTCACCAAAAATTATTTTCATCTCATTGAACCACATTTTAGTCCTTGATATTAACCGTGTCTCTCGGATTTTCGAAATTCCATTCACAGAAGCGGTAAAATTAAGTTTTATGCAAAATTCAGTTTTTAACCTACCACTTAGTGGTTTCACTATTCATCAAAAATTGATGTTTTTCAGAAAAATGCCAAAATTTCACCCTAAGCTATAATTGATATTCCGAATTCAAAAATGATTTCTATTTTACAAAATTCACAACATATAAGTTGCATTAATTAATTTTATAATTAAATCCCGCTGTTAAAACAAATAGCGTGTTTTTAAGAAACAATATCTATCAAAAGATTGACACTTGTTTATGTCTAGTTTAAATGTGAAATTACATCCAATGACCAACATTGTATTAAATTGTAAAAATATATTCTAAATATACTTTAAAACCACTCAAATTAATGATTTATCACTATTAATTATTTCGATTAAAAAAGTTGTTTTTAATTATAATTTAGTAATTTTCACTATTCATCAGAATATGAAAGTTATCCGAAAAGTACCAAAATTTCACCTTAGGCTAAGTTCGAAACTCCGAATCCAAAAATAATGTTCATTTTGAAAAATAAGATTTACTGGATTTCAAAAAGTGGTTATTACTATTCATAACGGCTAGTTTTAATAATATTTTTATAGCATATCGTTGTTTAGTGAAACTCGGTATTGCGTACTACACATGCTATCGAGGAAGGTCGCGATTGCGTGTAATGCAAGTCAAGTCAAGGATGTGTGTTGTGCAAGCTCCTTTTGGTGTAGCGTACAACACAAGACATTAATAAAATTAAAAAGAATATTTTTTTATAAAATCTTGGGCTGTTACAATTAATATGACTAGTATATCCCCTAGAAACTCCATTGGGACATCTAGTGGAGGATCCACTAGAACATCCACTAGAACATCA
The DNA here is from genome assembly GCA_963277665.1 of Viscum album. Taxonomy (NCBI): domain Eukaryota; kingdom Viridiplantae; phylum Streptophyta; class Magnoliopsida; order Santalales; family Viscaceae; genus Viscum; species Viscum album. The sequence continues at coordinate 614,809,773 of OY728162.1, forward strand.
AATAACAACATGATTTGTTTACTTAAGGTGGATTTGTACAAACATATGGTAGAATAGATCCCTAAGGATGTTCTTGTGGAACCTCTAGTGGAACCTTCAATGGATGTTCAAAATGTATAATACCAAAAACAAGGGATAATTAATACATTAATATTTCACTATAAATATTTTTTTTCAGAAATAAATCATTACACTATTGGTTTGGAAGGTTTAATATGACTAGAATTTCTTCATGGAAAAAAAATTACGAGTTAATAGCTTTACAATGAAATTGTGTAGAATATATTCTAGTGGAAGTTCAACTAGAACCTTCAATAGATGTTTAAGTGGTATAAAAAACTGAAAATTCACTAATGAATCCTGTAATATTTCAATGAAAATGTTTTTTTTGACATTCTAGGATTGGAAGATTGATGAGTGGTACTTCCACAAGAAGTTACACTATATAATCAACTAGAAGATCCAATATAATTTTAACTAGATGATCCAAGCGTTTTTCAATTGGTACATCCCTTGGTTGTTCCATTGGAAGTTCATCTTTTATTTTCACTAGACCTTCCCTAGAATTCATGTTATTGGCGGTTTTTGAGGATCCTTTAGTGGAGGTTCTAGTGAAACTTCTAGTGGATATTCCAATGGAAACACAGGTGGAAATTCGAATAGAACCTCTAGTGTATGTTTTTTAGGATTTTCTAGTAACACATCTAGTGTAATTTCCAGTGAAAACTCCATGGGGAATAATATAATAAACCCTCAAATATTATAAAATGGGATAATTTCATTGGCAGCTTTAGAAAAAAAGATAATGGAATATTCTTGATTAGAGTTGAAAATGGATTCTTTTTCCTCTGGTCACATTGTATGTTGGGAATTTAAAATCAGAAAATTGGAGTTTTTTTAATTCAGAACTGATAAGAACATATCCATGAGATAAATTTACTCATATGAGAGTAGTATTAAAAAATCAATCATAAAAATAGAATAAATAGTTTTTCAGAAATGGAATAGAAAATTTCAAATACATACTTATGAATAAATTGATATTATATGCCACCTTCATCAGCCATTGGTTCCTATTTTTTACAAAAAAGAATATCGAGGACTTAGCCGAAACACCACCATTTTCAAGCGGTTCTCAAATAAGATAAAGCACACCATTTCATTGGATGAGTCATGGGAAGACCACAATACTAGCTACTGTGGATTCATCACTGCTACCATTATCATCAGAATCCCTGAAGTTGTTTCCAGAGTAGCATGATTCTTTGTTGTCTCCAAAGTTACTGATTTTTGGGTTTCACTATTTTCACTATATCAAAAGATGATCTATCTCAAAGGAAAAATAGTTTACATATTTAAATGTTAGATATGCCTTGATGAAATGATCTGAAAACTGAAATTATAATATAACACATGTTATTATCCCAGGGATTTACTAGAATATATAGTTAAAGGGTTAACCGGAGACAATGTCGATCCAAAAATATAGTAGATATAGGATGATAGGTGGAATATGAGAGAACTGACCCATGTGGAAACTCTATTTGATGGTTATGGGAGTGAATAAATGTGACTAACCATCCTATTATGGCACAAGGGGTCCTCAGACACCAATCTATCCTGGTAGATGGATTTTTGTACATAATCACTTATTAATGTCTATTTGGTCCATGGATTCGATTTTCGAGGAAGGTTTTTAGGTTAACATTCATACTAATATAAATGGTGTCAATAAATTCTTTCCATTCATCACCCACCTAAGACACATGAAATCTGCTGCTACAGACTCTTGAAATCACTGGGCCACTATGAAAATCATTGGAGAACCACAGTGGCAGTCCTAAGGAAGCTTTGTAAATTTCATCTTAGTTTAAAGACCAACACAGAAGAGGTTTTTTCCTTATGATATTGAAAATAAATATGACAATATTGGAGATGATCATCCACACCATGGCCCATCTTGATGTGTCAGGGTTTCTTATTGGTCAAAAATTATAAGATGCATTATCCGATAGAGGTAATCCTACACAGATTCTATGATGCAAAACATAACTGATACACCCAAAGAACTATACTATGATGTGTGAGGTTTTAAAATCGAAGTAAGAATGAATATAGATAATGCAGTGGATGCAGTCATAGCCTCATACAGTACCTCATGGCCATAAAATCCATGAAATGTATTACTACAGAAATATCCAACACACCATAGTGTTTCAGTTACAACATTCATTAAATACTGAAGGACCTTATAATATACATGTCCATATATCTCCCCACATGTGTTTTAAATAAAAACATTAATATTATTTGGAACACCCAATAAATATTGATTTTAAAAAAACCCTAATTCATGGAGAAGACCATCCAAGATAGAATTCTGACATATTCCACTATATAAAAAATCCCAATGTGGGATAAGATAATTAAAATTACATTACAGAGACTTATATGGGATAATTCAAGGTAGTTTTTTCACTAGAAATAGAGATATGAAACTACTTTTGAGAGGAGTGAGAAAATATACATAAAGGTGGACGTTGGAAAAATTTCCACACAACGCCGTGGAGGTTTCCATTGTTAATGTATGAGGTAGCAGGGATATCTCAAATAGATTTTTGATGTGACAGTGGAGGAGTCATATTTTAGTAACTGTAATGATATATAGATGGGAATTGTCTTGTAAAATGTTAATTATTATGTTGTAATTTTGAATTAATATTTCAGTATCAATGTTGGGTATATATTTTATCATTTCATAAAATATTGATTTTAAAACTAATTTTATTCCTCTCACAGGGAAATAATAATCATTTATATTTATTGAGATTATATTATGGATTAATATATTCTAAATGAATAGGGGAGTTTGATTAAATGTTTAAGTATCAAAATATTTTTAAATTAATATCACATAAACTTATGAAAAAAAATCCCCCAAATGCATAGAGAAATCCATGTATGATAAGATAGAAACCTCAAAGTTATAATGGGTTGTGGGAGTGTGATCTCCAAACATTATATCTCCTCCTATTTTGGGATAATTCATAATGCATTATTTTTTTTATAAAACCTCAAAAGAGGCCCCACCGAATTTAGATTGTTCTATCTATTTATGAGAATCTATGATATATAATCCCTGGAATATCATTGTTAATAGAAACTAATGAAAACATATCCTCATTATCAACTCACTTATATTAATTTTTTATTTTCATTTTTGAGTCAGTCCATCACACACATATCTAATGTAGTTTGTAAATTTCATATTATTTTTTTGACAACAAGCTTAAATAATTCAATCCCTATAAACCTTTTCCTTATGGGATCAATCCCATACAATCATTATTCTATTCATTAGTAGTTAATATATTCAAGTTTATATAAATTTTTATTTTAACATAACTGAAAAATGTACATACTCCCTTAGGGGGCATCAAAAATGGCTCCATTTTCTAGGTACTAGGGGTTTATAAATTATTAAACTAGAAAACACATTTTCCCCCAGCATTTCTATTTTTTAATCTAAATTTTTTCTATTTATATTTTTATTTTCATTACACGCTCGTTGTTTTTTGTGAGCTCTCTATAAAAATGAAGGATAAAATATAGTATCTGATAAGTAATAAATATTTCTAACCTCTCACTATTATGTAAAAAAGTAAAGAGGAAAATACAATACTCAGAATGGGATCTCTAATCAAGATACCCACAATTACACTGAACTTGGGAAACCTCCCACCAAATCATATTATTTGAGTTAAAAAAGGTGATAAAAATTCTTAAGAATATGGATAAAATGGAAAATAGATTAATGGTTCAAAATATAGAGGAATCCCACATTGAAGATCCTTTAGAATTCACAAAATATATTCTGACCATATCCAAGGTAAGTCATTTTTTTATTATTTTTCTCACTTTTCCATGAAGAATACATAATTAAGTGTTGAGGAGGATGAATAAAAAAAATATCACTCAAATGTTATAAGATAAGGAAAATTTTTGAGGAAAAGATGAGACATACCAAAATTTTAAATGATTTATAGGATATTTTGGATGAGAAAACACATGGTAATGAAAAAGGAAAATTGGATTCTATAATTTTAATATTAAGATAAAAATGTGATGCATAAAAACCACTAAAAGAAGAAATATGTGAATTTTAACAGTGTTTTAGACAACCTATGAGATATTTCATTAATTATTATGGCCTTATAACTCTTCTTGGAATCATTCTCATGAACAATAAGAAGAATAAGTGGTTTTTAAATGGATGAAAGGAATAAGTTCTAAATTGAATTTCTCATAATGATAAAATACATTAATTATGAGATAGTTGGATTGATTATCTACCCATTTTATGTATCCTAATTGGTAATTTCAATCTTAATTACTAAATAATTTAAATTTTCCACAGCAAACCCATTTTTTATTTTTTTCATTATTAGGTTAGGATTTCATTTTTATAATTTTTTTAAACCCTACCATGAATTAATGTACCTTATATACATGTACCATGTGAATTTAGTATTTTATCATTATCTATTAGTCCATTAATCCCTTGAGAGTGAGGATCTAATGAGGAAATAAAAGGGAAATCAAGTGAAGGAGAGATTCAAATGTCTAGAGGAATATAATATTATATTTTAGTATTCAGTATTACCCCATAATGTTCTATTGAAAAGTAAAAAATTCCTTCCCACACTAGTAATAATGTTTTAGTTTTGATCAATGATACAAATGATTCAGTTAGGAACCCCCATGGTGGATTGTTTAAATTAAAAAATTGTTGTAATTAAATGAATAATAGGGGGAATTAGATTATTAGAGTGATTCATGAGATTTTAAAATAAATGAATCATTTATTATTTGTTAGAAAATTATTTCTAAAAATTTCCTTTCAATATTCAATTATTTTATTTTCATAAGATATTTTTGATTGTTTTATTATAATGAAACATTGAATGAGTGATTATATTTAATTAATTACTCACATTACTGATATGTATCTATGAAATAGTATTTCATATTCTTATTTGTAAATTTCATGAGAGAACATTGGACATGCAACCTACTAAAATTTTATTGTAATCTTATCAAATCATATCATGTAAAAATTAAATAAAGAAATGATTAAGGGATTTTTTATTTGATCCACTACCTATGAGACCTATCTTAAATTAATCCACCACTTATCTCTAGTAGTAAATGAATGGATTTATTTAGGAATAACCAACATTCAAACCAATTTATCCATTCCCACATTTACTCTACTATTTTCATAATTGTTAAACGTAATTTGTGGTGGGATGATTAATTTAAGGAAAAAGTGTTATTTTTTTCATAAGAGTATGTATTTGATTTTAAATTATATTTTAGAAATAAGGTTCATTTCAAATTCACGTTATTTATAATTCTCCCATAAAAATGGAATAACATTGGGTTGGATTATGGAGGGTAAAAAGACACCATTACATGACCAAATATTTTTACTATTTGTGGTTTGGTGTGGATGTAAGACTATTCCTGGATCAATTCTCAAAAGATAAATCAAATAAAAAAAAGAAAAATATAAGGCTAAAACATTCAATGTTCTTTAATTATTAGTGTCCTAACTTAAATCATGGGATATGGGGAATGATTTTAATTTTTCTGGTTATACTTTCATTACGTTTACATTATTTTAAATTTTTAACACACATAGCTTATCCTTTTTTTTGGAGAATAATTTTATACATAAATTTAATACCATCCCATTAACATTATAATCATTTGTCCATATTTCAATGTACTATTTTTTTTAGTGAAATAACTCTCTACTATGTGAACAAATTAGATAATTTTAAAATTCATTGGTTTTGTGCAGATACTCCTAGTATGTGGAAAATGTAATATAAATTTATCCATTATTTATGAAAGAAGAGAAAGAATTGTGAGGTATTTCCCAACATGAAATGTTATTGATGATTAATAAAAAGGATTCAATGTTATAGATGTTAATCCTCACCATTGTTCATTGTAATTTAAATTCCATATGTCTAGTGATGGTTTTGAATCATGTTTTATATGTGAAACATGAAATTATTTTTCCCACATTGAATTATTTCTAGTACAGTAATCATGAATTTTAAAATTTATTATAGTGTAGATTTTATTTTTAAATATTTATTTAATATATATTCTTTAAGATTTCAATATTTAAATATGGGGGATTTTATGACTTTATAATTTTTTCATAAATTTTATAAAACTAATATGATTGATGTCATTATTTTTAATTGTAAACACTGATCTTTTAATTATTCATTTTCATATATTATATTTATATTTTAAATAAAATTACAAAAAAATAAATTAAAAGGATTATTTTTTTATTTTTTTATTTGATTTAATATATTATGTGTGATTTGTAGGATGAAATGGAAATAGAGAAGGATAGGATTACATAAAAATGGTACATCACAAAATTTCCACAACCTATGGAATTAAATCCCTTTATAATGCCTATGAGGAGCTTCTTTCCATGCAATCCCATAGAAAGGGCATGAGTATATAAAAGATGGTTGAGGGAAGATGAAACAGGATAAAATCGGTGCATGTGAAATCTCTGTGTGATAGTGGGATGAGAAACTCACTGAGAAGATCCAGTCTAGAATGTTTTAGGGGGTTCTCGAGACGCCATATGACTTATAAAATGGCTTCAGAGGTGATATAACTGATTAAGGATTAGAAATTACTCTATAGTTTTGAGGATGGAAGCATGTTTGTTCTAGGTAAAATTCATATTAACATTAAAATGTCTCTCAATCCACCCCATGTGTCCCCCTCTTTATACACACCGTATCCCCCACTTCCACCCCTCGATGTCATTGGGACTCCCTACAAATCACTAATGGAGAACAATGGGATCATCAGGGAAGTTAAATATCAATCAAAACATTGCTATTATGAACATAAATAATCTGGAATCAAAACTAGATCATGATGTGGCTACACCACTGAAATATCTACCACACCATAGTGTTTCACTTACATCATAATTGAAATACAAAATGGTCTTGCTTAATTCACACAAATAATATATTCCACATGCGATTTAGATAAAATACTGAAACATAGAGGCCTTAACCAATAAAAATGGATTTCAAACACTCGCTAGTACATTGAGATGACCTAGAAAATATTTTAATTATATGAGGAAGAATAATGGAGATTATTGGCTGGTTAATTAAATGATAGTATAATGAAAATATGGGAAATTATAATTCAAATTAAAATTAAATATAATTCCATGAGTTAATTTACTAACTATTATCATATATGAACAGTGATATAACATTATAACACCAAGATGATAGAAAATAAATAATGATGGAGGGGATCCCAGGACAATCCTCCCCACAAGGCCGGGGAGGTTTCCCTTTCTATTATGGTTGGTGGTAGGGAGATCTCAACCCAAAATAAATATTTAGTGAGGAATATTCCTCTTTCACCAATCATGCTTACACGTAGATATGTTTTTTATCTTATTTTTTATTCATATTTTTTTAATGAATTTATGTTATATGATTTAAATTTTCTTAAATGTTTTTAGAACTAATTTTATTCCTCTCCATTGAATACAATAATCATTCATATTATCTAATAGATTAATTATAATTAAATTACTAGTTGATGGAGATGGGATTATGATTAAAAGGACGAGTATCAATACAAATTTAAATTAATATCACATTGAATTCAAATATCATATACATAAATGCATAGTGAAAGAAATGAACTTTTGAGGATGAAAAAAATTTTGATAAAATGATGTTAGAGGGCATGATCTGGACTTATGTTCTTCTTAAATTGTGGGATAATCCATCATACATCTATATTGGTTTGCGAACATTGAAAGATATGAAAGTATATATAGATTGTTATATCCACTGATAAGAAAATCGGAAGGAAACTCAATCAAATATCACAAAAAATAAAAACATATGAAAAACTATCGTTTTTTCCACCCACATACCTTCAACCACATTTTTTATATTTGAGTCAATGAAACACTCAGATCTCTAAATTATGTTATTATTCTATTTTGACATAAAATTTTGCAAAAAAATAAAAAATAAATACATAATTATTAATAACCTTTTCTTCAAGAAATAAATTTCATCAAATCACTATTATATTCATTAGTCATTAGTATATTAGGATGAATAAATTTTTTATGTTGACATCATGTGGAGAATTAATTTTTCTCTAAAAAAATGTAAATTGTCAAAGGGTTAAGGTTTTAAATATTATTATCACAATTCACCACCTTTCATGTTAATCAACATTATTAGAGATAAATAATGTGGAAATATTATGTTATCTCAAAATTTTATTCAGAAACTAATTTGGAAATGCAGATGAGTATATTGCATTTCATTTCTTTGAGATATATTAAATATTCATAACAAATAAAATAATTTAAATTGAATGTTTCAATAATTTCATTAAATTGTCGTATGTAAATGATTGAGAAGAACTAAAATCACAAAATTTTATCAATATATTGGATTAAATAAGAACAGCACCACTCACTATCATTGTTTCTCTCTTAAACTAATCAAGAAATAAAACTCTATTATTTATAGTAATAGTTTGATAATGTGGTCTTCCAATAGCATGGGTATTATCCAAAAAATGAGTCTATATATATTATAAACCCATTTATCATCTACACCCCGAAAAATGAGGTCCATCTTCCTGGGAGGAATCTTCATGAGTATTATATCACTATTGTATGAAGGATACAACATTTATTTCGGGAGAAGGGTTGAATTTTATAAATTATTAATGATTTCCAAAATTCCATCTTAAATGGAAACCTAGTTGGGTGGATTTTAATGTGGAACTATAATCCCCAGATCTTCCACACTGATAAATAATAATAGATCATGCATTGAAGGTGGTAGTTTCTAGGATCTTTCATGAGTTCTATAAACCATCATTAAAAACTCTTCTATTTTCATAACGCATAGTTTTTTTCACATATAGGTAACTACAACCCAAATTATACATTGGTGTAAAATATATCATCATTTAAATCCATTCAGAATCAACCTATACCATCAAGTCTCATTCAACAATCTTTGATTATGTCAGGTTATTCAAAAGAAAAAAAAGATTGTATGTTAGGAGAAAGATCCATTTTAAAATATTATGAATTTTCTTTTTCTTTAGAAATGATATGTTGTTAAAAACATATTCTTAGGGAGTATTTATAGGAAAACATAATATTTTTTTATCAACTTTATTATGGGAAAATATACCAATGTAAAATCTCATTCTATTATGTCTTTGTAGAAAGTTGGGGTGGAAATCATATTGAAATCCTACCACTCTTGGTTCTCATATTTTTTAGACTAAATGAATAACTCCATAAAATTTTGATACAGATTATTGGTATAATAAAATCATGTTTTACATTATTATATTCCAAGGAATCAGGTATCACAAAGTTACTCTCCATTATTTCTATCCAATCTGGGTATTGTTGGGGATAATTTATTCCTCAGAATGAGGGAGGATTATGATGAACTAATTCATGAGATTGATCTTTATCAAAAACTAAACGTACATATTTAGCATGAGAAGGGACTAGTTACACTCACTAGTTCATTTATAAGTCCATTTTTACCATTTATTCTCTATGACTCTATTCTACACCTTGATTAACCACTTCAAAATTATCCACAACTCCTTCTAGATGATTTATAGGAAGTCAGCAAAGGGGAATAATACTCTATGAAACGAAAAAATTGAATCCATTAAATTGATAATCAATAGTTTATTAGAATAATAGACATTCATGAAAATGTCAATTATTCCATAAATACATGATCACATCAAAACTCACCCTTCGAAAATAACAAGGAATGTTTTCACCATAAGAAACCATTATCCTACCCTAAATGTAACAGAAAATATAATCCAAAAACATAATAGAATTCTTATAATACTCTTGAAAAACAAGTCCAGGTTCTAAAATTGGGAATAAAACACTTCTTCACATCCTCCACATGATCCCTGACATTCATATCACATGTATACATTACTCGAGAAATAATATAAACTAAATCTGAGACCTGATACTATTCATTCATGATGAAAACATAGAATCCCCTACACTGGGAACCTATGATATCCCATGGGAATGGATTTTACCAATGAATTCAATACATGGATATGAACGAAAATCCTAGAATGAAATAACATGATACAAAATATTTATGAACATAAACAGACACAGATAAAAATGTAGAAAAAAACTAAAACACAAGGGCATAATATTAACCACATATAACAATATTAATATCAGTAAATATTATCAACTGAAAAAATATACCAAAAAACATGAGATTAGAAGATAATGTGGAGATTCAATTCTGGTCTAACAACCACAAATAAAAAAAATATTAGTTAATCAAACCCTTTCGAAATGGGCATCTACTCCCCACCATGACACCATAAAAAACATATGATCCCTTAGTGGGAATAAATATTGAAACTAGGTGGTGAATATTTTTATCATTATCATAAAAAACGTTATATATAAAAGCATTTGGTGTATATATGGCATGACCTCAACATTCCCATTTGGATTCCATGATATCTTTCAAGAGTAACTCTTTCGATAAGAACAAAAATATTATAGTTTCAAATCAGGGTACAAGAGTATAATATTTTTAACATTTAATTTTAATGAAATCAAACAACATGAGTATAAAAATTAAACATAAATTTGTATTTTGTATAAATAAATATGTTATAAATAATAATGATGGGATGTCCCTATGGTATCTATGATCTAGGGAACCCTAGAGTCCTTATAACATCATTTAATTTTGGATTCCAAAACAATTCTACGTGCAATCCACTTAAGAGATCATGCCCTAGTCTAATAGAGTTATTTTACAGATCAGATTAAATGACCTAGAACTAACAATAAAAAAGTTCATTTATGTGCCTAAAAGTTTGGTTCCATCCATCTAAGGAAAAACAGACCTAATTTTTACGTATAATATTCTTTTTTAGCACAACATAGTCCAAAGTGGTACTTAATTTGTGACGTCACAATAAAACACCAATGTTCCAATGTTTCATAACCTTTCTCAACATGTCAAATCCTAATATTAAATTATTATTCATTTTCAAACGGTTTATTTTGTCATTAAATCATGATTATTTTTAACTTTTAAATTAAAAATTAAGCCATAGAAGGAATTTTACCCTTCCAAACACATAGAAAGCATTTAACAAAATAATAAAATACATAATATTCTATAAAAACTACCATAACATATTTTAGAATAAATGAAAAACATTGTATAGATAATATAAATCATTATCGATTCATCAAATTGGGGTATTGGATGAAACCACCATCCATAATCACATAATGTTATAGACAATCAATGAAATCCACAGAATATGAGGAAAAGGGATCCCAAATGAAATGAAAACATAACTAAAAAACCAATATCACTACATTCAATGAATCTTTAACAATTTATATCCATGGACAATTATATAAATCTATGAAAAAAAAGAATATGGACCATGTGGAATGGTTGATATAATATTACATGGTAATTTCTTGATGGAATTTCAGATATCCCAAAAAAATAAACACTAAGGAGGTTGGGGGAATAAAATTGTTCCAATGTAGGTCTGAGGGCGTCACATGGGGAAATTAAATGGGGGATATATGTTTTAAATTTGTTAAGAGAAAAGTGGTCTTTTCTAAAAAAATGTTTTTTTATTATTGCTACACTGTTTGGTAGCATGATTTTCAAAATTATGTGATAACTGCTAGAGTGGAACTGAACACACCTTGGTAGTTTTGTGGTTCAGTCACATCATTTTGAAAACTACTACCCAACCATACATATCACATCTAATAAGAACATGTATAGTTTTCATGGTCATTCACATGGTCATTCTTAATTGTTCACAAACTTGGATTCTGAAATTTTCTCAAATTTTCATAAAATATCTACATAAAACACCAAAGTGTGATATTTAATAATAATATTTAATAAATAATAACATTTTTCACAAAAAAGAAACTCTACGTGTGAATGAGTATATAAGGAATGATTTTTCTTCCAAATTAGTGCCATGATGTTGAAAAGATCCTATAAATATTAGGCTTAGTTTTTATCCCCAGAAGAATGCATGTGGAGATGATGAATAATTCACACTCCATTTGTTGAGATCTTTACCATGGTCTTAAAAATATTTTCTATGAAACTCAATCTAATTGTTAGTGGCATGAGATGTTGAAGAATTGTTTTTCTTATGATACATTACTTGTTAGTGGATAAAAATATATTATATATTATCATTATGTATTTATTAGTCACTACCTATTACAAAGTAGAAGTGGGATTATATAATGAAATATTTTATGATTGGGACATTGGAGTTGCCTTGTTTAAGTGATGTTGTATAGATTATTAATGAATAATTGACAAAGGTATCGTATTCCCTAAAAGTTATAAGGACATAGTCTATCAATGACAATGTGATGATATATGTTTATGGGATAGTATTCTTACATAGGTTTCATCTGATTATATTTTATGATCAATATACTCGATTCACGTCACTCCTTTTGAAGGCATTTCATAATCCATTAGTTATATTGGATCATTTGAGTACATTAAACCATCTTTATTTTTTATAATTATCTTGAGTGTACTATCCTAATTGTGTAGAAAATTCAATGGTAATGTGTTACTGATTTCAATGGTTCATGGAAGCTCCATATCTTTTTATCTAATTCCACCCAAATTAACAATTAGTAGGAATTAATTCAAATAGAATCCATATAGTTATTTTATGGAAGGTTATAATTTTCAATTTTGTTGTATATTGAGGTATGGGATTCTTCTTTAAACAGATTGATTTTCATCCTGGATATTTTATTAAATATATCACTCAAATATAACCCATTTGCAACTCAATTTTATAGGTTTAAATTGTATGAATACCATATATTTCAAACTATAAACATTGAAATGGGTGATTGAATTCTTTTTATAGTGCCTACTCAATTAAGATATCATCTTATTTGGATTTAAGAGTAGTTAACACCCAGATATATGTGTCTACATGAGTCTATTTAGAGAATTAGTATCATGTATTACTGATTATTACATCTTCAGATATTCAAGGTTATGAACAACACTAAAATAATATTTACAATGACATGTTTACATCATCATTTCTTTATAAGGGTTGTTAGAATATATTTTTAACACAGTTTATTAGATAAATATTGTAAAATCCCACAAAGGAATTTTTTTTACAATGGTAATTATATACATTATATAAGAAGATAATTTTAAAAAAACATTTATATTAATAAATTATTTTTAAAATGATTATAAAAATATTGATCTTTTGAGCTGATACTTTAATTTCATTTTAATCACTCGACAATTTTAAACATTTTCCCATCATGAAAACTATATCACATAATTCAATAATATTTTTGGCTACTAATCTATAATCTCCACTATCTGACACCACCCTCAACCACACATCATCATTCATGGAATTCATATATCAATCCTTTAATTCATCCACTATCTCTTATGTTAATTATTTTCATTTTTTTTATTTTTTTACATTGCTGAATTTTCAACTACTTTATGAAGATGAATTGGGTGGATATTATGTATTTTTTACACTTCATTATCTTTATATATGTGGAATACTTTTATTGTACCCAATAATTATTAGATAATATATTTTTTATAAAAAATAATTCAATTAATTGATATGTTTTTAGAATTATATTTTGTGCAACACTATATCACTATTCATGCTCGGATTATGATTAATATTTTACCTAATTTAAATTTTACCTTTAATTTGTTTAAAATATGAGAAAATTATTTATGTAATAAATTTTTTTGGTTTATTTTTCAATGTATAGATTTTCAAAACAATATATTTTAATATTATGATTTTTTACATTTTTTTAAATGATTATTCTTTAATAAATATCATGTGTTCCATATGGATTAGAAATTATGTTTTTTTATGTTAATAATTATTCGATTTGTTTTTTATAGTTTTCATGAAAATGAATTTTTAATTCACATAATACTTTTAAATTAAAATGAATAAATTTTACAAGATCATATTAATGTTTTTTTGTTTTAATTGATATAATTTATTTATTACTTATAATAGTTATTTTTTTATTTTTTTTTATATCTTTTTTAGAAATTATATTCGGTATTTTATTTTATAAATTTAAATTTGGATATAAATTTCAGTTTATGGTAAATTATATTCAATATGTAAACATTGTTATTGGTTTTAATTAATCATAATTGCATAGAAATTAGAGAAAAAGAAACAAATATAATGGTTGGGTTGATTGTTTTATGAATTTTCCAAAATATTGTACCAAAAAATTAACTATTTTTTTATAAATGCAAGAAAATTTTAAAGATGATATTTTCTTGGAAATAAATAAATGGTCGTTTAATTTTAAATTTTTTTAATCTATGTTATATTATGCATATTTGGCATGGTGAACTTGGGTAGAATGTAAGATTAAATGTTTATGGATATTTTCAAGCAGATAATTCTAATCAAATTGTTGAAAGGATTCATGATATTAATATGGAATAAATTGAAGAAATATAGAATATAGAACCTATATGGTGATTCTAAAAACACATATATCCAAAGTATATGAAATTAACTATTTAATTAATTGTGTTGTGATTGGTTACGTGAATTTTACAAATGGATGAAGTGATAATAGTTTTATAGAGTTGTTACTATTGTTGAATGATATATATGATGAAGATAGTGATCATCGAGATTCACATTATAATTTGAAATTATAATTGGCTGATGGGATTTGTGTATGATTTTTTAGAGAAGGAAATATCATTTATTAGTAAAAATAAACATTACATCAGTCTGAAAGTTGGAGATATACATCGATCCTTCCTAAGAATAGGAAGTAAATCACCCATTATTTCATCCTCCCAATATAAATTAATAATTGTCACACATATTTTAGAAAGACTATCCACTAAAGTGTTCGCCTCCATATAGACATGCGTAAAAATATGCTTCTTTGAGAAAAGTATATCCAAGCACCGTGACAATCAATTAGTTAGCTTCTAGGAAATATGAAGAGAGCATGCATATAGAGAAAGAACCACAGACATGGAGTCACATTCAATCCATAGTTTCTTCCATCCCTAACATTATGATTGATCAACCGCCTCAATCACTCCAAGCATCTCTACTTCAAGAGCGGAGAAAAAACCACCAGAATCATATAGAGAGCCATGAACTCACCCCATGTGGTCCCTAAAAACCGCACCGAATCCTAAAGAACCCAGATTACCATTCTAATCTCTATTTGAATTTATTTCTATCCATCCATATAAGGGAGGTAGGTATAACACCTCAAGAGATCTGAGAGGTGGCCTAAAATATCCTTTAACTCCAACCTGGTTAAGAACTAATAAATTATGAACAAAATTTGCACAAAATCTTCCACCTGGAACAATGATTGAATGAGCAGTAGTAAGATGTCCATCCAAGGCGGCACCCAATTGAAAAAACATGTTGTTCATTCAGGGATTGGTTCCTGTAAAACAATATAAAATAAACAACTTCCTCATCAACAACAAGAAAAATAAAGAGGACCGGCAGTGAAAGATTCTTCGTCGGACAGCATTTCTTGAAGCCATCAATTGAGTTGGAAACATGCAAGTTAACTTCAAAGATATTGTACGTAGCCTCCCACATTGCTAAAGTAACCACACACGTGATAAAGAGATGATCAATATATCCCCTGTGTTGATGACATTGAACACACATTCAATAGAGGGATATTCCACAATTTTGAAGAAAATCAGCAGTTAGAAGCCCCCTCCGAGCAAGCCTCAAGGAAAACATGGCTCTAGACTTCCTCAAGAACCCATTTTTCAGGCCACCCATCCATTGAAAACCGGATGGGATACTAGTATGGGATTGGTGTATAATAATACACATGTATGAACCTATAATTGTGTGCTATACAAGAAGAAATATGAAGGTATGTTAGAGATCCAAAATGTATGGCATCATAGTGTAAGTAAAAAGAAAAATACATGATTGACATATCTATTCGGCCACATACCAAGACCCTTAGTAAGGAAATTTTTTATCTTCACATATCTATACATCTGAAAATATTATTTAAGGATTAAAATGATTCTATGGTGCTTTGGATTTCATACTGATTAGATAACACATATTTGAAAATTACCTCACCATGATGACTTTCCACATTGAAATAAAATTGTTCAACAATTTCTATCATTTATAAATGAAGATAAATATTTTATTCTTTTAGTGTGAATATATGGAATAAATAAATATTTGATCCATAGTAAAAAAACAATTTTTATGTCTTTTTTAGTTTACAATTTATAACATGTCTCCAAATTTTTTATCAATAATAAATATATCATGTGGATTTTAATGTTTTCTATACCCATAAATCCTTGAAATTGTATTGATGTTTACATATTGATGATTTAAAACTCTTATAAGAATAAGTTATCATGGTTTACAATTCAAAAAATGTAACATTTTGAATTCCATGAATTTATTATATTCACAATAAAATAGACCCTGCATATGGGAAATTTTTTTGGATACATTGTTCATGGGCATAAATGGTGTCCAATTTTAGTAAACGTGGAATCATTTTAATTTTTATTGGATTGGAGAAAATAGTGCCTACGGTAAATCAAGTGTTTTTCCTATATAAGTCTCTAATAAAAATTATAAAGGGAATTCAATGACTTATAAGAATTTTATTTTCCTCTAAATATGTTTTAATGTAATTAATATATTTAGAGGGTGAAAAATATTGTTGTCAAGTTATAGAAGACACATAAATATGGTAATTAAATAAATATATGGATGAAAAATTAAATATTATTAGCACATCCACATTAAACAGATCATAATGTTTAATAGAAAATTGATTTGATCTTTACTGTGAGTAATTTCTATAAAATTCATATTAAAAATTTATTAGACATTAAATACAATACTATGGATGGTATACATACAATATTGTAATTTCAATCAATGTGAATACATTTGGAATTTCCTCCCACACTAAATGGAATGTGAACAAAGATGAATCCAGCATATCATATATCATATTTTCCAGATAAAATCAATTTTTTTCATTACCTATATAGTATAAAATTCTCATACGTTTATTACTCAAATTTATAAAACATTTTGTAACTAAAATACTTTATGTTCATATGCATTAAATCATAGTATTTTCATTTAATGATGAAAAAAATCATATCTATTTCATTTCACTAGATACTATCCATTTTGGTTAGATAAAATATCTCAAGGTTTTTTATATTTTTTCCAATACCTTTGTATCTATGTGATGGATCTATATTCATGAAATGATTTGTAGAATGATTTAGTTGATATACCTAGTCATCCAGAAGTTTAATTTTAACAATATTTTTTTAATATCCATCCAAATTTAAATTTTTATTAAAAACAATTTTTAGGATAAAAGGGAAACAAAAGTTCACAAAACGCTATCAGTACATGATGAAAGAGATCACAAACTGATTAAACACATGACTAATATTTCATGACCAAACTATTCTATAAATCTCCCAGTGTAGAAAATTAATCTAGACAACTGGGTCCTCTCTGTTAAGCTCTTCAAGATGATAGATCATTTATTCCATTGTCTGAATAAATTCCTCTAAGTTTATTTTACTCTATTTTAATCCTTGGGCTAGAATTTTATCTTGCATATTTGTACACACTTCATGCTCCATTGTTGCATCAACTTGCAACCTTTGATCATAAATGCTCTCGAGTTCCTCTTTATAGACATTAGGTCATATGTACTGCACAATCATAACTTCCTTGGAGTGTAGACTTTGTTTCATGAACTCCCCATCCTTTAATAATATGTCTCTATTATATACAGTGACTCCTCCAATTTATCCCTTATGTAGGACTGATCTTCCTTTATTCCTTCCCTTCTTCACCAACTTAGATTCCATTGGCTAGGGAAAGTAAGAGTAATCCTTGCGTCCCGTTGGCTTTTCCCATAAACCATTATACATTTCCCTGAATCTTTAACACCGTTTTACCCTTCTTCATTTGAGGGTTGTGATGACCTTTTCCTTGACATCGGTCCATACTATCCACTGAAGGTAGGAAATAATTATCATCCCATGATGAGTCATCCTCCTCTTTCAATGTAGGTATTTGGTTTTCTAATCCATCAATGTAGTTCCAAAGCTTTATATTTGTGTTAACATTAAGGGGATGATACATTCTTAGAGACATCTCTTTACCTTCCATATTCTCCCGACCAGATATATACCCCCTAGACATAGCCTTATAATGGATGAAGTTGTTTGGGTTTAAGGCCCTCAATACATTCACATTATAATGATTCATTTCATCATTGTGAAATGTTGTAGGAAAAAATTAAGGATTCCCTTAAAAAGATTCTGATTCAGTGAATTTTTCATGAACTCATCCCATAAACTACCACTTCTTAATAGTGTCCTCCCAACCTCTATATTGAGAGCCACTGTGAATATGGACCTCAATCTCTGTCAATATCGTCTCATCTTCATCTAAGTTAGAGGTAACAATTGAGTTCTCCAAGGTCACTTTGGAGGTGGTGTTGTTTTTCACAAACAACTTGTCTGATGTGGAGAATATTTGATTTCATATATCATACCGTAAATGAATTAATTTTGTGTGAAATGTGACATTTGTATTGAAAATAATTTCACTAATACGTGATGAAATAATAAGTTCATATTTACAAATATTGAATTGCATAGATGAAACATATTGATATATAATGTCGCATGTTAATGAGTATAAATAATTTTAAATTATGGAGAAAAAAACGTTGGTAAAATGATGATAAGAATTCCATTTTCCATGGTTGAAATAGAATGTGCAGCATTGATATGATGTATTAAAAACATTTGATGGTTAGAGATTCTACCATTTTTAATGGTGAAAACATCTACTGAGTATGAAATTAATGGATATATAATTTATACAAATGAAAAATATAGAAAAATAAATTCAGAATATCAATGTATTGGTTTTTCTGAAGAAAATCATTTTTTAATTGTAAAAGTAAAAAATCCTTAAATAATGTTTATATTTCCTAGTAATTTATAAATTATAAGAGATGGATTTAATTACATTTCTTGTTCATTTATTCAATTGTAAATGGATTATCAGTAAGAAAATTTTCAAACATGAGGAATTCAGTATGAAACTAGTTGATCCAAAATGATTTGAATAAAAATATGGCCTTTTTATCATGGAAATTCATGTGAAACATATATATATTTTGTTTCTGATATATAAAATATGGAGTGGTCAGTCATATTTCAAGGACAAATAGAATTTTAGTTTTTAGAAAGTTGATATTGATAACGCGTTATGTGATATGCCCTCTTCCATAGAAATACTAATAATAATGGATATTACTAAACCTGACATAAAAAATGTGTGGATTATAGAATGATCATGAAACATTAATATGATGAAACATTCAATTAGTAATATTCTAATATTTTTGGTTCCATATAATTATTTTATTATTTCATTTTCATATTTTAAAAAAATTTATCATATAATAATTATAATTATTTTTTTATTTATGTCAAATATTTTAACAAATATGATGAATCATTTATTCAGTGGTTTAAATGGAATTAATTAGTAATATTATTTTTTCTCAAAAATATTTATGAATTTATTTATTACATAGGTTTTTTTCATGTTTTAAATTTTTTTCTGGTCTTGCAAATTTTGTTTATATTTTTTACTACTTTAGTGTAATACTCATATAATAAAAATAGTTATGTTTATATTATATAATTTTTTTATTATTAAATTCTATGTATAATAGTGGTATTTTTATAACCATTAACTTATGTTTTTTGTTTCTTTTATCTGTATAAATCATTTTCTCATATTATTATAAATAATTTATTTATAATTGAATAATATTAATCTAATGAACATTATTATTTCATTTTTTATTATAATTTTTTTTGTTTCATTTTTAAATTTTTATTCAAAAATATATATGTATATATTAGAAATAAATATTCAGTTTATTATTTTATTATATTTCTATATTTTTTGGTCTAATAAATGTTTTCTTCTTAGTTTGATTATAAGATTAATTAGATAATCTAAAAAATATTATAATAAGTTTTTTTAATTTATTTGAGTATTAATTGAATCATTTTTAATGTATTTTAAATTTTATATGTATTAGTTAGATATTTAAATTATATATATGATTTTATTTATTTTGATTAGTTAGATTAAAATAAATCAAACAGCTAATACATATCACTCATATTGGAATGACCCTTTAGAAACACATACTAATGATCATCCTTATTCCTAATTATACGATATGTTTTCCTCTATAAGGAAGGAGAAGCCTCAAAGTATCAGTGAACACGATCACACATGTATACCTAAATTATTCCATTCAAATAGCATAAATCAGAGTACATTTATTGGGTTTGATGGTATTCATAAAGCTATGAGTCAAAATTGAAATAATATTATGAGTTTTTTTGATATATATTTATTAGAAAAAATATATGATTTGTAATTTTTGATTGGAGAATTGTTGACCTCATGACACAATGGGAGACAATTTTGGTAAGATTATTTATAAATATTTTATTATTCATGACATATTTTTACTAATATATTTTATATTTTCTATATTATTATATTACATATGATTTACCTTAAATTAAATAATTTAAGAGGAGATGTTAAACATTTAAAAAAGTAGATTTGGAACACAATCCTTGGCTTTTATTTTTTGATGAAGGTATATAATAAAAAATGTAAAATATATTGTTTTATATATAGAGGTATTATGACTATGTTTTGTAAATGTAGATGAACATAATCATTTAAGGAAGGTGTAATTTCATTTTTTTTATAATAACTAAAAAAGGAAAAATTATTGATTTATTGTTATTAATTAATAGGAACTAAAGATATAAAATCATGATTTCCAACCACAAAACATAAATTCTCATACATTATGATGGGAATGCATTACTCAAAAAAATGATTGTTTAAACTTTTAAAATTAAATTTTCATGTCTTTAGGATACATTGAGATTACTCTTACCCACCAAAAAGGGTAATAAAAATTGAAAAGGACTTACATGATACAAAATAGAACATATCTCATTGATAATTTTATGTTTATAGCTAAAAATATTATACGGGCATATTTATGTTATTTCTTAAAACAATTTTGGAATTGATTAATAATATTGATAAATATTTCTGACATGAATCCATTTAATATTATGGAACAAAGGGGTCCATGAAAAAAATGCTACAAAGAATATTTTGGATACTACATTAGAAAATCCGAAACACCATTATTGTCATTTAGGATACAATTTGGGGTTGTATTTTAAAAAAATTAAAATTCTCTAAATTCATTATGCAAGGATATATATAATTAAATAATAGATTATATTGAAGCTAATTTTATGGGTATGAGAGAGATAATGGAGTGTTGTATTAGATTATCAGTTCAGTCAATGATTGTATACATGAAATTATTGTTTCATGTGGAATGTCAAATTCCTCCACCACCACTAAAATATCCCACTTCCCCATCTTCAAATCCATAGGAAAATCCTTTACATCCTTTGTATCATATTATAATATATGTGCTCAAAAATTATTTTGTGGATTCCATACATCATAAAAATATGACTATAGATCAACATAGGGTAATGTTATGTGGTATTAAAAATGTATCTACTAGGGAACCATTGCATACTTATGAGGTGTCTATAATTAACCAAAGATTTGCATTTTTTTACCCAGACCATCTAGAAAGGTCTAAAAATTTAACTATGATGTATTCATTGATTATATCTTTCTTCTAACAATTAAGTGAAATTTTATTTAATATTATAATATAAATATTTTTTTGAAAATTATAATGTTAATTTTTTTTATAAAATAACAAATTTATAATCCCACATCAAATTTTATTACTAATTATTTTAATTTATGTTATAAATTATTATTATATGACATCATGTTATTAGATGATTATGAGCTTCAAAAAATTATTGGAGTGTGTGGTGATGATTAAATATTGATGATTTATAATTTATCTATATACAAGAATGAAACTTTTTATATATTGGGAGTCACATTGTTACATGTCTTCTCCATGTAACTTGGATATCATTTTTTTTAATTATTTCTATTTAATCAAACATTATACCTATGTTAATTATTAATATCTCCATGAACATTTTATTTAGTATGAGAAGAAAATAATTTATGGATTTAGGGACACATAACATACTTCTCCAATAATGAAGATAATGTTGGATGATGAAATTATAGAATATGTTACTCAATGATTTTAGAATAAAGATATTATGTTATAGATGATTTCTTATATTAATGGTTATGAAACAAATATTTCATAAATTATAATTTATCTTAATTATTTAATCGACAAAATTATATTTTTATATTTGTGCCTATTATATGTTTTTTATTTTTTTTATACATGAAAAATTACATACTGGTTATGATATATACATAGTTACATGCACAAAAAATGTATTATCGATGTATGCATGATTATTATAGTTCTTATATATTAAAAAAAATTCTATTTAATGATTTAATATTTCTAAAGGGGTATTTATGAGCTATAATATTTCAATAGGAAATAGAACAAAATAATCTAATATTTCTTCCAAAAACTAAATTCTTTTATATAGAATACAGTTTAGTAAAATGTTAAAATGTTATATCCAGTTTTAATACTTATTTTAAAAATAAATTTCACCAAAAAGGAATTTTCAAATGTTGAAAGTTTGGTCTATGATGTGAATAGAAAATACCAACAACATGTATGATAATAATTTTTAATGAGGATAAATTTTATTAGAACGTTACCTTTTATTTATCATATCATAATATTTAGAATAAATGATTAATGTTATCATTTCAATTTATAATATTTCATTTATCCCCATATATATAATGTTAATGTTCTAAATCATATTTGAGGAGCAGTGGATAGTTAATTAACTTTTTTGATACATGTATATATTGTCTCATTATATTTTTAATGGTTTTTTAAAATTTAAAATAGAAATTGTAATGTTTTTGTAATTATAACCTTGTTTTTATACTAATAGATATTATAGAAGTATACTATATTTTTTATTTTTTTGATGCAATGTTTTACTATTTTTTCTATATTTTGTGTAATATTTTTCTCTATTATGTGATTGAGATGTTTGTTTTTTAGTAATTTTTTTAAACCATTTTTTATATCATTGCATTTTATAATAGATGTTAAAAATAAATTACACATAAGTTTAAATCTTTTATTTTTATACAACTTACATAAATAACGATATTCCACATTGTTTATAAAATATTTGATAGGAAATATCACTTTATTTTTCTTTTTTTAATGGTATTCCGCATCTTATATAAAATAATTGATTTGGGAGTTGGTTTTCATAACTGGGTCTTGTGAAATGGATAAACTCATTAACTAGCATCCACATTGGTTATTTTATAATTGACTTCTAGTTTCCACTTGTTTTTCATTTCAGGACGGTTTTTAAGGGTTGTTATTACTATTTCAAAAATGAATGGAGTTTATTACATCAAATAAAAAAACCTATATAAAGGTATAATTTAGAATATCTTTTGCAAATACATGACAAGTAAATAAAATCTAAAAAATTAAAAATATACATGAAACCCCATTTTATAAACTATTGTCATAGTGTACTTGAAACAATTTATAGAGGAGATACAAATGGAATAATTATCTCATGATTATTATTATTTACATTGAGTTATTGTTGATTCATGGAAATATTAATAACCATTTTGTATTATATACAAAAGGTGAATTATCATATGCAGAAGGATTGTTTATATATAAGGTATTCAATTGATTCACATGTGTATTAATGAGAAGATTCAGTTGTAAGAGTAGGATATATTAGCCTAGTGGTGGGGGTTATTTCATTGGAAACATTTAACAGTCCATCTTATGGATGAACTGTTATATATTTTGGTTTTTTAACCCTTCACCCAGGAAAATTAATTTATTTTCTAAAATATTTTTCAAAAAATTTGTAATTCAGTATTTTTTGGGTTGTTGGATGTTTTCTTGGAGGCATAGGGGTTAGTTTTAAAAGTTTTTTCCCATTTGTAGGATTTGATTCTATAATATAAAAGTTAATTTTCACTATTTGGTTTGGTACATAGTTCTAGGTGGACCTAAGGATTAATGGGTTGTTTGTTAGGGTTATCAACCCCATAATACTGTTACAATTATAACTCAATGACATTTTGGTGGGTACCTGAGTCTTTTTTTAAACAAACTATATAAAATATTAAATTTTTAAAAATAATTATTTCATAACAAAACCAATTTTTCATTGATAATTTTTTATCCTTCTCAACTTATATCTTCATTCTTCATCAAATGTGGTTCGATCAACTCAATTTATTATTTGAACTAATAGATGTTTGTCCCAATAGAGAACCTATGATATTTTTATCAGTCATCTCTCATATATTCTTTATTTATCATACTATTTCAGTAATATCTATAGGTAATTTCAAATTTTTTGTTTTCTTAACACCCCAATCCTTTTATAAAATACATTTTTAACTAATCTTATTCCTTTAATAGCTTCTGATGCACCCAATAAGAAGTTTCAAAAAACCAAGGAATGCCATTAAGATATTCAATATATGTTATCACATAGACATTCATTTTGATGTAATAAATATGATTAACTAATTCAAAAAATAAATAATCAGTTCTAACTCAATATGAACGTATTCGTATGTTTTTATAAAAATTGATCTTTTATTTTTTTAGTAAAGTCACATTATTTATTAAAAAAATTTCCAAAAAAATGTATTTTTCTTCTTTTTTTGATTGAATATAAATTTATATAAGTTTTATATAATTTATTTCAAAAATTTATTTTCATTTTTGAATTAATAAAGTGAAAATTATCTTAAAATCTATATTTTTTAATTTACTGAGAAAATTTATTTTCTAAGAAATAGTGGAAAATAGTAATTTTTTTTGAAAATGTTATTTTATTTTAAATTATTTACAATGTAGAATAATTTTTTGGATTTTATTAGTTTTAAATAGTTAATTTTTATTGTAAATAACGAAATTTTGTGGTTTTATGTTGTTATTGAACATGAATTAATGATAGATGCATTTTATATTTTAAAGGGGAATTTTTCTGAAAAATAGTTTTTTATAGAGTTTTTAGTTGTATTTTAAATTAGATTTTAAAACATTTATTTTTAATATTCTCAATAATAAATTCCACATTTTGAATCATGAGGTACAAATTTATAAAATAAGTTACATTTATTTTGTATCTATATAAATATAAATTGTAGTAAACATTATTACCTTGGTAATGGGTAGAATGTGTAAATATGTATTAAAAATAGATGATAAGGGAATAATGGTGCATCTGATTTAGTATTGGATGATTTTATTTCAAAAAATTACACACATGGTCTGAAATATATCTATTTAATAGAAAACATTTCATCAAAATGACATATATATTATTTAAGTCAATGAATGTCAAAAAATGTCTTTATTTTATTGTAAATATAGTTTATGTTCCCTTTGAGGGAAAATATGTTATGTATGAAATAAAGTGTCCATTATTAAATTAATAAACTTATTCCTATAATAGAATTTATATTTTTCATTTGGGGAAGGAAGGATTGAGATTATGAAATTTAAAATATTTTTTAATTAAAAATTCAATGTTGTTGCATTCAAGTTTTAAATAATATAAAATTTTTAATATAGTGATATCCAGAAGATATGTTTTATTATAAATAAACTTCTTAAATATACAATATTTATCTCCATCGTGGTATATTATTTTTAATTTTTAATTTGTATATAAGTAACTGAAATTATTACACAACTATTATGAAACAATTATTCAATTAATGAAAAAAACAGATAAATGATATTAAAAATATTAGAAGTAAAATAATTTTAATTAATTATGTGCTACAAGAATATTCTAAATTTTTATGACATATTATGTTTTTACTAAAAATATTTTTTATTCCAATTTATATTGTTTTATTTCTTTTCTTAGGATCAATTTAATGAATAGTGTGAAAATTGAAACAAATGATCTTTTATCAAAATAATATTTTATTAAATTATTTAAGAAACATATAAAATATATAAAAATATAAAGAACTTTATATATGGCCTAAAGTATCAGAAATTTTTTATTTATGTTTCAATCTACATCATAAAAGAAAAAATTACAACCTTTTAGTTTTGAATTATGTACCATTGTTAAAATTAGACATCATAACTGAGGGTTAATCAAAATGTTAAGGTATATAATATTTAAAATAATCTAAATTTTTTTGGTTATTTATATTAAAATATAATATTATATTATCTTCAAATATATTTATATATGGAGGTATTTGGTTATTAAATGAATTTATTAAACTTTACTCTTTTGAAAATTTAAAAAAGTTCCCCTCAACTCTGTTATAAAAGGGAACATCCTCCCTTTATTATTTACATGACATTGATCCTCAAGATCAACTATAATATATAAATTTATCATTTAAATAAACCTATATACTCTCTATAGGTGTTGGTCTTATCAAAATTCCGACCATAGCACCAGTTAGAGGAGATTCTAAGCATATATTTTTAATAAAAGTTAATTGCTCTAACAAATCAAATCACATTTCTAGTCTTCATAAACTCCTATAAATACAATATTTGTTTCATAAAAAATATTTTTATTATCCTTAATATGATGAAATTTTATTATTATTATGAAAATTTAATTATACACCCTCTTTATTCTCAAGCAAGAAGTGAAAATATCGCTCATGCGTACATATGGCTTAGCATATCCAGATAAGGAAATAATTAGTTTATCATAACTATATTTTATGGATAGATATTATGATGGGTAAAATTAATATATTATAAATGTATGATATAATAATTATTCATTAAATATGAATTATTATTTACCTTTTTATTTTTTCCATCAATAAAAAAACAAAATTTATGCATTTGTACGTCCTAGAATCTTCATGAACGGTGTAATTCATCTATCTATTTCTATATTATATGAGTTATTATAAATATGTATATAATTATTATGTTTGAATTTATACCATTATTAACATTTTAGAAATGATGAGACTGTGATCAAAGTATAATGAACAAGATTTTCAAACTGAAACATGCTTTGAAAATGAAACTGTTCTCAGGGAGAATAATAACTTTGTTAAAAAATTATTAATGAACAAGAGATTAGATATTTTAAGTAAATAAAAAATGAGTTGATAAAATTTATTTTGTTGAATAAATTTATAAAAAATTACACAAGAGGTTTGAACATGAACAAATAAATAAATTACTTGAGAGAAGGGACTTCTTAACTCAATTTCCATTCATTGGGTAAAACATCGATTTTATTGATTATGTCTATATTAAATTTTGGTTTCAAATATTATTTGATTATCATAGGATAATTTTTTTCTTTTTTATGTGTATTTATAATGAATACACACAATCTAATCAATTGAATAATTATTATTTCAATGATATGATATTGGTATCTATTTATTTCAAAATTTCATCATTATTCAAGATTTTTTTATTTATATATCCATAGGGGAATAATTATATTACATCTTCATGTTTTTAGAAAATTATATTTAATTTATTTTTACTATTCACTTTTGATTTTTTATATTTTTTACCCATGTTTATGTTTAGAAAATAAGGTTTCCTTATGACTTTTCCATTCAATAACATTTGGGTAGATTGTTGATTTTATAAGGTTTCATTATGAATTTACAATTCCTTATGTTTTGAAAATCACAAACACCTTATCTCAAAGAAACTTTGATTTTACACTCTAGTTTACTTTCATAAGGAAAATTTTACTTCCCCAAGGAATTTTATCCTTGCCATATTATTCATTGTTCATTATCTTATCTAACTGTAAAATTTGGTTTCATATATAAAAACTCAAAATCATATAATACTTCGATAAAGAGAATTCTGTTTTCTGACTCCGAGTTCTCTGAATTCAGACTCTGAACTCTTCCGAGTTCTGACTCCGAATCCTCATAATTCCGACTCCGAACTCTTCTAATTTCTATCTCTGAGTTCTCTAAATTCGGTGTCCGTACTCTTTGATTTTTGACTCCGAATTCTAATTAATTTGGAATCAAAACTTTGTAGGTTCGGACTCCAAATTCTAATGAATTTAGACTCTGGACATTGTAAGTTTAGACTCAGAATTCCCATGAATTTTGACTCCGAACATTTTACGTTCTGACTCTGAATTCTCATGAACTCTCACTCCAAACAGTGTATGTTCAGGTTCTGAATTCTTTTGAATCCAGATTCAGAATTTCCTTGAAATTTTAACTCTGGAATTCTATAGTATTCAGGTTCATAAATCCATAGAAAACAGAATATGAATATCCTCGTATTATAGACACCGAATGGGTTTTTGGTTAGACTATGAACTTTTATTTTCATACATCCTGAATATTTCATTTTTGTTATGTAACCTTATTTTTTCTTACACATGTTTTTCTTATAAAAAAAATTCATACATTCATTGACTAACTAACCATTTTTTGAGTGAAATTTGTACATGTCCATCTAAAATTCATG
This sequence comes from Viscum album, assembly GCA_963277665.1. Lineage (NCBI taxonomy): Eukaryota > Viridiplantae > Streptophyta > Magnoliopsida > Santalales > Viscaceae > Viscum > Viscum album. The sequence goes on from OY728162.1 coordinate 614,838,676, forward strand.
GAAAAATATGATCGTTGGAGGAGGGATCCGACTGTTGAGAATGTGCCTATAAATAAGGCCTCATTTGAAAGAGATCAGTAACATTGAAGAAATTATCTATGAATCTATATATAACATGATGTTGAAGTGATTTATAGGGAGTGACTCTCATGATTAGTGCGTACTGAACGTACTATTCATATTTTCTTCTTGTGACTCTGAATGTTGTTGAGTGTATTCAAGGGCTTCTGGGGATAGGAAGACAGAGGTGTTGAATACCGTGAAGTCGAGGAATTCCTTGCTGAGGAAGACAAGGTTTCCAACTACCTTGAAGTTGAAGGCTTGCAAGGATAGCATGACAGACTCCAATATTTGGATTGAGGGCTTACCCTAGTGTGGGTAAGATAGAATATCTTGAATGTATAAATCAAGGGACCATTATACTAGGTTGTTGGATACCCTTCTCTTTGGGTTAAAAGATTTATTACTTGGTACTTGGTTTGTTTCATGTTTTCCACTGCATTTTTATTTTTGAGGAATGTATAACTATTTTATACTTCCTTATACTTGTATAAACTTATTTATTAAGATTTTATATTCTTTATGGTAGAATCATTGTCTTTGTAAACTTTTATTAAGTTCTATTTTCCAGAAAAATCTTTTCCAGAATCACATTCTTGGAATTATATTTTCAAAATCTAGAAACTGTGTAGAACTATAGGTATTATGAATTACCTTATTTAACTTTGATAAAAAATTCATCTTTAAAAGATCCAATTCAATTTTTTAAAGTATACAAGGCACCCCCTCTTGTATTTTGAGCATTATTAGATACTTCATTCAATATCTATATTATTTTGATCATACATTTGGTATTATAGAGAATATCATACTCCACATACCATGTCAACATTTGGTATCAATGGCTGGTGACATTGTACCCTAAACCAATTAAACAATTTGTATCAGAGGAGGTCTCTAAAATAATTATATTCACATATAATTTTTCCTTTCTCAATTTTTCATTGTTATGCTTTTTCCTTGCTGAGGAATATTTTCCTTGTTTATATAACCATACTACTAACAAGTTTGTCTGGATAGATATTTTCTTTAAGATGACAGGAATAAATGATGGATCCATTGAAAACATAAATCCATCATGACCACCTATTTTCTTTGGTAATGATTATGAAAATTGGAGTGATCACATGAAGATATTTATTATCAATACTAGAGTAGAAAATTTTTTTATTCTTACTGGAGGTTATAAAATCCCTGACACTGAAGTTAGTAAATTCAAAAATTAATAAAATCATGAATATCAAATAACTTATAAGGTACGCAATACATTTTTTTGTTCTATGACTAGAAATATATATATAGCCAAATTTCATCTTGTGAAGCAGCAAATTGTTTTTGGAAGAAACATGAAGTTACACAATTTGGAACATCAAAAGACATTGAAACGATAAGAGCCATGCTCAGAGCTCAATATCATGGTTTTTTATCTCCTTATAGAGAACTAATATGTAAGGAGAAACAGAAATTTATGAATATCATTAATAGTTTAAAATCCGTGGGTGAGAAAGGATTAGATGATGAAGCACTTGTGGAAAATATCATAGACATCTTTTCTAATGAGTGGGAATCCAAGAGGGCTGCTATTGATGAGAACAAAAAGGTTAAACGTATTTCTCTTGATGAACATTTTGGAACACTTCTTCAACATGATACTAGAATCAAGAGAGATGATGATAATGTAACGAAAAATAATTGGAATGGGAGTGCTGCTTTTACTACAACATCAAGTCATATGAAATCCAGGATTACTCATAGAGTTACAAGAATCAAATCCAAGAATGTGGTTATACAATCTGTATCTAGTGGAAGTGAATCCTCAGAAAATGAATTATCCAATCGTGCTCGAAGGATGAACAAGATTGTTGGACAGATGAAATTTAAATCCAAATATAAGAAAAAGGAAAGGGAAGATAAGAAAGATTCAAAAGTTACATGTTATGAATGCAAGATAGCTGGAAATATAAGGCAGGATTGGCCAATTCATACGAGAAAATAAATAAAGGAAAAGTATTCTATGAAAAATATGAAAAAGTACTACAAAGATAAAGCTAAAAAGGACTTAAAATATAATGACACCTGGAGTTACAGTGGTGGTGAATCTTCTGATGAATCATCAGATTACGAATCTTCGGGACAGAAGAATCTTGGTTTAATAGCTACAATACCTATTAACAAAAATTTCTTAATGGCTAAGGTACAAAATGTTGAATCATTGACCAATGTTTCTTTCAATACAAATTATATTAATGATAAATACTGTGAATCTTCAGATGAAGAATCTTCATTTTATGAAGATGAAATTTTACCAACCTATGAAGAATATTCTAGGTTTTCTAAACATATTGAGAATGAGAATTCTATTATAAACAAGATTCTTGACAAAGAAAATTCTCTGATTTCTCTACTTACTAAGTAAGTATCTTATATTTTTAAAGATCTTGATAAGAAAACCCTTGATTTTGAAAGTATTTCAAAATACCATGATGAAGTAAATTTTAAAAGGATAAAATTTATAAGGATCTAGGAAATGTAATTTCTAAGATAAATGTTTTTGAGCCTATCTGTAGTTCAAAAGCCAATGTTTTTTAAGACAAGAACAAAGTTATCAGATAGAAATATGAAATTGATTCCTTGAGGAAGTGTTTGTCAAACTTTACCTTAGGTAAAGAATATTTCGATAAGATGTGTTCTCAAATCCAACCTCTAAGGAATATTAGTTGATTTTGATATACTAGTTCTAAACCAATTTTTAGTAACAATTATTTTGTTCTTCAATGTGATCATTTTTTCACTATGTTTCAGTGTGGTTGACACTTTGAAAAAAATTGTTCTCTAAAAAACACAGTCTTTATGATCTCATAAAGAATATTTTTCTAAGTGAATGTCGGTGCCGAAAATTTTTCATTCTAAAATTTCTGAATACAAAAAATTTTGGGTTCCAAAAGTATAACTATATTGTTTTTAGGAAAATAAAGAAAGTACCAAAACTATTACATGGTACATGGATAGTGGATTTTCTCGACACATGAATGGTAAGGAAAAATACTTTGAAAAGATTATCAAGACGAAAGGAGGAAAGGTAACTTTTGGTGATAATATTGAGGGAGAATGTATTGGTTTAGGTAATAGCATTCTTCTTAGAAAAACATTGATTTTGAATGTTTTGTTAGTTAAGGGTCTTATCACAACTTCATTTGCATAATTCAATTATGTTATGAATGTTACCTTTTGAATTATAGGAATGACAAGTGATTAATACACAATTCGAATGAAGAGTTTATTCTTTCTGCCAATAGGCAAGAGAATGTATACACACTAAACATAGAAGACCGTAGGAGCCAAGACATACCATTACTTAGTGAAATGGAAGATAATTCTTGGTTGTGTCATAGAAGGTTATGAAATTGTAACCATAGAAACCTATGAAAACTAAAAAAAGATTAGTTGAAGATCTACCGGAGCTTAGATTTGATTCTTTAAAAGTTTTTAATCCTTGTAAATATGGAAAGTAACATAAATCATGTTTTAAAACAGTCAATTAATTCTAAACTACTAATTCATTACAGTTGGTGCATATGGATATTTTTGGATTGACACCAAAAGTAAGCATTGTGACAAGTATTATGTATTTTTTTAGATGATGATTATAGTAGATTTACGTGGGTCTATTTTCTAGTAAAAAAATATGAAGATTTTTTTTATTTAAAAAGTTTTAGAGCCCAAGTTAAAAATGAGAACAACCATCCTTTGATAACTATTGATAGTGGTCATGGAGGAGAATTTCCAAATTATGATTTTGAATCTTTTTGTAGTAGAAAATGCATTAATTATAACTTCTCATCACCCAAAACACCTAAAAAAATTTTGTTGTTGAAAGAAGAAATAGAATTATTCAAGGGATAATAGAACCATGTTGAGTGAGTATTTTGTATCCAAACAATTTTGGGCTGAAGCTATATGTACTTCTTGTTATAATATAAATTGATTTTTTATTAGACTTTTCTTAATAAAACTACTTATGAGTTATGGAATGGTAGAAAACTTAGACATTACTACTTCAATGTTTTTGGTTCTAAGGTATTCCTCTTGAATACTAAAGATAATATCCCTAAATTTTCAGAAAAATTTGATGAAGGGATTTTCTTAAGAAACTCCACAACTCTTATGTCTAATTGAGTTTTCAATAAAAACACATACACCGTTGAGGAAATAGTAAATGTTAAATTTGATGAAACTGATCCCTTCGTTTTTAAACAACCCCAATGTACATATTCGAATGTGTTTTCAAAAAATGATTATCATCCATTATTAGAAGATCCTTATGATAAATAACATTCCCCAGAAAATGATTCTGAATTATTTACCCTAGATGATTTCCTACCCTATGTTGATGAGCAGGTTTTACAAAACATAAATCAATTGTTTATAAAGATTCATCCTTGTGATAGTATCATTGGTGATGTGAATAAAAATTTAAGGACCAGAAGTTCCTTAAGAAATGATGTAGAACATCTAGAATTTATTTTCCAATTAGAACAAAAAAGCACTAGCAAAACATTAGATGACGATGATTGGATAAAAGCCATGCAAGATGAGCTAAATGAAGTTGAAAGAAATAATGTCTAGACCATGGTTGAATGTACTAAGGAAACTACTATTATTGGTGTAAAATGGGTCTTAAAAAATAAGTGTGATGAAAATGGAATCATAGTAATAAATAAAGATAGAATTTTTGTTAAAGGATATAATCAACAAGAAGGATTAGACTATGAATAATCCTATGCTCTAGTTGATAGACTTGAATCTATTCATATTTTACTTTCTTTTTTAGCATTCTTCAACTTTAAACTTTTTCAAATGGATGTGAAATGTACTTTCTATAATGGTTATGTTCAAGATGATGTTTTTGTTGAACAAACTATAGGTTTCAAAGATACAAGGCATTCTGGACATGTTTTTTAAACATACTAAAGCTTTGTATGGACTTAATCAAGCCCCTTGAGCTTGGTATGATAAACATTCATGTTTTTTGCTTCAAAATAATTATGTTAAGGTAAATGAAGATCCAAAAAATTTTATAAAGAATAATAAGAAACATGTTTTTATTGTTCAAATCTATGTTGATGACATTATATTTGGTTTGACTCAGCAATATTTAATTCATTTCGTTGTAGATCTAATGAAATCTGAGTTCAAAATGAGTATTATGGGTGAGTTAACATTTTTTCTTGGTTTTCAAATTTCTTAAAAACCAGAAAGAATCTGTATATCCCAACTTAAGTATATTAAAGATCATCATAAAATGTATGGATTTGACAACACTAAGAGTATTATTACTACCATTGGTACCTCAAATACACTTGATCTTGATGAAGCAAGGAATCAAGTAGACCAAACATATTATATATGTATGATACGATGTTTACTTTACTTTACAGCTAGTCATCCAGACTTAACGTTTTTGGTATGCATATGTGCAAGATATCAATCCAATCATAAGAAATCCCATTTAAATGCTGTGAAAAAAAAATTCTCTATAGAAAGGGACCATGGATTTAAGACCCTTTTATATTTATGGAAATGATTTTTTTCTAAAATGTTTTTTAGATGCTGACATTGGTGTATATTTAATGGATAGAAAAAGTATACCCAGAACTAGTAATTTCTTAGGAGATTAATTAGATTCATGGTTATGTGTGAAGCTGCACTCAGTAGAACATTCCACTGCTGAAGCTGAATATGTAGCAGCTAGAAGTTGTTGTGCTCAAGTGTTGTGGATGCAACACACACTCATAGACTATGGTATGAGTTTTACTAAAACACGCATTCTTTGTGATAATACTAGTGCCATTTCTTTAAAAAAGAACTATTCTCATCACTCTCATTAAAAACACATAGATATTAGGCAACACATTATTAGGGAACACACACAAAAAGAAGATATCATTCTTCAATTTATCAGAACGCAAGATCAACTTGCTAATAATTTCACAATATCATTACCTGCCTATAGATTTGAATAATTTAAACAGAAGTTAGTAATGATAACCATAAGGTAATCTTCCTCATCGAATTTCTGATGAAACTAATATCCATACAGTAATAAACTCCATTCCATTTGGGGAGTACATTTGTTTATTAGTATTATCAAAGTAATCATATTGATGATTTTCTTAAATTTTCGTAGTCAGTTTTTCAAAATTTTGTTGTAATGATGATTTTCGTAATTTTTGTAATGAATATTTTCATAGTCAAAGTTTTTGTAATGAAGATCTTTGTACTGAAAAATTTCATAATCAAGATTTGCATACTCAATATTTTCTTAATGAATATTTTTTTTGAAAGAAGTGGTGCCTTGGTCAAGGACCTAAGAAAAATTTATTGAATAAAAATGTCAAAGGGATTACAAAAGATGAAATGAAGGGATTTTTTTACAATCTTTATCAAATAGCTGATGTAAATCCAGTGGGAGGGTGTCCATCCAGGTCACGGTCTGATGAATACCCTTGTTGGAAAGGGTATAAGCAACATCGTTAGCCACTCTGAAGGTATGTGTGGAAATGTAGTCTATTTCATGCAGAGATTCCATGCATTGAATCCAAAGATTGATCAAAGGCCATGAAAGGTGAGTCACCCCATTCCACATGGAATGGACAATGGTGGTAGAATCACTTTCAATCCATAGTTTCCTTCGGCCTTTTTGGGTGGAAAAATTGACCGCATGAATTATTCCCATCATTTCGGCCTCCAATGACGAAGAAATGATGCAACTACCAAAGAAACACCCATGGAACTTGCCAGAAAAATCTCTAAAAATGGCTCCATAGCTGGAAGGTCCAAGATTTCCCTTTGAGGCCCCATCAACGTTGACTTTGCTCCATCCCGACATTTGCATTTTCTAGAATACTTTAAAGGTGCGAAGTGGATGATGGTATATGCCATCAATCTGAAACCTATGCAAAATCTCCAAATCCTCAACCGAATTGTTGAAGTGAGCTTTTTGGATCGATGCAGCTTCTCGAATCGCAATGACGATTCCTGATTTCCCTCTATTAAGATTGAATGATCATTTATTGCGACGTATATCATTCTCGTTATACCAGAAGACATGTAGGAACTCAGAAACAACAGCTAGAAAAATGTTCTTAATTTTCTGAGAGGCTTGGCGCTATACACAACATTTAAGAAGGGTGAAAATTGTGTCGGGGGTATTCCATCTGCAATTAAAAATGTCAAAGATATAATTCTAGAGAGAAGAAGCTATGGAACAAGATAAAAATAGATGGTTAGTGTCTTCCCTATGTTGATTACATAGGTGACATTTAGAGCATAGCTCGATACCAAAAGCATGAAGACAAACTTCAGTGGGCAGTCTGTTATGAGTAATACGCCAGATAAGAGTTAGTCTAGAAGGATTAATCCATGCCCTATTGAGAAAATTTAACCATTTAAAACTAGAATCAGATCTAATAATGTTGTGCATATATGAATTTTTTGAGTCAAGAATACCATTTGAAGCGGGTTCCTAGAAAAGAAAATCATCACATTTAATAAAAGGAGAGTTATCAATGATCTGAGAAACATTATCAAGGAGATTATTGCTATGGGAATAGATATCTTCTATAATAGTGTGACTAGTGTCCACTATAGTAATATTAGGGGGATGCATCGAGGTCAGAGGGGAATGAGTCCAATTGTGAAGACATAATTTTATATTGGAGTCAGCACTCACAATCCATTAGAGTTTTCTATGATTTTATGATAAGAGAACCTATTGTAAGGACATATCGTGGAAGAGATATAATTTAATTTCCCCTTATTATGTTTGGAAAGAATCTGTGTTTAAGGAAGTCAATGGATTTCTTGTCAGTATTGACATGTTCGTAATGAATATTTTCGTACATAAAATCTTCATAATGAACATTTTTGTACTCAAAATTTTCGTAATGAAAATAATTGTAGTCATTTTTTTTAAAACTTGTTGTAATGGGTTTTTCGAAAAAAAAATCTTAATGAAATATTTTTGGAATCTGAAGATATTCAAAAAGATTATTCTTCAATACAAATAATCATCCTGACAATTGAAGGATATGTTTCTTTTCTTTTGTTTTCGTAATCATCATTTACATTCTCGTAATTTCATTTGACTTAAAAAAATTTCTCATTTTCTTTTCCTTGAATCCGAATGTTTTTCTTAAAATCCTCAAAAGATAAGATTCTATCAAGTTTTCCTTACTGTTATCATATCAATTATTAGATCTTATCAGAAGGATCTTCAGCCATCGTATTGATTTTGGAAGATGAACTGTCGAATCAAACACCCATATAAAGGACCCCTGATGCTAGTCCTACATCGATCTCAAGTTAACACATGATTAAGTTATAACCCATTACTTAGCTAGTTCTTAACTTCTTAAAGTTTTCTGAATTCCACATTTCTTTAGAAGAGTCCTATCAGAAATATATGCTTACTGTCAAGCCACATCTGGAGTGGAAGCATTATAGAGAATGTTTGGTGCATCCGTACTTCTTTTCCAATTATGATTCAATCATTTCTAAGAACATCGAATTGAATGGATGGGAGAGTGTTTGTATATCAAATCCAGGGGAACAAGATTTGGTATATCCGGATATTCATGTTGAGTTTTATGAATAAATTTTTTTCTTCACGGAAGAAGGAAGTGAGAAATTTTTTTCCAAATCTATGGAAATACCGATGCTCTTTCATATACTAAGGTAGCCAACTTAGTTGTCTTTCATATGAAGGGGAAGCTGAATTCTGTTCCCACAAGTTGCCTGATATCAAAGAGATCTTTGTAAAGGTGAAATCTATGGAGTGTCTCGATCTTAATGATGTTAAAAATCCAAAAATTTCTAACCTATCTACAAATAATTTGATCTTTTAATTGTGGGTTCAAGGATTTATCATTCTTAGAAAAGGTGATAAGGACACATTGAAAAAGAGAGATATATACATCATATATTTTCTGGTGAACCTGAGGAATATTAATTTGATTAAGCATATTATTATTATGATCTAGAATTTGGAGATTGGAAATATGAAGCCTCAGATTATCATATACCCGAAAATTCTTTCTAATTTGATAGTTTTGTGCTTATAATATTTTAAAATCCTTTACAGTTCAAAACCAATAAATTGCAAAGTCATGCTAGTCAGTGATGATACATTGAAGATGATGAACATTGGATTTTCTATAGACTCCAGAGAATTATAAGACCTACCAGAGGAAGATGTTGAAGCTGTTCTGAAGAAATAAGAAGTTTCTGAACCTTTGATAAAGGTTACAAAGAAGAAGATGCTGAAGGAAGTAGAATAATAATAGGAAACTCCAAAAGCAAAGGAATCTCAATCCACACCTCCTAAACCTAAGAAAAAAATCATATCCGGATGTGTTTGTAGGAATGTGGGGGGAAGATAAGAAAAACAATATGGATGGAGAGACACAGTTTGGCTTGGATATGGCAGAAGTAAAGGATTTAAAAGATAAGATTGATGACGAGCTTGAGAAGTAAGAAAAATAAAATAATCAAAAGAAGAAGATGTCTGAAACCGAGATTGTTCAATCCCTTCGAAGGGATACTTAAAAAGAATCCAATAAAATTCCAGTACTAGAATCCTTCCTAGTAGAAGCTTTACCTAAAACTATGGGGAAAAATATTGTTACTATAGAAAAATAAAAAGATGTAGAAAAATTTATGGAAGAAGTTTAAGAAGAAGAAAGCATTGGTGAAATAGATGATCTCATAAAGCAAGTTGAAGACTTCATTGAGAAAGAATGTTCATCTGAGAAATTGTCAATCCAAAATTCAGAAGTAGAATTTTCAAAACATTCTACAACAAGTAAAGATCTGAAAGAAGAGGATGGGAAAGCAGAAGATGATGTGAACAACCTATATAAGGAATAATGTTTTAAACATCATTTATTCATCCTAAAGATGCTAAGGAAGGAGCTGAGAAGGAGAAGATAGTTGAAGACAGAATTGTTCAGCCATCCAATAGTGAACATGAATCTTTGGATGAGGAAGCCATACTAAGATCTTATAAGGGGAAACATGTGGTTGTTGATTCAACTACTAAAACTATTGTGATGTAAAAAAATGGCAGATCTTCTATGAGAAAACATGATGAGATAGAGAAAGTGCCTTCACCTAATAATGTCTCAGATTAGGAATAATCATCTCTAAGACTTGATTTTGTTTTCCAGTCATTAATGATGATGGCTGGCCCCATTACAATTTTCCCAAGAATAGACTCTAGATACCAGATGATTCAACACACACTAAATCATAAATCAGATTCAGTTTCTATGGTGATGGACAAGTGTGTCAAGATAGAGACTAATTTCAATAATTTCTTCATTATATATGATGAAAATAAACGATTCTATAAGAAAATGGTTGGCTGTTAAAATAAGAAAATAGAAGATTTGAGAGAACTTGATGAATTCCAAGATGGTGATAAAGAGGCTTTTGACATAGAAGATGGAATGATCTTGGATCTCACTAGTAGATATGAGAAAAAGCTAACTCTTGAGCAGAATAATCTGATGCAATAAGTGAAAGACCTGAATGTGAAATTTTATTATGTTTCCTAGTGTTGGAAGAGAGAAAGAGATATTCAGATTGAGATTGAAGAAAAGATTGTCAAGAAGGAAGAAGTCTTGAAGGCTCAGGAAGAGACTCTTATGTCTCAGGAAGAATGAATCAAGGCATTAGAGAAGAAAGCTGAGGATCAGGATCAGATTGTTAAGCTAGCAGAGGAAGATCATAAGGTGCTCAAAAAGGAGAAGACTATATTCAAGACGTTGATGCAGAAGGAAAATGAAGGATATCTTTTTTTCAATCTGATCTTTTGTTGTACCGTTCTTCCTTGTACAAATTGTTTCTAATCAAAATGAAATTTTCTGTTGCATTTCTATTATATTTGTTTTACTAATCATTCAGGTACAATAATTTCTTTTCCATTCCCTCAAATTATTTTTTAGAATCACATAGGGGGGGAATGGAAATTTAATACTAAGTAATGAAGAAATATCCATAAGTAAGGGGGAGTTTTCATTACAGAGATTTCATTACTCAAGCTAATGAAAAATCTCATTCTTGAAATCTAGAATATGATTTTTAGTGTTCCAAATCGTAAGGGGGAGTTAGTCATATTCATATTTTCGAATATGTTAAGGTAGATAAGTATTATTTTTTAAATCCTATAAAAATATATTCTATGTCCTTATTATCTTTTTCGTAAGGATGATTGTGCATTCCAAAAAGGGGGTGATTATGGAGTCAATAATTTTTCTTTATGAACATTTCATTCCTTCACGTTTTGGGAGATTTTTGAGTCAATAAGGTTTATTATGACTTTACCTATCCTCGTGTTTTGATAGTCACAAACTCCTTATCTCAAGGAAAATTTCATTTTACTCTTTGTTTTACTTTCATTAGAAAAATTTTCCGTCCCGAAGGAAATATATGCTTGACAAATTTTATCATTGTTCATAATCATTTCTATGTGTAAAATTTTGTTTCATATCGAAATCCTTTGAATCATATTATACTTATATAAAGAGAATTCTATTTTCTAACACTGAGTTCTCTGAATTCAGACTCCGACTCTTCTGAGTTCTGACTCTGAGTTCTCTGAATTCAGACTCAAAACTCTTATGAGTTCCTACTCCGAGTTCTCTGAATTCATATTCCGAACTCTTATGAGTTCTGACATAGAATTCTAATGAATTCATACTTTGAACATTGTATGTTTAGACTCCAAATTCTAATTGATTCAAACTCCTAACTTTGTAAGTTATGACTCCGAATTCTTAGGAATTTTGACTCCGAACTTTGTTAGTTCTGACTCCGAATTCTCATGAACTCTGATGCTGAACATTGTATATTCGGGTTCAGTATTCTTGGGAATCCAGATTATGAATTTCCTTGAAATTCAGACTCTAAAATTCTATAGAGATTAGGTTCTGAATTCCTTGGAAAATAGAAACTTATTATCCTTTTATTATTGACATTGAATGTATTTTGTTTAGACACCAAACTTTTATTTGCATACATTCTGAATATTTGATTTTGGTTATGTAACCATATTTTTTCATACACTTGTTTTTTTTATAAAATGATGTTGTGCATTCAGTTACTAACTAACCATTGTTTGAGTGACACATATACAATTCCCTCCGAAATTCAATGAAAAATAGGGTCGTTGGAGGAGGGAGTCGACTGTTGAACATGTGTCTGTAAATAGAATTTCATTTGAAAGAGCTCAGTAACTTTGATGAACATTTCTATGACTCTAGATATTACATGTTTTTTATGTGATTTATAGAGAGAGACTATCAAGTTTAGTGCATACTGAACGTCTTGTTCATATTTTCTTCATGCAACTCCGAATGTTACTGAGTACTTTTAAGGGCTTCCGAGGATTGGAAGACAGAGGTGCCGACTACTTTGAAGTTAAGGACTTACTTGCTAAGGAATATAGAGGTGCCAACTTCTTTGACATTGAGGGTTTGTGGGGATAGCAATACAAACACCAATATTTGTATTGAGGTCTTAACCTAGTATTGGTAAGACATGCATTCATGAAGGTATAAATCAAGGGACGTTTATGCAAGGTTGTCAGATACCCTTCTATTTGGGTTAAAAGATTTATTACTTTTTACTTGGTTTTTTAAAGTTTTCTGCTACATTGTGATTGTTTAGGGAAGTATAGAAATCTTATAATCCCTTATACTTGTATACTATGATTTAGTAATATTCTATACGCTGTAAGGTAGAATATTTGTCGTTGTAAACATTAATTATGTTCCATTTTTTGGAAACCTCTTATCTGGAATCACTTTCTCGGAAACTTATTTTTGGAATCTAGAAAGTGTGTAGAACTAGAATATCTGTGAATTACAATGTTTAAACATGTTAAAAATAATCATATTTAAAAGTTACAATGGAATTTTTTAAAGTATACAAGTCATCCCAGTCTTGTATTTTGAGCATTATTAGATACTTCATTTAGTATCTATATAATTTTGATCCAACATTTGGTATTATAGAGTATATCATACATCACATACCATCTCAACAGTTTAATTTTTTACAAAACTATTCGAAAAGAATATTTTTTCCTTTTTGTAAACAATGGAAATTGTGAGTTTTCTTAAAAATCTTAATTGAAATAATTTTTTATAATTTATAGCTAGAGTGTATTTTCCTGCTTTCATGATGCTTTAATTTCTTGGGATTCCATTACATGTTTACAAGTTTATTTTAAAATAAAAAATTTTCACTTATAATTTTTAGTATTTTTAAAAGAAATAATTATTTTAATAATAGAAATGATATTTTCCACAATAATTTTGTTAACATATATTTAAAAAAAATTTCCATATAAGATATCATTATTTAATGTTAATTATGAATTACTGAGGTTATGATTCAAGGATATAATCCATATTCTTTCTATATTTTTTATGTTTATAATGGAATGATGTTTATGAATTCCATTACATGTATTTATGTTAGGTAGTGATGAAATGTTTAGTATTTTAATGGGTAATTATACGATTAATGATTTCTATTCTTTTATAACACAAATGTATGGTGTTAAATTTTTAATGTGTTGGACCAATTCATCCGTAAAATGCATTGGGTAATGATTTATATCGCATGAGATAGATAGTAATAGATGTAACAGTGAATTTGGTTTAATAATACATGTCTATAATGGGACATGAACTCTATTTCATAATATATGGATCTAACGGGGAGTGAAACTGCTTTAGAAATGTGCTTTTTTGCCAATGAGGGTCATGAAAGTAAGTCTTGACTAATATAGAAATTATTTTCTATGCTTATGTGAATTCCAAATATTTCATTTCATATGAAAATGTTATTCCATAATGTATCATTAAATTTTATGAATAATTTATTTTGAATTTATATGGATTATTCCATGACTCAGGATTTAGAACTCTTATATGAATTGGAAACGTATCAAAAAATTTGTTCATTTTTTATACCCTTATTCTCATATTATGCTTATATATTCATTTCCAAAAACCTTGATTACCCTAACCTAGCATATAGTATCCCCATTTATTATATTTATTTTCCCCAATATATGAATAAATGTATTAAGTAATACATTTCAAAAAGGGTTTTAGTTTTGAATAAGTAAGTGCGAAACTATGAAAATATTTTTTGAAGTAGTATATTATGTTTTCTATTTTCTAAAATCATTATAACATTATGATCCTTAGGACTATATTTTTTTAAAGTAATAAATATCCATATATAAATATTTAATATTTATATTTAAAAACTATAGGTTGTTAATGTCGGTATCATCAGATGGTTGTATTGACATTTGGAAACTAGGCTGTGAAAACATTAGTAATAAACCTGAGGATAAATTTGTGTATATGCCACAATTATATTTTTTTAATGATCATTAATAACCTAGGATTGAACATAATATGTTATATGTAGAAATTAATTTTCATGTATTATGTAGTTTTCTTGAATGATTAGTGTTTCTCACACAATACATTTTGATGCTGATCAATGGTTCTAACCTAAAGGAAGAACATTAGTGTTGAATATAATAGGAAATATAATTATTGTCCTCATAAGAACCCAAATGATATACAATAAGGTTTGGAATTTGTTATATATGCTAATAAAATATTATACAACTATGAATTATTTTGGACATAAAAATAAAAACTGAGGTAAATTGTTTATGAGTCCTTCATGAGGATGTTCCCACCTTCATTATGTGGGTCTTCTTATCTGATAGTGTCATAGAAATGGATTTGTACCACCAAAAATATATTTTTGTTTCTATAATGTTCATAATGTGAAAATTTTATTTTGGTAGTCTTCATTATTACAGTGACGAATATCAATTGTTTAGTATTATCCAAAATATGAGAAAAAAAGATTAAATTGGCCCACAAAAATTTGACGAGTTCATGAACATATTTTTAAATAAGTACATTCATTGTATTATTTAAACAAAAATTAATAATCAACTACATGACCTTAAGAAATAATATGATTAAATATTTTAAAGATATTAATTTAATTTTAAAAGGCATTAAATGTATATTTATGGTAGTATCATTCATCCTAAATGTATTTTTTATTTATTCTTTTGTGGTATAAAATAAAGTCCCTGAATAGAGTCTTCATAAGGGAATCCGGTAGTTATGAAGACATATTTAGTTTTTCAATCACGCTGGAAATGGAGGTAAGAGTTACTTATCAATATCATATGTTTTAAAACAAAAGCAACTTATAATTTAATTGAATATGGAAAAACCATTGATAATAGAAGATGAGCATTTCATGAAGATCAATGTGTGGAATGAAACATGTATGAAATTTTTTTAACGGAAAGAGTAAATTTATTAATTATGGTAATTAATATCATTTGTAAATTAACTACCGAATCGATGGAAAATTTTTATCTAATGATATTAATAGAGATATGGATACACTTAATGAACCCCCCACACATCAATTCTTCATGTTTAAGGAAAAAATAATTATGCAAATTAGATTCAAAATCCATGGGTTACTATTAATGATCGATATTAGTAACCTCTTAAATCCAAATAAATGTATAAATATCTTATAATAACTATTTTGAAGGTGGAGTATGAAAATGATGTGGTAGAATGATTGAGTTTTTATGTGTTGTAATTTAAGAGTAATATTATAGAAGTGATTTTATGGAATTGTGGAGTAATGAAACATCTATAGATTACCCCATTATATTTTTCCCTTAAGTATTAAAAACATATGTGAAATGGTGATATTAACCATCAGATATGATTGAGGGTAGAGTTCATATTCCAAGGGAATTATAACCCTTAATATGTTCATGATATCGGGATAATAAAGAAAAAATGATATTTTTTGTTGTGAAAAAAATTAATGGGATAGTACTGATATACATAGAAATGATTAGTATTATTATGAAAATAAGTTTTATGACATAATGGATTTATTTTATTGAATATTTAGTTCACTGATATGAGGAAGGAGTTATTTTTTAAAGGTATGACGGTTTTCAATATGGTTTTATAATAATTCAAGTTATTACTAGGTTTCAAGTTAATACATGATAATGGCCATCACATGTAAGGAGTTTGATAATTAAGATAAATGTTATGATCTATAGGGAATGAATGATAGGTTTATTTTTAAAATATAGTGACCATATTTATAATTTTACTTATTTTAATATTTTTGAAGGTTCATAAGTGTTTACAATTATATTTTTTTTTCATGTTTCATTTGGAATAAGGATTTATAGATTAATGTGTTACTTCAATATTTTTAGATTTATAAATATTTGGTAACATGTGGTAAAAAATTTTATATAATGAAAAAAAAAATTATAAATGTATTAATTTATCATCCTGTTATAGATCTTATGATCCACTTGTTCTTCACGAATCAAAATTTCAACTTTATATCAAATAATTATATATGAATAATAAATTTATCAAGGCATAAACAAATTTGGATATTATAATTATGAAATGAAATAAAATTAGTACATATTCTCAATTTATTTTTAAATGAATTTTTATCACACTATCATCATTTATTATGGTATATCTAATCATTTTTAGAATTATTTGGTCTATGATTCTGTGGCCATTAACCCTATTTTGACAATGTCTTCTATAACATTCTATTTCATCTTGGGGGTGTTTATTCCATTCAACATACCACATTGAAAGTTTTTCATTTTTGGAAACCTAGTTATGTGTTACATAAGGTAACCATTAGGTTTACAAATTTTCTATTTTAATTGGTGTCTTACTATTAGAATTTGTGATTCTATACTTGAATTATAAAATCTTAAACTTTAAATGACTGAGATGAATTTTTAGGTGAAAATTTATTTTACCTAGGGTGTAATGTATCACTATGAAATATTTTTGAAATATGTTTTTAATGGATTTTATTTATTTGATATCTTTTGTTAAAAGAAATACACAGTTTAAATGAAGTATAAAATATTACTAAAATACTTTATGTCTATAATAATATAGTACTATAATTTTTAGGAATAAATATGAATAACTAATTTATTAAATAAATATATAGGTAAAAATAAATATTAATTTATTTTTATTTTATTTTAAAAAATTAACACAAAAAATTTAATATTGTCATTTTATTCTTCATAAAAAAATATCATTAAAAATGAGTTTTTATTATTTTGATTAGTGTACATTAAATTTTTGATTTTATGGAATATTTATTTGAGAAAAGGGATTATATATTTTAATACATAATTTAAAAATTATATTAGATTCATTTTTTTATAATTTTATGAAAACATTTGTTTTTTAGGAATAATTAAATATATTATTTTTTATTGAAAATTTTATTATCATTTAACGTTTTTGCATGTTAAAATTATGTTTTATATTAGTTATAAATCTTAATTACTTCATTTTGATATAAAATAAAAAAATTATTGTTTTTTTGTGGAATTTATAATCGAATTTAATAGATAAATATTTTATTTTTTGAATGGGAATTTTCCCAAAAAAATAGTTTTCTCTGCATTTTCCTGGTTTTGTTATAATTAAATTCTACAAATTATATATTTTAAATATTTATAATGCATCCCATATTTTGAATCAGTGTGTCCAATTTTATTAAATAGAACACTTTAATACTTTATCAATATGAATAGTAACGGTGGTAAACTTTATTACCTTGGTAAAGGATTAAATAGGTTAATATGGAATAGAAATAAGTGATAATGTCATAATTATTCATCCAATTTCTTATTTGAAAAATTTAATTTGACCCTTAACAAATATGGTTGTAAATTTAATTATTTAATGGGAAAATTTCAATGAAAATAAAATATGTATTCTATAAATAAAATAAGACAAAAAAATGTAATAGTCTTTTTCTTAAATGGCTCTTATATGTCCACAGGGAAAAAAAGTGGTCATAAATGAATTTTAGTTTCAATTATTAAGTATTGAAAAAAAAATTATTATATTTTTTTTCTGACCTTTAGGGCCACTTGAATGGGATATTGATTTTATAAAACATTTAATTAAAAAAATATCTATGATCTCACATTCATGTTTGAAATGTAATAGTAAATTTAATATAGGTTAATACGGAAGATATAATAAAATATAAATATTATTATGAAATCATATATATATATATATATATATATATTAGGCTGTTATATTTTTAATTTTTTTAGTGATCAACATTACATTAAATAATTAAAAAATAATGGTTGAGAAATTATTCACTTAATAAAAGAAATCAAAAAATTGATTTTAAAAAATATTAAAGAAATATAATCATAATTAATTAATGATATTCAATATTTTTTTAAATGATTATGACATATTATTGGAATATTTATTTTTTTATGTTATATTATTTTCATAATTTTCTTAAACTCATTGTAATAAATAGTTTCAAAATTATCAGTAATGATATTTTATCAAAATAATATTTTATTAAATTAGTTAATATTCATTAAAAATAAATAAAAATAAAAATTGATTACTATTTGGTAAAAAATTTCATAAATTCTTAATTTATGTTCTATGTTTCATCACATGAATAAATATTATAAACTCTTAATATTGAAAATTTTGTTACATAGATATGATTATAATAGGTTAATTAACAGTTATTCAAAATGTAAATGTTTAAAATGATACAAAAATGAGTATAAAACATATTGTATGATTATATTACATCATTATCATATCTAATATTTTAATCCATGCGCATTTTGACATATTTGGATAGAAAATAAATTTATTATAATTGTGTTTTTTATAAATTACAATATATCACTCACCACCTTTAAAGAATGAAACTCCACCCTCCAATATCTAAACAACATTGAGACTTATTTATTTACTATATTATACCAATTTCCCTTCTAATAATCCATAGATATATGATAGCAGTGCTAGTATTTTCAAAATACCAACCATAGAACTATTTAGAGGATATCTAGATGAGACAATTTGAAGAAAATATAATCAATCATACAGATCAATTAAATTTTATACTCTTCCTTTACTCCTATAAATTTTTTTCCATAAATTAAAAAATTTATATCCTAAATATTTTTAAATTTTATTATAATTATTATAAAACCATTATACATCATCTTTCCCACCAAACAAGAAGTGAAAATATCACTACTGCATGCGTACGACTTACCATCTCCACGTTGTGATACATTTTTTTCTAATCACCATATATTAGGAATCGGTATTTTTATGGGTTTAATGTATATATATATTATATCTATGATATTATAATTATTCTATAAATATTAGTTTTATTTACCTTAATTTTTTTCTATCAATCAAAACATTAAAATAACACTCATGCTTACATACGACCAACCATTTCCATGTACATTGTTATTCATTTTTTTATTTCTCATGTATATTAGTAATTATAAATATTTATATTATTATTAAATATTATTTTTATAACATGAATACTATTATGTAAATGATGTGACCATGATAAAATTATAATGACGAAGACTTTTGAACCTTAACTTTATAAGAAAATGAATCATTTATCACCCAAAAGAGGGATTTTAATGAAAAAACTTATTTATACATATGTGAAATGATTTTGAAAATAAATGATACATGATATGATAAAATAAATATCTTGGAGTAAATTTATAATAAATCCATATTTATTTTACGAATGGTTTTAATATGAACTAATGATGGAAACACTTCAGGTAAGGGGAATATTAACTAAATTTCGACTAACTAGGTTAAAAAACTATTTTATTTATTATGTCATTCTACGATTATGTGTGCAAATAATTTTTAATATCTTCTGAAATATTTATAGTTTTTATTTAAATTGATGGGGAATATAAATAAAAAAATTTAATTCATATTCACTTACATGATATGATATTAATAAGTGTTTATTTAAAAATCTCCTCATTAATATAGATTGTATATATTTATGTATCCAATATAGAATATTCCTCTTCCCTGTTCATTCTTTAAAAAGTAGTTTTCAAAAAGGGTTTTTATATTTTCCAATAATATTTTAATTTCATTTATTCCCATTAATAATTTTTAGAAAAAAGGTTTGTAATGATTATTTTTATCATTCTCTAAAGATCGGAAGTTGCTACTTATCTAAAAAAATCATGGAAAGAATATTTTTACATCTAAATAATGAAAGGAATTTCCCACTTTCAGGAAACATTAATTTCTCAATGAATAATTTACATGTTTACAAGTTTTTTCTCAAAGAAATGTTTTCTTTTATATTCATATTATTTTTAAAATAAATAAAACTTTTAATAATAGAAAGGATATTTTCTGCATAAATTATTCTGTGGGATATTTGGAGAAAACATTCATCTTAAATAATAGTATTCAATTTTATATATACATTTTTGGGTCTATTATTAATGTATAATATCCTTATTCCATAAATGGGTTTTGTTTGTTTATTATGGCATGATGTTTATAAATTACATTACATTCCTTATATTATTATATGATGAAATGTTTATAAAACCCATTTTCATTCATAGGATAGGTTATGATGAATGATTTGTGTTCTTATTGAAAATATATATATATTTTTCATTATGTTATAGGTAGTACAAATATATCCCACTAATTAAATTTGTAAATATTTATGTATCATGGTATATATGCGGCTATAAAATTGAGTGAACTCTGTTGAATAATACATGGATGGAATGTGAAGTGAACCCAGTTTAGTAATATAGGGTTGGAATGGGGAGTGAACGTAACTCAGTAATGTAATTTATCCAATATTATTTCCTTGGAAGTGATATTTGACTATTATTGAAATGATATTCAATCCACACATGTATAAAAAAAATTCCATGTCTTAATTCAATGTTATTATTTCATTACATCCATTTATTTTTTATTCATATTTAATGAACATATGTGATTTATTGCATGAATTAAGATTAAGATATTTTATATAAAAGGTATAATTTTAAAATGTAGTTTACATGTTTATATACACATATTATCATATTATTATCATAAAATAATTATTATTCCCCTTTATTACACATACTAGGAATCAATGATTAACCATTATTATGTTTGTTTTCTACATGATATAAATAATGGAATAACGTATAATATTTCAAAAATAGTTTTAGTTGTGAATAAATAAGTGAGAGATGATATATTTATATTTTATGAAGTAGTTGTTTCAATTTCATAATTTACAAAGGTAATAAAGCTTTATAATCATCATGCTTGTGTTTGTGTAATATAATGAATATTCAAGTAAAATTAAGTAATATCATTGTATGGAAATCATGGGTTTTTATTTTTTTTAATTTTTGGGAAACCATGTATTAAATAAGAATCACATATTTTCAATTGAATTCAAGTATTTTAATAAAATAAATATGTATTATTTTACCTAAATTCAATTTTTATTCATGTTTTATTGATTTGTTTGTAATGTAGCAGTGGTAGTCATGAGTTCATGACTACAATTTAATTGAAATTGTTTTATTATATCACTTTTATAGTATTTTTACTTTATTAGGGTTAGGAATTGATTCATTTGTAGTATAATTTGATTCTATAACCACCAAGGTCCTTGAGGATTGTTTAATGTGATATGAGTTATGATATTTGGACCATGAGAGTTGAATCCTTTATTAGAAAAAACTGTAGATTTTATCTAGGTTCCCTTAGACACATTTAAATAAGTTCTATGTCTAATGTAGGGGGTCAGCGTAGGACATGAAATGTATAAAATCATTGAATTTACTTATTGTATTTTTTTAAATTAATGTATATGGTGAGTTTTTCTCTCCCTTCTATAATGAATTTAACTCTATATTTTAAATATCGGTTAGAGATATGTATATTGGTTTATTTGGTTCGAAAAAACACAACCAATGATAATAAATTAAAAAAGTAGTTTGAATTTTTCCATTTATTACTTGTTCAGGTGTATGTTAATATATACTGATATAATGGTGATGTTGGTGGGATAATGCTTCCACTCACTATGAAATTTCCTTTCTCATAAAAAAATATTCTCTCTATAATATTTTTCACCAATTGATTAGGTTGACAAGATAATTTGTACTAATGACACTTATGGAATGGGATTATGTGGCCATATTTTTGTGTTGGATTTGGTCGAGGTTATAATGCATTTTCAACATATTTTATCATCAATACGGGATATAATAACTATTTTTACCCAAAAAAGAGGGATTCACAACCCATTACATGATACATCTATTGAAGGGGGTGAAATTCATATTTTTGCATGTTTTATTATGACATGTTATGACATTCCCAATATTTTATTGAGGTATAAGGATATAGATTATTTTATATCTATTGATCATTGACATATCTAGGTATGATATTCCCCATTATAATGATGTTATCTGGATAATATTCTCATTATATTGTTGACGTTATTGGGAATTATGCATGCTTCTGTATTGTTGACATTAAGATGTCATACCCACTATTGTTACATGGTTTTTACGACATACAAACCATGTATTATATATTATGTTTTAATAGGAAAACATTCCTTGGTTATGAAGTGGTACATGATTCCCAATAATTATCTTATTTGATATTATCATACACCCTTAAAAATAGTTTAAGGAGGTTTAGAAACTCACACTAATATTTTGTGGATTTTGTTGGAGTGATTGTTATTATTAACATGTGATAATATCCAATTATTCATGGAAATTATATACTAGAGATGATTAGGACACAACTAGTATCAACCTATTTAATTTTCCTCACACCCTATGTAGAAACATTTGTAACAAACAAAATATCATGATTCGTTACCCATATAATGGAATGGTCCCTTTATTTGGAGATGGGAAATCTAGACATGTTGGGTTGGAGAAAACTGGTGGCACAAAGTAATGACCCGATTCTCATTTTCAAAAGCCTTTAGTCATTCATTTAATTTTAGAACATGATGAATGTGATTGGTCCATGGATGATCTAGTTTTTTCTGTGTATTACTCATTTTTAATTATAATAGTTCATATTGGTATAACATGTTCATTATATATATTTATGGTTAGCATGTAGATGTAGTTTTAATTTTCTTCCTTAATTGTGGGATGACTATTATTTATGACTATTATTTATGGTTACCTAGTCTAGAGGGTAGAGTATCTATAATTAACCAATTCATTAATCAAAATTCCTTATTTATTTTTTGTCCTTTACTTTTGTCTTATGTCTGGTTGAAGATGGTTTTGAGTGGTTGTATGGGATGATTGATGGTCATAAGAGTAAATAGGGGTGAAACATATATGAATTAGGTATGTCGTTCTACTGAGTACTCAGTGGTTGTAACAATTTATCCCATTGTTGAATAAGTAGTGTTGGTCTACTTGTATAGCCCCCAAGAGGCCGATGCTAGAGTTATAGGTTATAATTCAACCACATCAAAAAGTTGTCTTAAATATTTTTCAATTTTTTCAATGGATAAAAATTGATATACATGACATATAAATTAAAAAATATTCATTTAGAGGGACTTTGAAGGTTTAATTTATAATTAATTTTATAAATAATTACATAGGTTTCACAATTTTTCTTCTTTTTAATAAATAA
Organism: Viscum album; assembly: GCA_963277665.1. NCBI lineage: Eukaryota > Viridiplantae > Streptophyta > Magnoliopsida > Santalales > Viscaceae > Viscum > Viscum album. The sequence continues at coordinate 614,862,444 of OY728162.1, forward strand.
TGAAACTACTCTCATATTCTCATCATTTCTACAGTCAATCCAATCTAAGATCCATCTGGTTTTATCCACATGTGATACATGATCCTGGGAACTCATCCCTAAGTATTCTAGGTTCTATAAAATATAAACCATGCACCTTGCGTTGTTCATAGTTAATCAGAACATAAAATCCCATGGACGTGAGAGAATTATCTCTTGTTATCTCTTATTCACGAGATGGAGGAAATAGGTTATTCATTCTAGAATGAGAGATTTTTTTGTATAAATTATATTGTTTAAAACAATCCTCATTCTAAAAAATAATATAAATTGTTTTGAATAGCCTATAATTTAATAAAGGCCCATTTACAATATTATTTATCAAAATTAAATCCCTTGTATTGTAGTGGAAATATTTTTTTAATGTATTCTCATGGAATGAACTAAACTCATTGAATAATATATTATCTGTATCTACCTCTTAAAGTAATAATATGAATCCTCTATATCATTTATATGGAATGTTTCAAGAAATATATTTTTTAAAATAAAAATATAACTTTATAATATTCATCAAATAAATAAATACAATATTATATTAACTAAACATTGAAAAAATATTTATTTAAATATGTATGTAACTAAATAAGTATGTATATAGATCTATTTATTGAACTAGATGATATATAAATATTTTTCATTTTCCTATGAATTATATATAATAGATAAATAAATATTATATTCTTTGACTCATGAATAAAAATGTATTTAATATTCAACTCACAAATCTTCTAAAAATGATTATTTAGTTATTGATGTTTTGAAATCAATGTAAAAGGGATAATTATTTTTCTTCAAAAAATGAGAATAATTTTTATTCAAAAATTGAATATATATAGAATTTAACTGAGGTTCTAGTTTCAATTATCATGTGACTCACTCAGTCTCTTCCTCAGGGCCATAAGGCTAACTATCGTAAAGTACATGATAATTATCAATAAACATATTAATGCATATATAGAGAATAATATTAATGCCAAAACTATAAACTCCTCCCATGGATACACACTATGTATTATAATCCATTTGTCTCAATATCTCATCAATCAGGGTTCATACTTCTTCCATCAACCTATATAGTCAACATATCTATCATTTACATTTTTAACATGATCTCATCGATAAAAATTCCATGGCCATGGAATTAATCTAGTATTTCCCTAATAATCAATGGGCCTGAGATATTTTACATTTATTGACTCATATAAGATAAATAATTTGATGACTTATTTTATTAATTTCACAACACTTATGAAATACTCAATGTATATTACCTCTTCATGAGCATTGGTCACTATGAATTTCATCTATTTAGCATAGTTTATGTGTTAGTATATACATAAGTAAAAATATCTAAACAATGTACTAATACATTCATTCATATATTGGAAAATTATATTACATAAATAACATTGGAAATTATTATTAGAAGGAATTTCTTTACAACCACCCTACTTGTAGATTACCAAGTGGGAACATTATAAGAAGAAAACTCATTATCTTATGATACCCTAACAGTTCAAAATAAAAACAAAATATATGAATCATTAATTTTTTTGCACACCATATTATCTTTGTCTGCCAAAAGTTTCATATCATTTTACGGTTAATATTATTGTAAATAAGTTATATAAGCTTTTGATGAAATATTTAATCTAAGGAAACTATCAGAATAATGCTCTACAGAAGACAAATAATAATTTTTTAAAATATTCATTATTATACAGGTAGAAAAATGTAAAATAGCTTGTTAGTTCTAGGGAAATAAAACCAATATAATATCAATTAATCTAGTGTAAACTAGTAAAAACATTTTTTCCACTATCATCGACATAATATTCGGATTTTTTTTAGAAAATGGGATTAGTCATTTGCTCTCCCATTTTCCCATAGCTAGAATTGCTATTTATAAAAGCTCACCCCTCGGAGAAAAACCCATCAAGTATGGATATGTATGTATAATTTTATTCTTCATTTGATATGACTTTGGATAATTGGTGAGAACCACTCTGGCCTGTTATACCAATATATAATTATAATAGATTAAATAATAGTTAAAATGGTAGATTACTAAATGATATTTTATATCCAATCTACAACTTTAGTTTTTATCAAAAGACTAAATAATGTCAAAATATTCTATGTAATTGATGGCCACTAGTTTTTTTTAACTCTACAAGATTGAATATTCTCTATTATGGAAGATATCATATTCTATCTTGGATTTCAGATAATTATATTCTGTATGTATACTAGTTTATGTATATCCCTTGATTTTAAATTCCTCATCTCTTCCATAAATGAGGAATGTATCCCTTGTATGTATCTTCTACTAAATTATAGTCTTTACAATCGATGAATGAAACTCTCCAAAGTTTAATTGAAAAATTAGTTCCATTTTTAAGCCATAATCAACATCAATCCTAGTTCATTGTATAGAATACATGATATATCCAGTCATAGAAGTATAAGGTATTCTATTCTTTCTCTCCATCTCAAATTACGTATTATGAAATATAGAGTTGAAGAGATGCATACAATTTTACATTTGAAACAATTGTAACATCCTGACCCAAACCATTATGTTCAAGCCAGAATGGAAAATGACCTCAGGAGTGACTCCCCATGTGCAAGAGGTTTCCAAATAGTAGTGATAGTTTCAAGTTAAATCTTGGGTGGACTATACCATCTATCACAGGTCACATAAGAAATAAATATCCAATATAATAAATAAAATAAAAGATCATAGTAATGCATGAGAAACTGAGAGATGGATTACATCATATAATAAATAAACAAAAGAAACAAGGATCTAAGGTATGGGGTCTAACAATGAAAAAAAATTGTTATACATCCTACTTGGACTCCATCTAGCATTGTCAGTATCCGCTTTTTCTACATTCTCCAACATCTATCAAAGGGCCTATTCCAATTTTCACATCCCTAGTAACGATGTCTATAAGCATAAATAATTGATCGATTAGGGTGTGAGTGGTAGACTTAATAGGACACCACTAATTTACCTTAATTTCATTGAATATAAAATTCATTATTATTGAGTGAAAATAAAAAATTTACTAATATAACAACAATTTATAACACAAGTTACAAGATCATATCATGTCCTTGGGGACCAACTCTACCATGATTGGAACAATGCGAGATGAAACATAACTTATTTGGTAAAATAATTGATAAAACATCATAAACTTGTCATAAAAATCCTCCAATAGTGGATATCCCTAATCATGTAACACATTTTTTCAATAGGGGTAGTCTATGAACATTCCGCTCCATGTCTCGAACATCCATCTTGAGTGGATATCCCAAACATGCTTCAAATGTCATATGTAAAGCCTTGAAAATTTCATCCATCCAATATTGATATCCCCAAGAATGTGACACATCCCACCAATTTGAATAGTCCAAATTCAAAATGACCCATGTATGGAACATCCCACTCAGAGGATAATATCATACATGTCACACACGTCTACCTAATGGTCCATACTTGTATTCTTAACTATTGTAGAAAAAATATTGTATATCACATCATCAAAAATATATTCATACTATCATTCATTAAAACACATATAAAAAACACAAGAATAAGTCACATACTATACACACACACCTCATGTGATTAATCATCAGGCATAGGTATCATGGTTTAGACACAAATGTCAAACAATCATGTCAATAACCCATATAAGACATGCAAAAAAGTAAAAGTACTTTCTACACATATGTTACACATTAGGCTACACATGCACGCCAAAAAATATCCCAATAACTTATATAAAGAATGCAGTAATGTAAAAAAACATATATTATGTACAATGATGAATGCTTATGATGGATGGCGTATGAGATTAATTACACGACTGAAAATTCACTAACATTGGAAAAACAATTTGTATTAATATTATACTCGTAGAAATGATGATTACAACACCAATAATTCACCAATATTATCAATATCGAATGAGATATTGAAGATAGAATTCTGGTTGAAATAATAAAAATAATTAAAAATAAAATAGATGTGAGATGGAAATAATTGGAAGGGTGATGTGCGGTGGGGATGAGGAAAAAAGAATGGTGTGATAAGGGGAAAATAGTCCCTACACTAGCATGAGTCCCCAAATATAATTAAATATATATATTTTCTCATTTTATTAATTTTCATTTAATAAAAATTATTATTTTTGAACCACCCACTGCATCCTCTCTTTCATGTGTAACTTCCCAATACAGCCCAGTAATTTACCCAATTCTTTCTCATAATTTAATTAACCATTCATATAAACATATATAAATCAAAATTCAACCATATATATTAGAATTATATATGTATATTCATATACACAAACCCACACACAGACATTTATATATATACAGCATTATATACTTATATACACCCACAAATGTATATATATATCCAACATATATAAAAATAATATGAATATAAATAAAAAACACATTTTCTCAAAGTTAATAACAATAATAATAAATTTATTAATTATATCTCCACCATTTTTCCACACCTAATTTCATTAATTATCATATGTAATAATATAATTATTTTTATATGTCCTCCAAATAAAATATTAACCCTTAGGTAAATGATGAAAATCAATTGAAAGAAAAATATATTTGATGACACATGATATTTTCATAAATTTTCATCTATAATAATAATAATATCAGCATTATTATTATAAATAAAACAATTATTATTTTTATTATTATTGTTATTATTATTATTATTACTATCTACCGAACGATTATTCAAATACCCAAAATTATAAATTGTATGTGTGTTGTAACTAAATTCCAAAAAAGAAAAATAATTTGTTACACCTAAGGTAAAATATGAATAGACTAATAGTGGTCTCACATTTCTCATAAGACTCACCATTTTAGATATAATTGTTTTTTCAGAGAAAGTTATAAATAAATTAAATAAATTACCCTCTTAGGTGGCCTATCCATACACCTAATGAACAAAAATATTATTTCAAGCTTTGGGTAAACCTTGCATCCCAGATTCGACTGTTCTCACAGATTTTTCATGAATGACATTGATTGGGTGATATTTCATTTATTTGTAATAATCATGAACAAAAAAATAAAATACATTTACATTTTTTTATTTTATTAACATTGAGGCTATAAGAGACTCTAAACACTACACAATCACTTCACCTATATACAAAAATATTCTATAGAATATTTGTAAATGTTAACATAGATTTTACTCATAAGTCTATAATAAATAATTGTTTTACTAAAATAAGTTTTGATAGTGAAAAAAATGAAAACTTATCTATAAAAGAGGGGTTTATTATCATTTAAAATTATTTATGAAACAATTATACCCCATATTAATTATTATTTTCCTTGAGAAGCACTTTAAATCATGTAACTACAACGCACGAAATAAGAGTTTCCCTATTAAATTTAAAAAAATTATATACTTGTTCTTTAATTCTACCATAGCTGTTTACCATCAATACATTCTCATTCCACATCACCACATTGATAGGAACACGCAATGAACTTTTTTTCTATTCAAAGAATCATTGAATATTTAAAATATATTCAAGTTAGTCACAAACCGCATATGTATACATAAGAATATAACCTAGCATGACCAAATAAATTAATTCTATTAATAATAATCCAAGGAATATATGATAATTTCATTGAGTTTAATTATTTGTGTTTTATCCAATGAAAATAATATATATATATATATGACTTTAAAACCCACATGCCTAGAATGAAGAATGAATGCCCAACAAAATCAATAAATTATCATATCAACATCGTTTTTAACCCAAGGTGACAATAATAAATGACAAAAGAAAACAATATAAAAATAAATTCATGCTTTATGGAATCATGGTGGTCCACTATATAATGTTGATCAAACACTAACATAGATCACCTATATGAGTCATTACTATCCCAAATCCAATCTATCTTATCCTAAATAGTGTTTAGGAGACGAAATAAGTTAGCGAACATGGTCCTCTAGTATTATTTTAATGTTTTCCAAGCAAAACAACTAGGTCTGATCCATAATGTCCCACAACCAGAGGCATGCTTCCCCATACACTACATGGTGGTGACTTGGAACATAGGTCTCAAGTGGAACCATGGGGAGACTATAACATCCATTATAGAAAACAGAATAAATAAATATACTGTAAGAACCCAGTTTTTCCAGTGGAAGACTTCGGAATATTCTTGATGATATTCCAGAGCAGCGCCTTCAGACGGCGTGCGATTCCGAGCCCCAGAGTGGCCGGAATTAAATTTTTAGTGCATTCACACTAGAAATTCCAAGTAAATGGGATAACTCCTAAACGGAGTTCAAGATCAGAGATCTGAGTGCACGAATGGGTCTGGAATTGGGTGTTTACCCTATTAATGACATAAACTTTGTCGGCGCGGGATGTTTGGACCCCTCACCCTCTTCTGGAACGTTAAACGGATTAAATTAATTAATTAATTTGTTTAATGGAGAAACGATACTATCTCTTAAACGGTGACTCGGATTACAAATCTGAGAGCACCGTTGAGTTCGGAGCATGACGTTTACCCTAGAATGGGTATAAGTTTGGCGGTTGCGGGCCGTTTTTGAAAAATGTCCCCAGGGGCCTTTTCGTAATTTAGCGGCTTCAGATGTTAAATTTTATAACTTTTTAACAGGGTCTCAGATTAAAATTCTAAGACCGCCGTTATGATCGGGATGTGTTGTTTACCCTAGGGGAGGCTTAACCTCGACCCTGCTGAGGGTTCGGGTTCAGACCGATGGGCGGGTGGTTAAGGGTTTTCTATTTAAACGCTTGAATCATCCCCTTCCTCCCCTCTTCTCCCCTGGAGCCAGCAGCTCCCCACAGCGAAGGAGGATGCTCCCCTACATCACCTCCTCCACTCTGTCAAGGCGCGGTGCGGCGGCAGACTCCCCGTGAAGCTCCAGGCATCGCCCAAGAGGTAGGAGGTTTTGAGTGTTTTAATTCCCAAACCTTATTTCAACCTCAATTATATGCGTAGATTTTTGTTCGATTGTCGAATCAAATCCAATGAACATGTGTTAATATTTATGAGCTATCCGATGCATTTTTCGGATTCAGTTTTGGAGTTCGAAGGAACCCGAAATCATTCGCTGAAGATTGCGGGTTTGTAGAGGAGATCTGGTGTGTTCCGGCGGTTCGGCGCGGCGACCGACCACACCAGGCGGCGGCGCGGCGAGCCAGACGGCGGCTGGAGGTAGCTTCGTCGGGCGAGCGGCCAGCGGGGGGGGGGGGGGGGGGGGGGGGCAGCTGGGCGTGCGATGGCGACGGCGCGGGCGGCTGCGGACGGCGGCGAGGCGTGGTCTTGGGCGGCTCCGGCGTAGCGCGAAGAGGGAGGGGGCCGCGAGGCGCGTGACCCCGTGGGGCGCAACCGCGACCCGCATGTCGCGGGTCACTGCGAGGAAAGGAGACTGGCAGTCAAGGCCGGTCGGCGGCGGTGGGCCGCGACCACTTTGCCGCGGCGGCTTGAACCGGACCCGCTGCCGGGCCGCGGGCTGGCTGTGGGCGGACCGGCCGGACAGGGCTGGTCCGGCCCAAGGCAGTGCCCCCTTTGAATTTCTGAGGCTCGTTGCTTTCGCTACGGGCGTCCGTTTTGCATACTGTCAGCGGCAGCGCAGACCTTTATTTGAAGGGATCATTTTGAGATGGTTTTGGGAATTTTTAATTCCTGAAATGATAGGCCTCGAAGGTGCGACACGTCTTTAAGTGAAATGTCTTTTTCTACGGAAATCTTGTTTTGAGCTGCGCGGTCGCATCTAATGTATGTTTTGCGTACCATCAGCGGCGTTGGAACCCTGGCATCGAGGAGGAGGTTTCTAGTGTGTCTCGGGGCATTGAAGATGGAGTTGAGGTGTGGGCCTCATGGCCTGTCTTTTGAGCTGTGTGCAGCTTTTAGCGACTTTTTCCTCGTATGTCCGTTCGGGGCGTGTGAGCATTCGATGTTGGGTGTTTTTCCGAAAGGATTGCAATGGTGTAATCCGCCCGCCCTAATTCGGCACGATGGTGTGTGGCCCACGAGGGCTGTTTGGGCGTCGACGGTGATTTTCCATCATTATCACTGGGCAACCGTTTTGGACAAGTGAGTAGTCCATCTTGTGTGCTTTTGCGAGAGGATCACAATGGTGAGATCCATTCATTGAGTTTCGAGACCGGGATGTGGGTCCCACGTGGCACCGCTCGTGTGCGGTGCCCTGGAATGCATATTTTTCTCCAGATATCTGTTGCGCTCAGGTGAGCAGTCTTTTTGACGTGTTTTCCATAGGGGATTGCAATGGTGCGATGCGCCCGACTGTTTTCGGGGATGAGGCTCAGGATCATGGGACGGCGTTCGGGCGTGAGGCGGTGTTGGTGACTTTTCCATCGGAAATCCGTTTGAGATGAGTAAGTAGTCGATATCGCGTGTTTTTTTGCGAGGATTACAATGGTACGATATGTTTGGCTGTGCAGAGCCTATTGGAGGATTTTGTTAAATGTGGAAGCATGAAAGGTGCTCCAGTGGTGGTTCGCCCTACCTTTATTGTAGCGGGCCCTTGGAGTGTGATCGTGCACTCTTGGGAGAGTGATGTAAATGTTTCACAAGATGTGTTTAGTCGTGACTGGGCCTTTGAGGTGGAGTTGTTACGTCACGCCTTCGTGTTGACGCTGGGTGCCGTGTGCACGATAACCCTTGGGCTGAAAGTGAGGTATACTCTGGGAGTGTGTGGTAGCACTTGGACGTACATGCGGTTTTTACCTGAGACTGTTTGTGCTCTTTTTTGGGGTTGGAATTGGGGCCATATGTCGTGTGGGCCCCATGAGCGTGTCATGTTCTTCTTTGCGTACTTTGACCTCTTGCGACATAGAGGGTCCCTCTGTGCTCGTTTGTTTGACCAGCAGGGTGGAGCTGTTCCCCTGGCTCGGTGCTCGTTTTTTTGACTAGTAGATTTGAGTGGTCTCCCCCTAGTTTCGTTCTCTATGGATCGGCCGGTTGTGGTGCTAGTGACACCTAGTGATGGAACAAGCATTGAACCCCTTTTGGGTGAGTTGTGCTGGAGTTGGGTGGTCGAGTGATACCCACTACGTGTTCATTTGGCCAGTGGTGTACCCTCCAGTAGAGATGGCAAGAGCAGTTCTGAGTTCTACCCTCCAGCGGGGCTGGGCAGTGGGTTACTCATCGACTTCATTAGGTTTACCCTCCAGCAGGTCTGGGCAGTGGGTTGCTCGCAGAATTTTAGGGTTTACCCTCCAACAGAGACTGGGCAGTGGGTCACCCGACACACTTTTGGTCTACCCTCTAGCACAGACTGGGTAGTGGGTCACCCGACGACCCCTTAGGGTCTCCCCTCCATTAAGGCTGGGCAGTGGGTCGCCCATCGTCTAGTTCCATGTTTACCCTCCAGCAAGGCTAGGCAGTGGGTCACCTGACGGCTTATTCCAGGTCTACCCTCCAGCATGGCTGGGCAGTGGGTCGCCTATCGACTTGTTATGGTTTACCCTCCATTGGGGCTGGGCAGTGGGTCACCCAATATTGTATCCCTGGTCTACCCCCTAGCAGGGCTGGACAGTGGGTCACCAGATGACGTGCTATGGTCCACCCTCCAATGAGGCTAGGCAGTGGGTCACCGGATGATGTATAATGGTTTACCATCCAGCAGGGATGGGTAGTGGGACACCTGTTGACATTCCAGACTTAGTCCTTTCAATGAGGATAGTCTGTGGCTATCCTCCATGTTTATCGGAGTAGGAACCATGGTTGTATGGGTCGGTGGTGGAACAACTTTGACTTTTAGGAGACCACTCGACTACGGGGCAGTGACGGGTTGTGGATTGACATTCTCTAAGAACTCTCAAGTATGAGGGGAAATTTCCCCACCAAGACATGTTCTTATGACATGATCTAATACCATACAGGTGAGTATGTGCCTCCCAAAGCGGATAGTGTCGAGGTGCGGTGATTGAGCCCCTTAGCTTGCGGTTCGGGGTAGACATGCGGGATGTTGGGCATCAATGGTGTTGCTTCTGGGACTTTTGACGACTATTTTTATGGGCTGAGCTATGGGATGAAGATCCCCTTACAAGCTTGTTCGGGTTTCTTGTTGAGCGTACAGATATGTGTATACCTTGTTTCCGGTACCCATTTCTTGGGTTTGGTTACTCTCCTTCCAAGAGAGGCGAAGACACGCGGGGTATTCCATATGCTTTCCGTGTCTAGCTTCTCATGGTTGGACGAGTCTACTCTCCTGCTATAGGTAGCGAAGACTCGACGGGAAGTTCATCTTCTCACCGTTTCTAGCTCCTTGTGTCTGGACGATTCTACGATCTCTCCTATTATTAGGTTGAGCTGGACTCTTTACTGCACTCTCACTTTTACTCCTTTACTTTCTATGTTCACTCTACTTCTCACCCTTCGGTACCTCTTTTTTTGCTCCCTCGAGCCTTCGGGGTATCCTACTAAGTATTTTTATACTCACCACTTCTTGGGCTTTTCCCGCACTTGGTTTTCCCTTGCCGACGACGGACAGGTGGAGCGTGGCTTCAGTGGAGCATAGGAGCATGTGATCTTGGACCATGTGTGGTGGTCGTGGCTGGGTTCCAGGTGGGAGACCCTTCAGCTGTTCCTTTTTGTTTACCTGTTTCAAGGTTGTGGCACTTTTTGGGTTGGGCGCATGTTTTTCCCATTTTCTTTTCTGTTTGTACTTTGTACTGTTTTGAGGTCTATGCACTCTTGTGGTTTATTTATATAGCAGTTTTTCTTTTCTTTGATTGTCTTTTCTTTTACACTGCACTGTTGCATGAGTGTGCTTCATGTGTGTGTGTACAGGTACTTAGGAAAAGGCCTCCCCGAGTTGTTCTGCCTTTGGAGCTGGTCGCCAGCCCTTGGCCTATGGAGGCGGGCTTGGGGTAGTTGTGGCTCGAGCTCGGGTAGGGTCGGGTCGTGACATATACAATATAATAATGAAAATAAATACTCAGAGTAATATATTTGGATATTATAATATATAATCCATGATATGATAAATAAACACACTAAAAAAGATCAATGGTATAGGGTAAGCTAGTAAATTAATAACCCCCATTTGTCATTAGAAAACGATTACTCTACATTGTTACCATCTTTCTATTACACATGAAAAACTATCATACATAAGGAACATTCCCTTCACTAGATCCTTATGAATGCTATCTATAAGTGCCCCAAAATTCCCTTGTGGGGTGTTAGTACATGACTTAGTTGCACACCACAAATAGAGGTTTACACCAGTGCATAAAATTTTAATGTGTGTTCCCGGAATATAAACATGATATATATACAACATCAATATATAAAAAATGTTCTATGTTAATGTGGGGTCCTCAGGGATAGTTCTACTAGGTTCGACACCATGCTGGGAGAAACATACCTTTTGTGGAATAATACTGGATGAAACATTGTTAACCTACCAAAAACGTCTTCCTCGAGTGGAAATCCATTTGAATGTGACACATTCCACCAGAAGGGATAGTTCATGTAAATGCTTACCTAAGTATTCCCAATCCTCCTAGAGTGGATATAAAAAACATGCATTAAATCTCATATGTTGACCCATGTATAATACATTCATCCTATATTGATATCCCCAAAAAGACTACACATCCAGTCGACTTGAATAGTATAAATACAAGATTACACAGGTCTGGCACATCCATATCAGCGGTTAGTCTCATGCACGTGTGACATCTGATGTGATGACCCAAACGGGAAAACCAAAACTCTCAACTATAGTGGACTATAATATAGTATATACCTTACATAAATTAAATGGAATATCAAACATCAAATCATTTTAAACATTATCATAACCAAAATCATCAAATTACACATGAAAAAAACACAGGAATAGGTAAAATAATACAAACACACACACATCATGTGATTAATCATCAAACATATAAATCATGTGATACAAATCAACACCAAACAATCATATAAATAACCCATATATTACAAGAATAATTGTTAAGGAATTACTGCAAAGAAGTTTCAAATTAGGCTATATACACACACAAAAAATGATTACAATAATGTATCTAAAGAATGAACTACTTTCAAATAATTCATACCTTATAAACAAGGATTACTGATGATTATAGTTGACATCCATGATATATTACACCATTAAAACATCGCTTCCTTAAGAAACACAATTCTGTTCAAAAGTATCTTCATCATGACGAACCCAAGGAAACCAAAAGCAATATCAATATGATCAATATCTCATGAGATGTTAATGAAATTTTTTTGAATAACTAGTAAAAATGAAATGAAATAAAATTAAATGAGTGGGATAGTATATTGAAGGTCAAGGTTATGTGTCAAGGATTAAATCGATACAGGTGTCCAAAGGGGAAAGTACTCCCTAGGATGTGCATGATACCACACAAAATCTATTTATGAATTTACCTTTTCTAATTTTATTTATTATCATTTAATACCATTTATAAGTTTGGAACCACTCATTTCATCTTCTCTACAATATGTAACACCCCCATGCACCCCACTTCTTCATATAATTATTCCTCTTAATTAAATTATTCATTCATTTAAAAATATTTATATACAAATTCAACCATATATACACACACATTATATATATATATATATTCATATACACACTCAAACATATTTTAATATACACATATACATTTTCCCCATATATATACAATATATATATATACTATATATATACACATTCGTATTTACATATATGATCCGACACATGTATATATATATATCACAAATATAAAGACACAATATATATATATACAAAAGAACATATTTTCCCAAAATTGATAATAATATTAATATATTTTATTATTTTTAAACATCAAGAATATCAAACAAAATTTAATTACCTATCATGTATAATACAATCATATTGTTATCTATCATTCTAATAAAATATTCAATCTTTGAGAAAGGTCACTAATCAAATTATTTAAAAATGATTAATTTCACATGTAATATTCTTTATTTTTCCATCAAAACAAATAATAATTAAAATAATTTTTTTATGATTATGATTATTATTATTATTATATTTTTAAAACAGGTATTCAAATACCAAAGATCATTAGTGATGTGTGTGATGTAACTAAATTACATACACACATATATGTTTTGTCACACATATTGTAAAATTTATAAATAGTGGTGTCAAATTTCTCATATGATACACCATTTGGAAGATATTTAATAGTTTTTAGATAAAATTATAATAATGTTATTAATAAAATTTATCATATGGTCGATTAACCCAAACATGTAGTGAATATAAACATTATGCCACTCCTATTATAAACCATACATACCAGATCTAATTGTACTCTAGTATTTATCATGTAGGAACACTTCAAGGGATATTTAATTTTTTTTGGAAAAATCATTCACACATAATTAAACTGTATGTAATATTTTTCTCGATCAACATCGAGGCTGTATGGGCCCCAGAATCTCGTACTGACTCATCTCATAACACAGAACAGTTTTCATAGAATATTACAAAGCATTATAAAGGGTTTTAGACTTTCGTAAATCTATAATAAAAACATTTATTTTGAAAAATAAAATTTTTCTCCCTATTTTATTTACATTATTAGTAAATTTTGTATTATTTTCATTAAAAAAAATTGGATGTTACAATTCATTTTATGTAACAATCCTCTTTATTCGAGACGCGACAACATAACTGGCCATCTAAACTAGTCAAGTTGTGGAGAATATCCAATCTACATTTCACATGCAAGGTACATTCCCCTACCATCTTGTGTTTTTGTATGGCCTCCCCCATTACTGAATATCAGAAGGTTTGGCATAATAGGTCAACAATATGCATTATAAGAACAATTGGGAAAATAAATTAGTGGTACATATAATTCTCCTTAGTGGTAAAATTTTCAAGAGGTTTGGAGTTTGAGTTATATGGAAAGGGGAATAAAATACATGAATGGTAGGGGGAATTGACTTGCACATGGTAAGTGGAGAAGAATTTGGCTACCACATTGAATACTGATTTGGCTGATTGTGGTGTGGCCAATGGCTAACCGAGCATCATTATAAGAACCACCAATTATGTTGTTCTACATTCATTATATTCAATTTGATTTCAATATATGTACAATGAAATAGCCTATTAATCCTCTTTGAACTATCATTATTAATCATGATATATCAATTGTATACTTATTCACTTGTTCCATTCATGAAAAATCATTTGTTTAACTATTTATTAACATAATATAAACCATGTATCCCATTTCCAAAAAAATATTATATCATAATCAAATACTAACAAAAAATTACTATAATCCAAAAAAATATATATTATAAAAAAAGTGATAAATTTAATTATTTATGGAAACAATTTTCTCATGGATTCACCAATATTAATTTTTTCTTGATCTTGATAATTTTGTCAACCTATATATGGAAATTTATAATTGTCACCAATTATTGGGATCATTTGGAGCCACAAACCCTTCTTTTTGTTCTGCATAGACATATTCTACAACGATTCCATTAAGAAATAATGTCTAAATATCCATTTTTCACATTTCATAATCATATTAACATAATATTAAAATAATAATTCTTATAAATTACATCATAGTTAATAATGAAATGGATTATTCATTGTCCCTGAATTGATATTTCATCAAACCATGGATAACTATTTATTTCAGATAGTAAATTGATTTTACATCCATGTCCAGTTTTATATTGAAAACCCTTAGATGATCAATTGACTCATTGTTAATAGTTTCTCTTATAGAATCAAAATACATTTTCATAATATTTGAAACATATGGTTTTCTACTTGATTATTCTAATCCTAAAATTAATCATAGGAATCAAACATATACATCATTAAATAAACAAATTCAAATTTAATAATGGTATTTCTAATTGTTATTGATTAAGACTATTGAACTCTACTTATATTGGAAAAGGTATACATACATCATAATTAAATAATTATAAAAGTTCTATACAAAATTCACGTTTATAAATTCAATGGAGTTTTGTTCATTTTTCTATTAATGGAATATGAAATATATCTAAGTATATTAGTTCAAATGATACTAAATTAACAAATGAATATAATTTTTTTACAGTTCTCATTTACATGACCAAACATTAATTGCACAACATGTTGTGAAATTATTCTAGTTAAAATTATTTTTTTTCTATTATCAATCCATGGCATTAATATTCTTGTATTTAATGAATTTTATTCAAACATTGCTTCCATTAACATATGATACATTTGTAAATATTACAAATATTATTTATAAAAATAAAGAAGATTTTATTGATGTCTATAGGGGATGTATATTTTTTCTTTATCTACACTAGAAGAATTATAAATATTATTTAAAATAATAATTAAAGTGTTTATAATCAAGGTATGGTTGAATCAGATAGAAATTGTATCTTTTCTTGTTCAATTTTCTTTTTAATGATCCACCTTACATGTAGAATTATATTGGAATATACTTTTTTTCTTATAGTTGGATACAAATATAAAATCTATTTGTTTCTTTTAATATATGAATTTTTAAAATTAAATAGATAACATTTAATAATGAATGTAACTAAATAATCCCATTTCATCATTATAGAGGTAAATATTATCCTCTGGTGGCCTTTATGGCCAGTTGAAATATTTATTTCATCATGTTCCTTAACAACTATTTGGATATTTCTCCTAATATAATGGTGGAGTTAAATTTTCATAATCATGAAGTTAATATTAAACCATATTTCCATGAAATTCATCACATTCAAAATAAAATTAATTCATTTTTAGGCATCATGTATTTAAATTCTGGGAGAAATAGAATGAAGATAGTTGGGTGAATCATCATTATATTTTTCTTGTTTAAATTATCCACAAAACATCCTAATCAATAAGGAAATGAATTGAGTATGATTTCTTCCCATAATTACTTGCGTAGTTGAAAAACAAGAATTTATAATTTCGTAATGTGGCCAATAATCTTAATCAAATGATTTTTATATATAAAATGTTCTCATATAATCCATGAAATGGGTGAATTGGATATTTCAAAAATATTTTCTGATTCTGTATTTATATTGACCTATCAGAGATGATATATCATGGTGTATGAATCCATACATCATGGAAAAATCTATATCACACTTGTACTGGAATATAACATTAGGCATTTGATATCCAATACATCACCCACAAGTTTTGAGAATTTGTTTCTCCCACACATAATCCTCCTCATAGTGCTCAGAACTTACTATGGAATTTGTCCTAAAAAGATTATTATCATAGCATAGATTTATTCAAAAGTAAATCTACCACACATAGAAGTTATCACATAATATTGTATTTCTTTCTCAATAATATAACAGTGGTATTGTGTCGAGGTTAATTGAATATCCCTTTTTCTATGTAAAATAAAAATATGTTTTAGTATTTTAACATTATTATCAAGTGTGATATGTTAAATTGATTTTATTACACTCACATTGGTATATCAAATCCTGAATTTCCTCACAATTTTCAATGTAAAATATTGTATTTTTAATATTTTAATATAAATAACCCATCATTTCTTTTACATATTAATGTTTATGGAATTATCCAATTTATAAAATGTATTAATGTAGGTTTCAATTTAATATTTAATTAAATCGTCACTAATTTATATATTATGTTGTCCGCCTAGTCCTAAGTCACTAAATTCTTATTTTCTTAACTATTTCTTATACGTTTCACCATTAGTTGTTTTGGTAATAATACCTTGATATTAATACTGTTATGTTGACCCTAGATTTATGTTAAAACTCTATATATATTTTAAATCATCCTATTGTGGAATATAGATGTTGTATGAAATATGTCAGTATAATAACTGATGTTTTTTACAGTGATATCGGACTAAATATTATCTTTTAGTCTTTTTTTCAACTTATATGTATATATTGTTAATTTTATTATTTAAATTATTGATAATTTTTTTACATTATTAATTAATGACTTATGATAAAATAAATTATATATAATATTTTATTCTTATTTTTATTATCATACTTTTAATTTAATTTACTTTATGTGATCATGTTTAATAATAAAATATTCCATTCATTTCAAAAATAGAAAAAATAGACATGCCATAATATATAGAAAAAATAACTGATATGATCATGAAATTTTATCTTCTTTCAAGACTATCGAAAGTGGATAGTACAACCTTGACCCAACAAGAAATATATCCTTTAGTTGATGCATGGATCTAGTTTCAGCATTCCTCTTATAAAATTTTTGTCTCCATGGTAGTATCCATCTTGTCGTAAGTCTAGAACTATCTTCTATAACTGGGAATTTTATCCTTAATATATACTTACCCACTCATAGGTGAAAGGAACCAGGGATTCATGGTTACATGAAAATAATCCATGGACATATTGGACCACACATGTTAAATGCGTAATTGATGATTCAAATATCATTATAATTAAAGAAATAATTTTTTTTCACAAAAATCCTTGTAATAAATAATGAAATTAAATAAAAACCCAATATTGATATAGTATATTAATGCTAATGCTCAAGAATGACATGTTATGAATAAACATTAAATCACGAAATCTTTAATTTCAATTCACTCTCTATAATTATATATTTTATGAAAATAATTAATTAATAATATTAGGTGATTAATTTTACCAATAATATTTCAATTTATTCTAGGATATTCCAATACTCTATTATTTTAATTAAAAAATAGTTAAAAATTATATTAAAATTATCAAGTACAAGATGTGCCCTAACCTAAAACACATCATGTACCATCCTAGTACGATTAATTTCAGTTTTTGAATATACTATATTAATGACATGTATTAGAGGAAACATAGATTGTAACTTATGAATACAATTAAACAAATTTATTGAGTTTATCACTTACAAATTGACTATTGTCACTAGACATGATGTATTAGTATCATTGTTTATGTACATTGTCATGCATGTGCACTTACATGTCATATATTCCAAAAATATATATCACTATTTAGGAAAGATTTTTTTGTTAATCTATATAGTGTACATGGCATGTATAATAGCATGAATGTACATGGATATATGAATCATGTATCATTTTAGATTATCAGGAACTATAATGAATATATGAATATAATACATATTAGGTTTTAGAAACATTATATGAATTATAATAAATTAAATCATTAAATTCCACATGGCCTGCTAAAAATAACTCAATATGAACCTTGTGGGGAAAATCATATTACATGATATGTACTCAGCTACACACCATGTGGTTTGGTATTTTTTTAATTAGTTTCATGTTGAATCATGTGACATGGATGTTATTTCATGTACCTTAAATGAGTTAGTTTGAGGTTCATAAATGGTACATCCACTGACACATCTTGTAATCTGTTATAAGTGACCCAAACTACACACCTAGGAAATCAGTGTAAATCTCATGTTGGTCATATAATGGTCCATATAGTGTAAAAATGGAAACACAATATTAAAATTACATTATTTCATGTCAGTTGGTTTGGGGTCAATACATGGCACATAATGATTCTATGTTGTTTAACTACATGGATTTTAAGATTTACAGGGGTGACATGGCATATAGACCATCTAAACATCATCTAAACTCTATTAATCTATGTTAAATCTATCAATAAATACATGGCATGTAAATATTTCTTGTTCAAATCACTTCATGGAATGCTATTATTATTTTTTCATGCCCTTGGGTTGTTAAATAAAGGCACATTGTGTACAATTTCATGTTACAAGGCATATATTTATATCATATATCCAACATTCTTGGACCCTACTGAGGGGATATTTTATTGTCATTCATCTTTTCATAGTTATATTAACAAAAAATAATAAATTTTCTCAACATTTCTATTTATGAAAATTTATAAATTAAATAACACTATTAAATTGAAATTTCGATCAACAAAGTAATAAATACATAAAAATTATAATATGACTACTATGATAACACATGAATGTTAAGTGTATAAAATAAGCACATATACTATTATCCCACAATGTCTTAATCTATTTTTAATGATCAAATAAACAAATCCTGACCTAAACCCCGATAATAATCATAGAGAGGATATTTTCAAATTTAATTTATAATTTAATTAAATTAAGAATTACCTCAGCTTGATAGTTATTAATTTTGTCTATCCATTCAATTATTTCTTTTATAAATTCATTTTTATGGTGGAAGATCCAAAATAGAATCCCTTTAGATTTATCCAAACATGCTCGATGAATCATGAAATTCTACCCATGGTATTTCAGGTGCTATCACAGAGGAACCATGTTTCTTATGTCATTCACCATTGATCGCAATAATAAAGCTCTCAATATTGGTAGATTTCACTCTTCTTCTCTCTAGATATTTGGATTGAAGAATGATATTTTTAATATGTGATTGAGATAATTATATTGAGAAAATATATTTTCCGCAACCATTTATATTACCTAAAAAATTTTAAATCATGTTATATAATTATTCATAAATTGTTATTAATTTTGGAAATACCCTTTACGTGATTTAATGATTTTAGGTAAACCCTATGTGTACTAATAATAATAATAATATATTATTATTTCATAATCCAAACTCACGGAGTTAAATATCATATCGGTCGGGATATTTAACTTTTTTTGGTCAGCCATTGGAATGTATCAAATCGTGAATAATTAATTTAAAAAATAATAATTATCATTATATTATTAACATAATATATAGTTTAATCTTATTTTCACTAATATATGGAATAAATATTTATTTTAATATTAACATAACTAATGAAATGTGTATTTCAATTTTTATTCAAAGAGGGTGAATGAATATTTATCTATTTTTTACTATGAAAAGTTTAAAATGGAGATAAATAAATAATATATAAAATAGTTCTTGAATAAAAATTTATTTAATTTTCAAATAAAAAATATGTTATACTCTAATAAATAGATATTGAATTCATATTTTTTATAACATTTATAGTTATTATTCCATGAACTGATAACACAATTTATGAATAACATTATATTACCATCGAATTTAATACAGATTCTTGATACTCTTATTGAATGACCCTCTATTACACATTCTATGGGGAATTATGAAATCCTTATTAAAGTATAAGATCAATATCTAGGAGCATTTCAAGGAAACCATATGAAATTATTCTTATGATTCAATGAAAAATACTCATAAATATTCTTAATGTGTAATAAAATACTTTGGCCTCGATATCTCATCAAATGGGTTTCAATCTTGTCTCCTCATCATGTATTCATGATTTATCATTATTCAACTATCTAAAATAGACTATATGATGAACTAAACATTCCATGGATTTTATCAAATAATTATCTTTTAATCAAAGGACCTTAAATATATTCATAAATCAATTCATAAGGGAAAATTTTCTTCTTCGATTATTCAACTAATGTGATATCACATATGATGCACAGAACACATGATACCTCTATATGACAATATATAATCATGTTTTTCATACACACATATATGAACATTATTCTAGATAAACATTATTAATAGTGTCAAATATAAGTACAATACACAAATCAATTGTTAGAAATATCCATTGACATAAATGTCCTGTGGAATTCCGCTTTATTAGTCTTTTCTCATATCCTCCCATCATGGCGATTATCAAGCGCAGAATTCAATATAATAAGTGGAAATGTCTTATAAAACTCCAATAATTGATAGTGAAATAATAATATTTTTCATGCTAGAAAGATGTCATCTAGACCACTGGACATATGTTTAAAAATATTTTCATAGAATTTTAGGGTTCTCACATTGAAAATATTAACTACAACCTTCTAATGAAATATATATTCTATATAAATTATTATATTAATATTTTCCACAATAACACTAAAAATGTGATTATAATTTTATTAATTTTTTTAGAAAATTAAATTAAAAAGTTTAATCATTCTACAGAACCAAAACCAATATGGTGTACCAACACCCGATTTCCTATGATTCTTGGATAGATTGTTTTCCAATTTAATTTTTTAAATAGTGTATGTTTAATAATTTCATAGTTAGGGGAATATTATCTTATGTTATTATACCTCTGTTTTATGGGAAACATTGTTACATTTTGAATGTCTTTTGGAGTCCTAAATTACCCTCTCTGACCTCCACCTTATTCATTTGATTCTAACTTAATTTGAGAACAGATTTTATATTTAACTATTTATTTTGGTCACTTATAATAATTTATTATTTAATTATAACTTTTTACGTAAGTGGTATGGAGAATAGATAATTGTGTTATTCTATTTTTCATTATCCTTATTATTGTTTTAAAAATATATATAACTCTTGTTTTGGGTATTTCTAGAGGACAATTCAATGGGAAAATTTCTTTTCTTCTTTATATGAGGTTACTGATTATATTCTCATATAAATTCTAATGTGTTTATATATGAATTTTTGGTTTCATCATGTCATAATTTCATTTTGTTACTTCTTGAAATGTAACAGTCCTATTATTAATAAATGAATTTACTAAATTTTGTTGAATTATATGGGTGGAACTAATGTTTTCTAATAGTGAATGAATACATGTTAACCATCTTTTAAAGATTTATGTTTCTACGTAAAGGCCAATATGATTTTTGGATATAAAAGTATGATAAAATGGTGGTATTAGGTGGTTATGAATTACTCGGACTATAAATGAATGATATAATTTTTGAGATAAATTCATAAATATTACAAATAAAAACAACTAATGAGTTTTTTAATATTTATCATGGATTTTAGATAATTTATATCTTCTTGGTGAATTTAATGTGTGATGAAGATATAGTAATAATTGATTATTATTAAAGAAATGGGTCATTTATTTTTGAGTAGGATAACAAGGTTTTCCAAGGAATTAAATCCATGCCTGGGAGGTTAGAGTATGAATTTCATATAATGATATAAATGTATAATAATAAAAGAAATTGGATTATAGATTTTTAAAAAGATAAATTAACTATTTAATGGTTATATAAATAAAATTATCATGAGATACATGACTTGGATAACTAATTGGTGGTTTTATCTGTTTTTTGTTATTGAAATTACCATCATTGTATCTGGTTGGGGACATTATTATAAATTTTTATTATATTATCAATGTGTGGGTAATATATTAAAACCTTACTATGTCATGGTATGGAAATGATATTTTATATTATTAATTAATTGTTGTGATATATGTTTATTAAAAAACTTTTTGTGTTTTATTGAGCAGTGATGATGACTATTTCTAACCCTTTTGTGGTGGGTTGGCAAGTGATATTCTAGGTTATATAATAGTATTCCCCATGGGGATTAAGATATGATTGACCATGATATAGAAAAATCTTCCCTTAAGGGATAAATCTAAGTTCTTAAATTATATTTAATAGAAATTCCTATGTGGTAGGATACCTATGAATCCATGGGTTGTGTGTGGACATGTGGTATTATTTCATGTGCATGGTTTACCAGGGGAATGACCTATTATTCATGATAACCTATAGGAATTCTTCATCGTCATGAGTTTCCAATATTTATGGATATATGTATTAATTGTTGAGGAGATATCGTTACAAATTCTCTTTTAACACCTTGAAAAAATTGACAGCAATTGTATAATTTTAATATTAAACTAATATATGTATATTTATATAATAACTCCATGACATAGAAGGTGTTGTATAAGTTTACACTAATTATTTTATTCTCACTTACAACATGTACAGAGTGTGTGAATATAATGATTACATGAATGATGTGTCACGTTAATAAATGGGGCATATTTTTTTGGTATTTATTCTATATTGAAACTTATGATAACAACTTTTTGGGATTTTAAAGACATTTTTTGTGGGTTTTCTGTAGATACATTCACCAATTTTTTCAGTTTTCTTTCCAACATTTTGTCATGAATGATATAACATTGAGAATTTTTTGACTGTATGACATTTTTGTGATTGGGGGGATTTTATTTGATCATATTGATTTTTTGTTGTTTTTTGTTGATATTTATTCACGTTTTGATATGTATTATATGATTATTTATTTCATGGTCCAATAGATGTAAAATACTCCCCACTCTAATGTGGTATCTAAGATACTCTTTTGTAATAACTAGAATCTGGTTATCATGGAGAGATTATGTGTCCATGTGAAATTTTGACTCAGAATCATGATCACATTAGTGGTGGACATTAAAAGAATTATATAATATAAATTATTTCATCTTGTCGTTATATTTTTTTCATGTTATAGTGGATAAATGGTGTTTGTATATAGTATATAAGCATTGTGTTGGTGTTTTAAAAACACAACCATAATTTTAGTCTATGTTACATGGGGTTATGCGATTTCATTTTCATAGTTTAAAAATAATTTTATTCGATTGACTCTCACTCATTCAAGGGTGGGTTATTATAATTTCATGAATCATTCAAGGAAATAGTATCATGATTTTTTTTGTGCTTTATGTTTTTAGGTTGTTACATTATCTAACTAATCATATTATGAACAAGTTCAGGATGATATTTTTGATAACATTGTTTGATGTGGAAATGTTTTTTCATCAAATGTGTGTGTTCATCAATTTATAAAATTATTTCTCCAAATCGGTGACTCAATAAACCATGGGAAAATATGGCTATGATTTAGGGTTTCATGGTGTAAAAATGGAGATGGATGTAAAGAATATTCTATTAAATATTGAATTTAATTACATGGTGGAAATGAATATTATTATGAGAATTTCGAATATGATCAGGGGAATATTGAAATTTCCAACCGATGATGTGGATTTTGTCTCAAATTATGTTCATGAAATCATCCACAACTTCCTTTTGATTTTTGAGGTTATGTTATGTCATTGGGGTACTAAATAGTTGATAATGGTTATAGTCAGAAATATCAAATGATTGATTCTATTAATTGAAAAAGGTGATATTTTCAATTGAAATGTTTGATGTTCTAGCTTAGTGATAGTAGGACATCTTATTTTATGGGAGTAGTACTAAAAGGATGACTAGGGAGGATCATAATGATCACATTTTTAATGAGTATTATCATTAAACAATGAGTATAAAAAAATATAATTTTTCATAGATATTACCTAGGTAAGTATGTTATATATCAATTATGGTTCTATGTTCAAGGATTTCCTTTTGTTTTCACCCACCATGGGTAGGGATGTGATTTATATTATCCATAAGTTCGAGTATATGTTGAGGCTAGAGACCTATTATATGTTTTTCCATTTTTAACAAAGTTTCCTTGAGGCATTGAATAAGTCACTTCTAGCTAAGAAGGGCCTTGGGGATGACAAACATTTTTTGGTAGGGTTAGGATGATCAAAAAATAACTAGAAGATAAAAGGTGATTTTATTCATTGAGATGGATGACATTTATGGGTTAAAAATAAAGATAATATCATCTCATTATTCGAAGGAATGAGTTTAATAGTATGCTTTTAGTGAATCATATAATTCCATAAAAGGATTGTTTTACCTTTTTAGAATTAGGAATTTCACTCATCTAGATTGATGGGTCATGTAAAAAGATATATTAGGTATAAAAAACAAGGTATTTTTTCAGGGAACTCTTTAAATAATGTGAATCCCATAATAAATGAAATATAGTTTCCCTAGGGTAACCTCTCAAGGAGGTTATTGGTTATGTTTCATGAGTAAAACAAATGATTGATTTTGAAAATTAAAATAATTATAAGATAGTCCATATTTTGTTATCAAATAATAAACTAAACAAAAAAATATTATATTAGAAGATAATAAATATTGAATTTTTTTGAGGCTGTGGAAACATGGATCGAAATTAAGTATGGACACTATATTTTAAACCAACAACTATGGAAAAGTTTTTTAATCATTTATGAACTCTGTTATTCCTCATCTAGATTTTTACTACCTAGTTGAATTTATCTTCTATAATCCCAAAACATCCTTTTGAACACATAAATATTCCCAAATACCACAATAAGTCCTTAGTATCAGTGTTCATACTCTTATGAAAGTGAATTAAATGCTCAATGATTTCTTGGAAACTAAAACCGATTAAAATCCCTATTCTAAAAATCAAGACCTTTTGTAAGTGGATTAAATAGTAAGAAATCACACTTTATTATCCGATATCTAATTAAACTCTATAAAATTTTAGAAGAAAAGAAATTCAAGAAAGAGAAGTGCCTATTTCTTTAAGAATTGTGTTTCAAGAAAAAAAATTAATAATGAAATATAGGGAGTATGAAGGGATTATCCATGTATATCCACTAAAACAACATATAATTAATCCATCCATGGATAATTTATCTCACATCCCCCATTTCCCCCTCTCTCTAAACTACCAAATTTATTGTGGCCTTTGTAAACCCTATATCCAACATCATATATCAACCGAAATGATCATTTTTTTCATTTTTTTTCCCTTTATGAATGTAAAATAAAATTGGAAATTATGGGAATTTTTATTCCTTCCTGAATTCACAAAAAGGGAACCTTCTTTCACTTGAATTACATTCCATAAAAATGTTCCTTTCCAATCAGTAGTATTTTCTTTTTCATGGTCATAATTTGGCAGTAGTGATTATATTAATACACTGAGAATATATTTCTTCTACAAATCCTAATATGAAATTTATCTATTTATCAATTTATAAAAATAATTCCTTTTGGATCAACCAATGTGTAGAAATAAGATGATTCTTTGTTTTTGAAATTTCATAATTTTTTGAAAATTCAAACATGTTGTTCTAAATTTGAATAGAATACGTTATTTTATAAGACATCATTTTATTTGACATTAGATGTTATAGAAAATGAATGTAAAATGAAAGAGGTTTTAAAAATAAAATAAAATAAAGACAAGTAATATGGTTTCCAAAGCTGGTTAAATAAGTCTTATGTTTTCAAATACTTCTAGATTAAAATGTCTTATGACATTAAATACACACTAATTCTGAAGTCCTATGATCAAGTCAAAAGTCATAAAATTTGAAAAATACATATCAAATAGAACTCATTTGATTTTTATAGTCATGTGAAATGGTAAATGTATACATAATTGTCCTCAAGCCATATAGTAATAAAAAAACATATCAAATCCTTAAAACATCATATGAATTCATAGGTAAATTCATATAAAACCTTTCATGGAATAAAATATACCTAAAAACCTCCAAATATTTCATTACCCGAAAAAATGAATTTAATTGAAGGTAAAATATACCATAAAATTATTGAAAATAAATAAAAATGAATAAAACAATTCTTTATTGTTCCAAAATTACCCTTGGAAATAAAAAATGAGACAATATTAAGAAAAAATACCCATTGGTGAGTTTTTTTCATGGAAATAAAAATAAAATATTATTAAAATATCATCTCTATAAAATCACTAACACATAAGACATAGTATCCCGGAGAAGTATGTATAAAAATTAATACTGATGTAATTTCCAATTAAATGCCCATGTGACCAACAAATTTATATTCCATCATCCCAAAATTATCATCCTTCCTCAGTGTTGATTATTTCAAAATCTAATTCTGGTTTATTCAATATATTATGATTTCATTTATATGTACTTTTACAAAAAATTATTAACTCTTATATGTTTTCTTGCATCACACAAATGTATATTTTCAACAGAGGTTTTTCTTCTAAACACAAACAAGGATTTCTATATGCATGATAAATTCCTGAATATCAACCCAAATTAGTCCACGACTTTTGTTATCAATGGGTAATTTTAGGGATATTCCAGGGATTAGGATTGGTAAGTTTTAATATCAAAAAGAATCAAAGGTGTTATAATTATATTTGACTATTATTGATGAAAAATGAATTTTTTAGTTTATGAAAAATGGAATCTTCATTACACCTATTAGAAAAAAATAATACCCAAACATATAGAAAATAAACCATGATAGTCCACACCTTCTTAATTTTATCAGAAAAATTTAATCCAAGACAATAAATTCATAGATAATCACTTATTTATTATATTTTAATTCTATCAATAATATATTTGTATTTATAGTGAAAGATTATTTGGGTTTTATATAGTTGTGTGACTTCCCTGATTTTTTTTCAAATGGTAATATAAAATTTTATTATTTTCAAACATGATTATTCTAATTTTCTGAATATTTTATACTCATAACCCTCTAATATATATTCAATATTTCAAAACACTCTATATAACAGTTCAATAGAATATAGTTATTTGACTCCTAAAATATTCAGAATGTTAAATATTTCATCCATAGAATTCCAAATTATATATAAAATCAAACAGTAGCATTCCCCAAATGCAATTTCAATTAGATCATGAATTATATCTTTAAAAGAATGGAAGTTAGGGATTGCATGATTATAATGTGGATTCCTAAGAGATTATTTAATTTATATCATTTAATATAGATAAAATATAAAAATCACCCCTGAATAAAATGCTTATGTAGAAAAAATTAGACTTTTAAATTAAATGAATTCCCTCAATCAGGTGAACAAAAGTACCTCAAATCTAATTGGTACTAACAGAATCAAATAAATTATAATTGTAATTATCCATATTTAAAAATTAATGAAATAATATTTTATTGATTAAATTTCAAAAATGATAATGAATATTAGTATGAATGATATTTTAAAATATGGATAGTGATTTTTGAAATAAGATTCAAATTTTAAAATCCATTTCAAAATTTTATAAAATTTAGGAATACTATAAAAGAATTATTTTAGATAACATTTATTGTTAAATCCATTTGTCAAATAATTTAGATCACTAATATGACTTCAAATAATTATTAATATGTTATTTTTTATATCAAATTATTTCCAAAATAAATAAAATTTAATATGTAAATACATAAAATGACCAAAATAAAAAAAAAATTTAAAAAATTATAAAAACAAATATAATAATAAAATACACTGACCTATTTTGAATGAGGCCCCCACACAAAAATTAATTTTTTTATTAAATGAACACATTTTTAAAATGTTTAAATAAAAATAAAAATTAATGATCAATAAAAATTTATTAAAAAGGAAAGACCCAAACTTGTTCTTAGTTGTAACCAGTAGATTGAAGGTCAATATCCAATCTTATAGGCTATTGAAAATTCTATATATGTCATTTTAATAAATTTTATTTATCTACTAATGGTTTTAATTTATCTGGATCATTGATCATGAAATAACCAAATCGAAAACCACGAGTTAAAATTTATGGTATTAAACAAATTTATTGAAATTTACCAAGAAATTACTTTATTATATATTCATAAAACAACTCATTTTTTCCTCTTTAAAAAATTTATTTAGGATCATTCCATCAAGAAAATATTTGGCACTCTCACTCTACAGCCAGAAGGTTTCAATTTCATTGTTTCTTGTATCTTCCAATTTAACTCATGATAATTCTATTTTTTTCTTGTAGAATGTATATTCTTGTAACTTGTTTTGACAACACAGAAACTATTTTCTTATAACTCAACAAGAATGATACAAGATTTTATATAGACAAGTATATAAGTTTAAATTTAAATTAAATTTATTATAGAACACCTATAATCATAAATTAGATTATATAATATCAAAATACAATATTTTTTAGGTGAATATTTTTCATTAAAATATATTTTAATTATCCACTTTATAACTTATAGATTCGATTTTTTGTGGAAGATAGGGTGTAGAAACATAAGATAACAGATATATTTATTCAATCTTTATTCCAAAAATTTATTATATATTTGTGTATCATGTTTATTTATTAAAAACATGGGCCAACCGAAATTAAAAATAGTTTCCATTTTACAATTTTGGGAAAAAGTATTTGTATCATCATAACTGTGGGAATATATTCAAGGCACTTCAACATATAATGATAAATAATTTATAAGAAAAATTATCCAATGTTATAGAGAAATAATCCTAGAAAATCCATAACTCATACATAAATTAGATCATAAAATAGGGTTTTATGTAGTTATTAACTCATTGAAATTTTACCATGAAATTGGAATGTTTTACAGGTTCTACAAAATTCAAAATAATATATTAAAATATTTGAGTAATATAATTGAGAATCGAATTTTTTTTGTTAATTTTTTAATATCCAACATTTCCTAAAAATCATAAATTATAGAAAACACATTACTAATTCAAATTCATAATTTGGAATGTAAATATGGATTATATGATCACTGCTAAAATGACACTAGTAAGGGTCATTCAAAATGTAATTCTTTTAGTCACTCGCAATAATATATACTTGTTCAATAAAAAAATTAAAAATTTTATTGGAATCCCTATCATTCACGATATAAAAAATACAAGGTCTAATAACATTAAGTTCATGGAATAAATCATCAATAAGTTTCTCATTAAAAGGTAGAGAGTTCTTATGTTTCATACTCAAAATAGTTTATAATGGGATCTAATAGATATCCATAAAATTTATCTTATTCTATTATCATTTAGTTTCAAATAATTAACATCATGGAAAAGAATCTTTCTCAAAAATCATGTTTCTACATCATGTATCATAATTAAAAATATTATAGTTGAATTTTATATGAAGAAAATCACTTTAAAACCTAAAAAATAAAATTTAAACTTATACATAAAAAATAAATAGACAAAAACTAATTTGTGAGATGTTGTGTTGTTCATTTTTTATTGTTCTAGAGGACTGTCTTAATAATAAATCAAGTCATTTTATTCCATAATTAGACAAAAAAATACTCTACAAGAAAATATTAAAATAATTAATAACAAATTGATATGGTATACACAATTTTTGGTTAGGAAATATGTTTGGTTGACGAAATTTCATTCAGTTCATGAAATAATATTTTACAACATTAATTAAACACAACTTAAGATACTATTTTAAAAAATATGGAATAATTAAATGTCTTTATACTAGTATTTTTAATTAATCTTGTATAAAACAATCATCTCTCAACAATGATCTCACATATCTGAATATTTTCGGGAGTGGAGGTGATGTAATAGTTATATCCTTGTATCTGGCCACCCTAATTATGTTATTAAACACAATATGGCCACGAACGATCCCTTAGTTAGCCTTGAAGTGTCATTTTTAATAACTAATAAAAATATCTTTATTAATTATTGTATTTAGAATAAAAACCAAAATTTTCAAATGTTTTTCAAAATATGATCCATAGACCAAAAATTATTCCACAAAATCTTCCTTAATGATCTCTAAAAAGGCATATAGAATCATTATAATACCTCATTGAATAGTTCTAGGTGGAATATATATACTAAAGGCAAATAATATGTCAGAATATTTTGAAAAAATACATGTGAATATTGACTTCCATTGATTTTTCAAGTATATTTTAAATTTAATGCGTCCAAAAACTCAATGATGAAATCAAATGTGGGTATGTATAACAAATTTCTAATGCATGTTGTTAAGAAATTGAATGTGAAACTTATGCTTCTTAATTACTAAATTGAGTTTTCTATAATTCATTCAAACACACCATTTATTATGAATCCTAAATGTAAAAATATCCCTAAATTAAACATTTTTATCATAAATATGACCTTTTTAATGCAATATATATTTAAATCACTAACATGTTATCAACATCAAAATGTTATGGATTCATTATCCCTTGGAATTTTATAACAATCCTTTTATTCTCTTTTAACAAATTATTTTAATTTAAACCGATGAGGTGATTCATAATATATTTTCTATGTACTATCCTAAACCTCTCATTAGTTTTATAAGGACTCCAAAATGTTGTATATGTTGTTTATTATATTATTTTTAATATAATTACTTGGAGTTAATCATTCCCATTAAGAATGAATATTTTATAATTGAGGGATATGGTACAATTAAAACTCAAAAGTCATATTTACATTTGTTAAAAAAATTATGTGTCTCATAAAAATAAATTTATACAAATAATACCATAAAAAAGTAGCAAAATTTATATTCAGGATGGGAATAATATGTTGAAAAACATTATATCTATATGATTATTTTTCTTGAAAAAAAATCTATATTTTAAAAAACATGAAATGTATGATTTCAAAGAATAAATTCTATTAATTTTCATTCATTTGGTTTTGATTTGAAAATAAAAATCATTATTTTCATCCAAATAATAGGATAGTGGGTCATATATTTCTATATTCTCAATACATTCAGTGAAATTAGATTCAACACTTTTTAAAATAGAATGGTCACATATGTAATTTTAAATATTGAAATCTTCCCTTTTAATATAATTTTCTCTTTCACGTCAATCATATTCCACAATAATACCATGTTTATGATTAATAATTTCATATCAATTACATGAAAATTTTGATAATAACTTAGTTAAAAACACTCAATTTAGTTCTCTTGAGAAGTTGTGTTATCCCCCATTAGATTATTTAGGGACTGAAAATGTTAGAATGAAAAATCTATCATCCATGTTCATGTGAGAAATTTATTTTGTGAACATTAATAACTGCATTAATAATTTTTAAAATATGCCTTAAAATGGGAGATTAATGTTTACTATACACATCATCTTAAATAGTGAAAACATAAAATTTAGTAGGGAAGATAATGTTACTTATGTAATCCAAAATATCATTTATAAATATGGAAAGTGTTCTGGTTGTTTTGGTGGATAATTCAATGAAAAAAATATAGCTTTCAGCTCTCCAAACTATAAAGACATGTAAAATATAATGGATTCAAATATTTATTAATAATGATAAATATAATATAATACACTTGAACTTTCATTCCGCTATGGTTTAGGGAATTTAAAAAGTTGCTAGAAAGTTATATTTGATAGAAAAATCATGTTGAATCGAAGTGGAATCACACATCTGTAAACACAATTTCTATCTAGCCATGAAATCCCCTATATAGTAACCCATTTATTTAAAATATTTTTTATACATTGGTATCATTATCACTACATCAACTGAGGTACACTAATGTAAATTTTCTTAACAAATTCTAAAACATCCGTGTCTAATTCACATTTATCATTAATTTTCAATAGTGGATTTCTCCTATAATATGTCAGTTTTGGTTGGTACTCTACTTTGACATTTTTAGGATTAAAATTAGAGTCATTATATCCATTCATATTTTCAGGATTGTGGTTTCTTTTGATGGTATTCGTTATTTTTTGGTCTTTACATTTCTCACTTGGATTTCTTGGTGTTTTTTGCTGAATGATTGTTGTATTCTTACCAATAAAAAAGGCACACAATTATCAAAAAGATTGTATAAATATATTTCCACACTATAGTGGATTTTTTACCTTAGATAGTGGAATAGTCTTGGCTACATGACTTAGTGCACATACATATAGGCTAACCATGTGCCTAGGAATATGGGTCTTTCTAAGGCACACAGCTATGAGAATGTGCATGTTCCCTCCCCTAAGAAACCATTTGGACTCTTTTCATCTTGGAGAGTGGTGTCTCACAATATACACATGGTTTGGATATCCATGTTTCCTATCTGTGAATAATTTCCAATAATTTTAAAATGTTGAATTCTTTAAACTATCATCCGTCGATTTTATCATCAATTACATCCTATGTGACCCCATTTTGAATTATTATCCCTAGGTGTGACTCCCCCTCATTCATGTCTCCATTGGACCATACATTATTTGATTATTTGGGGTGGATCCTTCAAAAAATCATAAAGTAAGATTCACCTCTCTTATTTTCTTCATCCATTGTCTCATCTCTTTCACTTAATGGGTTACCTTTTATCTAGCAGATTGATTTTCATATTGTGGGTTAAAAATGTCTATTTTTTAAGGATTGATGGTTATTTTTATCTCTTTTACTCATAGGGTATTATTGTGGTCATGGTATGTTTTTCAACCAGTTTATCAATGTATCCATGCGAAGGTAGTTTATTCCATGAGTTAGCGATGGATGAGGATTTTTGTATGTCTGATATACTTTATAAAAGGGTTTTATGTTTTTTTGAGGTAGAAATGATATTTTCAAAGGGTTTGGTGTGTGTTATTGTATATAAATGTTTAACCTATTGAAAATGGATTCCTTTTTTCTCAATTTCAATTTCCATATTATTGTATGTGTAATTGGAATCATGGTACATGCTAAATGGAATTGGGAATGCGGGAATCCTCAGTAATATGATGGGAAGACAATGTCTAGTTTTTTTAGTGTTCTAGTTGGGCCATGTTTCGGTTCCCCTAGAATAATTGGAAGTACAAGACTAACTATACCCATTATTATAATTGGAGACCACTAGACATTGGGATGTGATTCCCCTCTAGTGGCTCATGAATGGGGAAACAATGTGTTTTATTTTATAATCATAAATGTGGTATAAGGATCCTAGGAACCCACTAATATTACTGACATTCGGACTACCTATAGTTCTAATGTGATTTTATGCTTATTTTTTTAGCTTTTCGTTGTTTTTTAAATTCTATTTTACATTTCAAAGAATATTGTCTGAAATATATTATAATAATTTTTCAGAAAAAAAGAGAATTATGATTTGTCTTATAGTGTTGTAGTGTGTAATAGATGTTGGTTATATTCTACTGGGAACTGGATCACACCCTACAAAAACCCTTTGGTGTATGTAGACCATTATATGGTTCACCCAGTTATTGAGAAGTTTTTATATAGTGGTGAATTTGGATCTCATTTATTTTTGTTCTTAATTTGGTAGGTGTGGGTTGAGGTTAAATGAGGGTGGTGAAACTATTTTTTATGGAGATGTTTGGTCTAATTGGTGTCCCTCCCCAATTTTGAATTCTTGTTTTTTTTTAAATGTTAACTATTTAAGATGTGATATTTTAATTTATTATTGTTATTTTTATTGTTTGTGATGTAATGAATGAATATTTTTAGTGTATTGTGTTTATTTTTTATGGGATAAGTAATTTCTAATAGCAATATATATTCCTAATATACATCATCCAACTAGTGGAAATTGAGAATACCCTTCAGGCCTATCACAATCCGGATCAGTTGTCGGGTTGGATGGAATCCTAGTTTGGTCTGTGAAAAAATTGTATCATTACTATTTTACCTATCTTTGGGTCTTGAGATATGGGGGTTTTGGATAATATGGGGCGATGAAACTTTTGAATTGAGGTTATAGTTGATAGATGAGTGTCTAGCCAACACAGCTCATGAAAATCCTTGGGTCACCAAGGGAAGTTCATTATACATTCTGACTCCTCTTCTAGGTGAGATGTATAGGTTTTAGATTATACCTGGACACTGATTGGTGATGGATTGGTAAGAATCATTATTGTGTCTATTTGGTTTTGGTTATGATTTATAAAGTTGCATAAAATCATTTTTGACTAATTATTTTGATGGTTTCCTTAGGTGTGTTGATTCATATAGAATCATGCCTCCCTTATAACTCTAATACAACTACTATAAGTTGAAAAGTAGAGTTTTCCATCACTATTTTACAGAAGGCTTGTGGAAAGAGTGGTTCATGTTTTCCCAACATCAGATTAAGGAGTGGACTATAGTCCTCATCCTGTTTGGTAATCCATAAAAGGTTTGAGAAAGAAAAAATATCATTACTATGTCAAGAAAACTCAACATTCCTTTTAGGGTGGCACACATCAGAAGGAATTAAAGGATTTGATTAAAAATATAAGAAGGATATATAGGGATTCTTGAAACTATTGAAGAAGCTAATGTGATGTGTGATTCTTTCTTATTTAAACCAAAAAGTCTAAGGAGGTGGGAACCAACGATTTAAAAGGATAATCAAGAGAATAAGGTGTAGAATAAATTCAATTTCATCTTTAATGAGTATATTTTTTTAAGACCATGCAATTTTCTATTATGAAAGTGTTCATAGATCTCTATCTGGGTGATTTTATTGTTTTAGAGTATGCCTACTGATTCACTGAGTAATTAAGCTCTTAGTGGAGGTAGAATCCAATAAAATGCTAAGGGATAAAAAAATTTAAGAGGGGTTGGTTACATATATCTGGTCCTAGGTATTCATATTCATGTTTATGACATATGATGATGTGGTTAATCGATCCCTGATGAGAGATATTTATCAAAGTAAAAAATGTGTGTTTTCTATGGTCGATTTAATAATTGGAAAGTTGAGTAGTGGTTCATTTGAGAATAAGTGGATGTAGCATGAGATGAGATGAATTTATGTGTTTTCTCATACCATCCACCCAAAGAACCATCAAATATGGATTCAGATATTGGATCCGTACTATTCCATTAGTGTGTATGGTCGGTACATATGTTTTCTCTGTGTTCATCCCACCCAGACCATTCCATGGGTGTGTACTTATAGGGAATTTACAAGAGTTTTTCAATGTATTGAACCCATACTATGGTGTTGATGATTCCATATCCTCTAGTTGAAAAAAATAAAAGTGAAAACCATATATGAATTCTGGTTATTGAATTGAAAATCATGGTGGTGGGGATGGATCTATTACTAGGATGATTTAGTGTAAGGTAGAGCAGAAAGTTAGTTTTGGTCCTCAGAACTAGGAGGAGATGACACACCATCATTCCAAGGATTAGGAACTAGTGGAATTAAATAGAAGACTTCTATAGTCCAATGTACTGTTGTTATTTAACCATATATTTTTGTAGCCATATTTTTTAGGGGTACTTAAATTTCCATTATCTCTGTCTTTCTTGTGGTTTTGAGGAAATTTCTTACTGAACATACAATAAATGAGTTGGATTTGGTGAAAATTCTATATATAATGTGATAGTAGTGTTTTACGTGTCCATTATAACCACTCCCTCTATTAGGGTTTGAGTGGAAATGGGATTTCCAATTCATGTAAATATACCTCTTTGAAATGAAACTCCATATGGTTTGGATGGTTCATTTATAGGTGTAAATAAAATTTTATGAGGGATTATTGAGTTTTGTGTCAAATGATGGTTGTCCCCATAGTATTCCAATGTAGTGGTATCCTCTAGAAATACTTTTTGGACCTCCACATCTGGATTTCGGTAATCATACATCACATGTCCCATTGATCATTTTGGATGAAAATAGTTTCTGTTTTGATGGGGGATTACCTCTTAGGGTGGATGTGTATCCATAGGTAATTCCAAATCACATCTCAAGGAATCTTTCATTGAGAGAGGTCGATTTCACTATTTATTAGGTTCTTGGATCGTAGTGGATATCACATCCATCAGATCGTATATCCCCCACTGAGTTGAGGTAGTTAAATATAAAATTAGATGATTTATAATCAGAAGAATTCATTTGATCGAGCATCTCACCTTGGTACCTCATATGTTGTTTTATTAGAAAAATAAGGAATCTATTAGGTCCTTATTGAATAATATAATAATTATTAAATCAAGGATCACGTAAAAATATTTCTTTCCCCATATTTAGGAAATATTTGATTAGTTTATGTTTCAAATTTGTTCTCCATGATCAAATTTTTTCTTGGGTATCACCAGGTCAGGGAAAGAGGTACTGATAGTCCGAAGACACCCATGTAAAGAATGAAAGGACAGTACATGTATTTGGTCTCATCATTTGGATTGATGAATTCTATAGATGTCGTCATGGTTCTTGTGAAGAGGGATTCTATTAGTTCCTCGAACTCTTCATCGTTGTGTTCAAACATGATATTTGGGTCTACTCTAATATCACGGAAGAGCATGAGTAGAACATGATGATTGTGTTGATATCTATTTATGATCATTTCCTTAGTGTAAAACTATTTATTTGTAACATATTTATCATGGATATGATGTTTCAGGGCCCTGTGATTTCAACTTTTGGGTTTTTTA
Source organism: Viscum album (assembly GCA_963277665.1). Lineage (NCBI taxonomy): Eukaryota > Viridiplantae > Streptophyta > Magnoliopsida > Santalales > Viscaceae > Viscum > Viscum album. Next base: position 614,899,523 of record OY728162.1, read on the forward strand.
TGGACCACGAGAAGATCTAAATGGTGATGTCTTGGGTGTAGTCGAGGAATGTCTTTAAGATCAAATGATTTTTTTTTCATAGAAGGGAATTAAATTTGGTATGTTATATATTTTTCTCATCATTCCATACCCACGACTGTACATACCATGAAATGGGTAAAGATTTAATAGAACCCAAACTGTATGGTTTCCTTTAAGAAGATCACAAAATAGAAGAACATTTCAAATGTTTCAATATTTCGAGAGGATAGAAAGAGACACATGGACTTTTGGATTCCTCAAGTACGGACCATGAAAATGTGTTGATTAAGTAATACCATGTGGTGTTGTAAAACTCCAAGCTTCCACGATATGCTTCTCTTTGAATAATACAGTAGCGTGTGTTGTACACTACTTCAAGTTCTAACACACACCACAACCAATTAAACTAGCCATTATGAATAGTTATACCCACTTTTTAAAATTTTATAAATTTTATCCCTCAGAATTGGCGTCATTTTTGTATTCAGAATATCGATATTAGCATAGGGTAAAATTTTGGAACTTTTCGGATAACATTTATATTTTGATGAATTGTGAAAATTACTAAATTATAATTAAAACGAAATTTTTTAATCGAAATAATTAATAGTGATAAATTATGAATATGATTGGTATTAAAGTATATTTAGAATATATTTTTACCATTTAATACAATGTTGTTTATTGGACATAACATGACAATTAAACCGGACATGAAAAAGTTTCTATCTTTTGATAGTTATTATCTCTTAGAAACACGCTATTTGTTTTAACAATAGGAATTAATTTTAAATTGATTTCTGCCACATCTGTGTTTTGAATTTGGAAAAATGGATTCCATATTTGGAATCATGATTTCCAAATTGTGTATATAGGTATCTTTTATTTTTAGACCTTTTTAGTAATTATTTCGGTAAGTATTTTATTTACCATGGTTAAAGGTTAAATCTGATAAATAAGGGTAAAAAAATAATATAATAATAATAATAAATTTCCCTAAAACGTGACCTAAACTTATTGGATGACACATTTCCGACCATGGGAATATTTGGGTCGATTTTGGGACCCCATGGAGCCACTTGTAAGTGATAATGACACTTTATGTAAATTAAGTTAAAATAAATACAAAAATGACATAAGCATATATCTATTAGAAAAAAAATTTACATAGGGTTTTATATGTTGGATTTTAGACTATAAATATTCATTATAAATATAAAAAGATTTCATACATAATGGAAGTTTATTTTTTCTTTTTAGACATTTAATTATTAATATTATTTATGACACAATAATGATGCACTATTTTCCTTATTAATGAAAGAATCAAATAATTGGTATTATTAATTTCAAAATTAATATAATTTGAATGTTTTGATGATGTACATGAATTTTATTGCATTATATGACATTATAATATTTATTAAATGAATTCGGATCGAATTAAGAAAGTTTTTAAGACTTAAAAAAAATTCAATTATTGAATAGTGTCAAAATTCACATAAAAGAGTTTTTAAAACAAATATTATATTATTAATTGATATTAAATTCCTAAAAATCAAAATTTCAGACAAAATACTTATATCATTATAGGTATATAATTAAGATACCACTTGGGGTTCTCTTAGATGTATATAGTTTGTTTATTAACTATATAATATAAAAATACAAAGTGACATGGTAAATGTTAAACTAATTAACTGTGAGATAAAACTAAAATATAAGGTTAATATTGTGAACCAAACCTATCTAAAACCTATTGGATCAGTGGTTTTAGACCTATACCAACCTTAAACTTTAAATAATCCACTTTGGAGCCATTATAAACTGAATATGAATTTATTATAAAATATTATTTCTAGCTTTTCCAAAGGTTATCCTCACCCCTCGTATAGAAGGGCACTCCCCCTTCACACTAATTCACATAATCAAAGCATTTTAGCTCAGCCAAACCATGCCCAAACACTCTCTAAACTTCCCTAATTTCAACCTAGAGGCCTTATTTTCATCAAAAAACAAACCTAAGGATCCATTTTGATCAAATCAAAAGGAAGAACCCCAAAAAGAAGTAATGTTTTTTCCTTTCTTCTTCAACATCTTCTTTCTTTGTTATTCCCATTCTAAAATAATTACTACAGTATCTTATATATACTGTGATGTTTTTTATAAATATGGTACAACCATATTCATTATTCTATGCATCCTTTGAATGACATTTCACCATACGTGCGTACGTACGACTTACCGTCTCCACGTAGTGGTGTAATTATAATTCAATAAATTATTATTTGGATGGTTATAACAATTATGTGTAATTCATGTAAATAATATATATAACATGATAATGATTCTTTATATATGACATACCATCAAATTTTATATTATTTTAATATCAAAATAATGATATTGTCACTCGTGCGTACGTACGTGCTACCGTCTCCACGAACACGATTAGATTCATTCTCCATCGTATCTATTAAAGTATAATTATCATTTGATGATTAGAAATAATGTTTGAGTACTTGATATCATTCTGGATATGAATAAGATACAACCTATCCATAACAATCACGACTTATGTAACAAAACATATACGAGTAAGTTAACACCTGAAACGACGATAATACTAAGATATTATTAACAATATAGTGTTGAAAAGATAATATATGATATCATATTAATTTATATGATTATTATATATTTTAATAACAATTATTTCACCATTATACAGAAGGTTAACCTACCCACAACCATGGAAAAGTACAAGGTAAGGGTTTATTTCGCAATCTCTTCATTTTCCGGGGTTGTTTATATATAATAATCTACTGGGACTTTTTTATCATCCACATCCGTGTTTCATAAAAATGTATTTCAATTTTTTTTAAATTTACTAGAATATGGGTTAAAGTCATTTATACCCTTGTTTGACTTTTTATAAGTGGTTTATAAAGGAATCCTTTCGTCATTTTTCCAATATGTCCCTTTTAACCTTTTCGATAGAATTAAGGTAAGAATGTTTTTTTAACTTATGTGGTGGGTGCCGCTATTTTCCGCCATTATAAAATCTTCGAAGCTTCTCTTACAAGATTATAAGAAAATTTTCAATCAAAGTTTTTATTTTATAATTATGTAACTTTTAAATGAATTCCTAAAATTAGATATTTCTATCAAATAGTTTGGATTTCATCTACGTCAACATCTTTTGATGGATATTAAGATTATTTGAAGTTGATTTATTATGATAAACACTTTTATATTGTATTGAAGTTTTTTTGATATGTTTGACTATGGATGTGTTATTTTTATACCATTCATGGTTTATGGATGAAGTATTTACATTTTGTATGCTAGTTTTAATAAGAATGTTTTTGTTATGTTTAAACCTTTTCATATGGGAATGCATTGGACTTAATAAGTGACGGGTGGAGCCCGCTATAGATCCTTGATGCATAGATAGGTCTCAAGAGACAAAAATGTGTCTTGGCACAAGGCCTTGACAAAATCTTATTTGTATTTTTGGTACAAGGCCTTGACTATGTGGTTATGATAGTCTGGCATTATGCATTCCATCATTATGAAAGTTGTTATTGATATTACATGTGATTATTCGACTAGTAGAATATTCATGTGAATAATTATGTGGAATTATCTTATTTTATTTCTTCCATATTAGGATGAAGTTAAAGTTTTAAAAGTATTTTGTTTTAGTTTTACATTGCCTTAAATGCTTATGCTTATTTATGAAAGTTTCCACTATATTGTTATCCATACTGGGCATTTGAGATCACCCCTTTCTATGTTTTATTTTTCCCAGGATGTGAAGAAGTATTTTATGAATGACCTGTAGGGATAGTATGAGGGAATAAGAGTGTGCACTATGGATACTATATTGTTGTAGTTTTCATTTTATTATGTAGTCTAAACTTTATGAATGTATCTAGTTATTCCAAGGCTACTAAACTAATCGGTCTTTCGAGACTTGATCATTCTTGTGACCAAGCCAATGTTATGTAATAATCCAATGACTCTGGGTAACTGGGGTTGGGCATTATAGTTGGTATCAGAGGATGTTTAGTACAAACCTTGGAAGCTAAATTTAGATAAACTCTGATTAGAGCACATAGACAAAAGATGGACTTTATGGATTAGTATAGAAAAAATTCCTATAATTTTGGTATTGTAGAGATTTTGTGAGTATTCCGAGCAATACATCCCTATCTGGATACGTGAAGGTAAAGGCGGCTCTGGCACAGATGTACCTAGGGTTAAAACCCGAAAACACTACTTTGAGCTAGACTCGAACGGGAACTGGTGCACGACAACAGGCCTTGCTACACTCTTCGTTACGACACTCCCAGGGGATATTCTTAGGATAACTCTCATTTTCATTAAAATTCATTATGAAGGGGTTATGAGTATATACGTTTTCAAAGAAAACATTTTTATGATTATGGATTATATCCATAAATAGTTCAATTTATGTTAAGTGTTTTATAAGTATGGAATTATGTATTTTGATTCATAAACTGATCTAGTTTATGCCATTGTTTATAAATGGCGGATAGTGGAGAAATGGAAATCGTATAAATGCATGCACTCCATGTTGGGATTTCCCTCCTGCTCAAGATCATCATATTGGAGTTGGTGATGGAACTGTTGTCGATCAGCTCATCACCATAATAGGAAAACTCACTCAGGTTATGAATAATAACCTTACCTGTATGGAGAACCCTGATCCACAGCATGGATGACTAATGTTAGATCTATTCATGAGGAAACAACCACCAGTGTTCAATGGGAGTACAAATCCATTAGTGGATGAGTAATGGATAAATTCCATATTGAAAATATTTCAGGCTTTGGGGAGTAGTGAAAGGGAAAAAGTTATCATGGCAGTTTACCGCCTTACTAGATATGCTGATCAATGGTGGTCATTGATTCAAAACATGAAGGAATATGATGAAGTATCAAATATGGAACTGAGGGAGTTCAAATATCTAATTTTAGGAAAATACTTTCCTTGTGACCATCTAACAGATACGGAAAGGAAATTTCTGAGTCTGAGAAAAAAGGAGGATGAGAATGTCGCAATGTATGACGCTAAATTTACATGGTTAGCTAGGTATTCTTGAGATTATATACATAACCCAAGAAGTAAGATTAATAATTTATTTTATTGGTTAAAACCATTTCTTCGTCGAGCATTAGTCTCACAATCCTTCTCATCGTACGAAGACATTATCTCATGTGCTATCAATACAGAAAAGGAATTCTCTATGTCTTATGACATTAAAGAAAATCTAGGGAAGAAGGGATCTGCTGATCAATCTTGGAATGGAAATAAGGGGAAGAAGGGAATGTTTGAATATCCATCCTGTAGTAAATGTGGTGAGAAACACCCTGGTACATGCTTAAAAGGAATGGGATTTTGTTACCAGTGTGGTGACAAAGCCCACCAAGCTCGTGATTTCAAGGGGAAGAAGGAAGCTACCGATGTAAAATGATATAATTGTAGTGATATGGGACATTACGCAAATGAATGTCCTATGTGTTAGGGTAACTTACCTCAGAAAAGCCAAGGGATCAAGGCCATGCTTATGCTATCACTACTGCTGAGGTAGAAGATCTGAATGATGTGGTGGCAGGTAATTTAATGGTTTCATCAAGATTAGAAAATGCATTATTTGATTCTGGATCATCTCATTATTTCATATCTTCCCATTTTTCCTAGAAAATAACATATTTCTAATTTGATTTAACAAGGAAGTTGTCAGTTAAAACTTCTAATGGAAGTATCATTGCAATAATGTTTTGTGAATCAGTCCCCATTAGAGCACATAAATGTTCTTTATCCGCTGATCTCATCATCATACCTATGATTGAGTTTGATATAATCCTCGGTATGGATTGGATTTCAGACCATGATGTGAAGATTTATTGTAAGAAGAAGGAGTTTACTATTTTTGCTGATGTTGATATGGAACACCTTATCTTTTGAGAAGGATCATCACCACCTAATTCTAATATAGATCCACCCCCATAAGCTCAAATAAATTCAATTATTGGGGAGGAAGAGAATGAAATGACTATGGGTGAGTAAAGGAATGTTCAAATAGAAGATGTGCCTATTGTGAAAGAATATGTATATGTATTTCCAGAAGATTTACCTGGACATCCCCAAAAATGAGAAGATGAGTTTTCCATTGATTTAATTCCTGAATCAAGGCCTATATCGAAGACCTTTTGTTGAATGGCCATTGTAGAATTATTTGACCTAAATAAACAACTAGATGAATTAAGTAATAAGGGATTTATTCTCCCTAGTGTTTCTCCATGTGGATCCCCTATTATTTTTTTGAAAAAAACGATGGATCTATGAGGTTATGTATCGAGTACATGTAGATCAATGCTATAACAATAAAGAACAAGTATCACATACCTCGCATTGATTATTGATTTGACCATCTGCATGGAGCTCAGAACTTTTCAAAGATTTACCTTCGATCTGGATACCATGAGTTGTGTGTGAAGAAGGAATACATTCCGAATACATCATTTTGAACAATGTACGAGCATTACGAGTTTACAGTAATGCATTTTGGGCTGACTAATGCGCCCTCTGTATTCATGGATCTAATGAATATAGTTTTCAAGGAATATCTCAATGATTTTGTGGTGGTATTTATTTATGATATCATGGTATACTCCAAACGCTATGAATATCATGAAAATCACCTGCGCATTATCCTGAAGACTCTTAGACGACCTGAATTATATGGGAAGTTTAGCAAGTGTAAATTCTGGATTTAGGAGATTTATTTTCATGGCCATATTGTCTCTAAATATGGAGTCTTTGTTGACCCTTCTAAGACCTAGGTAATCCATGAATGGCTAGAACCTACGAGTATAATTAAGGTAAGCAGTTTTATTGGTATAGCAGGTTATTATCGACGTTTCGTCTAGAATTTTTCACGATTGGCTAACCCATTAACAAAGCTCACACGTAACGGGGTCAAATTTGTTTGGAAAAACGAGTGTGAAGAGTGTTTTGATGAACTGAAGATAATATTATTCAATGCTCCTATATTTACTCTACCATCGGGGAATGATGGGTTTGTTATTTATAGTGATGCATCGAAGAATGGACATGGTTGTGTCCTTATGAAGAATGATAGGGTTATTGCCTATGCATCACGACAGATGAAAATTAATGAGCAAAACTATCATACTCATGATCTCGAGTTAGCAGTTGTGATCTTTTCTTTCAATATATAGAGACAATACCTCTATGATGAAAATGTGAGATGTATACTGATCACATGAGTTTGAAGTATATTTTCTCACAAAAATAACTGAACATGAGGCAAAGTATATGGCTTGAATTACTCAAGTATTATGATTGTACGATACACTACCACCTAGGGAAGGAAAATCAAGTGGCATATGCTTTGATTTGAAGAGATCATGGAGTTTTGAACAATATGAGAATTGAAGGGACCCAATTTTCATAGATCTAGTGACGATGGACATGGGAATAACCGTGAATGGTGAAACATCAGTGCTTTTTCAAATGGTTGTCAAAACATAATTACTAGAAAGTATTAAGAGTTCTCAGACCGATGATGAAGAATTTCAAAAGATGATTAAAGTTGTGAATGATGGGAGATTGAGATACTTTGTGTATGAAGAAAGAATTTTGTAATTCGTGAAGATACTTTGTGTTCGATATACCAGATTTAAAAAGGGAATTGTTATACCATTATCATAGTTCCAATTTATCTATACACCGTGAGAGCACAAAAATGTGTAGAGATTTAAAAGAACATTTTTGGTGGGACAAAATGAAGTGGGAGATTGCAGATTTTGTGTCAATATGTATGATTTGTCAACAAGTGAAAGCAGGAATGCAACAACATAGAAAAGTCATGCAACCTATTCCCATAGCGGAGTGGAAATGGGGTAATATAATTATATTCTTTGTCATGGGACTACCAAAGACTCATAGACAGAACGATGCAATATGGGTCGTTGTTGATCGTCTTACCATGTCTGCACATTTTCTTGCTATAAGGGAAGATTTACCACATGAACATCTATCAAGACTGTATATTAATGAATTTGAGAGACTTCATAGAGTACCCCTATCGATTGTTTCAGATCTAGATCCCCATTTTACTTTGAGATTCTGGAAGATTCATCAGAAGGCCTTGCATACTAAACTCCATTTAAGCACTGCTTACCACCCTCAAACAAATGGACAATCGGAACGGACTATTCAAACCTTAGAAGACGTGTTGAGATCTTGCTAACTTGACATTAAGGGTGTGTGGGATCAATATTTATCTCTGGTAGAATTTTCTTATAACAATATATTTCATTCAAGTATTCGGATGGCACCATATGAAGCGTTATACAGAAAGAGATGTCGCACACCAACCTATTGGGATGACGTTGGCGAAAGAAAACTTGTAGGCCCAGAACAGGTGGAGGAAATGGGGGAAAAGTTGAAGGTAATCCAAAATCACATCAAATCAGCTCAAAGTAGGCAGAAGAGCTATGCTGACAACCGAAGAAAGGATTCGTAATTTTAGGTTGGAGATCATGTTATCTTGATGTTATCTCTATGGAAGGGAGTTATACATTTTGAAAGAAAGGTAAATTGAGACCTAGGTACATTGGTCCTTTCAATATTCTAGAACGAATTGGGGTTGTGGCTTACCATTTGTCAATGTCTCCAAATCTCTCCAAAGTTTACGATGTGTTCCACGTATCACGTTGAGAAAATACATGCGTGACCCAATGCATGTACTCACATATGAGGAATTAGAACAGGATCTCGATCTGTATTATTGCGAAGAGCCCATCAGGATTATTGATACTAGAGAACAAGTGCCGAGAAACGGGACGATTTGTCTGGTAAAAGTTCTATGGAGAAACTATAAGATGGAAGAGGCAACGTGGGAACCCGAAAAACATATAGTGAAGAAACACCTGAGTCATTTTATGCAATAATATTCATGAAATTTTGAGGATGAAATTATTTTATGGAGGGGAGAATGTGACACCCCAAGCTTCCACCATATGCTTCTCTTTGAATAATACAGTAGTGTGTGTTGTACGCAACTTCGAGTTCTAACACACACCACAACCAATCAAACTAGTTGTTATGAATTGTAATACCCACTCTTTGGAATTTTCTAAATTTTATCTCTCAAAATTGACTTCATTTTTGGATTTGGAATATCGAAATTAGCCTAGGGTAAAATTTTGGAACTTTTCGGATAACATTTATATTTTGATGAATAGTGAAAATTACTAAAATTTAATTAAAAACAACTTTTTTAATCAAAATAATTAATAGTGGTAAATTATGAATTTGAGTGGTTTTAAAGTATATTTAGAATATATTCTTACCATTTAATAAAATTTTGGTCATTGGACATAATTTGACAATTAAACCGGACATGAACAAGTGTCAATCTTTTGATAGTTATTATCTCTTAAAAACACGCTTTTTGTTTTAACAAGGGGAAATTATTTTTAAATTAATTTCTGCCATTTCTATGTTTTGAATTTGGAAAACATGATTCCATATTTGGAATCATGATGTCCAAATTTTGTAAGTATTTAACTTTTATTTTTCAACATTTTGAGTAATTACATCAGTAAATATTTTATTTACCATTGTTAAATAGAAAATCCGGTAAATAACGGTAAAAAAAATAATATTATAATAATAATAAATTACCCTAAAACATGTACTAACATAATTGTTTGATTCATGTCCGATAATGGGCATCTTTGGTCGATTTTGGGACCCCATGGAGCCACTTGTAAGGGATAATGTCACTTTATATTAATTAAGTTAAAATAAATGCAAAAATGACATAAGCAAATATATTTTAGAAAATTTTTTTTGCATAGGGTTATATATGTTTTATTTTTTACTATAAATAATCATTCGAAACCTAAAACTATTTCCAACATAATGGTATTTTATTTATAATTTTTACACATTTAATTATTAATATTATTTATGACACAATAATGATGTAGTATTTTCCTTATTAACGAATGAATCAAATAATTGGTATTATAAATGTTAAAATTAATATAATTGGAATGTTTTTATGACAAACATGAATTTTATTGCATAATATTACATTATAGGATTTCTTAAATAAATTTGGTTCGAATTAATAAATTTTTTAAGACTTCAAAAAAAATCAATTATTGAATAGTGTCATAATTCACATAAAAGAGGTTATAAAACAAATATTTTATTATTAAATGATATTAAATTCCTAAATATATAATTTTCGGCCAAAATACCTATATCATGAGATTTTTATTGTTAATATACCACTTGGGGGTATCTTAGATGTATATAGTATGATTATTAACTATATAAAATATAAAAATACAAATTGACAATTTTAAATGTTAAACTAATTAACTAAGAGTTTGTCCTAAACGATAAGGTTAATATAGTGACCCAAACCTGTCATAAACCTATTGTTTGAGTGTTTTTAGACCTATCCCCTCCTTAACTTTTAAATAATTCACATTGGATCCATTAGAAACTTAATATTAATTTATTATAAAATAATATTTCTAACCTTTCCAAAGGTGCCCCTCACCCCTCTTATAAAAAGGCACTCCCCCTTCTCACTAATTCACACATTAAATGATATTTGGATCGTCCAACACCTGAACAAACAATCTCTCAACTTCCCCCACTTCAACCTAGAGGCCTTAGTTTGATCAGAAAGTCAACCTATGGATCCCTTTTGATCAAATCAAAAGGAAGAACCTGAAGAAGAGGTAATGTTTTTTCCATTCTTCTTCAACTTATTCTTTCTTTGTTATTCCCATTCTAAAATAATAACTCCAGTATATTATATATATTGTGATGTTATTATAAATATGTTACAACCATATTCAGTATTCTTTCCATCCTTTGAATGACATGTCACCATACGTGCGTATGTACTGCTTACCGTCTCCACGTCGTGGTGTAATTTTTATTCAATAAATTATTATTTGGATGGGTATAATAATGATGTGTAATTCATGTAAATAATAAATATGACATGATAATTATTCTGTATATATGATATACCATCCCATTATATATTATTTTAATATAAAAAAAATGATATTGTCGCTCGTGCGTACGTACGGACAACCGTCTCCACGAACGTGATGAGATTCATTCTCCATCGTATCCATTCAAGTATAATTATCATTTGATGATTAAAAATAATGTTTAAGGACTTGATATCATTATGGATATGAATAAGATACAACCTATCCCTAATTAACATGTCTTATGTAACAAAACATATACGAGTAAGTTAACACCTGAAACGACGATAATACTAAGATTTTATTAACAACACAATGTTAGAAAGATAATATATGATATCATATTAATGTACATGATACTTTTATAATTTAATTACAATTATTTCACCATTATAAAGGAGGTTAACCAACCCCCAACCAAGGAAAAGTACAAGGTAAGGGGTTATTTTGCAATCTCTTCATTATCTGAGGTTGTTTATACGTAATAATCTACTGGGACTTCTTTATCATCCACATCCATGTTTCTTAAAAATGTATTTCAATACATTTTTACTATTTACTAGAATATGGGTTAAAGTCATTTATACCCTTTTTTGACTTTTGATAAGAGGTTTATAAAGGAACCCTTCTGTCGTTTTAAAAAAAATGTCTTTTTTAACCTTTTCGACAGAATTAAGGTATGAATGTTTTTTTACTTATGCGGCGGGTGCGGATATTTTCCGCCATTATAAAATCTTCGAAGGATCCCTTAAAAGCATATAAGAAAATTTTCAAAGCAAATGTTTTATTTTAAAATTATGAAACTTTTAAATGAATTCAAAAAGAGAGATATTTATCTCAAATAGTTATGATTTCATCTATGTCAACATCCTTTGATGGATTATAAGATTATTTGAAGTTGATTTATTATGATACCAAAATTATATATTGTATTGAAGGTTTTGAGATATGTTTGACTATGGATGTGTTATTTATATACCATTCATGGTTTATATATGAAGTATTTACGTTTCCTATGCTAGTTTTAATACGAATGTTTATGTTATGTGTAAACCTTTTCATAGGGGAATGCATTGGACTTAATAAGTGATGGGTGGAGTCCGCTATAGTTCCTCGATGCATCAGTAGGTCTCATTAGACAAACTAGTGTCTTGGCATAAGGACTTGACAAAATCATATTTGTATTCTTGGTACGAGGCCTTGAATATGTGGTTATGATAGTCTGGAATTATGCATTCCATCATTATGAAAGTGGTTATTGATATTTCATGTGATTATTTGACTAGTATAATATCCATGTGAATAAGAATATGGAATTATTTCATTTTATTTCTGCCATATGATGCTAAAGTTTATGTTTTAAAAGGATTTTGTTTTAGTTATACATTACCATAAATGTTTATACTTATTTATGAGAGTTTCCACTATATTGTTGTCCTTGCTGTGCATTTGAGATCACCCATTTCTATGTTTTATTTTTTCCAGGATGTGAAGAAGTGTTTTATGAATGACCTGCAGGGATAGTATGAGGGGATAAGAGTGTGGACTATGGAGACTATATTGTTTTAGTTTTCATTTTATGATGTAATGTAAACTTTATGAATGTATGTAGTTATTCCAAGGCTACTAAACTAATCGATCTTTCAAGACATGATCATTCTTGTGATCATTCCAATGTTATGTAATAATGCACCGACTCTGGGTAACTGGGGTCGGGGCGTTATAGTGGTGTATAGTTCTCACTGAATCAGACCACATGGAAATAATTACTTATCGATGAATTGTTATTCGTGGTAGTGATGCATGGGTTGAAGATGTGGCATCACTATTTCTATGAGGAGATGTTTTAATTATTGTCGGATCACAATATCATAGATTAAATTTTCTCTTATAAGGATCTAAATATGATGATGAACATATGATTGGAGTACTATTATGGGATCAATTTTTATAGCATCTACACCCTGAGTAATTTTAATGTGGTAGAAAATTAATTTAGCAAGAAAATGATAATGAAATAATTAATAGAGTCCAATGATGAGGGAACATTTATCGGTATTTTCTCCCAGTAGCATCCTAAGACTACGGATAATTGTGGAGGAAAGTTTTTTTTAAATGTCATTTTTATTCCCTCCCTTCTAGAACTGATTTGAAAAGAGTATAATATTGGATCATTTTTCATGAGTTGTGTACAGTTCCTAAATAGTGGTGGTGGGGTGCTGAATGGTTGTTGTCTATTGAGGGAGTTACTTTTCTTAATGTTTTTATTCATGGTGTTTTGGTGGTTGTGTATGTTTTTGATGTAGGAGAATCACCAATTCAAATAGTTGGTTCATCCCGGCTACACTGAGGTGTTTATAATTTGAATCATCAGTTTTTATGTATAGGTAGGGGTGTGATATAGATGGCGATGTATACAAATGTTATACTTGGAAACAGGTTAAGGTTGTCCACCAATGGCCATTCTATTTTCTTCATCCACTAACTATCCATATAAGAATGTGGGATGTGGTCACCATATATTTTATCATTATGTTACCTCATATTGCCTAAGAGAGAAATTTTATTTTGGTTGTGATTAAACATAAATAAAATCATCCCTTTTCATCATGAATAATGACTCAACCAAGTTAGATGAGTTGGGTTGACTATATGTCCAATAGATTCCAAGGATTTTTTAGGTTCCATTAGCTATCATTTAAGATACGGACCTCCTCGTCTCCTCTCTAATCTTGGATGCCCACAAGATGTAAATGGAATCTCATGTAAAGGTAATATTTGTGTACCATCATCATATTGTTGTTTAGACGGTGATATATGAAAATTTTGTGCTTATTTTTATTAAATTTTCTATTATTTATATGTTTCTTAAATGATAAAACCCTTTAATTACAATGTTTTGGATAAATTTCATAATAAATGATGGATGGGATAAAAATGGTTTAATGAAAATAAAAATAGGTTGATATTATGTTGGATACTGGAATTGAAAAATCATTATCACTGTTTTTTTGAAAAATTTTATTCTATTTTTAGGTGTTTTTGAAAAAAAATAGTCTCTTAAGGACATCCTTTAGCTAAGGATCCCACCATCCACCATTGTGAATCACATGGGGTTTCATGGCCAAGAAACCCCTTAGAAGTGTCATCCCAAGCACCCCACATGGTTGGTGGAGCCCCATGAGATCCCATCATTGGTCAATACCCATGGGAGAAAAACTGACAAAAATATTAAAGAAGGGTGCTAGTGGTATGGACATATTTTTTGTGTGATGTGTAATCCAGGATACCACCCTAGTGCATTCATTTGAAGTACATATCCCTAATAAATAGTGATGAAGGGTCTATGTTCGAGCCCACATCTTGATGTGGGACCAAGGAACTGTTGTGTGCCACAATGACTCTTCTGTGCTCTGTTGTGGTCGCCGCTACTAATCACACTCCACTTCCCCAGTTCACTCAAGACCACATACATTTGTTTTATCACGTCTTGGATTCACACCGTTCACCACATCCATGGCTGATAACCTACCACAATGG